>OY856410.1:95897517-97097517 GCA_963693085.1 Alisma plantago-aquatica
CCTACATATGCTGACCTATGATTATATATGGAGTAACAGACAATACTACTCTCGTGTTATGCTTTGGACTTGTCATGCATTGAGGGGAAAACTAATAATGTACCCTAACTGTGCAACCTTTATCATCACGCCTTAGCTACCACAACAATGAGGTCAACTCTATAGTTTAATCTACAACTTAGGCCACACCATTGGAACCTACACACCTTCGAAATGTCAAAGAAAACCCAACAAGCTATCTAGGCCTCCTGGGGTCATTGGGATCACTATTAGTGGTCTCTAGAAGCCTAGCCACAAGGGTCCTATGGTAGGGGTGAAGCAGGTCCTATATAGAAGGACAAGTCGACGCCTCCTATATGTGTTATGTGGAGGAGAGAAGATTCTCAAGCCACTACTATGAGGTTGGTATGTTTCACTCATAAGTCTAAAGCAGGGATGGAACCGCCTATGCTTCTCAAGGTCAATAGAGTGGTGTCCAGGCTTGGGTCAACAATGGGGATTCTCCATGATTAGATAAGGGTTTCAATTGGGTTTAAGGTGAGGTTAGTGCTTCTATGATCCCTTGTTTAGAATCTCCATAGAGCTTCTAAAGTTATGGGGGTGGAGGGTAAAAGACGGGAGAGAGGGTTGTGCTATTTCAATATCTAGGGACAAAAGGAAAGTAGAAGTTTGACGTTTCATTGTTATTGTCTTTGTGAGATTTCTACAAACATATTTAGGAATGGAGGGAGTGTGAGGGGGAGACACAATGATGAAATCATGGTTTTTCCTCTCCGTTGCAAGGTAGGTGACAATCTTGGGTCCTTATATCATAGATCTGATAGATTTTTGTCTGTGTGATGGGTCAGGGGGTTGGGTGTTTCTTTTCCTATAGTCATAGTCAAGTTAAATGTTCATTACTTTGATTTTACAATTTCCAAATCAAAATAACATAAAATTGTACATGATTTTCTTTAGGATACTAGGATGGGCCAAAGGACTTCAAATTTTGGTTGAAACTTATTAATACTTCCCTCTAGCTATATAGAAAAGATAAATGTAGTTGCAATAATTGAAGGCCTAGAAATTTCTATTCAAGTCACTCACACTTTTAAATCCATAAAAGGGATGATCCACAGTACCAACCTATATGGAATCCACCTATGTTCTTGCATAGAGTTACAAGGCAACAATTTTATAAAAATGAATTGTTTCGGGCATTTTTTTCATTAGTCAGCTAATTTACTACCATTTCCAATAGGGATACAATCCCAAAGTATAATTAATTATTTTAAAAACGGTATGAATATGTGATTCTTTTTAATACATGAGGAAAATTATGTATACATACTCTTATAGAAGGAGAAGATAGAGATCTCCACTTCAGGTATAGATGTTATAGAGATAAACTTATCTACTTTTTCATCTTGGGTATTGGGTATCAGTATGGATCTCACATATTCTCTAATATGAAAGATCTAAAAAGAAGTAAATCATGATCCATCAGAGAGGTGGATCTATGTGTCACTGAAGGAGCAATAGTTGATTCCATTATTGTCAGAACCTATATTTTATCTCTTCTTGGTGGCCTCTAATAAAGTTAGAGAACTACTATTATGCACCTTACATAAGTGAAACATTATTTTTATATCTTTGATAGACAATAATAGTCTTGAATTTTGGAAAGAGAATGATTGAATTTATATATCAAGTTATGAGATATTTTATGGCATTCCCCAATGTCTTATTCTTATGATCTTTATATATTAGATCTTAAGAAAATTGTATATAACATAAATCCCATGAAGTTCTGTGATGCCCCACACCACACGAAGCGAGATTACTCAAAACAAAACCACAGAAGAAAGATTAAACAAACATGTTACTAGGAAATACTGAAAATTAAAACCCTTTACATAAAACTACCAAATACCAAAAGCCTCTACATACGAGTTCTTTCACGTCATAAGCACTTACTATGTGTGCCATCTGCCTGATGTGAGAAAACCTGCTCCATAACAGATATACATATATCCACCACAACTATGCACAAGAAGGGCACACAACCAACCATATATCGAAAGAACATCTTCAAAACATCCCTAAAGACCTGAGTGTATAGGGACGACTCTAGGACTCTAACAACAGAAAGACATTCAACAACACTCCCAACCTTGTTAGATACTATCTTTCTACCTGCTGCTCAACCTCCACTGCATGATTTCTACCTTCTCATACACGTCCACCTAAAAACGATGTGGGAAACCCTCGGGGTAAGATTCCAAATCTCAGCGGGAGATATAACTCTCTATGAACTTATTATTAATAGAAAAGGATGATTAAAGCAAGCAGTAAATTTAGAACCATGATAAGTAGGTAAACATTATTAACATAGTAAGTAATTACTATTGGATTACGAAACACCATAACATTATAAAAGGAATATGAAGAACATGTATATTTTCTACTAACAAAACTGTACAAAATCAAGCATGGCCTCATCCAATGTTTCTACATTTGATCCTATATAAGTATAGTACATGGCCATTTAAATATATTATTTTCTCGAGGATTTGGGTCATACCACCCAAATCCAACCGACCACTACTAAGTCAAAATCAGTGCCATACAAGGTCTAATGGAAGAGCCATAATCCACGACCTCACCAAACCTCATGGTCACTACACAAGTAACACTGTAGGTACATGTCAGTCAACTACACAAGTGACTCATGGTCAACTGAAGGAGCAGCTCACACATGGACATCCACATATATCAACAGCTAGCCCACCTCAATACCGGTAACAGTGCTACAACAAACAGGCTCACACATGGCCATTCTAACAAGAAGGAGTGGCTCATGCATGGCCATCCAGATCACATCGAGATCGAATAATGCATGGTTGTTTCACACAATCTATAATCAATGATGCAATGGGATACTCGACTTGCACCCCACATATTCAAAAATATGTGCTCCGAGTTAAACTCGTTTCACCATCCAGAAAATGCTGACACTGAATGGATCTACGACACTGGGCAAGCTATGTGATTAAGTTCCACTTGATTAGTTAGGTCATTTAAGTTCCTTTTAGCATCAATCAAGTTACAACATATAAACTTTAAACAAGTTCTACACAAATAAGGGCATAACACATCACCAGAAAATATCTAAGAATAAGGTGTTATCTCATCACACTATCACTTGATGTTTGCCAATCACCATATTTTTCATCACAAGGACCACATACTTTGAGGTAGTAACCCCTCATCTCATCACTGAGAAAATCATCACCTCATATTAAGCAATAAATCATCATTAGGTCATAAGACCCATTTACCTTCTCTTACTGTGATAAAAACATCACACATGCCTCATAAGGCCCATTCAATCATATCATAAACACCATATATTTTATCTAGCTATGCTTATCAATTGGTGTTACCTGCATGGTTAGAGACTTGTAACAAGAAGGATAATAATTCATTACAACTACCATTTCATAAAGATCAATGTCATTCACACTACATCATTAGGGTTTGGGTTCTCTTTAAACAATTAGGGTTTATAGAGTTGGATCAACAACCAAACTCCATTTCACTGCCATTATCACTATAGAGTATGTTTTGAGATTATAGGTTATTGAAAATAGAACTCCCTTGTTTCTAATAAAAACATCTCATAGGGTATCCTATAATATCATATAGCCCATCATCATCATGAAGTATCATGGCTTACATCACAAGGTATACGTTTCATATGGCTAGAGGGATATCTACAAGTATCAACCTGACCACACCAAGGTGTGTCGGGCAAGCTCATCTAGGGATATCAGTTTAGCTCATCTTAAGGTGTGACAGGTTAACTACACTTGAGGTGTATCAGTTTATCACTCTAGTTGTCAGTTGATACTTGACATTGAGTGTCAATTTGTCAACACCATAACATGTCGACCACCTCTATGCAAGACATAAGGGGTTAACCTCCCCAAGGTATGTCGGTTTAGCCCTTCATGAAAGGGTGTCAGGTTATACATTGTATCAGCCATGCCATCCTCTAGTGTGTCAGACAAGGTTCCAAGGAATGTCTCACCCATCATGCTTGTGTCAAGTTAGAGGTGTGATGGATTGATAGGGTTAGGGCATTGTCATGTCGGCCTCTTATTCAACCAAGGGAATCACAATTTAGCACTTCAAAGCATACCAGCTCACAAGATATCCTCCTGGTCATGATGGGCTAGAACCCTCAACCTATCAGTCTAAGGTGTCAGCTAGCAAAACATATCAGTTTAACCCCCTAGGACATGACAGATTAGCCCCATCAAAAAATATCGGTTTAGAATGTGTGTGTCAATTTGTCATATTCAGCCTTAGGATGTTGACCACTAGTACTTCTATTATCATGGCAAGGAGGTACAAGATATGGACAGCAAACTAAATGTGATTCCTTCTTCAAAATAGTTCTCAAGACCATTAGTAACTTCTAACATATATGAAATGAACAATTTAGATATGAGAAGAAATATAGGCACATGAAAGAGTGAAAATAACAAAGAAGGCTAAGTGTTATATAACCCGCCTCACCATCAAGATCTAAGCTCCAAGGTCAAGCTTCAAGCTCACGATCTCAAGGTTGAAGATGACCCTCCACTTGATCACCACAACACCTCCAAGGAAGAAGATGAAACCAAGGTTAAGATAGCTCGATATGAAAAGGAGATATCAATGTTCCATGGTCATGAAGAAGAAGATATCTTGGAAATATAACTTAACAAAGTAGAAGATGAAATATGGTCAAGGAAAACCACAAGCTTGGAACTCGTCCTCCAAGATCCAACAAAACATCTCTAGCTCCTAAAGCTTATCAAGGTCATCCACCAAGAAGGAGGGAAAATGAGAATGGCCAAAATGATCTTCTTGCATGGAGAGAATGAAGACTATATACTAGGGGGAAGAGAGAGAGAGAACATGGGAAAGGTGTCATCACCGTAGAAGCCTAGGTCACACTTGTCCATGAAAAAGGGGCTACATGCAACAACATGCAAGACATGGAGATATGACAGGCTAAATCTCACCCTCTTAGTCTCCTACCAAGGTCCTGGCCTCACTAACCCGATATGCTAAAACCCTACACACTCTCAAACCGATATTCCAAAACCCTACACACTCACAAACTGATACACCATAACCCTACACACTCACAAACTGATACACCATAATCCTACACACTCAAAAATGGATACACCATAACCCTACACACTCATAAATCGATACACAACCTCTCCAAGGCTCTCTAACCCGAGATAACACACCTAAGTACAAAACACATCTCACTCATGTGTTCTAAACATCACCAAGGATGTTACCTCATAACCAAGACCCAAATAAGGTGCCCATCTCTCTCTCTCTATTCTAGATGATGCTAAGAGAGAGAAGGAACACTCTAGAGGTGGCAAACTTGTGCATCAACCCCTACTCTAGGTGAATTGCAATTTACACCAAAACCACGCCACACTACAAAACACAAGAATCATCCAAACAAGATCAAACACAAAACTTAAGCTGTATACAAGCCCTAATTACATATAAGATGATTAGATTAAGGCTCGAAGAAACATACTTAGGAAAAACAAATAGGGTTATCCCAAAATGTGGGTCAGGGTCCTTACATGTCATAAACCCCTAATTGGGATTTCACCACCAAAATCCTAAGAGAAAAGTGAGGGGTACTTCCTCCTCATCTCTTCTTTGAGATCCCATGTAGCTTCCTCAACTCCACGATGATGCCAAAGAAATTTCACAAGAACTAGGTCCTTCCTCTTTAACATCTTCACTCTCCAATCAAGGATCAACACTCGACCTTCCACATAGGTCATATCCTCATCAAGTTCTACCTCCATAGGCTGTAACATCAACTCTGTATCCAGATGGCACTTCCTCAAGATACTCACATGAAACACTAGATGCAACCTGTGTAACTTAGCTGGCAACTCCAACCTGTAGGCCACTTTCCGAACATGTGCCACTACTGGGTAAGGTCCCATGAACCTGGGATCCAGCTTACCCTTCTTACCAAACCTTAGAATACCTTTCCAAGAAGAGAATTTCAACTGTACCTTGTCTCCCAGTTGGAACTCCAAGGGTGTATAATGGTTATCTACATAGGACTTATGTCTATCCTGTGTTGCCTTCAACTATTGCTTTATTACCTTGATCTTTTCTGTAGTCTATTGCACAAGCTCATGACCAAGAAGCTGATACTCACCTATGTCATACCAATACAATGACGGTCTAGAATGCCTCCCATACAATGCCTCATAAGGTGCCATATCGATGCTATTTTGATAGTTGTTGTTGTAGGTGAACTCTATCAAACTAAGGTGTATGTCCCAAGTTCCTTAAAACTGAAGAACACAGACTCTCAACAGATCCTCCAAGGTCTGAATGGTCCTCTCAGATTGACCATTTGTCTGCGGGTGGAAAGTAGTGCTAAACTTTAACCTCATACCCAAATCCATGTATAGTCACTCCCAAAAGTGACTTGCAAACTGGGGACCTCTATCAGACATGATAATGCTGGAACACCATGCAAACACACTATCTCATCCAATAAATTTGGGAAAGCTTCTCTATTGTGAACATCATCTTCACGGGAAGGAAATGCACTAACTTGGTCAATTTGTCAACAATCTCCCAGATGGAATCATGACCTTTGGATGTCCTAGGTAGACCAACCAAAAAGTCCATAGTCACATGATCCCATTTCCACTGTGGTATAGGAAACAATTACAATGTCCCTAAAAGCTTCTAATGCTCAACTTTAACCTACTAACAAATGACACATCTCCTAACGAACTTAGAACACGTCTGTCTTCAAGCCTGGCCACCAATACAGATCCTTCAGATTATGATATGTATTGGTTCTACCTAGGTGCATAGCATACATGGATGAGTGAGCCTCTTCCAACACCATCTTTCTTATATCATCAGCATTAGGAACCACAACTCTGCCATGGTATCGAATTGTCCCATCGTTTAACTTGTAGAAACCATCACACTTCTTACTGCCAAACTTTAATCTAATCTGTTGTATCACCATATTAGTCTGTTGTACCTCTTTGATCTAATGTCTCAGCGTTGGCTTCACTTGTAACTTTTCCAATAGATCAGTTAGCAAGGAAACTTCCAACTTAACATTCATCTGACAGAAGGAAACCAACATGTCTTGTTTGTGGCACACCAAAGAACTCAACTAGGCTCTAACCATAGGGGAAGATGAAGACTTCCTACTCAATGCATATGCCATGGCATTCAACTTTCCTAGATGATAATCAATCATGTAGTCGTAGTATTTTATTAAATCCATCTAGAAATGTTGTCTCATATTCAACTCCTATTGTAAAAAGATGTACTTCAGAATCTTCTGATCTGTGAAGATCTGACACTTCTCCCCATACAGGTAGTGCCTCCAAATCTTCAAAGCATGAACTACATAAGATAACTCAATGTCGTGGGTCAAGTAATTCTCCTTGTGTTTCTTAAGCTATCAGGAAGCAAAAGAAACCACTTGCTTGTCCTACATTAGCACACAACCCAAGCTAATTCTAGACACATCACAGAAGACTATGTATCTATTTCCTTGCTCAGGAAAGACCAAAAATGCTATACTTGTCAACTTCTCCTTCAACGTCTAAAAAGCACGTTGGCATATGTCATCCTAGATGAACGTCACATCCTTCCTTGTTAACTTTGTTAGAGGTAAAGTGATAGCGTTGAAGTCCTTGATGAACCTCCTGTAATAGCCTGCCAATCCTAGAAAACTGCACACTTCTGTCAGCGTCACCTTATTCATTATCGTCACCTTGCCAATCCTACTTATTCATTATCGTCACCTTATTCAGCTGTCCGTAATCTATGCACAACCTCATAAACCCATCCTTCTTCTTTACAAATAGCACTAGAGCACCCCATGGCGATGTACTCAATCTGATGAAACCTTTGTCAAGCAACTCTTATAACTGTCTCTTGAACTATTCCATCTTTGTCGTAGCCATTTTGTAAGGTGTCTGAGCTATTGACTGCATGTCGAGAACTAGATTGATCTCAAAGTCTATCTCTCGAGGTGGGGGAACACCTAGCAACTCTTTTGGAAACACATCCTCAACTCTGAAAATTGGAACCTCCTATATACTAGGACTCCTTACCTCAATATCTAGCACATGTGCCAAGAATGCCTTGCAACCCTGTCTCAAAAGCTTCCTAGCCATCATGGCCGATACCAAACATGTCAGAAGGATCTTCCTTTTATCCTTAAAAGGTCCACGTCTCACCACCGTCTATAAAGGTCAGTTGCTTAGAACTACAATCAGTGACAACTGTATACTTCTCTAAGTTGTTCATTCCAAGGATTACATCAAATCCATGCATGTTAAGTGGTATGAGATCCATTTGAATGTTGTGCCCCAAAAAGGAGAGGACACATGAAGGACACACCTCCTTCAACACTATAGAATCAACTAACGGGGTTTCTAACAACAAGATATTCTTCTTACGACTAATAGGAAAAAGACAACTATCAAGCACTTCACGAGTGACAAAAGAGTGTGTTGCACCTGGGTCAACCAAAACAGATACAAAGTAAGAAGAAGACAAATTAGAATGAAATAAATCCATCTGACCTATCACTACTCGTGGGTTGACCACTGCCTCTGACTGACTCATAACATAGAATCTAGTCGTTGCCTATTGTCTCCCTCGTCCTCTACTTCCGTGAGTAGATGATCTGACTCGTGACACTTGGCCACGTCCTTTTCCACTTGTGCTACTATTCTTCTGTCTCTGAGAGCCCTATTGGATCTGCCTTGGTTGTTGAGTCACTTCATCATCTTTCACTAGAAAAAATGGTTTAGTATACCCAACCTGTCTGCACTTATAGAACATCATGTTCTCATACCAAGGCCTAGGTGGCCCTATCATAGACACTAATATAGCACTCTAGGCTCCTACAGGTGGATTACTATAGCCTCTACCTTTACTAGGTGACCACTGTGTTTGTTCACTGTACCTCTGTGATGTTGGTGGTGTCGAAAACCTCATCTTCTTAAAGCCTCCTGATGACTGTCCTTGAAACTCTACAAGCCTCTTCCTAGTGCTTGCCTGTTGTCTCTCCATTACAAATCACTCTATCCTCTAAACAAACTCCACAAACGTGGAAAACATCGCCATCAAAGATCTCGATTGTCCGCATCCAATAGTCAGTAATATTGATCCAATGAGCACCTTCAGATGTCGCTACTACTAACACATGTCAGTATTACCGATGCAGACAATCCCCACACATGGATATCAATGAATGAAGGATGTGGATATCAACAATCGGTACCAATTCATGTGGAATGTGGGGGGAAGTTCGTTCTATTGACACTGTCATTGGTACTATAGCCAACATGATTGAATTTATTAAGTTGTTAGATGATATATATTTGGGCTCATTTTTTAATAGATTGTAGGATTTGATTCCATGTAAATACACAAAAAATTTCAAGATAATCATAGTTCTAACTTGAGAAATATTGATGTTTAAATTTTGATCGATTCGTTTAAAATTCCAATAGATTTAGAGCTAAGTTTGATTATAAAATGATGACATGTAGCCAGCCCACTCAATAGAGAGGCGACTTCTTTTAGGCATGACTATGTGGACCACATGTATTTGTTAGATATTTCATGGATGACCTTGACTCCATGTTCAACCTCTAGTTCTTGCAGATAACAGAGTTGTCTACCCACATGTTGCTTGATCCTCCACCCTCAGAGTTTTTGGGGGTGGATAACTCTCCCATTATCTCTATAATTCTAAGAGCCATCGATGACTCACTGAATGAGGTGTCTGGTAGAGAATCAAGCTTGTTTTACCCCTCTTCTTTCTGCCCTCCTCCATTGTGTCTTGCATGTAACGAGTGTGCAAGAGATACAAAGTCCAAGTTTGACCTAGTCTGGAGCTCCTAGACCAGATGATTCACCCAAATTAGCATGAGCCAAAGGAAGGGCCACACACCTTCTTTTAGAGCCACATGGCATGATCTCAAACATCGCATGAGGTGAATCGATAGCTCTAGATTTTCTAGGCCAGTTAATATAGAACTCAACTTTAGTATTATACTTTACCTTAGAAAAATGCTTATAAATAGGTCCCCAGGACAAATAATTCCAAAAAAAAAATTATACACTGATCTAGAAAAATATCCACTTCATTACTAGACCCTTAAACAAGGCTTATGAAAAACATGTAATAGTTCTTTCTCATTTGGATGTTAATTCTCATTTTAGGAACTTTTAAATGTGTATAAATGATGATTGATTGAGATAATTTCTCAAAAAATGAAAGTGATATATTTATTCAACATAGAAGAGATATGCTTACTCTAATCTTAATTATATCTCCTAATATTTGGTCCTTTCACATTAACAAGGAATGAAGTGCTTTCAACCTAATTTTAGTTCGAGAAAATAGAATAATCATCAGAAAACTATGAAAATTGAATTAGACCCAATTATGACTTATATATATATATATATATATATATATATATATATATATATATATATATAGAAAAATGTTATAGACAAGTTTAGTTCTATTTGAACCTAGCTTGGAAAAAACCCTAAATTGGACCTAAATCCCAATAATAATGGTGTATCTTTATTAATGATGAGTAATTGTTCTTAATCAAGTGATGATCAATGATCTAGATGGTTCATGATAATTATTAATGTCCAAACTTAGATATGTGGGGCTATCCTCTTGATGACTCTCTGGTCAATTTAGACTAGTGGAATAATATGTATATATCATATGTTGCATCTCTAACATGTTTGATATTTGTATTCATAAATTTCTTGTATTAACTACTTTTTATACATACATAATTCCTATGTAAGTGGTGTTTGCATTTATACATATATATTGAAAGAAATCTTGACCATAAATGATATTTCCCATTATGACTACCTAATAATGATGTTGATGATGGTACAACTGACCTCCTCAATTTGCATTGGTGGAGCTTGTACATTTAGGATCTCCTCCTCTATTTTTGGAAGCTATGGATCCAATTGACCTCACGCATCATCTATGGGGTGAGGGAGCCAAGAGTTTGGCTAATTTTGGTGTATCCCATGTCTTAACTGGTAGGAAGTGAAAAGATTTAGTTAATTTGTCCACTATTACCCATACATAGTCGAATTCATGTGGAGTCTTAGGTGACCCAACTACAAAGTCCATAGTAATATGCCTGCACTTCCGTTTAGGAATAGGAAGTGATTGCAGAGTACTTGCTAGATTCTGATGTTTAGCCTTGAGTTGTAGACATACACCACACTTAGCTACATACTCAACCACATATTTCTTCATGCCTGACCACCAATATAATTCTTTAAGAATTTTGTTCATGTTTTTATTCCTAGATGTATTGCATACATGGAATGGTGTGCTTCCTAAAGAATTTGCTTCCTTAATATGATATTTCTAGGCACACATAATCTATTATATTGATATAATATCCTTTCATCTCAATATCTGAATTCTATTATCCTAGCTCCTACCATATCATGCATGATCTGTTGCAATTTACTATCACTCTATTCATGCTCGTTGATCTTTTCATAGAATGTAGATCTAACCTGCATCTATGCAGTGAATCTGCCACGTTCAAACATATTCTAATCTAGATTCATCTATCTCATATTTACCAAAAAATATTTTTACACATGCCATAGAATTTTTTTCTACAAATGTAGTTGAATTCCTACTTAGAGCAACTGCCACAACATTAGCCTTCCCAGGATGATAATAAATGGTAACAACAAAGTAATTTATAAGATCTAACCACCTGTGATGTCTTAGGTTGACATCCTTTTAGGTGAAAATGTACTTTAGACTCTTATGGTCAGTAAATACCTAATGTGACTCACCATAGAGATAATAACACCATGCCTTTAAGGCATGTACTACTGCTATCAGCTCAAGATCATTGTGAGATAATTCTCTTAATTCTTCTTAAGATGTCTAAAAGAGTCAGCTACCACATTCTGTTCGTGTATAAGAACACATCCGAAACCTCTTCTGGATGTGTCACAAAAAACCACATAACTTTTATCTACCTTTGGTAAAATCAGAACTGATGTTGTCGTTAACTTCTTCTTTAAAGTTTGAAAACTCTTCTCACATGATTTAGAATAAAGGAAAGGCACACACTTCCTTATTAATCATATAAGAGGTTCCACTAAAGCACTAAAGTTTCTCATAAACCTTCTATAATATCCAGTTAACCCTAGAAAACTTTTGATCTTAGTAGGGGTTGTAGGTTTCATCCATTGAAAAACAAATTCCACCTTCTTAGGATGTACATTGACTCCATATCCTGATAGGACATGTCCAAGAAAAGAAACTTCATCCAACTAGAACTTACATTTGCTGAAACTAGCATAAAGTTGATGTTGCCTCAACAACTGCAAGGCTTTCCTCAGATGTTTTTCATGTTGTTTTTCATCTCTGGAATATATAAGAATACCATCAGTGAACGATATTATAAATTGATCTAGGTAGGGTTTAAAGATCTTGATCATCATATCCATAAAGGTTGCTGGGGCATTTGTCAGCCCAAAAGATATGACTACAAATTCATAATGCCCACACCTTATCCTAAAACTAGTTTAGGTAAATCTGATGTGTTTATCCTCGATTGATGATAACCCGACCTGAGATCTATCCTTGAAAATATTGTTGCTTCACATAGATGATCAAACACGTCATAAATCCTATGCATAGGATATTTTTTCTTAATGATTATCTTATTCAATTGTCGATAGTCTATGCATAACCACATCATTCCATCCTTCTTCTTCACAAACAATACTAGAGCTCACCAAGGTGATGTATTGGGTTGAATAAATCCCTTATACAATAACTCCTAACACTAAGATTTTAATTCCTTTAACTCTGCAGGTTCCATTCAATAGGCTAGTAACATGACTGGGTGACTACCATGTAAAATATGTATCTCAAAGTCTATATCTATTTTAGGTGGTAAACTTGGTAACTCATCAGGAAAAACATCAAGAAACTCACATACTACTAGAACATCCTCTATATTGATTATTCTTTTCTATTTCCTGTTATCTATCACATGTGCTAGATAGGCATCACACACTTTTTGATCATCTTATTAGCTAAAACATCTGATACTATGCATGTGGTTAAGACTTTCCTATCTCCAGTAAAGATGCATGAAAAACTACCTTGTTGAAAGCTAACTTATTTCTTCCAGCAATCCAATTGTACATGATATGTCTCAAGACCATCCATACCCAAAATAATTGAAAAAAAATGATATCTACGGGTATGAGATTTTGTGCTATAGTATACCCATTAAAAGTCAACAGTCATCTAGGACATACTTTAGTCAAAAGAGATGATTCACCTAATAGAATTATGAACAACAACTCAAAAGATAAATCATGGGTTAAGAGGTTTAATGCACTAACTAAAGACCTCTATATAAAAGTATGTATCACATAGGTATCTATTAATACTGTAACTGAAATATTATTAAAGAGAAGCATATCACCTGTAACAACTCTAGGAAAGACTACACCTTCAGATGGTGTCATTGAGAAGAAGCATCATGTAGATCTCCTTCTACCCTGTTCCACTACTGGTACTAGGTGCTCCCTCTCTAGAGCTTGAATCCACTAAAGAGCTTGCTCCTCTAACTATAGCTTGTCTCTAAGGAGTCTGAAACTATAATTGTGAACCATGATCAAGTACAAACTGAAGCTTTAGGCAATCCCTTTTTATGTGTCCTGTCTATCCATAGTGATAACATGTTTGAATACTAGCTCCCCAACATTGGACAAAAATGTATCCTACCACAGTTGTCATGTATAGTTGTACCTTTCCTCTAGAGACTATAACTAAAATTAAAGATCCTAAAGACCTAGTTGGAGGTTCCCACCTGGGTAGTGTATTCCATCTACTGGAACTAGATATTCCTGCACTATGAGAAGAACTAGATCCTTGTCTTTGAAAACAAACTGGGCCTCATCATATTTTGGGAAAGAAACCACTACCTCCTCTGTATCCACCACCACCCTTTCCTCCTCTATCGAAATATCCAAATCCTTTTCTATTTTTAGACTGCTTATCTTCATTAGCTGACTCTTCTACATGTCTCACAGTTTCCACAAATTCTTCAAAGTTTTTTCCTATCCCTTTGACTAATTGTTGATACATTGTGTCTAATTTTTGGTCTTGATCCTTGTTGGAATCTTCTGCACTTTTCTACATCATCTAATACAAGTTGCGGGCAGAAAAATGCCAACCTTGTAAAGTACACCTCGTACTCTCCAATTGTCATATTGCCTTTCTTGATATTCACCAATTGTCAAATTTTATCACCTAGAAAGGTGGGAGAAAAAATTGGAAGTGGAATTCATCCACAAAATCATTCCAGGTCATTATTGCAGTTCTCCTTTATCTTCCACTCCATGTCACCACAACTCAACATCTACTTTGAATAGATAGGAAACATGATTTTTCTTCTTTTCCTTTGGTAACTCCATTAAGTGAAAACCTTTTCTAGCTTTTATAGCTAGACATCTACCATAACTGGATCTATTGTTCCAAAAAATTCAGTCCCACCAAGCTTCATCACCAACTCATAGGATCTCATCAAGTCCTTTCTAGAAGATGAAGCCCTCATGTCCATCTTATATTTCTCCTTTGTTTCTAGAAAAATAAGATACATCTTAAATGCCTCATCTCTATAATGTCAACCTTGTGCCATTATTTGAGGGTCAAGACCATAATGTCTCTCAACTTGTTCCTCACCACGTCCACGCCCTCTTCCTGCCATATGCATATCAATAACAAACTACATTTGTTACAAAATTGCATCTCAAAGAGGAAAGCATCGTGATACTATTGTTATCTAATCTCCATGTACCAAACCTAAACTCATTTTAGGTTCAACCTATGTTCTGATACAAAAAAGGTTTGACGCGACCCAAACCCACTAACTAGGGTTAGGACAGTCAAGGTGGGGGGACAACTAAGAATTCTTTTTATCACATTAGGTCCACTATCTTAACTTTTTCCTTTCATTAGCCATAAAGAAACATTCGGATGCTCAGAGGCTAAAATGTACTTGAGGCCTCTCACAAAATGATTTACGTTCGGTTCAAAGAGCACTTTTTTTGTTTCGTTGATCATTCCTCATTCCCTTTTGTGTGAATTACCCAACGGTGGTAATTAACAACATCAGATAACAACAAGATCTAACTAATATCTCATTTGAACACAACATTAAAGGATATCATAGAGTTTGACTTCAACATAGAATAAATTGTTTCACATTTAATATACATCAAATACATTTTTTTAGAAACTTCTCTCTTTTCTCACTCACTCATTCCCAGGATCCATAGGAGGAATAAGAGACCATATAACTAAGCTAACTACTCTTCTCAAGACCTCACCTGACCTATTCTTGGTAAAGGCTAGCTTCTGACTCCACCTACAAGGTTGGAGCTTTGCCTGAGATTCTTTCCAGTAGGGTGATAAGCTACTGAATCAATGTCAACAAGAAACCATGACATTTCATATGTGTATTATTGATTCAAACAAACACAAATATACACAAGTATGACAATTTAAAACCATTAATAAATTATCATGGTAGTTGATCTTATATTGACTGCATTAAAAGATACACTAAATCCATTTACATAATTTTTAGTCCATTTATTATGCCACTAGACCCACATGAGGTGTACCACAACATCTGAAAGAATTACAACAAGCTACCATCTCACTGGACTTAGAATCATGCCTGAGATCCTAAGTCTTTAATCTCAATACCGTGTTTGTATATGGAATCACCACATCAAACTCTCAACAACTAATGGGAGAAGTCAGATGTCTTAACACCTCCTCTCAAATTAGGTACTCAGGTAGGGTGCTAAAGCCCTTAGGCTTGTTGTGCACTAGTGAACCTACCGAAGAGGTCCACTGGTCGACAAAGCTCTGCATCAGTGGACGTACCAAAGATGTCCACTGACCAAAAAGCTCTGGTAGCACCGACATCCATGCATAGTGTTGGATACCACTCATTTAAGGAGACCGCCCTCACTGGACTAGACTCCCTCACCCTAATGGTGCACTCTGGATTACCTCGATCTGGACAAAATATCTCCAGTCAAAAAGCAAATTTCCCCCTCATAGAGCAGGCCTCCAGTTAGGATTATATAGTGTCCAGGGCCTCTATCATCTAACGATATTTAATTTTCTCTTACAATTTTTTCTTCATTTCTAATGATTATCCTACTTTCAGTAAATACACCTTTACCAATAAACAAAGAAGTCATCTGACTAAATTGCATCTTTCATAATTTGATCTTTTAACTTTGGAGTAGGGAAAACTCAACTTCTATGGTGCCTCTCATTCTACCAATCCTCACCTATCTTTCACAAAATCTTGCATAATAATCTTTTAATATTGAATAAAATTATAAATATAATTAATAATGCATTCCTACTGTTGAAATTCAATGTACATGTAGAGAAAACTTATCAGATATATCAAAGAATAAGATTCAATATTGAGATTCCATTACTTCATTGTAATTTTCTACTCATAAGATCGTCCCAGAGTATTGATATTAATATTTTCACCAATTAAGCTCAGATTCTAGCTCATGCAAGTCTGAGTAGAGCTTCAAGCCTGGAGATTTCATCCTAAACTGATCATCAAAAAGAAAAATATACTTAGAGAGGTCGGATGGAGGTAAAAGATGAAAAACTTGGTGGTCAAAACCATCAATTCAAGGATCAATGATGCTCTTCAAGACAAGAAAACAAGAAAAGGAAAGAGTTCCATAGTTGAAAACTACTTACTAACTCAAAACCACCGAAGATCCTTTAGTTGCCATCAATTTGAAACTTTTTCCTCTTTGTTCTCCTTGAGTTTGGAACCATGATCTCCTTTTATGTCCCCCTAAACATCTTCCCATGGATGGAAGATAGACACAGAACTATACTTTTTGTCCCATTGGCTCTCATCAACTATAAATAGAGATTTAAGGATCTCACAATTGGTGCATGAGAAACACACATAGAAACCATTAGAAGGCAAAGCTTTCGATCTGGGAAACCATCGGTTATCACTTTAACTATCGAACCATCAATTTTTCACTGTCAACATAACCATCGATTCATGAACACTTCGGTGTATCATTCCTTTGGTTGATGTCCACCAATCAAACATTAATTATCACCACTGAACCAATCTTCAGTTGGCATCTAGAAAAACCTTCTTAACATGTTCATCCTCAAAACCATCAGTAGATAACTACCTACTATATCATTAGAAGGAGCTTCCCTATAGATCCATTGGAAGGCATCCTTCAACCAGAATCATCGATTCAAAACTGTTGTTTTATCCACTAAAGGTAAAACCTTTGATCCTAATCCATCATTTTACCAACTCATGTTAACCTTTGTTTCCCAACCATCGGTTGTCAATCTTGACCAACCCTTAGTCTACACCAATCAGTTTTCAACAGATGTTTAAACTGTAGGAGAACTAAAAAGGTTGTAACTTATTCATTTCAACTCTGATTTGATTCATTCTTATTTATAAGGTTTCATTTTTTTAACTCTCTTAAATTTAATATCAAAACATGATTTATAATATTAATACTAATTTTATTCACAAGATAATTATTTTTTAACAAGCATCATTATCACTAGGGTTATATTTAACTATGATTACCAGCTAAGCATGGTACAAGTTGTAGCATGAATGTTGCAGACACGGACAAGTATGAAGCTACTCCTTTAGTCACTTTTTTCTATTACAATTGGAGAAGCATTCAATCTTTTAGGTGTTGTTGATTGGTTAATGGCGTCTCTATTACATCAAGGTGACATCTCAGATAGGAGAAACACTTGTAGATCATGATCTGGATGATGTAGATGAAGCTTGATATCTAGATGTTTGATAAATTTTTGCCTAATGTGGTGGGTGAGAAAAGCCACATGGAGAAAAATTAGGTTAGAAGTTGGATATGACACCATGGAAGATCTTCTACAGGCATATGGTTTTCCAAACTACTACCAAATGGTGTGTTTTTCCTTGTCCTGAGGTTTTACACACCTAAATCAATTGAATTTTGATTAGATGCATGCCTCAGAGGATTGAAAACACAATAAGGGTCTTTTGAATTTATAAATCCATAATAGGCTCATTCACATAAACTAACACACCACCCGCAAGCACACATGGTCATGTTGCAGTGTAGGAAAGTGGAAAGTTAGGGGTCAAACCCAAGATTTAAAAAGGGCACTAGAGCTCAGTTAGTTTTTATTAGCTTCATGATGTATAGTCTAGGGTTGAAGGGTTTGAAGGTTGGTTTTGTTAATTACACTAAGGATGAACAAGCAAACAATTAAAGGAAACAATAAGAAGACTCAAAACCTAAGCTAACCCTAGACAATTTAGTTCTAATGAGAAATAAAGGAATCTAAGAAATGAATTAGGGAAACTTACACTAAGGAAAGAAATAAGCGATCTACAGTACACTAAGATAGAAATTAAGACTAAAGGACAATTAAAGACCTAAACTATAAAGAACAAAGTAAGATCAAGGCAAGAGATAGAGTAAGCAAGTAAAGATCTAAGCAATGTAACACTAGTTAATCACAAAAGCAAATTAGGATTTTAGACGATAAAGAGAAGTGTGGGCTATTTAGGGGAATGTACTCGTCAAATGGGTTGGGGTGATAATATACAAACATTATTCTTTCATTTATATTACCAATGTAAACAACAAGGTAGATGCTTATATATTACTCTAAACTACTAACTGGCCATGGATGGGATAGGATGTGTATAGGGGAATTAGTCCCTATGACCTCCTACCCACCCTTATGAGGCTCATTTGGATTAGGATTTTGGTAGAATTCAATTAGGATATAATTAAACCTAGGTTTCTAGGATAGAAACTCTTAGGGTAATTAGGGGCTGGGGATAGTAATGGAAGGTGGAAATGAGGTTTTGGACCTCACATCACCTACATTTTAACCTTGAGAAGTCTCTAAGATAATTAAACTAAATACTTCTATACTAGATACTTAGATATCTCACTTAGATGTAGGATAATTGATTAGCACACAGGAAGGCAAACAACTAACTAGGGATGAGGTAATTGGACCTAGGAGCAATTCCCAAAATGAATAACATATAAGCAATTTTTCTAGAATCCTAAGTGTTTTCAAGCACAAACCACAAAGAAATGTATGGGAAACGAGATAGAAATAGAATTACAATGTTTACATATCCTTTCCCTCAACATGGTATCAAAGTAACATTTTGGACCACAAATAGTGCACCTAAGCGACTGAGCTACTCATATATTAAGAAAATACAAAAATGTAGAATAAAGAGGTAGAAGTAGCCATGAAGCTTGGTGTAGATGAAGAAAACTCCCTCTCGAGCAGTTGCAAGGATGTGCTCCTCCCTCCTCCAAGGTGGAATGGCATGGGATGATGGTAGAAAGTGGTCAAAACCATAGAAAACTAGGGGTTTTGTAGTAGAAATTGTGAAATGGAGGTCAAAAGAGGTAGGGAAATGATGGAATGCCTAATGTGAAAAACAAGGGAGTTTAGAAGGGATATAAGGTAGCTAACCTCAAGTTCTCACCACCACCCATGTATATATAGGTGGTGGGGAAGCATAAGCTCAAGAAGAGTCTAGAATGGGAAATGTAGTGATAAAATTGGGTGGGTTTTCTAGGATCACAATCATGTTGCCCGACACGGCCGTGGTGGGTAGTGTGTAGAACGATTGTGGTGGGATGGAATGAACAAGGTGAGAAATGGGAAACAATGACAGGTTGATTTGGGATTTTTGAAGGTTGGTGGCACCGCAATGGTGATCACTGCAGTCGTGGTTGGTCACTGGATGCACAATCATGGTGAGTCACACGACTATTCTAACTTGCAATCACACTGGTTGTTCCTTGGAGCATGACCATTTTAGCTCTATCCAGCACAACTGTTCTATCTGGCACATCAATGTTGGGGTCCTCTTGGCATGACTGTGGTGTTGAGCTTTGTCTTTACGGTTGAACTCTGTGATTTCTCTATGATTTTGAATTAGCCATCATGACCTTTCCTTGGCACCATAGTTTTTCTAGGGTCTTCAAATGCACTTTGATCTTGAACTTTGGATTTCAATGGACTTCTTTGCTTCACTTGAGCCTTGGCCACTGGGGTAGGTCAGGGAAGCTCTTAGAACTTCCTTGGACCCCTTCAATGGTGGAGGAACCCTAAGATCACCCTCCTACTCTCCCGTCCATCCAAGTGTGGTCCAAGTACCTGAAAACACGCAAAGGACGTCCATAAGGGCTTTTAACAGAAAGATGCATATTGAAGGAATTACATGTAATCTAACATATTTAGATGTGATTGAAGTGAAAAAAAACGTATGATGAAGCCCTTAAATAGGGGTGCATCACCACCCCAAATTTAAAGGACACTTGTCCTCAAGTATGATCCAACTCAATCTCTCTTTAGTTTTTCCAACAAATAAGAAACGACAAATGTATTGCAATAGATGTATATTGACTAAATGTGCTTAGTGATGAATAAGTATATGTATTTAACCTCCTATTTCACAAACCAATCATGATTAAAGCACTTATCATACAAACATCAAATATAGGGTATAGAATGTAGAATCAATCCATATGACTTTCATATAGCTCTGGGTAAACTATTTCATGGTGGTGGCAATAAAAATGATTTGGTTGTTGTTTTACCTTCTTGCATTCAATCTCATATGTCAATCAAGACTAAGTGACACAAGTTGTTTTGAAGAATGAAATTATGGCCTAGGCTTGATGTTTCCTCGGTCAATGGGTATGCAAATAGAAGAATGGGGTTGCAGTAAGATATTGGAGTTCTATTACATAGGATAACTCTTGTTTTCTTTATTTAGATGCTATTACATAGGGGCATTTTGTATTTTCTATTAATTTTTGTTTTCCATTGGTGTAGGTAGTGTACATGGTGGTGAGAGTGAAGTGGGGAGATATAGATATGGCCACCCCAAACATTAGGATGTGGCCAAGGTTGTATTAGTGCTCTTTGGCATGCTTTAATTAGTCAAAGATATAAGAACTGATGAAAGAAAAGTGAGTAAAAGAGGGGTCACTAGTTTGGGTTTCAACATTAGATCTCTTTCATGAAGGGCACTCCAACAATTTCATCAGGAAATGATATACCAGATGAGTGAGCAATATGAAAACTACATTTTTATCATTAGATTCTACATACCCTAAGTGTTTGTGTCTTGCTTAAATCACATTTCAACCAAGAAATCCACAACAATGAGAGGATGATTCACATGTAAAAATCAAAAGTTGAGGCCTTTTAGCAATTAAACATGAGAATGTAGCATTCATTCATCAAAGATTAATATTTTCAATTCAACAAGTAGAGATTGGTTCAAAACATGATTTTAGGCAAGAAATTATAAACTTGGGCAAAATTGGCCAAAATGGTGCCAAATTCCCTTCAATCACATCTAAACCTTCTTTATGCAACAAGCAAGAAATAAGAAAATCTTAGTGACAAACATGCAAAATTTACAAAAAGCTACATGATATGCAATGCATGGCAAAAAGAGTAATTTTTTGAAAATTATATAAATATTCAAGAAAATGAACTACATGGTATGCATGTATGAAAAGGAAACAAAAATATAACCTAGAAAAAAAAGAAAAAATTAAATGGTATGATGAAATACAAAATGAGTTAAAAAAAGGGCATACCACCCAACCACCCCAAAATTTTGAATCATGTTCTTCTCATCATAACACCAAAGTATATGAGTGATAGGGTAGATGATCATGGCTGTTGTGGTATCTAGAGGGTTGCTCCTTCCTTTGGAGGAGGGTACTAGTAGTAGTTGTCCTAGTATTCCACTTGTGGAGGTTGGTAGGTCTCTTGATACCTAAACAGTGCACCCCATCAATCTTCCCTCCATTGGTGGTTCCTCTACACTTGTGCATGGGTAAAGCAATACATATGGTTGATCTGATGGTGTATCTATTGTTGATCCAACCACATCACATCCTGTGTCATATGAAATCCCTCCTATGTCCTCATGATGCCCTCTTGAGTCCTCTAAATCCCCTCCAGCTACGCCTATATAGTAGATGTTACAACCCCAAATTTGGGGTTATTTTGGTGAGAAATGTAATTTCTCCTATTAAATATATTTGAACAAATAATGATATAATTTGTTTTGAATAAATGGAATTCGTTTACAATAGCCTTGTTGGTTGTTTTGTGGGCTTTATTGGCTATTGGGCCCAATAACAAGGATAAGACAAACGAAACTCCATTATTAATAAGAAATGAAGAAAAGAAAGATGTAGAAACCTCTAGAAGGCAAAAGAATATAATTTAAAGTTGGATTTCGTGCCTCTTGGGTTCCTTGGGTTCCAAGGAGTCCAATGTTGCAAAAATAATGCACCAAGAAAAGAAAATATCCATTAAGTATTTCTTTATTAAGAAAGAAATTGAAAACAATGATAAAATATGGGAAATAAGTGGAAAGAGGCATGATTGAGTTATCTTTGGTTGATTTTTGTATCCATAAGGTTCATAATGTTAAAAGTAATTCCAATAAGGAAAATAAAAACTGAGATAAAGAGAAGTCCTCAAAAAGAGATATTTTAGTAAAGAAAAATTAAGATAATAAGAAATTAGGGATATAGATGCATCTAGAAGGATAATGAGTATCCACTAAAAAGGTTTTCGAAATATTAGAGTTTCTTGGGGTCCAAGGAGCCCCAATGAAGAAAAAGAAAGAGAAAATACCATTAATACAAAATTAGAGGATAATGTGATGTATAATTAATGAATTTTGTGGCATTGTTAAAAAGGATATATTTTCTATTAAAAGAAAATATAATTTTATGCGAATGAATTAAAAGGCAAGTATAAAGAGAATAAAAGAGGTCATTTTTGAAATCCTAATATCTAAAGAATAAAAAATATCAAAGAGTTTTTTTAGAGAGAGAAGATTCCTTCTCATTGAAGGAATAGGACTTCATGAGCAAGCATGTTGGGGCATGGCTCACTCCCCTATATAAGGGGTAGAACCCTTGACCGAGTCCAAGAGGATCCCAAGCATACCTCTTCCTTATTCTTCTTTGTTTTCATCCATAAACCCTAGATAAGAGAGTAGATCAATCCTGAGGGCCCCGAGGAGCTGTGATGGGTCTCGATGGAGGCACAAAGTTCCCACGACATCAACGAGATGATTGGTGGCAATCCCTTCACCCTAACCTACGCGCAACTGTAGCCGCATGGCTGCAACGACGACCGCACGTTGGAGGTCGAGTGCTCTTGAACAAGCCACCTAGGACATGAGATGGGTGGCGCCCCAGGTGCAGCGAGATGTGGCGGAGCTAGGGGAGCGATCGACGGTGGTCGTCGGGCCCTAGGAAAGGAGTGGGAAGCCCCACAAAGGGCTGCCATCGACGGCCGTCGTGGCTGATCCAAGATTGAAGACGACCCATGATTGTTGGACCATTTTTCCCCTCTGTAGGCTGAAGGAACAACAACTTAAACAAGGGCAATAATTTAAATGTGTTATGTATCCAAATAGGCAACGTGGCATGCCAGGGATGATGTGGTGCTCGCTGATTGGTTCAAGTAAGTGAAATAATGCAAAAATCGTATCTTTTTATTCATAGCTCAGATGAATGCATATAAAATATGAAAGTTTCACAGAAAAACGATAGGAATCCACTAAAAATAGGTTTAGAAGCTAATTCCTCTTGCAATTCGAAAAGTAATGGAAGTTATTAACTTTAATGTATTAATGATTAAGAAACCCTATTTTGAGACGATTAATGTATTTAGATGGGTTTTATTGATGATTAAAGTTGATATTAACATGTTAATTATAAAAAGGTACATTAAGAACAAAAAGGATGAACTTTGCACGTAATTAGTTTAATTTAGAGTTTCATGTACATAAATGAGCTTTAATTGGCCTTGAAACCCCTAAAGTTAGTAATTATCACTCTTAATGGCTTTAATTATTCAAATTCATTAATAAAGTTGGGATATGATGGTTCTAAGCTATTTTGAGTATAAAAGTTCCTAATTATGGATAAATACCATTATTATGGTAATTAGGGTTTTCTATGGATAAAGGTGGAATTAATGACAAATAGAGTTCATATGTAAATGAGACCATAATGAACTATGAGTTGTTAATTTGAAAGGAGCCAAAGATGATAATTGGGCATAATGATCTTGTCATAAATTAAAAGGACAAAAATGATAGTTTTAATGTAAAAGATGTGTAATGGACTTAATTGATGTTGTTAAAAGGCAACCTTAATATCTTTCATGAAGAATAGATGAGATAATTAGGGTTTGTGAGTAATTGTATAAAATTAGGGTTTAAAAGAGTAAAAATGAAGAGGAACCCTAATTGCAATGGAAACCAAAAAGTGGACTAGAAAACCTAGGAAGCGAGCTAGGTTTAATAGATCTTGATGGCATGATCAATGATAGGAAATTATATGTATATTTCATGATCTCTTTGTGTGCTTGCTTGCCTATTGGATTGCTTGCATTGATTGGATTAATTCTGTCTCAATCAGACTGACAGGTATGTAGTTACACTTATGGTTAATCACTTTAGTTTCATGACGATTCCCGGTTGTTTTATCAGTTGCCTGAAAATAACTGATTGGATGACTTTTATTTCATGCAACAATAAAGTGACTATGATTATCACCATACATATACATACATGACTAGCTCAGATCCTGGTCCTCCTCTGTGGCTTTTTTAATGATGAAAAGGGTAACCTGGTAAGGGTCTACTTGATAAGTGGGACCATCAGGTTATCAAGAGTTAGGGATTGTGCTACCTATGGGTAGTGCCATGCGACTCTTTAGCACACCATGAGTTAGGGATTGGGATACCTATGGGTGGTGCCATGCGACTCAACCGTAGATATTGATCTACCTATTAGGTAGGATCATGTAGGGTTTAATGAGGATCTACCATATGGAAGGTAGCATCCAGGTCCACTGCAGGGACAGCGTAGAGGCTAGGTTATGTATGGATTGAGCAGTTATGCTTAAAATGTAAAGTTATTTGTTAAATCATAATTGACTACAATATGTTGTTACAATTAATTGCACGATTATTGTTTCCCCCACATACCAGCATATTCCTATATGCTGATCGACATTTTTTTTGTCGGCGTTTTAGGTACGATTGAAAAGGACAAACAGTAAAGTGGCATATTGTGAAATTAAGAAATAAAGTGCAAGGAGGATTAGTTAGAATAGACTCTAGATATGGATAGAAGTAGATATCCAAGTTTTTGAAAAAGGTATGAAAAGTTTTTTTTATGACAACCTTTCAGTTTAGTTTGGTAGAATTTGATAATTATTATCGATTATTTGTCAAACCTTTGATCCTATTAATTGGGATAATGGCTCTGACCTTCGGGTCTCCCTTAATTGGGGGTTATCGAGTGGCGGGGTCATTACATTTGGTACCAGAGCATAGGTTCCTCATTTAATCTGTAATAATTATTAGATTTTACAAACTCTGTAGAACCCAAGGGAGTTATTAGAGGATTTTCCGAAAGCCAGAGGTGTCTAGAAAAGGATCATGTCTGGGGGATGGCAAGATTTTCCTCCACACTGCTAGTCGGAATACGAGGACTCCTGTATTAGTGTGACTGCCTAGCCAATGTCTCAGGATTTGACTCAAAATAAGATACCTTTAGGACTTTCTCATCTTGTTCATCCCTTCTCAACTCCAATGTTGTTAAGGACCTTAAGGATTAAGTTTTTCTCTCTTTTCCTCACCCTCTTGAGGTATGGGTAAGGTTTAAGGAATCCTCCACCAAATTAATGAAAAGCATGTAAATAAGATGTCATGTACATAAGCTTAATAGATTAATCGTAAACCAAAGAATAAATACATACTTAGGTCGTATGACATAAGTCGTCATGCCCTCAGGAGAGACTTGAGGCTAGACCTCCTTGTTAGGAGGATGAATGGAGGAAGTTAGTCTTGGAGGTAGAGACCTACATTATAAGTAGAGACCTGGAACATCCTCTAAGGATGATGCTAACCCTAACCCTAAGTGATGGTTAGAGAGAGACATGACACGATGAGCTAGATTTCATGATAGACCAGATGTGTGGACATGGTTTTGGATGCCCATGACGTTATGAGCCATGTGAGGTTGGATGACCTAGTGCCTTTGGCGAGCCAACCCTAGGAAGGGTCGTGCATATGTTAGAGTGAAGGATAGCTCCTTGAATGATGAGGTTAGTGAAGAACCTATAGAAACCCTATGGGCTTATGCGAGTAGGGCATGACATGCACCCAGAGTACATCAGTAATGCAGGCAATAGGTTGAATTCCTGTCTAGAAGAGTATGTTGGATATCTTATGAGATAAGAAAGAAGAGTTTTGTATAATCTTGAGTGAACATTAGTTTGAACAGAGGCTTCACCCATGTAGGGGTATGCTTGTGAGCTCGATCCTTCATGAAGAAAGAACCTCTAGTAGTAAGGTTGTTTATAGGGTTAGCTCTAGAGAGAGAGAGAAAGACCCAAGCAAGAAGGTTGGAAGCTTAGACTCTGAGATATGAGGAACAATGGGGAGTTGAGGATGACGCGACCTAAGTGGATGGTTGTGGTTGCCTCATGCATGATCCCTGGAGGTTGATGGTATCTTAGTTGCCTTTAGAGGAACCAAACCCTAGAGTAGAAGGATGACAGGAAGGACATGTCATGCCTTATACATGCTAGGTTAATGGATAGAAGGTTGAGCATGCAATTGGACATCCAAAAAGTGAACCTAGGGTTCCTAGGCCTAAGAGGGGAAGTGGTGTACTCGATGCTCCTGATGAGATTTGAGTTTTTATAGATTCAAACATGGTACTCCTCATGTTTAGAGGAAAGGGAAACCCCTTAAGTTTGTTTGATGAACCCCTCACAGTTAAGTTGATGACATGGGAAGGTATGATCTTGATCCAATGTTGAGGATGAGAACAAATGTGACCTAGAATGGTTTAGTAGGTGGTATGCTTGTGCCTTAGTAGCTTTCTAGGGTTAAGCATGCTCATGTGGATGTAAACTCTAGACATAAGGATGTTTGTGACCTTTGTTGCTATCAAGAGATAGTTTCCTCCTATCATGGGAGAGGGACCCTTTTGTAGGGTGTATACCAGTTTTGTTGATTTTGAGGTAACCTAAAGAGGTGTCATAGGATCTTGGGAAGCTAAGTGAAAAGTACATGGTATGAGAATGAACCTATAGGCCCAAAGATAACCATCTCTAAGTGCATGTGGATGTGTTACCATGGAGGTAATCGGTATGGGGCATGACCAAGGTAGGCAGGTCGCCATGACCCCTATGAAAGGATGGAGGTCAGCCCAGGAATGCAGAGAGAGATGATGGAGACTTAGATAAGGTTCTAAGTTGGACATGTACTATGTTATAATCCTAAGTCTATCCTAGGGTCAGGTAGGGATAAGACTGATGGAAGTAGGAGTTTCCTAACTCCCTAGTTTCACATGACCATAGGGTCGGGAGGTAACAACTATCATTGTCTGAGGTCCATGGGTTAGGAGATTGATCACCTTCATGAACTCATGGGACCCAAAGGGCAGATGAGTAGGGCACTCTCTAGATGCATAATGGAAGAGGGATGACCAATCAAGTGTCGGCACCCTACAGACCTAGAGGAGATGACCAAGGATTGTGTGGTGACCCAAGTAGGCTCGAGACCAGTTTTCCATGGAAGTAACTTGGATATCGAGATGATTGTGATGTTGAGACATAAGTTGCACGCTTCAACTTAGATTTCAAGGTGTACTGGCAAGGTGGGATGTACCATATCTACTATTAGAATAGGAAGAACTTTGTATTTGAAATGCAGCCAAATGCTTATTTCCTCTTGTTATGGGAGTGAGAGATAGGACAGTACGCATGCCATACACCAAGGATAAAAGATGATGTGAGTTGGAATGTTCCTATGAGGTATGAGAACAGAGATGATAACATACCCTTGTGGAGTAAACAATATGTAGATGGTTTACTAACATCAAGAGAACTGAGGTAGTCATCTTATGAGGATGCCTTTATCATGAGCTATGTGGAATTTGTGAGTTATACAAGGTTGAGTTTGATAACCAAGAAGATGAGCTCATAGTTTCTTGATGAAGATAGACTTAGAGTTCGAGATGAGATGATAAGTGGAATACATGGAGGTGCATGTCTTCAACATTACCTAACACCTAAGGATGTGAAGTGGTAATGGATGTTGTGGTTGAGATGCAACAACCTAGTTTAGCTGGAGGCTAGGAAAGGTTGCTAGGTTAACCCTAAGTTTGAAAAGGAGATATGTTTTGATAACACTCAGATGTAAGGAAGTTTGTTGAACAAGTTAGTAGTTGCTTGGTTAGCCAGCCTAGACCTTGATGCAATAAAAGGGTGGTGGTAGAACCTCAGATGCACTTCTCTGGAAAAGAAGGTGATGAAACCCCGACTAGAGTGGTTTAGGGTTTATGAAGAATCAATCTTGAGGAATCATGACATACAAGAGATCATGATTTTAAGTTCATCATAAACCATGGTACTACTAGGATAGTAAGTTGCAGTAGTACATTGGATGCTTAAGATGAAGTTGCACGTGGTTTGTCGCCATGCATGTCAGGAGGTGAAGGATGAACACCAGTAACCCAAAGAGTTGATGTAGAGGATAAAGAGTCCCCGAGAGGGAATGGGAGTTCATAACTATGGATGTTGTGGTAAGTCTCCCGTGGACCAAGGAAGGTCAAGATGCAGTATGGGTTATGGTAGATCACCTTACCTAGATGACATGAGAAAGAATACTATCAAGGGACAGATCTGATTGAACTACATATGTGAAAGAGATGGTAAAACTACACCATGATGCAAGTTCAAAAGTTCTTGAGTATAACCTAAGGATTCACTTCCAAGTGATGGAAGTAGGTACAAGAAGAACTCGATGTTAGTACAGTTTATGACCCCTAACTAATGGTTAGTATGATCCAGACTAGAGGGTCTGATGAGAGCATGTGTTCTCATTCAGGGTGATACATAGAGATAATTCTTGTCCTCTGTAAGATGTGATGATAACCACCATAGCCAGTATCAGGATGTAAAGAAGCTTTGTAAGGGAGGTTGTGTCAGTCACCACTTCATTAAGATGATGTTGGTGAAGGGACCTTGCGAAGGTCAAGAAAGAATCACAGTGTGTGCGATGAAGTCGCTTTGATCGTGCAATGGCTGAGAGAGAGCCCAGCAGTGACATGAGGCGTGAGCTGATGCAAAGTAGACAGACATGCAATTCACTGTGGTAGAGTATATGATGTGAAAATCCGACCCCTCTAAGTTATAGCTAAGAGAGCTGAGTCCCGACTGCATGGTTCTTTTGAGTTGGAATGGTGGAGATGGTCGTGTTTATCCTTACCCCTCAGGATAACATGATGTATAATGTGTTCCATGAGTCCAATCTAGAGCACTATGTGAGGTACCCAAGCCATGTGCTGAGCCATGAACCTATTCAACTTTATGAGAGGCAGAAATGTCCTGAGTCACCTATGAGGGTACCATATACCAAGGTGAGAGAGAACTCAGATGAAAGAATATGAGATGATGAAGGTTCTTGGGAAGCACAATGGAAAGGGTGAGGCCACATGGGAGCCATGAGGGACATAAGAAAGGCTTATCCTGTTTGTTTGTGTGCCTGGTGGAATTTTGGGGGCAAAATTTTTTATTTTCACTGCCTACTTGTAGCCATATTTCCCAACTATGGTATCAAAGACAATATAAACTTACCATATTATGGGATAATTGATATGATTGAATTTTGGTTTTATCATTCTATTATTGCATGCAATGTGAATAATATCTTGTCAAATCCAATACAACAATAATCCCAAACTAATGTATATATATATATATATATATATATATATATATATATATATATATATATATATATATGCAATTTATACACCACCCAAAAAGAAGTTTTATTGGTGGATGTGTAGCATGCTTATGGACAATAAATCCTATTATCTGTGCATGGTTGTGTTGTTGGTTTACCCTTTTATCTCAGTCTACACACCGAGCATCCATCTTATCTTCCCAATGTAAAAGTATTATTCTTTCCTACCCTTTATCTCCTTGAATGTGACTCGAAGTTTCTCTATAATCATGTAAAATTTGGATAGTTTAATTTTCTATTATGACAAAGAAGATGACATCCTGAAGATGAGCCAAGAAGATGGAGGACCAAGGAGGACTAGGAAGATGAGTCGAACTAATCGGCTGGTGGACCCGACCAATCCACTGGAGGAGCCAGTAGATGGTGGAATGATAGAACCAGATGATCGATGAGATGACCTAAAAACTGGACAAGTGGAGAGTCGATCGGTTCAAGGGTCGAACCAATCCACCCAGATTGTCAAGCACAGATCTTCATCAACAATAGGTTCTTACATCTGATGTGACCTAGGATGATGTAATTCCTTGTGGATCTAAGGAATTACATTAGGCTAGCCATAACCATCACTTTCGTTTATGGCATGTTTTTGTTGTGGGATATAACATGTATATGATACGTACTAGATTTGTGGTGATTGGATAAAGTATATGTATTTATAAATACAAACTCCCCTAAAAATATATTAAGTTTTAGATGCTTTCCAAAAGAGGCACACATGAAAAGCTTGATAAACCAATCATAGGTGACACGAAAGCATGGTATTCCATCTATCTCATGGAAGTCTGATGGTAATAATGTAGGTGCCACCAAAGAGGGGTGCGTTGTTATTGTGTCGGCTTTTGGGTCAGGTTTAACTGGTGATTTTTAGAGCATCTAAGCCCAGAAGCATGCAGATGATTATGGTAAGGAGTTTCACATATCATCTATCCATGAGTTTCATATGATGCAATTGGCATGAAGACCTACCTAAATAGTCAAGTTGTGGGCGATCAGCCAAAGCTGACTCATGATTTGATGAAATATGGATCTTGGCCCAGTAGAATATCATACGCTGCAATATTCTGAATTGATATTGAGGGCTATAAATTAGATAAAATAATGGGATCAATAATATCTAAATAACTAACTAATATCATCAAATTTTCAAATCAAATCAAATCAAAAGGATTTTTGACAAATGCAAAATTTCTCTTATAGAATCAAATGATGAACACATCTGAATTGCTATTGGTCCTTAAGAAGGACAAACTTGATGGGAGAAATTCCCACTACTAGTTTTGGATTTTGAGAAGGGTTCTCAACGAAGAGTGGAATCTCTATGTCCTTGACAAACTAGTGCTAGATATACTTGCTCCCAATGCACCTAGTGCACAAGTGGATGCTTATTGGAAGAATGCCAATGATGCCTTAGAGATAAAGTACCTTAAGCTTAGCTGCATGAACTATGTGTTGCATGAGCAATGTGAAGACATGAGTGTTCTTGAGATGGTAACACATCTTAAGAAAGTTACACGGTCTTACAAAGAAAGAAAAGGATGATATCCTAAAGGTGTTGCTTGAGTCAAAGATGACAGAGGGAACCTCAATAGAAGAACTCAATATGATTGGACATGTGTATCATCTTGAAGAGCTGGGATTCATTTTGAGCCAAGAGTTGGCCACTGATATGATTCTATAGACAATGCCACAATCATATAGCCACTTTATTACATGTTATCATGTGAATAATACAACTAGACATATGTCAGATTTACTTGCCATGTTGATTCATGCTGAAACAAAAATGAAGAAGGACAAGCCCGTGATGGTGATCAGTGGAGACGAGTCCAAGGATCAAACAAATAATGAGAAGAGTTCTGAGGTTGTTCCTAAATGCAAATCTTCAACACTCAAGATAAGGAAAAAGAATAGTGAAAGAGGATCTCATCCTTTGTACTTGAAGGCATTCAGGAAGAAGAACATGGGGATGGTGATCTACACTTTAGGTAAATATGTTATTGAGATAAACCTATCTACTTAATCATCATGGGTACTAGATACTAGATGTGGATCTCACATATGTTCTCATATGCATGATCTGAAAGGAAGTAGGCCTTTGGGAAGAGGCGAGGTGGAACTGTGAGTTTCTAATGGCACAAGAGTTGTAACCAGTATAGTTGGAACCTATAGTATATCTCTACCCACACGGCTTGTAATAGAGTTTAATAAATTCTATTATGTACCTACTATAAATAGAAACGTCATTTTTGTATCTTGTTTGGACAAGGATGCATTTGAATTCCATATTAAAAGTGTTCAATGTTCTATTTCAAAAGATGGGATCTTTTATGGTAGTGCCCTAATGTGTATTACTCTTTACTTGTTAGATCTAAAGCTAGATATGTATATAGCGTTGATACCAAAAGACTAATACTCAAAAACTCAAACAAAATGTACCTTTGGCATTACATCTAGGGCACATAAATGAGTATCACATATCTAGACTCGATAAAGATGGTTATCTGGACTCTTTTGATTTTGAATCATTAGAGACATGTGCATCCTATTTGTTGGGAAAGATGGCTAAGACCCCTTTCACTAGTAACAATGAGAGGGAAAGTGATATATTAGGACTCATAGATACTAATGTGTGTGGACCTTTTAGAACAACAACTAGACATGGGTATCAGTACTTCATTACCTTTACTGGTGGCTTCACTAGGTATGTCTATGTTTCTTTAATGAAACACAAGTCAGAATCTCTTGAAAACTTCAAGGAGTTTATGAATGAAGTACAGAACCAACTTGGTAAAAGTATCAAGGCATTTCATTCTGATCGAGGTGGAGAATACTTAAACTGAGTTTGAGAATCTTCTTAAATCCCATGTGATTGTATCCCAATGGACTCCACCCGGAACACCTCATCAAAATGGTGTGTTAGAAAGAAGGAATCACATATGACTAAATATGGTGTGATCGATGATCAGTTTAGTTGAGCTTCTGACTACCTTCTAGGGGTATGCTCTAAAAACCAGTGTGTTTACACTAAACTGAGTACCATCTAATTTGGTTCAAAAGACACCATATGAGATATAGACTAGGAAGCATATCAATATGTCTTTTATGAGGATTTGGGGATGCGAAGCTTATGTTAGCAAGATGCTTCTTGAGAACCTTGGTCCTAAATTTGATTAATGTTATTTTGTTGGATATCCTAAGGACTCTAAAGGATATTACTTTTATTCCATATCTAACAAAAAAGTATTTTTTACCGGAGATGTTGTATTCCTAGAAAAGAAATTTATTTCTAAAGGAATCAGTGGGAGAAAAGTGGAACTCAAAGAGAATCACAAAGTGTTGTGGAATCTAAAATTCCTCAAGTAACACAGGAACCTCATAGATCTAATAGGACCTGCCTTTTTTTTTGCTATACTGGCGAACCAATTACATTAGATATATAAGTTGAAAATAGAGTGGCAAATAAATGTTGATCGAAAAGGTAAACATCCAGACCGTAAGGGGGACATTCATTCCAGTTCATCGAGAAAGGTGTGGGCTGCTTTAAACAGAACTTAGCTAGAGCATCAGCGAGTTTGTTTTGTTTTCTTCTTAGGTGCACCACTTTCTCGATCCCATCCTGGCTCAGGTGATCTCTAATATTCTGGGTGAGAGTCAGGTATTTCTCTGGTGGTTCATTCATGGTTGAGGCCCATTGAACAATGTTCCAAGAACCAGAAATGTCCATTCCATCAGTGAGGTTGTTGAGGATAGCTAGCCCGATTCCATGTATGATTGAATTCAATTCTCCTTCCATAGCATCTGATTCAGGACATAGTTGGGTTGCACCTTTCAGCTAGGCTCCTAATGCGTTCTTGGCGATGGAATAAGTGCACATCCTTGGTGTGTTGGTTGATATGGCAGCATCAACATGGATGATAGTTGTTGATGGCTGTATTGACAGAGGTAAGGTTGTGCTTTAGTTTTCCAGAGTCCGGTTTTCATAGGTTAGGGGTTGGGACATTAAATGGATGATGGAGGCAGCTTCCGCTTTGTAGTGAATAGCTAGCATTGTGGGTGGGATAGACTTATGTTTGAAAATATGTGAGTTGCGGTTCTTCCAAATTCGTCAGTAGGCCACTGTGAATTTCATATCCTAGTCAAGAGCATGCTGAAGGCCTTTGAGGTTATACGCAACACAGGAGTGAACATTATGGCTTGGGAAGAAAAGTGTGGCTTCGGGAGGTAGAAGATTGACCCACATCATCCTTGCATCATTGCAATCACGTAAAGAATGGAGACACTCTTCTTCTACAGTATCACATCCGGGGCATTTGGGGTCTTTAATCATCCTCTTGTGAGTTCTAAGAACATTTGTGAGTAGACGATTGTGGTGAACAAGCCATAGATGTGTTTTGATTCTGTGGAATGTGAATGACCCATATAGTATTGAAGAGAGGCTGGTCCTCCTCAGCCAGATGGCTTATAATGGAGTATGTCGAGTTGGTCGTGAACTTCCCATATGTTGTTGGGTTCCATATATGGGTGTCTTTGCCATAGGAATCATTTGGCATTGGTATGTGGAGAATGGAGTTGATAGTATCCATGCTAAACCAGTAATTAAGGAAGTCAACATCCCACGTACCATCGTCCTTCACCAGGTTTGAGACCTTGAGGTCCAGTAGATCCTCCGGTATAGTTAGACCCACTTTGATGTAAGGTGTATGACCATTTCCCACCCATTCATCCATCAGACTAGGGTTTCATGTCTAGAAATTGCTATGCGTCTTGAATTATTGATGAGAATAGGTGTGAAACTCTTAATGCTACGCCATAGGTAGGAACCATTAGAGTTTGGGTGTCCTCTACTCAGATACTTTCCTACCATTAGTTCTACCCAAGGGATGAGCCATCTTTGCAGAAAATCCTAGGCCATCTTCATCAGTAGTGCAGTGTTAAAGTCCTTCATTCATTTGATGCCCAAACCACCATATTTCTTGGGTTTCGTCACTTGTTTCCAAGTGACTAAGTTGAGGTGTCTATTGGTACTCCCGTTCCAGATAAAATTCCTTATGGATTGATCAATTTTTTCACAGGTCGACATAGGAAGTTGGATTGATTACATGATGTAACAAGCTTGTTATTGTAACACGGATCTTGCTAGAGTAATCCTCCCTACTAAAGAGAGGAGGTTGTTCTGCCATTAGTGTTTCTATTTCTAAAATTTCTCGAGGAGGGAGTGGAAGAGATCCTTACCTTTCCTTCCATGCATGATTGGAACCCCTAGATGGCATCCCAAGTTACTTGTTTCATGAACCCCAAGTTTCTTGCAGATTTGGTTCCTCAGCCCCCTAGGGGTGTTGAAGGAGAAGTAAATTGTGGATTTGTTGTGCGATAGAAAGAAACCTGATGCATCACTGAACTTCTTGAGGCATGCACACATAAGCTTGGCTTGGTGTAGGGATGCTTCTCCGAATAGGATAATATCGTCCTCAAAGCTCACATGAGTGACATGCATTTTGGCTTTAGAAATGATGATAGGCTTCCAATTTCCATTAGCAACCTCAAATGCAATGAGTTGGCTGAGTCTCTCTAAGCAAAGGATGAAAATGTAGGGTGATAGCAGATCGCCTTGTTCCACCCCGCACGAAGGTTTGAAACAACTTGCAGTTTCTCCATTCCATAGAAAGGACTATTCACCAGTAGTAATGATCAACATAATGATGACCGTTGGAAAGGAGGTTCTTATGAGAGTGTCATGAAAAAAATGCCAACTCAACTTTTCGAATGCCTTCACAAGATTTATTTTAATAGCTAAGGACTTCTTCTTGCTTGTTTTGGATTCCATGGAGTGAACGACATCTTGGACTAGTGATGTGTTGTCACTTATCTTCCTTCGTGGTATGAAGGCCGATTGGTGGGGTGAAACCCATTCTTTCGGGAATGGTTTTATCCTTGTTGCGAGCACCTTAGATAAGAGCTTAGTAAAAACATTATTTAAGGAGATTGGATGAAAATGATAACATAGCTCAAGTGAAGCACTTTTTGGTATGAGGATGATGAGGGAATCTGTCGAGTTGGGAGGCAAGGGAGTACCACAGAAAGGGAGTGGAGTGAATTTAAATTGTTGTAGTTTCAGCGTCTTCTAGTTCCTTTGGTAGAAGGTGGTATCAACACCATCTGGTCCTGGAGCCTTGACTGGGGACATGGATTCTAGGGCTAGATGAATTTCTTCTTCATATGGGGTTCTGGCCAGCCTTGACTTTTGGTCCGTGGATAGAGGTAAGAAAGTGCCCAGGAAGGAGGGACACATCATTCTTCTTAGGTCATCATCTGTTTCCTGGTACACATTTGAAAAGAAAGATAGAATTAGTTGCTTGATCTCCGCCTCTTCATTCCTCCACTCACCATTGACATCCTTAAGACAAGTAATCCTGTTTCTCAAGCTTTGGGCTTTGGTAAGTGAGTGAAAAACCCAGGTGTTGTTGTCACCCAGCTTGATCCATTCACATCTAGATTTTTGTTGGCTTTTAGCTTCCTCTCTCCTGAGAATCATGTCCAACCTAGTCTGCAGTTTGATGGTGTCTTGGGCTGTTGTGTGGTTGAACTGGAGAGTGAGATTCATCTGGTTCCATTTGATCTTGTTTGATAGTCAATCCTTTTCCCTTCTATCAACTTTTCCAATTGCAGAGTCCCAACTTTTGGCTTTAGTAAGGAAACATGTGTTTGCTGACATCAGGTCTTGGTCATGAGGCCATGCTCCAGTGAAGAAGTCTATGTAGCCTGGGGATGAGTACCATCGCATAGATGTGCACGTTGGGTGGTGCTTATGGATTAAGGATTTATCGACACATGAAACCATGATTGGGGCATGATCTGAATGGTTTTTCTCAAGAACTCGCACATCCTTTTTTGCTGGCATGTCGATCCAGTGTCGATTACCCAGAGCCCTATCTAGGTTCTCATGAAGAAGGTCTCGTCTGAAGGTGGTTCAATCACCTGAGGCACCTAGGTGATTGAGAAAGCAAGCTTCCACAGCCTCAATGAAGTGTCTACTATTTGCACTATCGAAAGAATTGCTGCCAAAGTTTTTGGAAGGGTGCCTAACTACATTAAAATCTCCCACCACCACCCAAGAATCGGTGATGGATTGAGACAAAGTATAGAGATGATTCCACAGGAGATTTCTACCCCCGTTGTCGTGCTAGCATAGACAAAGGTAAAAAAGGATCCATGAATTTTGCAATGGACGGACTATTTGTGTGAGAAGATGACCTCAAGATTGACATTGTGCTTCTAGAGTACCCATATACCCCCAGAGTAGCATGTAGCCTCTAATCTATGTGAATGCACAAATCCTAGTTTTTTGATGATGCCCTTGGCTCTTACCCCGCTACATCTAGTTTTGAGAAGATACAAGACTGAAATTTAATATTTCCTTGCCAGGTCTTTAGCTGCAATTTGGTGCCCTTATCACAGGCCCCTTGTACATTCCAAGTAATGATTTTCATTTATCAATTTTGATCAGTGTTTATGTTCCCATTGTCCTGGCCTCTTCCTCTGGGTCCTGAAGGAGGGAGGTTTTACCACGCTTCCGGGTAGGTGGGGTGGAAGTGTTCCCCGCTTTAACCACTTTTCCTATTCCATAAGTGTATACCAACAAAGTTGCAATTGGGGTTGTGATAGGGGTGGGGAGGGATGTCATTTCTTGCCATGTTCCAAAAAGAGAATGTGGTGGTGACAAAGGGGTGGGAATCTTGTAATATGCCAGATACTAGAGCATCTCCGGTGGGATTCACAGCAGAGTGGTTCAAGTGTGCTTGCTCATTCATGGGGTGTGTCCATGGTACTTGGTTGTGGTTCTATAGGGGATCTGAGTGGGGCTGGGCAACACTTGACTAAGGAGGAACATCTTGCTGGTTACTTGAGGTCATCTTGTTCTGCTTGAAGTTTTTCTTTCTAGTCCTCCAGTCAATCCCATTGACGATCTTCTCCGCTACATTATCCACATCGATAACCTCAGTAGCTTCGTCTTCCTCAATCCAGTTGTCCAGGCTTTGGACGTGATTGCTGGAGTTAACCGGTATCTTCTGGTTGGTTTCTCTACTGACTCACTGCTTGCGTTGTGTGGGACATGCATGAATGAAGTCGGTGAAGCCCTGGACTGGCGGTGGATGTGGCTGGGTTGGAGGGTTGTTCATCATGTCGGCTTTCCTTGCCTCATTTTCAACTGTGATTCATTTCGAGCAGTCCTTCTCTAGATATCCTACCCTACCGCAGTACATGCAAATGAAAGGAATGTTCTCATATTCAAATCTGATAATGGTTACCCTCAATCATGACCTGGGGGGTGAGTGGTTTGGATGTATCTAGTTCAATAGCGATTCTAGCAAAGCATCCCCATCGTTGTGTTATGGTGTTGAGATCAACTTTAATAGTCTTGCTGATGTGGTCACCAATTTTTGCAAGAAGAACCTCTTTGTTGGGATGGATGGGTAGATTTGGGATTTGTATCCATGCAACAAGTTTAGGGGGCAAAGATGATTCAGGTAAGAAATCAGGTTGCCAGTGTTGGACTGAAAGATACGACCCAAATAACGGCCATGGTCCTCCTGTCAGGGCATGGATTCACTCATCTTCCCTGTGTAGTTGGACTACAAAAAAGTCATTTGATAGATCTATGAGATTGAAGGAAACTTTAGGTTTCCACATCAATTTGATTCTATCCTATAGAGTTAGAAAGCCAATTTCTTTAGATAGTAGTTTCACGATTACCATGAATTGCCATGGTTTTAACAGATTCTCGTGTGCATCTTGTTTCAGGTCGAAAGCGGGCATGCCCATTCCAATACCATTTAACCTCAAATGATACTTAAAAAACTCATTTAATTTATCAATGTTCGTCAAGATTCTCTAGATAGAGTCACATGATAATGTACCAAGTGTATCTAAATTTTTTGCAAATATGTATATACACATCCAAACCATCACACATATCTAAAACTATCATACGATCACTTGGACAGACATCATGCTCTTAATTCATGATATGCTTCTAGATAATTTCTAGAACATCATTTAGTGTCTCAAGGTTTGCAATAATAATTATTTTATAAACATCCACTTTAAGTATCAAAATAGTGCTCCCATAAATTGTTTTCGATAGTTCATTAGTTACCAAAATAGGGTCATATTTTACAAGATATCCTAAAGGGTCAAGATATGACACACCATCTAGAAGATCCCCGTCAAAGAAAAAAAATTTAACATCCATTTTCCCAATTTCATAGTCATGATTAGCTGCAATGGAAAGCATGATCTTGATGGATTGATCCTATGTAATTCGTTAAAAGTTTCAATTGACTCAACACCTTGAACTTGCCTAAAACATTTTTCAACCAGTCTTCTTTTATAGGTTTGTACGTTACCATCTATGTCTATCTTCTTCTTAAAGGACCATTTGCACCCAATGGATTTTACCTCTTCATGATCATCTACTAAAGTTCATACTTTTTTTACATACATGGGTTCTATATCAGATCTCATGACCTTAAGCCATTTACTAGATCTAGTTCCCTAATACCCTCTTTATAGGCTACTGGCTCATCATCATTCTTGACCAACAAATCATGTGATATAGTAGTTGATGGCTCATCATCATTCATGACCAAAAAATCATGTGATTTAGTAACAGAGATCCAAAATTTTCTATCTCTAGATGTGTCCTACTATAACATTGATGTTCATTTTCTACATGAGGAATTTGACATTCCACTACAACTTCTATTTCTCTTTGTTTTTCATCTAGTTCCATAGATTCAATGTTATTTTTTTGTCCTTGAACTTATTTAAGATCTACTTTCCTCCCTCTATTTCCTTTTAAAATGAATTTCTTTTCAAGGAATAAAATGACACTGGAAATAAACACCTTTTTTTAGATGGAATACAGATGTAATAACCCTTCCTTTCCTTAGGGTATCCAATAATGAAAAAATTATCTAATTTGGGTCCAAGATTATCACAAAACCATTTCTTGACATAAGCTTCACACTCTAAATATTTGTGAAAGACATTTTAGGAAATTTCCCATTTAATATCTCATGAGGTGTATCTTTAAGTGACTTAGAAGGTTTGATGTTAACTGTAAACACAAATTTTTTATGAGAATATCCTCATAAGGAAGTTGAAATATTACAAAATATCATCATTGCTCGTACCACATCCAACAATGTATGATTTCTTCTCTCTAACACAGAATAATGTTGGGGTGTTAAGGAGGAGTCAAATATGATATTCTACCACTATCTCTCATTAGGTTCTCAAAATATTAGATTGCATATTATCCACCATAATTAGATAGTAGCAATTTATTTTTCTTTCCATGTTGATAATGCTATGTATTCATGAATTACTTGAGCTTTGCAAGTGATTCATATTTTAGTTTCATAAAATACACATATCCATATGTACTAGAGTCATCTGTAAATGTGAAGAAGTACTAATATCTGCCTCTATCTCTTATTATAAAAGGTACACAAACATCATTATGTATGATTCATAAAAAGTCATTTGACCTCTCATTATTTCCAATGAAGGGTGATTTTTTCATCTTTCCCAACATACAACATTCACATCTTTCTATTGATTTTAAATCAAAGGAGTCTAGATTACCATTTTTACAGATTCCAGATATGTTTTCTCATTTATGTTCTCTAGTTATAGTGCCAAAGGTAAGATTCATTTATTCAAAGAGATTTTGTAAGGACCTTGACCCACATTTTGGGATAACTTTGTTTGTTTTAACTAAGTATGTTGCTTAGAACCTTGATCTAATCATCTGAGATGTAGAGATGGGTGCCTTGTACGGGTCTTGGTTAAGAGGTAACCTCTTTGGTGATGTTTAGAACACATGAGTGAGATGTGTTTTGCTCTTAGGTGTGTTATCTTGGGTTTGAGAGACTTAGAGAGGCTGTGTATCAGTTTGTGAATGTGTAGGACTATGGTGTATCGGTTTGTGAGTCTGTAGGTTTATGGTGTATCAGTTTGTGAGTGTGTAGGGTTTTGGCATATCGGGTTTACTGAGGCCATGACCTTGGTAGGAGACCAAGAGGGTGAGATCTAGCCTAAATCATATCCCCATGTCTTGCATGTTGCTGCATGTGGCCCCTTTTTCATGGACAAGAGTCATCTACACTTCTAAAGTGGTGACACCTCTCCCACGATCTCTCTCTCCCCCTACTATATAGTCTTCATTTTCTTCATGCAAGAAGATCCTTTTGGCCATTCTCATTTTCCCTCCTTCTTGGTGAACGACCTTGAGAAGCTTTAGGAGCTAGAAAGGTTATCTTGGCACTTGGAGAATGAGTTCCAAGCTTGTGGTGTTCCTTGACCATCTTTCATCTTCTACCTTGGTAAGTTATGTTCCCAAGCTCTCTTCTTCTTATAAGCCATGGATCATATATATCTCCTTTTCTTCTCGAGCTATCTTAACCTTGGTTTCATCTTCTTCCTTGGAGGTGTTGTGGTGATCAAGTGGAGGGTCATCTTCAACCTTGAGCTTGTGAGCTTGAAGCTTGGATCTTGCTAGCAATCTTGGAGGGGGGTTATATAACTCTTAGCCTTCTTTGTTATTTTCACTCTTTCATGTGCCTATATTGCTTCTCATATCTAAATCACTCATTTCATATATGTTAGAAGTTAGTAATGGTCTTGAGATACTAGTGTGTGGGTGCACGGGTCCATGGGGTTTGCCATCCCTTCTATTTGGGACTCCGCCTAGGGGGTGGGTTCCCCCGACAATAAAAAATGGCCTTGAGAACTATTTTTAGAAGGAATCTCATTTATTTGTTGTCCATATCTTGTACCTCCTTTCCATGATAATAGAAGTAATAGGGATCAACATCTTAAGGTTGACAATGACAAGTCGACACACATATGGGAGTGCTAGACCAATATGTTTTAATGGGGCTAACCTATCATACCCTAGGGGGTTAAACCAATATGTTTTGCTAACCGAAACCTTAGACTTATAGGTTGAGGGTTATATCCTATCATGACCAGGAGGATATCTTGTGAGCTGGTATGCATTGAAGTGCTAAGCCGTGAGGCCCTTAGTTGAGTAAGAGGCTAACATGACAATGCCCTAACCTTAACAACCCGTCACACCTCTAACTCGACAAAAGCAAGATGGGCAACACACTCCTTGGAACCTTTTCCAACACACTAGAGGATGGCATGGACGATACAATGTCTAGTCTGACACCCTTTCATGAAGAACTAAACTGACATACCTTGGGGAGGTTAACCCCTTGTGCCTTGCATAGAGGTTGCTGACATGTTATGGTGTTGACAAGTCAACACTCAATGTCAAGCATCAACACCTTGGGTGCTAAATCGATACACCAGAAGTGTAGTTAACCCATCACACCTTAAGATGAGCTAAACTGATATCCCTAGATGAGCTTGCCCAACACACCTTGGTGTGGTCAGGACGATACTTGTAGAGATCCCTCTAGCCATATGAAACTGATACCTTGTGATGGTATCCATGATACTTCATGATGATGATGGGCTATATAGTATGATAGGATGCCCTATGAGGTGTTTGTATTAGCCACAAGGGAGTGCTATTTTCTATAACCTATAATATCAAAATATACTCTATAGTGATAATGGCAGTGATGAATTTATGTTGGTTGTTGATCCTATCCTATAAACCCTAATTGGTTAAAGAGAATCCTAACCCTAATGATGTAACATGAATGACATGGATCTTTATGTAATGGTAGTGGTAATGAAGTATTATCCTTCTTGTTACAAGTCTCTAACCATGCAAGTAACACCAATTGATAAGCATAGGTAGATAAGAGCTATCGTGTTTATGATATGATTGAATGGGCCACAAGAGGAGGTAAATTAGTCTTATGATCTAGTGATGATTTATTTCTTAATATGAGGAGATGAGGGGTTACTACCTCAATGTATGTGGTCCTTGTGATGAAAAATATTGTGATTGGCAAACATCACGTGATAGTGTGATGAGATCACACCTTAAATGCTCAGATGTTTTTTGGTGATATGTTATGCCCTTATCTGTGTAGAACTTGTCTAAAGTTTATACGTTGTAACTTGATTCATGCTAAAAGAAACTTAAATGACCTAATTTATCAAGTGGAACTTAATCACGTAGTTTGCCTTGTTCCATAGGTCCATTCAATGTCATTATTTTCTAGATGGTGAAATGAGTTTAACTCAGAGCACATATTTTTGAACATGTGGGGTGCAAGTCATGTATCCCCATGCATCCTTAATTATAGGTTGTGTGAGATGACCATGTGTGAGTCGATCTCGATGTGATCTGGATGGCCATGCATGAGCCACTCCTCCTTATTAGAATGACCATGTGTGAGCCTATTCTTCTAGCGTCATTACATATACTGAGGTGGGCTAGGTGTTGATATAGGTGGACATCCATGTGTGAGTTTCTCCTTCAGTTGATCATGAGACTCTTGTGAATTTGACTGACATGTCTCTATGGTGTTACTCGTGTACAGACCACGAGGTTAGATGAGGTCATGGATTTTGGCTCTTCCATTAGACCTTGTATGGCACCAATTTTGACTTAGTAGTTGTCAGTTGGATTTGGGTGGTACGACCCAAATCCTCAGGGAAAATGAAATACATAAATGGCCATGTAGTATACTTGTATAGGATAAAATGTGAAAACATTAGATGAGGCCTTGCTTTATTTTGTACAGTTTTGTTAGTAGAAAATATACATGTTCTTGATATTCCTTTTATAATGTTATGATGTTTCATAATCCAATAGTAATTTTTTACTTTGTTAATAAAGTTTACCTGCTTATCATGGTTCTAACTTTACAACTTACTTTAATCATCATTTTTGTGTTAATAATTGAGTTGTTGGAGAGTTATATCTCCCACTGAGATTCAGAATCTCACCCTATGGGTTTCCCACATCTTTTTTAGGGAGCATGCACGAGAAGGCAGAGATCATGTAGTGGAGTTTGAGCAGCAGGAAGAAAGATAGTAGATGACAAGGTTGGAAGTGTCATTTAATATCTTTTTGTCATTAGAGTCCTAGAGTCATCCTTGTACACTCGGGTCTTGGGTGATGTTTTGTAGGCATGCTTTCAATATATGGTTGTCTTGTGTACCCCTTCTTGTGCATAGTTGTGGTGGCTATTTGTATATCTATTCTGGAATATGTTTTCTCGTATCAGGCTGATGGCACACACAGTAAGTGCTTGTGATGTGAACAGACTCGTATGTAAAGGCATTTGCTATTTGGCAATGTTATATAAATGATTTTAATTTTCAGTATTTCCTAGTAACCTAATTGTTTAATCTTTCTTCCTCGGTTTTGTTTTAAGTAATCTCACTCTGTGTGGCACATGGCATCACAATTAGGTAGGTATCAGAGATGTAGGTTTGCTGAGTCTATAGGGACCTAGGACTAGGGTTTGTGTCTACTCTTGTGTCCTCCAGTTTGTTTTATAGTGACTTCTGATTATGTAGAACAAGAAGAGAAAGCATAAAGATGTCTGGAGAACATCAAGAACACACTGATGAAAGTAGTGTTGCTGCACCAGGTGGTGGTCCAAGGAACCAAGCACAAGAAGTTTGGGCACTTGAAGTCCCCCAGTTTGACACAACCATGATTGAAAACCCTGCTTTTCAATCTATTTTTTGGTAGTTTATGGCTACTATGACTCATATGGCAGACAGGATGCCTGCACCTCCGCCTAGGGCATCAGTTCTCCATACTGAATCTTTGGGTATTAGCAAGACTTTTGAGCGTCTTTTCCGGGTTGGAGCTTTGGAATATGCTGGGATGGTTGATTTAGTGGATGCAGATCTATGGCTTATCAAGCTTGAGAAAGCCTTTAAGATCCTTAGTATCCCCAAAGTGGATAAGGTGATGCATGCAGTGTACTTTCTGAAGGGGAGTGTTGGCCACTAGTGGGCCATAGAGGAGGACAAGAGGTCGAGAGAGGCTATAGGTAGGGAGGAGTTCCAATGTGAATTCGTTAGTTAGTACTTTCCTTAGACGTACCTTGATGAGAAGATCAACTAGTTTGAGAGGATCTAACAGGGATTCATGACGATCAATGAGTATGAAGCAAGGTTTATGGAGTTGTTGCAGTTTTGTCGTCACATGGCTACTATAGAGGATGAGTGAATTTGCCATTTTGAGAATGGGTTGAATGCTGAGTTGTCTACCCTGACAGCTGTTTTGGCATCTATGCGGATATAACCATGGTATTCTATCATGTTTCTTCCCACAAAATTGTTGTACGATGGTCGTTGCTGCTGGAGAATGGAAGAGACTGATGATCCCTATTTCCTATTGGGAAGGTTGGGAAAATGTGTAGCTGCAAGAGTTCTGGTGTCCACATCCATGGCACTACTACGCTAAGAGGCCATGGTAGTTTGTCTTTATCTAATGCTAGAAAATTTTAGATTGATGCCTGTGTTTGCAATCGAGACTTGATAGGAGTGGTTGGGTCGTTCTTCATCTCTGTCATCATCTGGGTATTCTTCTCCAGTTGTGGCACCGCCTCCACCAGCCATTTTAGGGCTAATAATAGGACATGCATTGAGACTGAGAGATTTGGATATCTTGTAACTTACAAAAGTAGTGAATTGGTCACAAATGATGAGCCAATATTCTATCAAGATGCTATTGAGGGACCATAGTCTGAGAAATTGCTAGAGGCCATGAAATCTGAGATGGAATCCATGTATTCCAACAAAGTATGTACTTTGGTGGATCCACCTAAAGGGGTAAAACCCATAGGGTGCAAGTGGGCCTTCAAGAAGAAGACCAACATGAATGTAAAAGTTCAAACCTATAAGGGCAGATTGGTTGCAAAGGGTTTCTAACAAATTCAAGGTGTTGACTATGATGAAACCTTTTCTCCAGTAGCCATAGTTAAGTTCATTAGGATCATGCTTTCTATTGCATCTTATCACAACTATGATATTTGATAGATGGATGCTAAAAACATTACTTAATGGGAATCTTCTCAAGCATGTGTACATGGCACAACCTGAGGGTTTTATAAATCCAAAAGATGCAAATAAAGTTTGTAAGCTACAAAGGTAAATCTATGGATTTAAGCAAGCATCTCGAAGCTGGAATCTTCATTTTGAAGAGACAATCAAAGGGTTTGGATTTATTCAAAATAAAGATGACCCATGTGTGTACAAGAAGGTTAGTGGTATCATAGTGACATTCCTCATATTATATGTACATGACATACTATTGATGGGGAATGACATCCCTACTTTACAAAAGGTAAAGACATGGAAAAGAAATACATTCTCTATGAAAGACTTGGGAGAAGCATCCTACATTTTAGGGATAAATATATATAGAGATAGATTCATAATCCTTCTTGGACTAAGTCAGAGCACATACCTTGATGAAGTATTGAAGCGGTTTAGCATTGGTAACTCAATGAGAGGAAACCTACCAGTGTTGCATGGAGTGACCATCTCTAAGAGTCAATGTCCCAGTTCTTGTGAAGACAAGGAATGCATGGGTTTGATTCCATATGCTTCAAAAATTGGATCAATCATGTACGCAATGTTGTGTACCTATACAGACATCATGTAAGGAGTGGGATTTTGGAGGGGAACCACTCCCTACTACAAATAAAAGGCAACATCCCTTGAACCAAACACTACATAAAATTGTTCACCAAAGAATTGAAGACCAATTCATTCAACATGTATGTATCATAATACAATGAGTAGCAGTGGAAAAGAAATATATATATCCAACTATTACAAGGCTTGATATTTCATACATAACAACACCTCACATGGATGAGTTACAAAAGAAATGATAAGGATCTAGCTGAGGATCATCTAACCACCAATTTCAGTCTCTAAAAGCTCAGCTACAAAGGTTGATGTCTAAGTCCACCTTGCTTAACCTCTCCTTGATCTAAACCTAGGGATGGAAGCATACCCCACAAAAGAAGAGAAGAAAGAGAAACATCAGTAAAGGTTGGTATGTGTGTACTAAAAGAAAACTGAGCAATATATTGAAATAAGGACAGCAAGTATAAAGTATTCCCATGCAAAAGATAAGGACTATCTACACGGTTATAAAAGAAAAGAATCATCATCGCATGTTAAGATAAGATACTTGCCATAAATAAAACACTAAAGTGGTGCCACATGAGCACATATCATAACCATCACCCTGCATGCATGTGAGATAAGCATAACACTAGAATATTATAAAGACAAAGGTGGCCAAGAATCACACATCTTCCCCTGGTGAGACATGGGCCAAGAATCACACATCCTGCCTGACATGGGGAATCACACATCCACCACCCAAATATATATAACATGGACCAGGAATCACACATCCTGCCCTGACATGGGGAATCACACATCCACCATCCAAAATATCACAATGTTGCCATAAATCACAATGAGACAAAACTAATGTGATTATACCACTCTAGTGCTACTAAATCACATAGCAGGTAAATGTAGAGGCAAGTAGAAGGTATGGTCAGAAATTATACCATGTTGCCATATCATACAATGGACCATATATCACAATCATCAAATAAACCTCCACATCCTCATGCAAATTGGAACAAGATATCACAATCACCAAATAAACCTCCACATCACAGTGGGCCATATCTTCAACAAGTCCATTATGCACCATAGCACAAGATAAGAGTTCAAGAGAATATGCAAGTCCACAACAAGATAGTTCACATGAACCATGATATCAAGAGATGAGACATATTGTGTAGGCCAAATTCAAGAGAATGAGAAGATAGGAGAATTTCTCAACATAGAGGAATAGGAGATACAACATACCTCAAAATCAGAGTCCAAAGTCCAAAGCATAATCTAGGTCCAAGCCTAAGATTCCAAAGAACCTATTAAACACATCGATAGGTTTTATGTCAATTTCATGTACATTGTCCAAACCCTTAAAACCACCTTTTTATCATTATGTGAATTAGGTTATGAAAACTATTCCATATTTTAGTTTATGTTATTAGGAGTCCAAAATATATTTTGTTATATTTTTCTGACTTATAGATAATTAGTTATAATTTTAAAAGTTAACTTCTAATTAATTAGATTTATGAAAAATATGATATTTATCATTGGATTTAGTTAACAAAACTTATACCATTATTTAGATCTTATTTTTATCATTCCAACAAATATTTTTCCATATTTTAATGATCATCCATTAATTAATTATTAATTTTTAAACATTGGCCAATCAAGAAATTGCATGTCAGATAAACATAGTCGAAAGTGAAGAGAGAGAGGGAGAGGCCATGCTGGCTTGGGCTGGCCACTCAGAGCATCCCAAGTCAGCATGCAACTAAGACAACTCAACAAAGACTCACACAAAGCAAACAAGTTATAACCATTCGAAAAGATAATTTTGCTCTAGGTGAAAAATGAAGCAGAGAACCAAACACGAGGGGAACCAAGACCATTCACCACAAGCTTTGTTCTTCGTTGAACAAGCCCGAGTTCAGCAAATAGAGGGTTGATCCTCTGAACAAAAATCAAACATTGAAGATGATTTTGAGGAAACGACTACTCTATCGAGTTCGCAAAGTTAAAATGAAGCTATTGACCTTGGTCAAGGCTCGGAAGGCGACCGAAGAAGGAAAAGTAGCTTCTCCGCCATGGCCATAGAAGCTTAGCGAAATGAGAGAAGATCTAGAGAAATTGGTGGTGATACGAAGCTATGAAAATGAATAAAAGACTCGACCAAAGCTAACCAAACTAGAATTAGGTCAAACGCGTGAAGAGGGCAAGAAGGAACCTCACTGGAAGTGACCAAAATCAAAAATCAAACCGAGCTTGTCGACTGGGAGGTAGGGCGAACCACAGGAAAAAGTGCAAGAATGGAAAGATGGAGGGAGGTTCATGGATGCTCACCGGTGGGTCAATTGGGTTGAAGGCAACAAGGAAGACCGGGGTTCTGTAGAGGTTGCCGGAGAAGAAACTGAGCAGGCCCGACTACTCCACGCGATGCCTGGTCCAATTGAGACTAGAGGAGAAGGGTCAAGGACACTTTTTGGGCAGCCGCGATGGAAGGAGGGGTAGGGTACATGTGTTTGCAAAAAAATGGTGGAAATAGAAGATTTAGGGGTTTCTTATTTATAGGGTTTTGTGGGTCGATCTTAGAATCATTGGGTTTGGAATTGAAAAAGGAATTCAATGATGTAAAACACCTGAAAAATAATCGAGAAATGAGGAAACTAGAGGGAAAAGGAACCTGATTGTTACTGTACATGGTGGGTTTCTCTCCTACTCAAGGTAGGAGATGACACCCGAGTCGTTAGATTTGAAAAATTGACGACTCAGATCGTGCGTATAATCATATTAGGAAACCAATGCGTGATAAAATCGATATAATTTAATAAAGTGACATTGTAATAATTTACATTTTCTCTTTCTTCATTTTAGGGTTCAAACATTATCCAAATTAAATAAAATTTGGCAAAGATTCCAATTAAGGCATGTAGATTCTAATTATGCACTTAGTTTTACCTTTTGGAAACTTTTAATGGGTTAAATAAATCAAATCTTATTTTCTCTTTCCTCCTTCATTAATGTCATTAAGATTATACAAATTTTATGAAACTTGACCCACACGTCATATTTAATGTGTTGGATATGAATTTTCCATCAATTTTACATATTGGAATTGTTTGAGTATTTATGTAATAGTTTGAAGGTTCTACACACTTTCTCTTTCCTGATTTCCACCTTTTAAGCAAACTTTCTCCAAATTGGATGAAAGTTCACCCAATGGTTATATTTATTATGTAGAATATGAATCTAAGATTATTTTCCTCTTTTGCAGTCACTTATTGTTTTATTTGATATTTTGGGGAAAACACACATCTTCTTTTCCAATTTGAATTAAATGAAATATTATTATGTGAACATTGTGAAACTTGACTCCCAAGGCAATTGGGACCCAAGGAACACGATTTTAAACTTAGATTTTACTTTTGGAACTTCTTTTTATGAGATAGGTTATATGGCCCATTAGTGGCCCATTAGTTCATTATTCAACCAATTATATTCTTATATGTGTATGATTATTAAGCATGATTTGTTATGTTACACTTCTTGTGACACATTTTAGATTTCAATGTGGACTTAATTACACATATTAGCTTATCCTTGTTTGGCTAAGTCAAAGGGGTCAAACTACTAAGGTAGAGTTCTAGTTTTGGTATGTTACATCACACCACCCCTTAAAGGAATTTCGTCCTTGAAATCAAAACATCCATAAGCAAACTTATCAACCACCCCTTAAAAGGATTCATCTTATTATAACAAACTAAACTTCAGATACAAAAGGTTAAACTATACTTCTTACATCCAACTACATAAGAAACATGCAAAAAGGAAACATAACTTTGTAAAGACTAATATAAGGAACTATGGGTTAACTTGTTCTTATTCATCATCATTAACTTCTTCACCATCCAAAGAAAAAACTCTTCTAGCTTTTCATTCCACAGGTCTTCCTCTATTATTGTTACCAATATTGTTGCCCTGATTCTGAGGAGGTGCTTGCTGAGAAACATATCCTGGTCCAAAATGAAGGTTGGGGAACTAAGGTGTGACATGTCTAGGTTCATTGCAGTGATGGCATACCTTCAAGTAGTTAGGTGGATTCCTTGCATGGTTCCCTTCTCTATAACACTTCTGAGGAGGATAGTTACAACCACATCTAACACACACTTCCTTCCTTCGCTCATCACCTTTCATGTTCTTATCAAACTCTCTAGGTTGAAACCTTGGATAAGATTCTACTACCAAAGCATTATCCACCATTTGTTGAAAGGTCAAAGGAAGGTGTGGAATAAGGGCACGACCCACATTGTAGTTGAGTCCTTATAGATATAGGTCAGCTCTATGCTCTTCACTAAGTCCAGAAGCATATCTCTCTAGCAATAAGAATTTTTGCACATAAGCATAAATAGTCATGGGTCCTTGCCTCAAACTATAGAACTCACTACTATAGAAACAGCCTTTGGCGTCGGTTGTTTAACCCCCTTTGGCGTCGGTTTCTGAGCGACGCCTATGTGGGCACCGCTAAAGGTGGAACACTTCGGCGTCGGTTTTTTAACCGACACCTATTTAACATATAGGCGTCGGTCTTTTAGTAGATAACCGATGCCAAAAGGGTTCGCACCACAGAAAATGACGTCATCTAGGACACATTCTGCGTCGGTTATCTACTAAAAGACCGATGCCTATATGGACTATATCGTCGGTGTTTACTTGGTAACCGACGCAGAAAGTGTCCTAGATGATGTTGTTTTCTGTGGCGCGAACCAGTTTGGCGTCGGTTATCTACTAAAAGACCGACGCCTATATGTTAAATAGGCGTCGGTTTGACACGAAAAACCGACGCCATTTCCAGTACGGTTGTTGCCACATTAGGCGTCAGTTTTGGTCAGAAACCCGACGCTGTAGGTCTTTGCTGACGGTTTTCTGTAAATAACCGACGCCTATATCTATTTTATTTTTCATATCAGTTTGCAGGCCTGGTGTGGCTGGTCAGCAGGATGAGAACCTACAGTTCAGTTTTCTGAACTGCAGGTTTACGACATCCATTGATATAAGCCTACAAACAGGCCACAAACCTGCAAAAGTCCCAAGGAAAATTTCACACAAGTAGATACATTCATACATCAATTCAATTCTCACATTCACACATATAGAAACATTCAAATACATGTATTAACATTCAGAAATATTCATTTACAAAGTATCATTCATTATCGCTATCAACATCCCAATTATATCTTACAGTTGCCACTGCTTGTATGGCTTTTGCCCATTCTTCTCTTATTTCATTTAATGCTTCCATCGTATATGGAGCATGTATATTTTTTAAGCGTTTACCTATAGTGTTGTCAGTTTTAAACACCTGCAAAGAGAATGATGTATATATATATAAGTAATAATATAAAAATAAGATTGATATATTTCATACTAACTAATGAGACTATATATAATACCTCATGTATGGTATCGATGTCCAATGCGGCATATTTGATAATCATCTACATAAATCACATCACATAGTATGCGCATGCCCAACCATTGTCTTGTGTAGCGCACCATAAATTGAAACATACAAAATAATACAACTAAGCACAATTCACATCAATAATATATACATTGGAGTTGGGAACTTACTTGTACGTTCTGCCAATTTATTGGTTGGTTCTTTTTCCTTGGGACCGTTCCTCCAGCCTTTTTGAATGCATCTAAACCCCTACATATTAATATAACACAGTAAATTACATAAGTAAATAGTAATGTAATAACATATGTTAACATATACAAAAATGAAATATTTCTCACCAGAATAATAGCATTCTCATTATGTGTCCAATTTTAGTGTTTAATGTACTTCCCGCGGGATCTAGATAATAAACAGTGAACATCCCGGGCACAATAACTAGTAACTCCCAATGTTTACCGCTAGAGGTAAAAAGTTAACAATTAATAACTCAAAATGCACAATAAAAATGGAATTTTCTTAAGTCCAAATTATAAATAAAGTAAATTTACTTGACATTGAATGGAGCTATTATTATCGTCTTCTTTTGCTGACCAAAAATTGTAAAAGCATCTATACAGTATTGTTGAACATTTTCAGGGTCTTTAGCTACCATACTAATCAATGATGGAATAAAAAATGCCACATGATCAAATGCAAATTGTTTGCAATGATCTTCGACTAAGTAGCTGCAAAACATGTATTACGTATGCATTAATATATAAGAAAACAAATCACCGGATCTTACACAAGGTATATGGATGTATAAGCAAGATCTCACCTTATCCATGTCTCTATCATTGATGTATTCAGCCAATCATACATAAACAACTCAATAATAAATTGTATAAATAAAGAGCTATCGTATGATTGACCTGCATAATCTGCATCTAAAGAAACAATTATCGGGCAATGTATATTATGTGCCCATAGCCAACATGCCATTCCCCTACAAGCAGGACCTAACGGGTATGTTAGGTCAGTTGGAACCCAAGTTGGTAATGCGGGAAGTGGAGGTGGAGGACTAGGTGCTCCTGGTGTCTTCTTTTTAACCTGTATATATAATTTCAGATCAGTTGACATCATATATACACATTAACAGTCTAAATCAATGTAAATTTATCTTACAATTTCAGTAGTGTAGACGACATCTGCTTTGGGCCACAATATGACCCCGCCTTCTGCCTCAGCAAGTGTATCAATATCCGGGTGGGGATATGGCAATGTAGCTTCCCTCCAATCGGGTAACACGCATAATGGGCCCACACGAATGTAGCCCTGTGGCATTGGAGTCCCGTGAAACCTTTCCTTAGGAAGGGACGGGTAAGCCTGCGCCTCTGCAACAACATAGTCTTGTATTCTTAAGCGGCATGGCTTCAATGCCTACAAATTTACGTAAAGAATGTTATACATATATACATATCATCTTGAAAACATATCATCTTGAAAAGACTAGCTACAATGTCATAAACAATACTTACAGCAGACGTGTTAGGCGATGGGTCTCCAGGATTACTCGCAGTCTGTGCATCAGGAGAAGAGTGGGTCGCCATAGGCTGATTGGAAGCCTGATATGCCTGCCACCGCATCAATTCTTCCTTGACCTTCTCAGCAACTACATCGTTGACCTTCTTAGCAACTATATCCTCGACTGTCTTATTCTCCTATACATGGATAAAAGAAACATTAGCTTCTTATTATTGAATTTCCTTTTGCAGTAACATTCTAAAAAAAGAATAGGTTACCTCTTCTTGAGAAAGTCCCGCTCTGGGTTTGCGCTGGGATAGCCCAAAGAATTCTTCGATGCCCACACCAGCGCCTGCACCCCTAACACGTCCAGGATGCTCTGGGTTACCCAGAGCAACTGTCAATTCATCCCTTGTGCCCTGAGGGATGAACGTGCCTTGTTTCCTCTGCTCGTGCAGCTCCCGCTAATCACCATCAACAGAAATTTGTAAATTAACACCACAAATAATCAATATTCAAACGATTGCTCTAAGAGTTGTATTTTACCATTTTCGCAGCCGCCTCAGCATTTACGGGCTTCTTTATTTCACCCTTCTTGTTTTGCCTCCCAGCTATCCAGATATCATGGTGAGGCATGGGTGTGGCAGACTCCTGAGTAGGAGCAGACTCTTGAGTAGGAGAAAACTCCTGAGTAGCCGCAGACTCCGCATGTAGTCTTTGGCGAACGCTTGCATAGCCTTTTGGACCCATAGTGTGGTCATGCACATTCAGTGCACGCCTTGCTTTTTGTGCGTCACTGAGGGGCTAGTTAGTAAGCACATTAATGATTTGGTTAGTATCACTAAATGTTAATCTTGAATAGGTGAATACAATGTATATTAATTAAATTGGGAGTGACACCTAATACCTTGAATTCTTCAGATTTTCTTGAAGCAACAAAATTGTCCCAATCTTCTTTGTCCAAGAAGTTCCATTGTTCAAGGGCTGACTTCTTTTTCTTATAACCCTCTTTTATGTATTCTTTGTTCAGATTTGTCCTATAATTCCTAAGCATCTTTCCAGCGCGTTGCATCACACTTTTATGATGCAACTTCTCATCCAATGCAAACAGATTCTGTAAAATAGAAATGTTATTAACTAGTATCCAAAATAGAATTGCAAATAATAGAATTTGTAATCTACAAAATAGAATTGCAAATAATAATAACTCACGCATAAATCCTTCCATATCAAGTCTTTTTTCCCCTGAGGAACTTTATGCCAATTATCATACTTAACACCACAATGGCTCCGAGTGGTACACCCAAGATAGTTTACAAAATTATTGCAGTTCACTCCAATTGCATTTCCTCCATTATCAAAGTCCACAACCAATTTGGATCCACTACCACTAAGCGCTATTAACTTCTTCAACAGAGTGATGCCCCTTTTCTTGTTAAGTGTTTGGTGCTGCACAAAGTGCTATTAACTTCTTCAACAGAGTGATGACCCTTTTCTTGTTAAGTGTTTGGTGCTGCGCATCAAGTTGCTCCAGTGCTTCAGTGGGTACATGTGCATCATCAACCTAAAATTTGACAAAAAAGTAAACACACTGAATTAGCCCAATATAGAAATATAAGATATATGACATAACTAGAAGATAATGAATTTTATAGAAATACAAGATATGTTTTTAGAACTTTCATTGGTATCCTCGCCATGCTCGTCATGGACAGCATGCTCATCATGGACTTCATGCTCATCATGGACATCATGCTCATCATGGTCAGCCATCTGAAAATGACATTAAAAAGGAAAACATTTAGCATTTGTATTAACTAGAAAAAGGCAAACATTTAGCATTTGTATTAACTAGAAAAAGGCAAACATTTAGCATTTGTATAATCATACATGTCTCTAAAATTGTGATCTTTTATGAATTAACAATCCTTCATTGTGATCTCCGCGCACATATAAGTCATCATTAGCTTCAATATTTTGTGGAGTTGGCAACCCAACTGAGAATGGACTGGAGTCAGCATACTTATCATAGTACTCTTCTTCATCTATAGGATCTTCAATGAACTGTCTTTTACCATGAAGAACAACTGACCATTTATCATTTACAGGATCATCGATATAGAATATTTGTTTCGCCTGTGATGCCAATATGAATGGTTCACCCTTCTCGCCAATCTTTTCAAAGTTCACCAAAGTGAAACCCAATTCATCCACTATAACTCCTTTGGTGTTATCAACCCAATTACATTTAAAGAGAGGAATTTTGAAATCTATGTAGTCAAACTCCCAATTGTCTTCAATGACACCGTAATATGACATTTTAGCTTCAGTGGAATCTTATCCTTTGCACTTGCAAAGTACATAGTCGACGCTTGAAGAGTGACCCCACTATTTTGGACGACACTCTTATCATCTTGGCGCTTTGTGTAATATGTGAATCCATTAATGTCAAACCCTTCATAAGACATAACATTCGGTTTTGGTTTAAAGGCGAGGCATTTGATAGTTTCTGTAATATCATTTGGTGTTTGAGATAGTTGATGTAAGACTTTATCTTGAAACCACTTAGTAAAAGTCTTATTATGCTCTCTAGCAAGCCACATTGAACTTGCTCGAGGATGTTGTCTCTTTATGAAATTGGTATGTTCCTCGATATAAACACTCACTTCGTCCGTATTGTGTAAAATATACAAGTGAGCTTGTTCCAACTGCTCACGACCGATTACTTTCACCCGTGATCCCAAAATTCCTTTGCCCTCCTCAATATTCTTGTCATTATCAGGAGTGTCATTACCACTGAGAAAGTCATTGCAAAAATCCATAACCTCTCTCGCCACATAACCTTCAATAATACTCCCTTCAGGCCGATAACGGTTTCGAACATCACCTTTAAAAATGCTCATGTATCGTTCAAAGGGATACATCCAATGCAAGAAAACTGGTCCCAACATTTTCACTTCCCTAGTCAAGTGGACAACAAGATGTACCATGATATCAAAGAATGAAGGAGGGAAATACATCTCAAGATGACATAGGGTAACAACCACTTATCTTTGCAAATTATCGAGAGTATCAGGGTCAATAACTTTGCTGAATAGACTGTTGAAAAAGAAACAAAGTCTGGTAATTGCAAACCTTACATGCTTCGGCAATATAGATCGAATTGCCACGGGCAATATTTGTTGCATTAGAGTGTGACAATCATGAGATTTAAGACCTATCAACTTCAGATCTTTCATTGATACCAATCTACGGATGTTGGATGAGTAACCATGTGGCACCTTAACATTTACCAAGCATTCACAAAAAGTTTTCTTCTCCTTTCTAGACAACGTGTAACAAGCGGGAGGTAAGTATGTTCTTTTATTACCCATTTCATGTAATTATGTTAATTCTGACCTTATTCCCATTTCACGTAGGTCCAGTCTAGATTTTATCCCATCTTTAGTCTTACCTGGTATATTTAACAGAGTATCAATGATGCTATCACAGACATTTTTCTCAACGTGCATTACATCGATACAATGCCTGACTGTCAAAGAACTCCAATAAGGAAGATCCCAAAATATTGACTTCTTCTTGAATGAAGAATTGTCACTCCGTGTGGCCATACTACATTGTGATTTCTTACCAAATTCATTGACAATGTCTTTTACTCTTGCATAAACAACATCCCCTGGTATAGGTTTAGGTGCACTCCGTTCATCATTCCATCCATTGAATGCTTTGCGCTTGCTACGATACGGATGGAATTTTGAAAGAAACCTTCGATGACCAAGATATACAGTCTTGCCGCCATGTTTTAGTCTTATTGAATCAGTGTTTTCTTCACATATAGGACACGCTTTAGCTCCTTTGACACTATATCCAGACAAATTCCCATATGCTGGAAAGTCATTAACAGTGCAAAACAACATAGCCTGCAAATGAAATGTCTCTCTTGCTGAAGCATCATAGGTCATCACACCTTCAGCCCAAAGTTTCTTTAAGTCATCAATCAAAGGTTCAAGATAAACATCGATATCATTTCCGGGTTGTTTAGGGCCCGATATCAACAACGACAACATAACGTACTTATTTTTCATACACATCCAGGGAGGAAGATTGTATATAACAAGCATGACTGGCCAAGTGCTATGTTGGCTGCTCAATGTCCCGTACGGATTCATCCCATTTGTACAAAGCCCATGTCTTAGATTCCTATCTTCTTCACCAAATTTGGGGTACAATAGATCAATCTTCTTCACTGTGGGGAATCAGACGCATGTCGTAGGATCCCATCATTATTTTTCTTAACATATGCATGCCACCTCAAATTCTTCGCATCTTTCGGATTTGCAAACAAGTGTTGAAACTGTGATATTATAGGTAGATACCACAACACCTTGGCAGGAGAACCAGTTTTAGACTCCTCCGAAGTCGTTAATTTATACCTTGACGCACCACATTTTGGACAATCTTTCAAATATACATAGTCCTTTTGAAATAATACACAATCATTTGGGCATGCGTGTATCTTCTTGGCCTCCATTCTCATTGGGCACAACATTTTCTTTACCTGGTATGTTGAGATTGGCAGCTCGTTTCCTTCAGGAAGCATTTCTTTCAACAAAGTCAACAATGAAGTGAAGCTTTTGTCGCTCCATCTATTGTTAGCTTTCAACTTATATAATCTCAACACAGCGCTAAGCTTCGTAAACTTAGCACAGCCTGTGTATAACGGTATCTCAACATCATGCACAATGTTTCTAAAGATAGGAGGTGGATCAGTGTGCTCTACCCTACAACTATCCAGCATCGCATCAACGATGTCTGCTGGAACTGGTTCGTTCACATTTACGTCATCGGAGGTAATTTCTTCTTCCACCCAAGCACTGCTATCGACATCTACTGGTTTCGATTTTGAAATCTCTCCATGCCAGTGCCATTCTGTATAGCCTTGTACAATCCCGTTGCACATGACATGACTTTTGATTTCCTCACCAGTGTTGACTTTCAAGTTGTTACCGCAATGCCTACATGGACAGTAGAACCTATCTGTAGGTTTTTTCCTATGTTCCTCGGCAAATCTAATAAACTGATCAAGACCAGATATAAACTCTGGGGTGCACCGATTACGAATGGACATCCATGATCTATCCATTCTATGATCAGAGAAAACAAGTATATATTAGGAAACAAGTATATATTAGGAAAAGATTAGGGTATACACTTACATCCTAAGTGTAAAATGTGATGTCATTCTTATATATAATAAATGTGTACCACCTATCCCATCCTTGAACACCTAATCTCACTAGTAAGTGTATAATGTGTATTGGGTTTTCAAGAAAATTTCGACAGCATTTCCCCGTTGTTCTCTAAGTACATATGTACTTAGAGAACAAATGGGGAAATGCTACCGAAATTTTCTCAAAAACCCAATACACATTATACACTTACATCCTAAGTGAGATTAGGTGTTCAAGAACAGTCCCAAACCGGGGACTATCCAAGATTTACTCCTAATGAGTCAATCTTGGATGGGTTTCTAGGCCAACAAACACATTTGATGTCATTCTTATATATAATAAATGTGTACCACCTATCCCATCCTTGAACACCTAATCTCACTAGTAAGTGTATAATGTGTATTGGGTTTTCAAGAAAATTTCGGCATCATTTCCCCGCTGTTCTCTAAGTACATATGTACTTAGAGAACAAACGGGGAAATGCTACCGAAATTTTCTCGAAAACCCAATACACATTATACACTTACATCCTAAGTGAGATTAGGTGTTCAAGAACAGTCCCAAACCGGGGACTATCCAAGATTTACTCCTAATGAGTAAATCTTGGATGGGTTTCTAGGCCAACAAATACATGTGCTGTCATTCTTATCCTAAACTAAAAATATATGGTTTGTGTATTAGGCATCAACAACTAGAATACACCACTAAAATTAGACACTACCAGTGTATCCAATGAAAGATGAACTTATTAGAGAAGTCAAGATATTGTATTTGATTTTGGACAACTTCAAGTGATAGAAGGATGTGATGAGAAGATAAAATTATTAATCATGGGTGGAAAGGTTCCATACCAGATATAACAGGAATTCAAATATCAATGAAGAATACATCTGAACGAGTTCATGGTTTCCAAAAGATAATTCAAAGTGCATATCAAAGTTAGGGTTTAGTCTCACCATTAAGAATATCCAATTTTAGAGGACATAGATAAATGCCTATTATCCAGACCTGACATGCACATATTCAAACTCTAGATACAAAGAATAGCCTCAAGGACATGGCGGAGGAAGGAAGGAGGAAGAAGGCAGTACCTTGAGGGAAGAGGAAGCATGCCTGGCCTGGAGAGCAGCGGCCTGAGTAGAGACCTACAGGCAGCCGACGCCGACAAGGACAACACCAAAGAAGCCACCGGCGGCGAGGAGAGAAGCGGCGCGGCAGCGAGGAAAGCTGAGGAGAGGAGTGGCACGGCGACGAGGAGAAGAGCAGCGGCGCGGGGGAGCAATAGTGGTGGCGGCGCGAGGGAGGGGGGCAACGACGGCGGGGAGCACCGGCGGTAAGAATCGCCATACCTACCAGGAGGTTCGCATTGAAACAGAGAAATTGGGAAGAATTCTCTGTTTCGCGGGGCTATTAAGTTCCCAAATAGCGTCGGTTGTTTCAAACAACCGAAACCTATTATCTTCAGCGTCGGTTGATAGTAAAAAAACCGACCCCAAATTAGTTGGTGGGAACTATTATCAGCGTCGGTTATCCAAGGATAACCGACACCTAAAGTGGAACTTTTCGCGCAGAATTTCATTTTAAATAGGCGTCGGTGAATAGTTAAAAACCCGACGCTGTATGTGGCCCAAATTTTTTTCGGTCAAAAATTGGATTTCGCGGGTGCTTTTAGGCGTCAGTTGGTTATAGTAAGCCGACGCTGAATACAAAGCGGTACCCGTGTCTGGCTGGTCTTCGAATATAGACGTCGGTTTGCCTAAATAACCGACGCCTGATATTATAGGCGTCGGTTTTCCTTAATAACCGATGCCCAGAAAAGCGACACTGAACGCTATTTCTGTAGTAGTGACTCAACTTCCTTCTTCTTCAAAGTAGTAGTGCAGATGTACTTCCCATAGAAGATAGCCAAAAACTCCACCCAAGACATGGTTGAGATGTCCCTAGTTCTTGCAATTCCATTCCACCAAACTCTTGTTGGTCCTTCCAAGACATATGAAGTAAACCTACCCTTATGGTGTGGAGGACATGCCATACCATCAAATGTCCTCTCAATGGTTAACACCCAATCATCAGCTTTATCGACCATCTCTATCTCACCTTCACCCTTGAAGGAGGGTGGTTGCATCTTCATGAACTCTATGATTGAGAACTCCTTATGCTTTTCAGGTACAGATGGGCCTTTCATCTTCCCCGCCATGGAAGTAGCAAAAAGTTGTCGAAACATGTCCAACTCTTGCTCTGGAGTGATTACTACTCCCATATCAGCAGAGACTGGGGTCTCCTGACCTACAGACATTCCATCTTGAGTTACTGGTGTGGTGAAGGGAGGATCCATCCTTGGCATCCCAAACATAGGGTTCTGGGGTGTCTCATAATCGTACTAGTTGTCAACAGTTGAGATCTTCCATTAGGGTTATGCCTACATAAGGCAAGGACACTAGGTATAAGAAACCTAAGATAAAGGTAAACATCCTAAGGGAGACAAGATTGAAATTGTTAGATAACTGACTGCTACTGTCTCTGATACCATGTTGTGAGGAGTGGGATCCCAGAGGGGAACCACTCCCTACTAGAATTAAAAAGGAAACATCCCTTGAACCAAACACCCCATAAAATTTTCGCCAAAGGGATGAAGATCAATTCATTCAACATGTATGTATCATAACACAATGAGTAGTAGTGGAAAAGAAATATATATATCCAACTATTATAAAGCTTGATATCTCATACATCACTACACCTCACATGGATGAGTTATAAAAGAATCTATAAGGATCTAGCTGAGGATCATATAACCACCTCTTTCAATCTCCCAAAAGCTCAGCTACAAAGTTTGATGTCTAAGTCCACCTTGCTTAACCTCTCCTTGATCTAAACCTGGGGATGGAAGCATACCCCATAAAAGAATAGAAGAAAGAGAAACATTAGCAAAGGCTGATATGTGTATACTAAAAGAAAACTGAGCAATATATGGTAATAAGGACATCAAGTATAAATGCTTCCCATGCAAAAGATAAGGACTACCCACACATGTATAAAAGAAAAGAATCATCATCACATGTTAAGATAAGATACTTGCCATAAATAAAACAATAAAGTGGTGCCACATGAGCACATATCATAACCATCACCTTACATGCATGTGAGATAAGCATAACATTAGAATATTATAAAGACAAAGGTGGCCAAGAATCACACATCTTGCCCTGGTGAGACATGGGCCAGCAATCACACATCCTGCCCTGGCATGGGGAATCACACATCCACCACCCAAATATATATAACATGAGCTAGGAATCACATCCTTCCCTGGCATGGGGAATCACACATTCACCATCCAAAATATCACAATGTTGCCATAAATCACAATGAGACAAAACCAATGCAATTATACTACTCTAGTGCTACTAAATCACATAGCAGGTACATATCGAGGCAAGTAGAAGGTATGGTCAGAAATTATACCATGTTACCATATCATAATACAAAAGGACAACACATACAACCTCATGCAAGTGGGAACAAGATATCATAGTCACCAAATAAACCTCCACATCACAATGGGCATATATCATCAACAAGTCCATCATGCACCATAGCATAAGATAAGAGTTCAAGAGAATATACAAGTCCACAACAATATAGTTCACATGAACCATGATATTAAGAGATAAGACATATTGTGTAGGCCAAATTCAAGAGAAGCAAAAGATATGTGAATTGCTCAATATAGAGGAATAGGGGATACAACATACCTCAAAATTAGAGTCTAAAGTCCAAAGCACAATCTAGGTCCAAGCCTAAGATTCCAAAGAACCTTTTAAACACATGTAGATTTTATGTTAATTTCATGTACATTGTCCAAACCCTTAAAACCACCTTTTAATCATTATGTGAATTAGGTTATGAAAATCATTCATATTTTAGTTTATGTTATTAGGAGTCCAAAACATATTTTGTTATATTTTTCGAACTTATAGATAATTAGTTATGAATTTTATAAGTTAACTTCCAATTAATTAGATTTATGAAAAACACATGTTATTAATCATTGGATTTAGTTAACAAAACTTATACAATTATTTAGATCTTATTTTTCTAATTCCAATGAATATTTTTCCATATTTTTATGATAATCCATTAATTAATTGTTAATTTTTAAACATTGGCCAATCAGGAAATTATATGTCCGATAAACATAGTCAAAAGCGAAGAGAGAGAGAGAGGGAGAGGCCACACTAGCTTGGGCCAGCCACTCAGAGCTGCCGAAGTCAGTAGGCAACTAAGCCAACTCAGCAAAGACTCGTGCAAAGCAAACAAGATATAAATTTGCGAAAAGACAATTTTGCTCATAGGTGAAAAACGAAGCAGAGAAGGAAACACGAGGGCAACCAAGACCATTCACCGCAAGCTTTGTTCTTCGTTGAACAAGCCCGAGTTCAGCAAACAGATGTCCAATCCTCTGAACAAAACTCAAACATTGAAGATGGTTTTTAGGAAACGACTACTCTGTCGAGTTTGTGAAGTTAAAATGAAGTTATTGACTCTGGTCAAGGCTCGGAAGGAGGCCATAGAAGGAAAAGTAACTTCTCCTCCATGGCCAGAGAAGCTTATAGAAATGAGAGAGGATCCAGAGAAACTGGTGGTGATACAAAGCTACTAATATGAAGAAAAGACTCGATCAAAGCTAACCAAACTAGACTGAGGTCAAACGCATGAAGAGAGAAAGCAGGAACCTTGCCGGAAGTGACCAAAAGCAAAACTCAAACCGAGCTTGTCGACTGGGAGGTAGGGCGAACCGCAGGAAAAAGTGCAAGAAGGAAAAGATGGAGGGAGGTCCAGTGATGCTCATCGATGGGTTAATTGGGTTGAAGGCAACATGGAAAACTGGGGTTCTGTCGAGGTCACTGGAGAACAAACTGAGCAGGCCCGACTACTCCATGTGATGCCTGGTCCAATTGAAACCAGAGGAGAAAAGGAGAAGGGTCAAGGACAGTTTCTGGGCAGCCACATGGGAAGGAGAGGTAGGGTACAGGTGTTTGCAAAAAATGGTGGAGAGAGTAGATTTAGGGGTTTCTTATTTATAAGGTTTTGTGGCTAGATCTAAGGTCAATGGGTTCAGAATTGAAAAAATAATTCAACGAAGGAAAAATCATAAAAAACGATTGAGAAATGAGGAAACTAGTGGGAAAAGGAACCCGCATATTACTGTACACGATGAGTCGCTCTCCTACTCAAGGTAGGAGATGATGCCCCAGGCATTGGATTGAAAAATCGATAGCTCAGATCTTCTGTATAATCAAATTGGGAAACCAAGGCGTGAAAAAATTGATATAATTTAATAAAGTAACATTGCAATAATTTCCCTTTTGTCTTTTTTCATTTTAGGATTCAAACATTATCCAAATTAAGTAAAATTTTGCACAGTGGCCAACTAAGGCATGTAGATTCTGATTATGCCCTTAGTTTTGCCTTTGAAACTTTTATTGGGATAAATAAATCAAATCTTATTTTCTCTTTCCTCATTCATTAATATCATTAAGATTATCCAAATTTTATGAAACTTGACCCACAAGCCATATTTAATGTGTTGGATACTAATTTGCCATCAATTTTACATATTGGAATTGTTTGAGCATTTATTTAATATTTTGAAGGTTCTACACACTCTCTCTCCTGATTTCCACCTTTAAAGCATACTTTATCCAAATTGGATGAAAATTCCCCCAAAGAATATATTTATTATGTAGATTACAAATCCAAGATTATTTTCCTCTTTTGGAGTCATTTATTATTTTATTTGATATTTTGGGGAAAACACACATCTTCTTTTCCAATTTGAATTAAATGGATTATTATTATGTGAATATTATGAAACTTGACTCCCAAAGCGATTGGGACTGAAGGAACACGATTTTAAACATAGCTTTTACTTTTGGTACTTCTTTTTATGAGATAGTTCATATGACCCATTAGTGGCCTATTAGTTCATTATTCATCCAATTATATTCTAATATGTGTATGATTATTAAGCATGATTTGTTATGTTACACTTCTTGTGACACATTTTAGATTTCATTATTGATTTAATTACATATATTAGCTTATCCTTGTTTGGATTAGTCAAAGGGGTCAAACTACTAAGGTAGGGTTCTAGTTCTGGTATGTTACACGTCTTGTATGCATTGAGCATGACGAGAAAATTTCAGTCAGATCCATGTGATGCTCACTGGACAATCATGAAGAACATCCTTGAGTACTTGAGTAGGACAAGGATCAATTCCTTGGTCTACAACAGAGAGGGAGAGTTCAGGGTTACACTGAGGCAATATTCCAAACTGGTCAAGATGATTACAAATTATAATCAGGATTTAGGTTTTTCCTAAACAATGGAGCTGTAAGTTGGAAGAGTTCCAAGTAGGAGACAATTGCTAATTCTACAACAAAGTCAGAATATATTTCTACATCGAATGCAACAAAGGAGGTTGTGTGGATCAAGAAGTTCATTACAAAATTTGGGATCATTTCAAACATCAGTGACACAATTGAGCTATATTGTGACAACAATGGACCTATTGCACAAGCTAAGGAACCTAGATCTCATCAATACTTAAAGAATATACAAAGGTAGTTCCATACCATATGGGATATTGTACAATGAGGGGATGTAAAGATATGTGGAGTACCAACTGAGAATAATATTGTTGACCCCCTAACCAAGGCACTTTCACAATAGAAGTACGACGATCATGTTAGATCACTTGGAATATGATTCGTGGGTGATTGGCTCTAAGTGAAAGTGGGATTCGGTTTGTATGTATACCCAGAGAGCCAATCATGTGATGATTGTAATGGCATAACTAGTAAAATGATTTGATTATTAATAAAAGGCAAGCTTCTGATATATTATGTTTATTTCAATTATGAGATAATGATGTAAAATTATAAATATTTAGGGAATAATATTACTCAATGATGTATGTATTCAAGTACGTAACTTGGAAGAATGAGATCATACAAATGTTAAGAGTACACACACACACACACACACATATATATATATATATATATATTCTAATTATGTCCTTGATCAGTTGTTATTATGGAAGGTTGATAGACAACAATAAGACATAAATCAGAGTGTGAGTTGGTTGATGACATAATCTCATTAATCCTGATATTGCAATATCAAACCAATCACACAGATACATGTTAGAGAATAATGTATCTAACAAACCCATCGTGAGACTGCCACATGGAATCCATCATAATGGAAGTCATAGTTAGCTCTCATAGTTATGGTGTTGGTTGTGGTTTTTAGACGTAAAATCATTTCACTCATCACATGTCATGGGTACGCTTTGACATCATCAAATGTAGTCCTGAAACATGGGTTGTTATAAAGGTGATGATTGGGTGAATTTGTCACATGGGGATAAACTGTGAATGATAGAAATGAGATTTGTCCCTCTTATAGGAGTTTGATGTTCTAGGCCTCTTAATTAGCAAGACTAAGAAATGCATGGTCATGCACATGTGAGTCAATATGTGATATTGAGCTTACATATATCTCAGATAGTATTCTCTAGTTTAAGAATCAAGATTGAATGATGAAGAGGATGACTGCTCCATACCTCGAGTTCGATATGGACATCAACGATAAAGGAACTATATAAACACTGCAACACCATACACAAATTGTAGGTTGAAGTTGTTCTCCACTTTCTATTTACTTGGGTAGAATTTTTGTGCGACTAGGCACTGCTCATTGCTTATGATGTCATAAGTTGTTATGGACATTCACTGCCAATGAAATATGGGACCTATAGGGTCACACACATAGGTCTCAACCTAGAAGAGGAGTTTGATCTTGAATGACAGATGAATTAATTGCTAAAATGTTTAGGTAATCGATTCATGCAACAAGATTCCTGAATACACTGCCAAACGCACGTCTCATGGCATGAGATGATCATCTGGAGTGTCAAACAGTCTTCTCAAGGGTTGAGATGGGCGTTTGGATTGCTGAAATGATTTATGTTGAAATTGGTTATAGATTGAACTGACCGACCTAGCTCGGATCACAAGACAACCATCTGGGAGAGCAAGACGGCCGTCTCACATGGGAGAGATGGCCTAGTTCGGCCGAGGGAAGGTTCTTGCAATTTCCAAGTTTGTTTTGTTCGCACATTACTTATAGTGTAAGGAATTAATATGCAATATTAAATGGAATAGAATTGCCAATTTTGTATGTGATTGGGAAACTGTGAAACAACTGTCTCCCAGTGTGAGACGACTGTTTTGCTTGCCAAACGACTTTTTGGGTCACCAAATGGCTATTTGGGTGGTGGAATGTTGTAAAAATTTAGGATCTAACTGTCCTTTCCACTTCTACATTGACTAAGAACCCTGACCCTGGCCTCTACTAAAAATAGAAGGCAACTAGGGGCTTCCTAGAGCACAACAACAAAAATTGAGAATCTGTTTCTTTGATAACTATTATCCTCTTTGGTTGTGGTAACCAGGAGAGCCCAATTAAGTCCTACCTAACTAGGGAGGGATAGCAAGGGAGAGAACAACTAAGATCATTTTTGTGGGAGAGAAACTTGGTGACTAGTACGCCAACAAAAGGGATGACTCTTTCCTATCCGTTCTAGTAGGGCTACATGAGTTCTATATAGTCTGTGTGAACTTCTATAGAGGAGGGAGGTTGTTATCTGCCTCTAGGAGGGCATCGTCAATCCGAAGTCCATGACGAGAGGAATTGTTGTACAAGATAATTTTTAAGTCTGTTGTCCCAGGAGGACCAGTCAGACGAGTCCCAATACAGCTAAGAGTTAGAGTTGTACAACTACAATGATGAGGATTGTCGTTGGACTTGCTCCAGGACTAGGTATATCCTCAAAACCATCCCTTCCCTCTTATAGATATTGACACGATCTGTTTGTTATGGGGAATATGGTGGATAAAATTTTGTTTCCATTTCCTGCTCTATAGACATATTTCCAACATAATTAATATCATTAACTCATCAAATCAAACAAATAAAAAATATTTTTAAAAGTTGCAAAATTTCTTTATAGAATCTAATGTCAAATAGAAACACATTCACATTGGGATCAGTCCTTGAGAAAGGACAAAACGGATAAAGTTCTACAACTGGTTAAGGACTTTGAGAAACACTCTCATCTATGAGTGGATGCTCTATGTCCTTGAAAAACCAGAGCCATAGGAACCCACTCCAAATGCTCCTAAGGCTAAAATGATGCTTACTAGAAGCTTCCCAATGAGGGATTAATGTTATGTTGTGTGAACTATGAGGTGCATGAGCATCATGGAAATTCTTGAGATCGTAACACATCTTAGAAAACCATGTAAAGCATGAAAGGTATAATGTCTCCAAAGCGTTGTTTGAAGTTGAAATTGACAGAGGGAGATCTAGTAGACCCCATGTGCACAATATGATTGGGCATGTGAATGGACTCAGATTTCTTTTAGGTCAAGAGTTCACCACATATATGATTCTAAAAATTTTTTTGAATCATATACATACAGTTTATCAAGTGTTACTACTTAAGTAACTTGGATATACTACTGCCAGAACTATTTGGCATGTTGATGCCAAAGTAAGAATGAAGACAGACAAATCTGTGATGTTGATTAGTAAAAGTGTGGTCAAGGGCAAAATCAATGCCAAGAAGAGTTATGAGGCTAATATGAAGTTTAAGTCTTCTTCAGTCAAGAAATGGTAAAGGGTAAGTGCAAAAGGAATCTATAATTTGTGATGTTGATCAGAAGTGTGTCTGAGGGGAAAATCAAGACCAAGAAGAGTTCTGAGGCTAAGATGAAGTCTAAGTCTTCTACACTCAATATATGGAGATGGGTAAGTTCAAAAGGAATTTGTCCTTTTCACTTAAAGATTTAAGGAAATTAATTTCCACCATTGTCACCTGTCTAAACATTGGAAAGGAATTGTCCTCTTTATAGAGGATCTCAGCAACAAGAAGGAGATAGACATCTCTACTTCACAATCTGAGAAGAAGTAAGATAGAACTGTATAGAGAAAGAGTTTCTACCACTATAGTTGGAATCTGTCATTAATGGGCATGTAATAGAATTACAAAATTTCTATTATGAACTTGCCATTAATGAAAACATCATGTATCTTGTATGGACAAGAATAAATTGATGTTTCATTTTAAAATATATGACATTTTATGGCAATTCCCTTTGTCTCACAAACTATACTTGATAGTTTTAAAGTAAAATGTGTATGATACATATACTGAATGACATGATAACTCAAACATTGTGTACCTATAGTATTGTCATCTTGAGCCCATAAATGACAAATGCATTTCTGGAATCCATATGATGGTTATCTAGACTCTTTTGGTTATTGAACTAATAGATACATGGATATGTTATATGTTGTGCAATATGACAAAAGCATCTTCACTAGATGTAGTAAGAGAGTGACTATTCTATTAGGGCTCATACATACTAATGTATATAGACCTTTTAGAATAAATGCTTAAGTTAGTTACTATTACCTCATTCTATTATTGATGTTATTAGTAGATATGGAAAGTTGTATTTAGTGAAGTACAAGCATGGATCTATTGAAGTGTTCAAGGAGATCATGAATGAAGTACGTAACTGACTTGGTAAAAGTATTAAGATACTTCAATATGATCGATCTAGAAATACTTTGAACAAAGAGTTTGAGGACCTTCTAGAGAGACTGTCATAGTATATTATAATGAACTCGACATGAAACATAATGATGTATCAGAAAGAAGGAATCACACCTTGTTAAGTCATGGTGAGATTATCAACAAAATCTAGGTGATCTTGCAATTTCTTTTGGGTACATGCTTTATACTAAAACAATGTACCGTCTACAATGGTTGAAAAGACACCATATGAGATATGGCATGAGAGTTGTACTAATATGTCTTTTATAGTGATTAGGATTGAAAGCTTATGTAAGAAAATAGTTTCTTGAAAAGCTTTTTCTGAAAAATCTCATAAATGTTATTTTTTTGAATACTACTCTTGTCCCAAACCAACAACAAAATGTTTATTGACCGAATGGTTGTGTTACTACAGAGGAACTTAGTTCCAAGGGAATCCGTGGGAGAAAAGTAGAACTTCAAATTTTTGAGACAAATAAGAAAACATTGATCCTAAAGTGGTACAGTAGGAACAAGGAGAATCACAATCTGTTGTGGAATCTCAAGTTCCTTATGTAGACACAGAACTCATAGTTCTAGTAGAAGACACCTTAAGTTTGAAAGATGATGAGTCAACAACCTACCTAGAAGCTATTGAGGTACCAAAGTTTGAGAAATGGCTTGAGGCCATGAGATCAATGATGGACTCCATGAAAACCAACAAGGTATGATCTTGGAGGATCCACCTAAAGGGGTAAAACCCATAGGGTGCACTTGGGTCTTTGAAAGGAGACCAACATGGAAGGGTAGTTTTGTTGCAAAGAGTTTCAAGAAAGTTCAAGGTGTTGAACATGACGAAATCTTTCACCAATTATCATGGTTAAATCCATCTGGATCATGCTTGTTGTTGCAACTTTTTATGACTAGTGAGATTTCACATATGGATGTTAAAACTACATTCCTTAACTAGAATAGTTATAAGGATGTTTATGTTGCACAACCAAAAGGTTTTATAAATCCAATAATGCAAATAAAGTCTATAAGATACAAAGGTCAATCTTTGGATTAAAGTAAGCATGTAAAGAGATGGAATCTTCTATTTGATAGGGAAGTCAAAGGGTCTGACTTGAGTCAAAATGAAGATGAAATCTATGATTATAGAAGATTTAGTGGGAGCATATTTATATTCTACATGATGATGAGGAATAACGTCCTTATCCTATAAATGCTAAAACATGACTGGAAACACCTTCTCAATGAAGGGTTTAGGAAAGACATCCTATGTGATAGAGATTGAGATCTATAGATATAGATCTGGAATGTTTCTTGACCTAAGAAAGAGTACATAGATTGGCAAGATGCTAAAAGGTTTTATCATGCAAGAACTTAATGAGAGAAAACTTGTCCATGTTTCATGGAGTTAGTCTCTCAAGAGCCTGGCGTCTTAGTTCTTGTGAAGAACAAGAACAAATGGATAGATGCCATATGCATTATCAATTGGATCTATCTTGAATGCATTGTTATGTACTTAACTTGTTATCTCGTATGATTTGGACATGATGAGAGGATATATTTATAACTATCTAGTAGTCTCATATGCATTGGACATGATAAGAGGGTATATGTCAAATCCCAGTGAGAGTCACTCGACTACCATAATGAACATCCTTAGGTTCTTGCAAATCACTAAAAGGATCAGTTCCTTGATATCATAATAAAAAAAGAGTTGGGTGTAAAGGGTTACACCAATGAAAGCTTCCAAACTGAAAAAATGACCGCAATATATATTTATGTTTGACCATAAAATATAATTGTAAGATGGAAGAGTTCTAAGCTAATGACAATTATTTAAATCTACAAAAGAAGTTGAGTATCTCTGTTATATGAGAACAATAGATGATATTGTATGGATCAGTAAGTTCATATGGGTGAACTTGTGGGAGGTTTCAACCATTGCTGGCATAGTAGAAATACTATGACAACAATGAATCTATTGATTAGGTAAGGAATCTCAGATAGCATGTCTTGACACTTCCATCACATGCAAAAGGTCTCACAACAAAGAGATGTGAAATTTGCAAAATACTGACGTAAAACAAACATTGTTGAACCCACTATAAAAGATGTTACGCATCAGAAACATGATGTACATGTTAAGATCACTCATTTGTGGGTGATGGGCACTAAGAGAAAGTGGGAGTCTGTTAGTATGTATGTCTAGAGAGCCAATCATATGGTAATTGGAAAGTTGCATCAGATACCTAATTTGATAATAATAAAGGCAATTCCATCTATTATGTTTGTCTCAGTCATGAGATGATGACATGGACATAGTAGATATCTAAATGATGATATTACTCGATGAAATATGTCTTCAGGTTGAGGAGCTAAACAATGAGATCATATGTATGATAAGAGTACATACATTCTTGTGATGTACTTAGTTGGATATTATTGTGGAAGCAAAATAGACAACAATAATACATAAGAATAGTGTGTGTGTCGACTGATGACGGAGTATCATTAGTCATGATATGCGATATCAAGTCAAGTACATAGGTACATGTTAGAGAATAGTGTATCAGACAGACCCACCATGAAAGTGATACATGGAGACCATGCAATGGTAGTCAAAACTATCTCTCATAGTTATAGTGGTGATTGAGGTTCTTAGACCTGAAGTCACTACATTCATCACACATCGTTCGATATACTTTGACATCATCCAATGTAACCCTAAATAAGGTTTTCCATAGAGATGATGATTGGGTAGCTCTGACACATGGGGATTGTGTGTGAGTGATGTAGATGAGATTTGTCCCTCTGGTAGGAGATTGATATCCTGGGCCTCTTGATAAGAGAGACTGAGAAATGTATGGCCATGCTTGTGGGACTCAATATGTGATATGTGAGCTCACATGAATCTCATACAGTCTACTGTAGTTCAAGGAACATGGATTGAATATTGAGAGGATGATGATTCCATGCCTCGAGTTCAATCTAGATATCTGAATCAAAGGAACTATATGATCACAGTAACACTACTCACAAGTTGTAGTTTTAAGTTGTTCTCCAACTTTTCAAATTACTTGGGTAGCAATGATGTGTGACTAGGCACCACTCTTTTCTTGTGATGTCATAATTGGTTACAGACATTCATTGCCAATGTAATTTTGGACCTATAGGGTCACACACATAGGATACACTTGGATTAAAGGAGTATATACATGAATGATGTTTACATTGAATACTAAAGGTTTTTAGGTATTCAATTAAACAACATATCAACTTCCTAGACTCAGAACCATCAATTTCAAATGTTGAACTGACTTGTTGGAGTGTAAGGCTGATTGAAAGTTGAATCGACTGATTTTTGAATGACTCAAGACACCGACCGATCAGTTCACTGAGTGAACGAATCGGTTTAGGTTGGTGAGATGACAAGTTCACTTAGTGAACATATCAGATCAGTCAATCCAACCTATAAAATTTGATCATTTCACTTTATTCAGTTCGATTGGTACAAGGATTAATGTTGGACATTAATTAGAAAAGAATTGCAAATTCGATTGCCATTGGGAAACACTATGAAACGATCGTTTCATTCAGTGAACTAATCTACTCACTATGCCAGTCGACCGGTTCACCAGTGTACTGATTGGTTCACCTGTCACTGGCTATCATATTCATGAAAATTATGGACCCTTCTACTCCCACCCAAATTGGGAACCTTGACGCTAACCTCTACTATAAATAGAGGGACATTGTGGGCTTCCCAACACAAACAATTAAGAATCATATGCTCTAAAAAATTTTGTCCTCTCTTGTTGTGGTAACCAATGGAGAGCCTGAGCAAGTCCTACTTGTCAAAGTGAGGGACATTAAGGGAGAGAACAAACGAGAACAATTGTGGGATAGCATGTCAGTGAATAGTATGCTGATAGAAGGGAACAACTCCTTCCCGTTGGATCTGACAACACAACATGAAGTTCCATGTGGTCCGCGTGGACTACTCTAGAGGCGGGAGTTCATTGTCTTCTAGGAGGACATCATCAATCGTTGTTCGTGGTGTTGCACCTAGAGGTCAGTGGAGACGATTGTTCGAGTGTTGTTCCTATTGAAGGAGTGTGCCACTACCTGAAGAAGAAGAAGAGCGATGCTACGGCAAGGGTAATGTTTCTGGACTTGCTCCAGGACTAGGTATAACCTTGCAACCTTTCCTTGCTAGATACATTGTTATTGATGTGATATTTCTATCTAGGGGAATTGGTCTATGATTTTTGTAGGTTTATTGAAGTTTATTATAGGTTGGGAGGATAGGCTTGCTTCTTCTTTAAGAGAAAGTATTGAAGAGAGTTGCTCCACTTTTTGCTCAAGCAGTGTCACATTCTTTTGCATATCATCAAAACTTTTCAACCTAGAGAGAACTTCATTCTCAATCATTGATCTATATCTTGGGCTTTATTGCCTGGGTGGCTTTGAGAGTGAGTGTCTTCATTTCTTTACCAAAAGGGTTAAAAAAAATAACTGAGTGAAAAGAAATACTTCCCACTTGGTTCTTCATAAAGCTCACCACTTCCCCCAAAAATCTTCATCATTTGTGGGCTTGAATCATTAGGAGTTGGAGATGCCACATCAAAGGGTCGGTCACCATCATTAATCATGATAAAAGCCCAAATCCTTGAATTTTCTACCAACTTCTTAGACAATGGACATGTCTCCTCATATGGGTTCCCCATAACAGGTCCTCTACAAGAAGAATCCACTATATCTTGACCAATTTGAGCGAGACCATTTTATAAGTATTCAACAAGATTCCATAAGGGAATTTCATTGTGTGGGAACTCTATCAACATCTTCTGGAATCTCTTCGAAGCATCACAGAGATTCTCCTCATCCACTTGATTAAAACTCACTATGACACACTACATTTGTGTCAACCTTATAATGGAGGAGAATTTTTTCAGAAAGGCATTCTTCGTGTCTCCCCAACTCATGATGTCTATTCTTGAATCATACCAATATTTGGCCTTGTCTTTGAGGGAGAATGAGAACATAGCCAACCTAATTGAGTCACAACTAGCTGTCAATGTCCTAAAGGTAGAACATAGTTCAAGAAAAGAATCTAAGTGCTTGTTGTAGTTCTCACTCTTTGACCTGTAGAAGGTGGGAAGGAGACCAAGAATACTGAGAGGGATCGAGAACTAATCCCCTAGCATTTGATCAACCCTCCTTATAATTAGTGATTTTTAGTTGCTAGGCATGAAGTATTCATGGATTGGCTTGTGAGGTGCATTCTGACCTTCCATCTTTCCTTCCCTGGATTTCTTGTCACATGCACAAGGCACAACCAAACAAAAGAGGGAAAGTTAGCAATCCAAAATGAACAACTAATCCAAAGAATAAATAATAGTATGATGAGGTCGATAGGAAAATCTGAAAGAAAAACTAACTAGCTTGTCCAAGCACCTTTCTCCTCGACAATGACATCAAAAACTTGACGTTTCTTTCCTCGCCCTGAGGTTTACACACCTAAATAAATTGAATTTTGATTATACGTGTGACACAAAGGCTCAAACACACAACAAGGGTAATTTGAACTTATAAATCCCTAATAGGCTTGCTCACATAAACTAACACACTTCACCCAAGCACATGGGGTTGTGTTATAGTATAGTAAAGTGGCAACTTAGGGGTAAAACTCAAGAGAGGCAAGGGGCACTAGAGCTAAGTTACTTTTGGCTTGGTTCCTACTTTAGAGTCTACGGTTGAATGGTTTGAAGTTTGGTTTTATTAATTACACTAAGGGTGAACAAGAAAACAATTAAAGGAAATAAGAACAAGAGTCAAAACCTAAGCTAACCCTAGACAATTTGGTTCTAGTGAGAAAGAAAGGAAGCTAACAAATGAAAGAGAGAAAATTACAGTAAAGAAATCAAGAAGATATATACACTACACTAAGTTAGAAATTAAGACTAAAGGACAATCAAAGACCTAAGCTATAAATAAAAAGGAAATATCAAGGATAGAGAGTAATTAAGCAAGTAAAGAACTAAGCAATCTAACACTAGTTAATCAAGAAGGAAAATTATCATTTAAGACAATAAAGAGAAGTATGGGCTATTTAGGTGGATTGTTCTTGTCAAATGGGTTGGGGTGATAACATGTAAACATTATTCCTTCAATTAGATTATCAAATTAAACAACAAGCTAGATGATAATAATTTCCCTAAACTACTAAATGGACATGGATAGGATAGGGTGTGTATAGGGGAACCAATTTGTATCATCTCCTACCCACCCTTGTGTGGCATATTTGGATTATTTAGGTGGTATTGAATTAGGATATAGTCAAGCCTTGGTTTCTCAGATCGAAACTCTTTGGGAAATTAGTGGTTGAGGGTAGTAATGGAAGGTGGAAATGATGTTTTCGACCTCACACCACCTCCATTCTAGCCTTGAGAAGGTTGCAAGCTAATTACACTTAATGCTTCTTTACTAGCTACTTAGATCTCTCATTTAGGTGTAGTATAATCAATTAGCACATAGGAAGGTGAATAGATAACTAGGGATCCTCTAATTGGACGTAGGATAATTCCCAAAAAGAACCACATATAAGCAATTTTCTTAGAATCCTAGGCAATTTCAAGCACAAACCACAAAGAAATTTATGGGAAATAAGATAGAAATAGAACATAATCATTAGAAAACGAATTTAAAGTGTTAACATATCACTTACCCCCAACATTGTATCTAAGTAGCATTTTTTACCACAAAAAGGACACCTAAGGGGACTAGCTGCGCATAGAACAAGAAAATACAAAAATGGAGAAGACAGAGGTAGAAGTAGTCATGGAACTCAGTCTAGATGAAGAAATCTCCCTATCTATAAGTTTTACGGACGTGCTCCTCCTTCCTCTAAGATGGAATGACATGGGATGATAGTGAAAAGTGTTTTAAACTCTAGAAACTAGGGTTTTGGTGGTGCAAATGGTGAAATGGAGGTGAAATGATGTAGGGAAGTGATGGAATGGCTAAGGTTCCAAATGGGGGATCTAAGAAGGTGTACTAGGTAGATAACCTCGAGTTCCATCCACCAACCATGTATATATAGGTGGTGGGGAAGCACTAGGTCAAGTGAAAGGTAGAATGGGAAATTCAGTGTGAAACTGGGTAGGTTTTCTAGCAGCATGACCATGGTGAATAGTTTGTAGAACGGTCGTGGTGGGGTGGAACAAATGAGGTTGATCTGGGATTTTAGAAGGCTGGTGGTATATTAATATTGATCACCATGACCATGGTGGGTCACTGGTTGCATGGTCATGGTGAGTCACACAACCATTCTGGCTTGGAAATTACATTGGATGTTCCTTGGAGTATGACTGTTCTAGCTCTGGCCAACATGAGCGTTCTTCCTGGGATGATTGTGTTTGGGTCTTCTTGGAACGACTATGTTGGTTGACACAACCGTTGTGTTGAGCTTTGTCTTCATGGTTGACATTTGTAATTTCTCTATGATTTTTACTTGGCCAGCACGACCCTTCCTTGGGACCAAGCCTGTGTTGAGGTCTTCAGCTAGGATTCACTCTTGAACTTTTCATTTCAATGGACTTCTTTTCTTCAAATAAGCCTTAGCCACTGGAGTAGGTCAGGGAATTTATTGGACCTTCCTTGGACCCCTCCAATTGTGAAGGAACCCTAGGGTCACCCTCCTCTCCCGCCCATCCAAGCATTGTCCAACTATGTGAAAAACACACAAAGAACATCTATAAGTGACATTTGATGGAAACATGCATATTGAGGAAAATAACATGTAATCTAATAGATTTACATGTGATTTAAGTGCAATAAAAGTCAAAATGAAGCCCTAAAATAAGTTAGCATCATCTTCCAACATCAATGAAAGACATCTTAGTGTGCTAACAACTTAGAGCCACTTTGTCACTTTCCCTATTCTATGTAGGATGCGAGAGGGCTAGATTGGTATTAAGTAGTAAAGAGGAATGATTGTAGATCTTGAATTGCATCAAGAAGTTAAGATTTTGGTGTTCTAGACTTTGTAGTGTTGCAAGTTAGGGGCATTTTTATGTTCGTAGGTGCACATGTCATTGGGGTTCTAGAGGTTGATTTGCAAGTCTCTCGCATGGGATATAGATAGATTCAGTGTCACAAGGGTGGAATATCTACTTATTCCTAGATTAGGAACTAAACCACATGTTTACACAAATGAAAATCCCTTCACAAATGACTTCATAATAATTTTTGTGATGAAAATCTAGTGGATGACAGAGGATTGTGGTGGAGGAGCCAAGAAGTGATGGTTGTTTGAACCTAAAAACTTTAGTGCTAGTAATTGACCTCATGCATTGTTGTTTCCTTGGAGTTTGCACATGGTGAAGGTTTTAGACTAGTTTAGAGGGTATTTCTGACCTCCAAAATGCATAAATTGTTTGGAGGAGATGTTTCATATTACAAAAACTCATCAGGGAGGACATCATAGTATTGGTTTTGTTGTTGTGTTGCAGATCCTTTGATGGTGTTCTACTTCTACTTCTCCTCGTCATATCCCATAGGTCTCTTGTTATAAAGAAATATGGGTCACCCTTGTATTAGGGAGGAATGTGAAGTGGGAAAAAGTAATGGAAGCACTAGCAGCTTTCAATGCTTGGGCATGACCAATATATTCATTCATGGTCTCCATAGTTAGGGTGGCGGCCAAATTTAGGGTTCATATACATCATTATTGGTTTGAGGGAATGTGACTAGAATGAACATACTTATTTCTATAAGAGCATCCAAGGTGTGGAGAAGTGGACGACCTCTTCACCTCACTTCTATAACCACCAAAGGCATTATCTAATAAGGGTTGCATGTCTCACATCACCAAATCAAATAAAAACTAATATTCAATTTTTAACCACCTATTACTTATGTAATTTAATACTTGTGATACCTAGATTACTGATTCAAGCTTCTTTAAATTTTGTCACATATCAAACCTATAAAAGGCTACTTTTACATACTTCAGCACATCCATTTATTTCTCTTATTTTCTAAAAATAGATACTCTCATCATTCATTCAAAATTCAATATGTTTTAATATTACCTATATCTTTAATTAGTTCCAAATCCACTTGTTTCAAAAAAAGATTATTATATGTTTACAACGTTGAGTTAAATTATTAACACTCAAGCAATTTGAGTGGGTCTAGTTGTTTCCATGTTAATGATAAATATGTAAAATTGTTAAAAAGGAATTTATGGGAGTAACTGAATTGTACCTTTTTTTCAAATATAGGTGTCAGATGATTCAATGGACAAAAATTTCTACATGTGGTTAAAAGACAACAAAGAATGTGAGAATGAACACTATAACAATGATGTATTAAAAGATGTGAAAATTGGCAAATAGACTTGATTGAACTAAATTTGGTTTTTGGGTTGAAATTTTAGTATGTTACAACTTTCCCTCTTTAAAAGGATTTCATCCCAAAAATTCCCATATGCATGGTCTTACCTGTACTACTATCCACTCCACAAAACATTTTGAATAAAAATCTAAAGAGGAATAAAATGTGTCAAATAATATCTAGTATTCTTTAGCTTCTCTTAATCATCTACCGAATTCTAGGTTTCTTTGTCCATATATGTGTCTCTTTTCTAGTGTTTTCTATAATACTTATTACCACCTTGATTGTGACTTGGCTCAAGAAATCATTGATTCAATTTTAGATCACTTTTGAATATAGTATTAAAAAGAAAATAATATGCCAATGGGAAAACTCTTGAGGTAAAAATCAATTCTAGAATCAAGTAACAAGAACATCATAATGATATTCAAATGATTCCTAATCCACCACACTAATATTTCACTCAATTTGGAAATTAAGTCTTCATGGAACCTAAAAAGACATAAATGTACTTTAATATAGTATAAGGGAGAAGGACAATGTATCCTTGAAAAGGGGATTCACAAATCCATGATTGGTCAACCCATATTGGTCGTCACCTTATCTTAACCCAAATTTAGACAAGTACTAATTTTTCTAAGGGTTACAAATTATACATAGATTTTTTTTATAATTGAGTATTTAGCATAACATTTCCTACATTTTAAAAAGTCATATTATTAAAATGAGATTTTATTCTACCAAACAGTTAAGTGTATTGGGCATTTATTATTTAGATCTTGAAAGTTTATCTGTTCTTATTCTTGTAACATAGGTGTTCATATTTACTTGATGGATTGCACAATTTAGTAAGGTGTCTCTATATGAGAGCTAAACAATATATAAGATTATTTCTATTCATATTATTTATATATTCTACTTTTACTTCTTTCAAGGTTTTAGACTAGTTTAGAGGGGTTTTCTTACCTCAAAAATGGCTAAATAGTTTGGAGAAGATGTTTCATATTACAAGGACTCGTTGGGGAGGACATGAAAGTATTGGTTATGTTGTTGTATTACAGATCCTTTGATGAAGGTCTACTTCTACTTCTCCTCATCATATCCCATAGGTTTCATTTTATAAAGAGACATGGGCCACCATTGGGGTGGGGAGGAATGTGAAGTAGGGAAAAGGTAATGGAATCTCTAGAATCTTTCAATGCTTGGTCATGGTTAGTATTTTCATTCATGGTCTCCACAGTTAGTGTGGCAACCAACTTTAGGGTTCATATACATCATTATTGGTTTGGGGGACTATGACTAGAATGAACATACTTATTTCTCTAAGACCATCCAAGGTGTGGATGAGAAGATGGCCTCTTCACCTCCCTTATATAACCACTAGAGGCATTACCCAATAAGGGTTGCATGTCTCACATCACCAAATTAAACAAAACTTAATATTTAATTTTTAACCACCTATTATTTATGTTATTTAATACTTGTAATACCTAGACATTTACTACTCTTATTCCCCAAAACTAGATACTCTCATCATTCAATCAAAAGTCAATATGTTTTAATATTACCTATATCTTTAATTGGTTCCAAATCCACTTGTTTCCAAATAAGATTATTTGATGTTTGTAAGGTTGAGTTGAATTATTAACAATCAAGCAATTTGAGTGGGTCTATTTATTTCCAAGTTAATGATAAATAGGTAAAATTGATAAAAAGAAATTTTAGGGAGGAACTAAATTGTACTTTCTTTTTCACATATAGGTGAGAGATGATATGAAGGAAAAAAACTTCTACATGTGGTTAAAAGACAACAAAGAATGTGAGAATGAGCACTTTAACAATGATGTATTAAAGGATGTGAAAATTGGCAAGTAGACTTGATTGAAATAAATTTTATTTGTGGGTATGTTACAACTTTCCCTCTTTAAAAGGATTTCATCCTGAAAATCCCCATATGCATGGTCTTACCTATACTACTATCCACTGCTCAAAAACATTTTGAATAAAAATCTATAGAGGTATAAAATATGTCAACTAATATCTAGTATTATTTAGTTTCTCTTAATCCTACACAAAATTCTAGGTTTCTTTGTCCATCTATGTGTCACTTTTATAGTGTTTTCTATAATACTTATTACCACCTTGATTGTGACTTGGCTTAAGAAATCATTGATACAATTTTTAGATCACTTTTTGACATATAGTATTAAAAAGAAAATAATATGCCGATGAGAAAACTCTTGAGGTAAAAATCAATTATAGAATCAAGTAACAAGAACATCATACTATTATTCAATTTATTCCTAATCCACCACACTAATATTTCACTCAATTTGGAATTTAAGTCTTCATGGAACCTAAAAATACATAAAGGTACTTTAATATAGTATAAGGGAGAAGGCCAATGTATCCTAGAAAAGGGGATTCATAATCCATCATTGGTCACCCCATATTGGTTGTCACCTTATCTTAACCCAAATCTAGACAAATACTAATTTGTCTAAGGGTAACAAATACATATTCTATATTTTTTTTGCAAAATATACATACTTTTTTATAATTCAGTATTTAGCATAACATAACCTACATTTTAACAAGTCAGATTATGAAAATGAGATTTTATTCTACCAAACAGTTAAGTGTATTGGCCATTTTTATTTAGATCTTGAAAGTTTACCGGTTCTTATTCTTGTAACATAGATGTTCATATTTACTTGCTGGATTACACAATTTAGTAAGGTGTCTCTATAGGAGATGTCACCAAACTATAAGATTATTTCTATTCATATTATTTATATATTCTAGGTTGACTTCTTTCAAGATTTTTTTTTAATGCATGATGATATATATATTTAGGGAACGTGTGGCAATTATTGGTGATTATTTTAAATGAATACAACAAAATGTGATGATTAGGGTTATCCTATAAGACTTTTGTTTTTCAATGGATGGTAATTGTATTTTCAAATAAATGAATCAATCTACTACGCTATCAATTTATGGGAGGCCAAGAAACTATAATATTTAATGATTCATATTTCCTAGAAATCCAAATTGGATTGGTGATTCTTTTTTATCAAGGTTTAAGGTTTTATCCAAGTAGAAGAAATTTCTTTGTCCATGCCTGCTTGTAAATTGATGAACCCCACCAACACATATGTTGAACTATAGTGATTACCCCTGAACATTCACTAATCATCCCAAAACGTTTAACATGGTGTTGATTAAATCCCAAAATAATGAATTTAAGCTATGTTCCAAAAATTCTGTGTAAGAAACATTCCACATAAGTATATTATATTTCATAATTTTTTTGAGATTCAATTTGAATATATGAAATGTGATGAAATTAGGTTGTATACAATTTCAATATTTTATCTGTCAATGAATGATTTTGTTATGGCTATCCCTACTTGAGATTAGTCTTGAAGTTCATTGATAAGTTTAGTTGCTAGTATAAAAAGTCCATATGTGCATTACTAGATTAGGGTACATACGTGACTACCTAAGATTTCAATAATTGTTATTTATATTTTCAACAAATAAGAATAGTTGTGTTAGTGTGACTACGGTTTTCTTTCGTTAACTACTTGCATATGTTCCAAATGCTTCATTTCTATTTGCTAACTAACCCTAATATTCCGTGATACATGCATGCATGTTGACTATTTATAATTTCATACCATCATGTAAAACCTTGATCTTTGTTACCAAATTTTTATCATAATCGAAATCATAATATATACAAATTTCATGAATTGAAACAAAACAAATGGAAGTCCATCTATATATACATGATAAATACAAATTAAAACCTATCTAATATTGACAACAAAGTACATCTCCTATGTGTCTTTTCATGTCTTCTTGGTCACTTTTCCATGAACATCCTGAAGGAAGAACAACACATAGATAAAGGAGGAAAAGATGGGTTAGTCAAATGACCTATACAAAATCAACTTTTAGAAAGTAAACAAATATGAGCATAACTATTAAGATCTTTCAATGACAATATTCAAGGAACTGAAAATGTCAACATGTATCATCTAGAAGAATGTTTTGCATATAAACATGATTTTTTAAAAATATTCAAGGATATAAATTCAATTTTAGGAATAGATAGCATATGTCAATGTCTATTTTGATGGGGAAGCCATGTGTTATCTCCTATGGATAAAGACATCACACCCACTGAGTTCTCCATTATATAAGGGGACCATATGTCCTTTCTCGGTGAAGATTCATGTAAGACTAATTCCAATAAACTATTAGCCTCTAGAATGCCATTTTTATGTTAAACATTATCTTACTATTTACAAGAATAATTCCTTGGTGTCCTTTCAAAGAAGGATCTAGATTTTTAAAGCAAATCATGGCCTACCAATCTATTACTATGATTGATTCCAATAGGGATACATACTTTCCAAAAATTAAAATTCATATCATACCTTTAATCAAAGGCAAGAAAACCTGAATATCATAATCATAAAGTTTAAAGGATCAATCACAATGGATCTACAAGTGAAGAGTAAAAAAGGATTACTATTGTCATGGAAATCATTTATTTAGTGTCATTAGGTGAAAGTTTATTATTATTACCATAAGTTTTTATCTTAGATCATAAGATGACTCAGGGGTTGGGATAATGGATTCTCATAAACTATTATACATGATGCACTATAGAGTCCACAATATTTATTGCAATAGTATATATCACCAAATAATATGACCCAGAGTCAAATCACTCATATGTATCAGAAATGTCTTCCAAAATATCTTTGATTTTGATAATCCATTCTAAACATCAAAGTTCAACTAATATAAAAGTATTTCTTATACCATAATATAGTATAATACGAGTCATATGATACATTTGTTCATAATATTTGTCTACAACATTCATTAGTAAACCAAAACTTCTACGTAGTAGTAAAATTGTGTCTACATAATCACCCTTAGATAATGGAAACTTGAGCCAGATTATCATCGCTAATATGTATGGCATGTATGTCTAGTATTCACTCTCTTTTCCATCACATATACGATCTATAGATTGAAAGTAATTATCTAAACATCTAAATATAAGAATCTAGATATACATATTCTAATAAGTATATAAGAATGATCACTACTTAATAAACAATCACCTAATTTGATTAGTGTTTCAATTTCATATTATATACAATACCTAGTGAAATTAAGACAAATTGAATAGTTAGATCTTACAAAACTTATTGAAATTGTATTTACGGGTAACCATACTCTCTATATGTTCATGAATACATAGATATACCATTGCTTGAAAAATTTCCTAGTGTTATTAGTAATATTTAGTATGTCCTAAGTATTGTTCAAATCATTAGTTCTTTCTTGGTATTATCCTATGTACTTAGTTGTAAGTAAAGTGTAATCACACAAAAGAACAAACTTACTTATAAATTAGATTCCTACTGGTCTTTGGGGAATTAATGCTATTTATTCAAACCAGGTGGGGGAGTTCATTTGGATGTCAAATTAAACTTCCCATGATTGGATGAATCTAGGTTAGACCCACGGGAAGAAAACTCAAGGGTGGCACCTCTTCATATATCACTAATTGAATGTTGTGGTCACCATCAATTATGGAGCTAATCCTTACATCATTCATTTCCATTACAATTTCTTAAGGCTTCATAATTGTGGATGTTGTTGATAGTTTGTGGAAGTTGTATTACTAGAAGGTGAGATTCTTAGACAAGAGAAGCAGTTGCAAACAATGATCTAGTTGACGCAGTTGGAGGTTGATCTCTAATAGTCTCATACCTTCTTACCTCATATGGAGGGAGTGACAAGCCACATCAGGCATCATTAGGTTAGAAGTTGTGTACAACTCCATGGAAGATCTTTTGTAGGTGTCTCTTTTTCCAAACTATGGTTTACCAACAACAACAAAAGAGATCTCTCGATTCTTGCAACTGGGAGCTAATTTGTTCCTTGATTCCAGTTAGAATGTGAGAGGGCAAGATTAGTGTTTGGTAGCTAAGAGGATTGGTTGCATATCTTGGTCGGATTGCAAAAAAAGGTTAGGTGTTGGCATCTTCGACTTTATAGTGTTGTAGGTGAGCATCTTCATTATCTTTGTAGATTTGCATGTCATTGGGCTCAAAAGGTTGATTTGTAGTTCTATCCCATTGTCTATAGACAACATCAATGTTGTTTGAGTTGAATATATGTGACTTTAGATATTAGGCTCTCAACTACATATCAACATACATGAACAATCCATCACCATTCCCTTCGTATCAATTCTTCTTATCAAAATTTGGTGGATGGTAGAGGCTTTTGGTGGTGGAGGATCCAAGAAATGCCAGTGGTTTAAACTAAGAAACAAAGATGCCAGTAATGCAACTCATGCAGTGCATATTGCATGGAAGTGGCACATTGTGGAGGTTTCATACTAATTTAGTGGATTTTCTAATCTCTATAATGAGTAAAGAGTTTGGAGGAGATATTTCTAGTAAATAGGGTCTCATAAGGGAGGATGGCATAGTGTTTGTTTTGTTGTTATGTTATAGATCCTTTCATGGAGGGCTAGTACCACTTTTCCTCATCGTATCCTATAGCTCTTAGGTTATAACAAGATATGAGTCACCATTGGACTGAAAATGAAGGTGTAAAGGGGCATAAGTAGTGGGAGATCTTGGAGCTTTCAATATTTTGGCATGGCCAGTCTTTCAATTCATCTTCTCTGTAGTCAGGGTGGCATTTGGATTTAGGGTTCACATACTTCATTTTTGGTTTGAGGGACTATGACTAGAGAGGAACATATTTTCTTCCCTAAGACCAATTGATGAGCAGAGAGGAGTAAATCCTCATCGCCATCCTCTTGTAACCTCTAGTAGCATTGCACATGAAGGGACTCTGCTCTCTTTTAACTAAGACAAACAAAACTATAATATTAACTTTTTGAACCACCTATTATTTAAGCTATTTAAGAATTTTGTAATGCCTAAACTAGTGATCAAGATCTCTTAAGATTTGACCACATGTAAAACCTATAAAAGTTACTTTTAAATACATTACCACTCCAAGTTACTACTCTTATTTCCCAAAACTAGATAGTATCATCACACATTCAAAAGTTAATATACTTTAATATGACCTATATATTTCATTGATTCGAAAGCCACTTGTTTCCATCTAACAAGTATTTGATGTTGAATGGTCAAATTACATTATTTACAATCAATGAATTTTAGTGGGTCTATTAGTATCTATGTTAACAATAAAGGATGAAAATGCTAAAAAGGAATTTGAGGGAGGGACTGAATTGTTAATTTTTGTTAAAGGAAGGGGAGAGACTTATTGAGGATAAAAAACTTATAAATTTGATTAAATCACACCAATGAATGTGAGAAATAAATAGTAAATCGATGAAGTATTAAAAGATGGTAACTGGACTTGATTGAACTAAATTATATTTTGGTTTGATTTCATAGTATTTCGCAGGAGTAATACTTGGAAGCATTAGTGTTAGGTGGGTAGCAAGGCTACAATGATCACCACAGATGTAGTTGGTAGGTATGGGAATTGTCATGTTAGTGGAAAATGGTTGTGGTGGGAAAGGAAAAAAATCATGTTAGAATATGGTGAAATGGAGTCAGATGGCATGACCATGGTGGACACCATGATCATTGTGGCTTGAAGGTAACATGACCATGGTGGGTGAAATGTCCATGGTGGAGTTGGTAAGGAGAGTTCATGGATGATGGAAAAATTATCTTTCTTGGTCTACATATAACAACCGTATTGGATGGAAGGATTGTGCTAGGATCTGAGCACCACATACATTCTCATGAACATGGTCATGGTGGCTGATTTGCTTCAATTTCTTTAAGCCTATGTCGTCAATGAATTTTTTGGCTGTGTAAAGTTGCCATGGTGATGTATCATGTCTGTTTTGAGTGCTTTGGCATGAGTTTGATATTTGAAGTTTATATATATTGTGCTCTTTGCTTTAACACAATCCTCAGTCACATGGGATAGGTTGAGGTAGCTTGTGGGATCACTTTGAGCTCCTAAATGGGTCAATATGTTATATTCATATCCTTTTTCTCTCCCTCCCAACAATAACTACCAAGAACCTACAAAAACATGCAAGAGAAATCATAAGTGCATTTTTCGTGCAGTTCTAGTTATTGGAATGTAGCTTGCACTCTACATATCTTGTTGTGAATAAGGAAAAAAATAACACAAGATGGATACCAAAACTAATTACCCACCACCTCAAGCTTAAAAGATACTTTTCCTCAAGTCTGCTCCAACTAAATCTTTCTTTTCACTTCAACACGAAATAAAAATTACAAACGCACTCAATTACATAATCATTGAATAAATATCTTCAAGCATGAATTCATATATGTGATAAACTTCTCTTATCTCCCCCACACAACCAAATGCATTCAAGCAACAAAGTAAAAAGAGGATCCATATTGAATACTAAGACTCAGGAAAATGATGTAGTATTCACAAAGCTCTAAGTAAACTATTTCATATATAAAGTTTGTTATGGAATATAGGGATATTGTTTCTCTTGCATCCATTCATCCTTATATGGAAATCCACTCCACATGATCCACTTGGCTATTCATGGGGTCACGATGGGTTTGGATGATGTTTCCTAGCCCAATTGGTATGAAATTGGAAGAAGGGGGTTATGAAGGAAATTTGAGTTCTCTTACGTAACAACACTCATCTTTTTATTTTCTTATTTTGGTTATATTACATTAAATCGCCTTTTTTTCATGTTACCATTTCCCATTTTTTATCTAGAATATATGGTGGTAGAAAAAGAAGAGTGGAGGAAGGTTTGGCCACCCCCAGGTATTGAAGGGTGTAAAAGGTTTGTTCTTTTTATGCTTTTTAGCATATTTTTATTAGGCAAGGATATATGAAATGATGGAAGAAGATGGATCAAGAGAGAATTCACATGATATGGTTCTTCACATAAGGTATTGTGCATGCTATATATTCCAAACATGTTTCAATTATAGTTAACCACATTCTTTTTGCAATACATAAATAACCCTAAACATCTATGACATGCCTCAATTGCATTTCAAACAAACAGCCTAACATTTCACAAGAGATTTTTAAAAGATGTATCAATTCGAAATTTGATATCATTTAACAATAACCAAGTAATAACTGGAGTGAAATTTATTAGACATTCAATTTCCAGACAAATTATGTACAGATTAAGCTAGAATGAGCTTTTAGGCCACAATGTATCAAGTTTCAGCAATGTTGGCAAGATGGTCCCAAGTGCCCCTATTCTCATCAAGATCTAAACTATAAAGTAGAAAATGACATGAAAGTTAAGTCTAACATATGATGGACAAGAAATTAGCTAAAACTACATGCAATGCAATGTGTATGGGTGACATGGTAAGAAAGTTCAATTTTTTGAAACGTTACGTAAAGTGCATGGAAATAAGATAAATGACACGACAGTGTGTAAAATGAAAAAGTAACTCTAATTGGATAATTTTAGGGTTTAATTAAGGAGTATATTATCTTAGGAAAAATTTAGAACAAATGAACAAAGAATAACAAGGGCATACCACCTTACCAGTCCAATTATTTAAACCAAACTCTTCTTATCATGAAATAGAAGCTTAATATTATAGGGTGATTACTATGGAGTTGTGGTGGCTAATCAAGAGGTGGGTGTAATCCAAGTATCACTAATATGGGGAGGAATATGACCATATAATGAGTGTTTGGTCAATGAAATCACGGTTCTGGTGGAGGGAATGTCCATGGTGGCTGATTTTCTATAGCTTTGTAGTTTTATCCTACTCTTTTCTTTTAAATTTTTGTCTTCTTTAGTTTTGTTGAATCCATGTATCATTCTCTCAGTTGTGGTTCCTGTTCTAACACGACTCACAATAAACAAAATGATCATGTGTGTTGTGTATGTGTTTCTCAAAAAGTATAAAAGAAAAATTATAACTAGAATAGGTTCAAGTGAAAGTGATCCTAAATCAATGTGGGTTACCTCCCACTTGTGATAAATTTAATTACTTCATATGGGCGGGTATTCGTATTCCTCATAATCCATTGGCAAAGCTCAAAGACACATTCTTGAAGTACAATGTCTTCTCGTTGGTACTCATTGATTGTTGTTCAACCCACCAGTCATGGGGGTCCTATTGACTTTCTTATTTAAACATGTCTTTCTTTTTCTCTTTCTGGGGTGATGATTCTTTGAAGATGTTGATGGTAAAACTCAAATTCATGAAGGTTAACATCATTGTGCAAGTAGGCACATGGATGTTAGTATTGGTTGTAGAGAAGAAGGGTCTTCTCAAGAAGATGGCGATCTTCTTGTTGTCCGGCTCCATCTCTAGCATAATTAGTCATGCCAAATAAATATAAAAACATAATGAATTGACAAAAAAGAAAAAAATATGTTTTATGTTGTATGCATGAAAGGATGTGCAAATAATTTTTAACATCATAGCTACGCTAAAATAGATGCAGAAAATGACATTGTGTGATTACATCAAAATCCCCAAAACATAAATGTTTCACATCCTCAAGCATTGAATACCATTAGGTTTGTTTGAATAAGAAAAAAATAATACACACAATTATAAAAATGAAACTAACCATACATTCTCCACCAAATGGGTTCCAAATCAGTCCATATAAATACTAAACATATAAAACTAGAAAAATCTCAAAGACCTTGGAAATAAAACAAATAATTCACACAAGTAATGGTGGCACTCAACCAAAAAAATAATGGGTGAACGAAATAGGTTTCCATAACAAACTTTCAAAACAATATTCATATATTGTAATTTGGAAATTACGATGTTGTGTGATGTATGAAATGTTCTATAATGACTTCAATAACACAATTATGGTGGAATGATATATGCAATGGATGTCTCATTTGAATGGTAAGAAATAGATTCAACACTTACATTTTTCTAGGGGACCATATATGATTTATATATAAGAATATATATATATATATATATATTTATATATATATATATGTATTGTACTTTTTTCCCATTTCATGCTCTTGTTAGTGATGTGGGAAACTATCTCATGAGAAATGAACCATGATATAGAAGTCCCAAGATATGAAAATACCTCCCGCAAGAAGATATATCCATCATAGTATAATTAAGAATCGAATCCCAGGAGACAATGTTTGTTAGAATCTTGCTAATTTTATCGGGTTCTAGAGAATTTAATCCCAAGAATTATTTGGTTGAATCAAACTAATTGCAATTAAAATAAATATTGAAAAATGTAAGATCTCATTAATAATGGGAAACACTAGGGTGGAAGAGAGTTTCACCACCTAAATGCATTCAATAAATCACCTTTAATTACTACTTCATATGAATATTAGAATGAGGGCATAAAATTCCAATCCATTCAGCTCTAAGAATTACAAGGATGAACATTACCGTAGGCTCACCATCATGCAACGAACAAATTATCTATCCATTGAAAAACCAACTATCTTAAGTTATCGTATGGAGTTGAAATAGAATAAACCAATATTCTAACTCCCTAATTCAAATTTATGTAAGGGTAGAGTTAGAACTGACATGCAACACAATTGATCAATTCATGTAACATGAAATGAATTATTAAATCTAAAACATTGGTTTATACACGAAGTAAATAACAAAAAGATTTCATCAAAATATGAGTAGCATGGAAAATTCTTTCTCTCCATTGAATAAACTACTCACTCCATGATGAGATCAATACAATTAATGGAGGAAGAATATGAATTCATGATCATGAAAATTTGAGCGAGGTATTAAGGTGTGGTGTTAGATAGGTTGTCTCCTTATTTTATTCTTCTTAGCCGGTTTGACCCTACTTATCTTTGTAGTTAGTTGGGAAGTAGCAAATGACAATGAATGGACCACTTCTATGCTGGAGAAGGGAGGTACCAAGAGGCTAGAATCTCTCAAGACAGAGAAATTGAGCATTAGAAGCTAGGAGAAATCCTTGATTAATATATGGGTGGCTAGAATATGGACCCTATTGCTTAGTGGAGCCGATAGAAGGTAAAATAGAGTGTCTTAAACATGGGGGACAACAACCACATGATTTTGGGATTTCCTTGGATTGCATGGATCCAAGTCCTGACAAATTAAAAGGAAACAATATGAATGCTATTAGAAACATCACAATGGTGTAGGGTTAAGTGGCAATATACTTCTATTGAATTGTGTTGCCAATGGTCATAGGAGTTATGGAGCTCGGGAAGTGTCTAGGAAATAAAGTATTTGAAGAGTTTTTGACTGAAGGAAACCCTTGATACCATTGTTTCCTTACACATGGGAGAGCCTTGAATCTCACATAATCTTTCCATCAATAGGCTTGAAATTGATTCATTGATACAATGTTCTTAATAGTCATATCAAGGGTTTATCTTGTGAAATGACTTTCCAACATTGGGAACTACATCATGTATTCCTATGTTAAATATAAAGCACCAATTGTTAAGAACATGATCATTTAGATAAGGAAAAAAAATAACAATGAAATTATCTACAATGAAGGTTTATATGCCAAGTTAAGATTCCAATTTGGATCCATGAGCATGACTAATTAAGGATGAATTAACATTCATAAAAACCTCTGAACATAAACATTGTTCTTCCTTAAATAACAAAAAAATATGAAGCACTCATGAAATGAACACTCCCATTGTATGTGATAGCCTGACAATCACATTATGTTATTTTCCCTACCATTGAATATGGGAAAGAACTAGAAAACATATATCCATGTCTTCATTCATGTATTGCCTTGCCAAACGGACCCTAACCACCATCCCCAACACAAACCTCATCTAGTGATTTCAAGAATGTTCAAAAAGACCTACAAAATGAAGCTTAATCTGTTTCCATAGGTAGAAGATGGAGTGAGTGGGGTGGCAAGAATATATGTGTGTCTCCACTGTTTGATAAAAGATTGTATTTTTACTTGTATATTTTCCTTGAATGATGTACACAATTTTCTTATTACGCACGATTGGCATATTTTATTTTGGTTTTTTGGTGGTACACCCATACTACATAGAGAGGAGTATGCAATATTCAGATATAGTAGGAAGGGGCAGTGCCACACCGAAGTAAGGGTTTGGAACTCTTCTATAGCTTTTTGTTTATGTCTGGTAGATGGATCATAAGAAAATGGAATATGAGTGTAGAAGAGAGTTCAGTTTGACATGCTACTAGATTTACTAATTTTTCATTAGGTTTTTCTCCTTATACCAATGTGATCAACTAGTGATATGATGGGGAAGTAAGTGATGACTGTATGTAACTGTTTCATTGTTAAGTAGGAAGAGTTACACATTTGATCCCTTTTTATCCTCCGAAACTTCCCATCTTTTCCAAGGAACATTTTCATACATTCTATACCTAGTCAGAACGTCCTGAATATGAAAATAATTCAAATTTCAGCGTAGTTGTGCCACTATATCACATTAGTTTAGGAAGTTCACATCAACATGCATCTTTAAATGTAGTAGTGAAACAATCATATGCGTTGGGGTCTCAAGAGAATATTCTATAGATTAGAAATCATGAAATAATTGTGCAATATCTATAATGATCTCTTCCAAAGTCTTTGAGATACATTTGGTGAAATATTGTTAAATTTAAGATCCCACAATTGAAAATCCCTTCTTCGCAACTCAATATCCACCAGAATATAGGGATGGTGATAGAATCCTACACAAGAAAGACAACGAGTTGACCCTTATCTTCAGTAGAGAGGGAATGCATGCAATGCATCCATAACACCCTTAAAAGGATAATAGTGCATATGGTTAACATTGTATTGTGTTTCAACCCCAACCCACACACAAAGCCCATAGGTGGGAGAAAATTTATCTCTAAAAAAGACAAGAGATGAATGACAATTTATGCATTGAATTTGGAGCATTGATGTTAAAGCATGGTCATGAGTGGGTCCTCTATACTAAAATATAGAAGCACAGAGTAAGGGGAACAACTCTTGAGGTTGAGGATGATCAAATGATCCCAAAACAATTAAATATAACCTAGGCGTGCACTTACTGTAAATCCTATTTACTTAAGAAAACTCGATCACATCGCCCTCCAGTTCCAAACTCTAGTGATTGACACCGGGACATGGATTGTGTGTGTCCCTCAATTGAATTTGTCAACCTTCTTATATCAGTAGGTCAATAATGTGCTCATAATGTTCCCCAACCAGATGGGCCTTATTAGAAGGCCCAAATCTATGTTTTTATAAATGTTTTAAGTCCCTTTTGAAGGCATTTCATGTCCAATTGACCCCAACTCCCAATTTGCCCAGTTTTTCCATAATCATATTATCAACAAAAACTTATTTATATAAGAAATTCAATTTTAGCACCACTTCAGTAAGAAACTCAGTTTTAGCCTTGCTAAGAAAATCAATAAAGTCAATTCTTCAAAGCCTTTCTTTTACACATCTCTCACCAAGTTTTATTTTTATATTGACATATTAAAGCTTTACTAAAGTAAGAAACTTATGGAAACTAGGTTCATTTAAACTCCTTCCATGAGCATGATTTTTCCCCCACAAATCCAATACACAATGTCATTTTGAAAAAACTTTAACCAAAACTATTAGTTGGTTAATATCATGACCTTACCCATCATTATGGGTGGTTTCATCGAACATACTTCAAACATTTTTGTAGTTTAGAAAACTAAGGGTATTCATTTTAGTTCCATATGCATTGGTTACCAAATTCATGGCAAATCATAGAAGTATCAAGTAAAGTGATAATGAACTAAATCAATATATGTGAACATATATGAGGTAAAAACATATTAAGAAGTCAACTATGGATGCAAATGTAGTTATTAAATTTTTACATAAGGCAGTAAAGGCTCGATTGGAATTGAGAGAAAATAATTTTAACATATGATGTATGTCAGGTGCATCCCAACATACATTTGGACATGAAGTGATCATTCTAAGAATGTTGATATCCTTGTCATAATAAGATAGAGAATATATATTTCTTAAGAATAGAGGTGATATTGTTGAAAAACTCATGCTTTGTTGGTAGGTGGTTCACATGGATAAAGATATTGGTCTATGAATTTCTTGGTGAGTGTTGTATAGGTTTCATTAAAGGGCTTGTTCCATTCAACATATTAGGCTTTGGAAGATGCCAAAGCATGGGAACTTTCTTCAACTTTAGCAGCAGATGAATGTGAGAGTTAATCTTGAAGATGGTATATCACTGAGGATAGTGATGGGCATCTTTCCTTTATCATCCGAAGATGACAACCTTGAATACTTGTGACATCTTCTTTGGATATAGAATAATGATGAGGTTTTGACTGAGATACTATCTATGTATGAATAAGCAATAATTTTATTGATTCCTATAAAATAAACACTTCTAAAGAATCAACCTCATTAATCATTACATGTCATGATTCAGTTATTTTTCACACATGAATAATAGGGGAAGTAATATTTGAGTTTCTAAGTTAACCAACTCACTATAATAGAATATTAGTTTTTGACTCATGCCCCACTGATGTCTGTCATATTGGTGTGACTTGAGAATAAGGAATTGATGTGATCCTTAATGATGAAGACAATTTATGTTTAGATAATGTCACTTTGTAGAATCTAGTGTATGATGTTGTTGAAGCCCCATGGCTATCTTCTCCAATATAGTGATATAGTTCGATCAAATTCATGATAGATTTTGTAGCTCATTTATTATTCTCTTCATGTAACCTTTGAAATTTTATCTTGCTGGGGGTGATTATACTTAGACAATAAATTATGTGAATTCTAGGGTGAGCTTCTTGTAACATGTTTAAACCTAACCTTCTAAACCTAGAAACCAAAATTTTGAGTATTAGTATTAACATTTTTGTGATTGGAATGATATAAGGATAAATGATCAAGAGCAATGGAAACACGTTTAAAATAGATAGTTGGTATCATATAAAGTGCAAGATAGGTCTTTGTCACCCACAACATTAACAAGATGGAAATAATTAGTTACTGATTCCATGACTAATATTGATGAATAATAAATAATTCAATTTTTGTGAAAATATAATTTGTGTAGCCACATAATAATATATGGAAAGTTTTTTTAATGAATAATGTGTGCATTTTCATATGTTCATGTGTCTGCAAACTTTAATAAAATAACTATTTCAATGAATATGTTTAATGGTGAGGGAAACTGTGTTTGGGCACATTTATATGAATAATATGTTAGGAAATGCATCAACAAATCTTAAAAGGATGTAAATGATGTTGGATAGTTGGTATCTTTTAAATTGGAAAGATAATATCACTAAATATCTTTAATAAGAATTTGAAATTTACTAATGTGCGAGGGTGCATGTGAGATTTAATCGAAGTTAGTCATGTAAAGATAATGTTATAAATGAATATGATCTCAACGTACTACTAAATAATATAATTATTTGGTCAATAAATAATGAAAAAAATCTTCTAACCCTAATCAATTGGATAAATTAATCAACTATGACAAGATGGAAAATAATTTGATACTCATGATCCTCATTTTCAGTTTGCTTGTGTGCCAAGTTTCATGCTAAATTAATAATCCTGAATGCATTAATTTTATTCAACAAATATAATATAAATTAAATAGTAAAATATTACTCCAAAAGTGGAAATTAATGTGAAATGCAAAATGTAAACACCAAAATTCTCCAATGTGTCAAATTTGGTAATAAATGAACATTGTTTGAGACCACAAATACAATTGGAAAAACATATGTTTAAATATATGAAAATATTTAATATTTCAATTGATTTCCCACATTTCTGTTTAAATTAATGTCACACACATGTATTGCTATTCTTTTTTATTTTGCATATCTGATTTATCTGTCATTCTAGTTATGGGCCACACCATCTTAACAAGATGGCCTCCAAGTTATTTTCCACGTTCAGTAAAGTTTATACTATAAGGGGTTGTATCCCTTTGATTCCTTTTGTCAATATCTTCCTCATATCTCAGTCATTTCCAAGATTCTTTCTCAATTGAATTTGCATCTTTTCCCCATTTTTACAAGACCTAGAACTACCCTTCTCATTGACTACTGTGAATGTTCCCAAATTTCGAGGAAACCTCCTCCAGATTGAGATATACAGAGGGTATTACGATGAACCCAAAGTTATTTCATCATTCAAAAACTACCAAGGCACCATTAGAGACACCCTTCCACTCTCAATTGATCCTTAATCTCCTTTTATCTCTATTTAGGATCCCAAGTTTGTCACCAAAAGCTTTATTTATATCCTGAGCAACTCCAACTATCTCTTTTCAGTTCCATCAAAGGTAAAGTTCCTTGCACCCTACTCTTTAAGTTTACTAGCACCCTACTCTTTCTTTTCCTCAACCTAGTGTTATGCCATGTGGTTAGCTTACTTTCTCCTCCCTTAAGACACCTTCGCTTCCACCAACGACCTTCTTTACATGACCTACATGGTCGTTCTTAGTCCATAGAAATATCTTCTTTGCCTTCATGTTTCCCTCAATCTACCTATGCCCTCTTTTCATTAGATCCTCCCTTGTTTTATTGATTTCTAAATTTTAGTTTTTCCACCTTGAATATGCTAATGCCAACAACCCACAAACTCTTCTTGAGCCTTGTTTTGCCTTTTTGCTTATTTGTGGAACTTTGGGCTTGATCATATCTCCCCGCAAGCAACTTCTTTACTATATTGGCTGTGAAGTTCACAAATTTTGTTTAGACAGTTCCTCCTTTTTCAAATTACATGGAAGGAGGAGATTCTAACTCTTCAAACAACCTCACAATTTCCTCCATAGGCTAGTTGGACCGAAAATGGATGGGGAACTTGGCACAATCATTTCACTACCCACTCATGCCTTAATTCCACGATAGGGATTTCATCTTTTATGAATTTTATCCTCTACATCATGAAGTGAGATCACAAGGCAAGGAAGGTGAACGACCATAGTTTTACCTTTGTAGCCCTTATTGTTTTAATTGTATAATGTTACCATGGGCTTTTTGATGTTTCAACTTTGGTTTATCTTGATATTATGCTATTTTTAGTCATACATAATTACATATTTACTATGTAATGCGTCAATCTTATGAAACATGATGTGAGCATACTTTGTTCTTTTAATTTTACTTTCTCTTCTTTAGAAAATCAGTAAATAGATTAATCATAACAAATACATCATGAATTAGCTATATCTCAAAATAAAGTAAAATATGATTTAGAATTAAAAATATTCTCTATCCAATTGAATAAGTTTCATCACCCTAACTCCAAAAAAATAAACATACAATTTTTAATGGATTTTTCTAATTGGATAAAATTTATAAAATTCATATCTAATAATCTATAAGATAGAAAATTAAGGTAATATAGGAAATGGAATAAAAAAAAATCCACATGGTATTCTAATTTAATAAAATAATTATTCAATAAAATATATTATTTTAAGGTTTAATCTAATTATTAATATATTGACCATAATTCCATATTTATGGTTGACAGATTGTTTGAAGCTATGTTGAAAATTTACAGTTGACTATGGGCATATCTAGAATGGTTATGAAGTATCTTGCACCCACTCAATTTTATAATCGGAAGTTGATAATTATATTTCTCTCTTTTGATGTGTGTTGCATCCCTTATTTATTATAATAATAAATCACTTGTGTTATCTCTCTCTCTCTTGGTCCTTTTGGGACATACCACCCTATGTATTTCTCTCTCTTATGAGATGTTGACTAGAGTGATTATATCCTAAAATTTCTCATCTGATATTCTTAGACTATTGGATATTCTTATTGGACTCTAAGTTGTATCTTTATTACTATTTCATGTTGTAACCCTATTTTCGGGATTTGAACTAAGTTGTTCCATTTTTTACATGCTTATTTTCAATAGATGGTCTCTTACAGACTTGTGATTTACCTAAGTTGTTGGAGATTCTTCAACATTTGTTTATGGGTCCTTTGACCCCACTTGATAAAACTTGGTTGTTCTCATCCATCATTTGACAAAAGTGGATGGTCTTGACTAAACTTATTTCCTATCTCTACATTTGTGCGTGTACAACATTGACTAAAATTATTTAGTGTAGTGGTACCTCTGTACCACATAAAATTTGGACATGTGTATTCCATTCCGAGTGTGTGTTTTCCATTGTACATTTATAGAAGGAACATGTACTCCGTCCAGAGTATGTGTTTTCCACCCAATACTTTAGGCTTGAGATTTGTGGGTAATGGATCCACTTAAATAATGTTAGGCTCTTTCTTTAGCATGCACTGTTTATGATTTTGATATTTTTATGTGATATTGGGTAAGGCAAGAAACCCTCTTCTTGGTTATGCTATTCAAATAAGTCATCATTTTGTATTCTTTTTTTGACCATTTACAAGGATAGTGTAATACTTCTCTTTTTATTTGGGAAGTTCTGATAAGTATATTATTGTCCTTTTCTCACTATATTGATCAATATCTATTTATATGCACATACCAACATTTTAATGCTGACAACATTCATTTTTTCTTATTTTGTGGGATATGCTTCCAACCCCTTTGGTGTAGGACATGTAAGACTAGAGTTTGTTATCAATACTTCAATTAATGGAGTTGACATTTGGGAAATAGAATTGAATTATCTCAAACTTCCCTATACTTAACTGTTGAAGAAATACCTTCATGCAAACCCCGATTGGGAGAGTATAATGGAATCTTGCAAATTGAAAATACTCATGATATTTCATTTACTCTATACTTTGGTTTTTATGGTATCCATTGATAAAATATTAAATAATAGTTACTCATACATTATTAACAATGATAGTGTATTTGTTATGGATGATTAATATTTAGTAAGGACTAGACCATGTCTTGAGTCCCACACCTTACAAGATGGTATTAGAGCATTGGCAGTGAGATTCTGAATATTTCAAGTTTATCTTCCTAAGTACCTGTTGTAGAAAACTCTCTAGATGGCATTATTACCCTCAAATTTACCTATGTTGTTGATGAGGTGAGGCAAGATATATTTGGAATCATTATGAGGTACATATAAGGATAAGATGAGTAAACCCTGATGTGGTGGGACCCATAGGCTCATAGCCTATAACGTAGGTTAGTTGTAATAAATATCTCAAGATGTTATGAGTTCTTGATAATTAGGAAGTTTTAGGATAAGGAGATCTTAATATGGGAAATTGTGACTTGGTTACTGTTATTAATTTATGTTCCATCTTTTATATTATACCATTTGATTTTATCACCGGAAATTACTTGAATTATAATACTATATGTAAAAGAAAGGATATATGGATTTAATAAATGTTTTAGTGCTCTAAGTATAGATAAGATATTGGTGATGTTTTTAGGGAAACCCTAGAACTAGACAAAACAAAAATTTTAAACAAGGGAGTGCTGACTAAGATGATGTCACTTGTACTAAAGGTGTAGTGCACTTACCCTCTTTTTCTGAATTAGGTTGTAGAGAGATGTACCCTACGTCTTACTGTATGATCAACTGAACGTTAGGGTTTTTAGACTAGAACCCTAGGACTAAAATTCTACCCCAGATAGCAAAGATCTTCCAGTTGAATATTTGACTTATGTGCACTGGAAAAACACTTGGTAATCACAATTGAATGATTTACTTATGAAACCCTAATATCTTTAGAGTAGTTTAGTTTAATATTTTTAGGTTAAAGTTTTTAAGGGGTGGAGTCATATAACTTGTAGACTCTAGATTGTTAATTAAACTTTATGGCTGTTTGAATGAATACATTAACTAACTATTTATCAACTCCCCCAAATTGATGTTGGATGGATATAACTACTACTAAACTGTCATAATAAATGATCTCCTCTACGTTGACCATGTCAATATTATTGAGTAACTATTTTTTTTAGAATAATTTTCACTTATCTAAATTAGTGATTGTAAGTGAGGAGAGTTGGTAAGTAAAGAAGAAGAAAAATCTCATCTTGGACTTGTGACCGGATATAAAGGTTATTGTTGGAAACCTATTTAAGAATTATTTTTTTCTAATGATTATATGCTTTAGTAAAAAGGGTTTAAGTAAATCTTAGAGACCACTTGTATGGAATTATGGAAATTATGAAAAAAATATGAACATATAATGATGAACCTACCAGTCTAATATGAGTCACCTCAACATACAAGACAATGAAATGGATCTTATAATTTAGTATAGCACATCTAGCTCAGCAACCCAAAACGAGAGAGAGTGAAGATGTGATGCTTGGACTCACTTAGTTTCACCTTGATTATAGACAACAAGTGTAATTGGTAATAGTATATAGTGAATCTAATTGATTTAGTCTCTTCAAGAGATTGAGATTCATAGATTATGGTTAAAAGGTATGACATAGTGCTCTAGGTTATGAATCGTTGGATTTCAGGGAAAATATATAATTTAAGGTGTTGAATGTTGTAAGAAACGGAGCTAACACCTGACCTTTTAGACTTAGAAACCATAATAGAAGGACTAGATGCGTTTGGTCTTAGTTCAAGAATAGCCTCCAAACATGGTATAAGTTATACCCATCTAGACCTAATTATGATTACTACATAAGTCATTGGGATTTTTCTATCCATAAGTAAGGTAATTGGAAACATTCTTAAAATAAAATTTAGGGATTATATAATGTGTAAGGTACATCTTTGTCACTCTCAACCTATTAGAGTGGATATAGTAAATTATTGCTAACATCGCTAATATTAATGAATAATAAACAATTGGACATTTTTGAAACATAGTTTGGATGTCCAGATAATAATATATGTAAAGTTTTATTTGATGTATAATACATACATATAAATATGTTAATCTGACTCCAACCTTTAATAAGATAACTCATTCAATTAAAATGTTTAATAGTAAGAGAAATGAGTTTGATCATTTTCTATTATTAACATATCGGTAAATGTATTAATAATTGACAAATAGGATGTAAAGAATATTGGAGAGTTGGTGTTTTAGATTAGAAAGGAAATATCACTAGATATGTCTAAGAGGAATTTATAATGAAATAATGGGTGTGTGTATATGTGAGAGTTGAGGAAAGTCAATCATGTTAGTCTTAAGATATTACATATAAATATATTTATTTGGCGAATAAATATGAAAATGACCTCTTCTAACTGTAATTGATTGGGTAACTTCATTAACGATGACAAAAGTGGAAAGAAAGAGACATTCATAATCCTCATGATTTAGTTAGATTTTGTGTAAAGTTTCACATTAATCGAATGAGATGCCTTAATTTTATTTTTTAAGAAAATATAATTTAAACTCTAAAATATTAAATAACATAATGTATTACTCCAGAAGAGGAAACTAATCTAAAATTAGTGTTAAATTTTGTATCGATTGAACATTGTTTGAAACCAAATAAAATTGAAAAGAACATATGTTAAAATATCTAATATTATCAGATATTTCAATCGATACACCTAGTTTCCTGTAGTTTTCTTTTAATTCATGTCACACACATGTTTCCCTATTTTTGTTTGGTTTTTCATGTCTTTTTTTGGGTAAGTCAAGAGATTTTACTTATCTTTCTCTCCTCGTGTAGTAAAAGAAAACAAAACTATTACATGACTCTAGATTTGTAGAACTAAAATTGGTAGGAATCCTACCATTACATCTGTCTAAATAAACTCGATCTCTTACCCCATCAGGAGGAAGAGTATAATGGTGAATGACATGGTTGTTTTTGGGTTGCAGTTTGCAATACGATCTACAATACCATTTTCTTTTCTATAAGAAAATGGAAATGAGTCTCACAATTCTATATACTCTTCCAGTTCTTTACAATTCTCTCTCTCCATGGCAGAAGCATCAGGTAAGGACATTCAGATGGAGATAAATATCTCAAACCTACCAGACTATCAGATTCAATTACAAGTTTGTTGATACTATATTCAAGTACAACTTTAGTTGCTAGATTTAAAGCAACCATTTCCCCCTCAATAATGGAGTGAACAATTTCTGTCTTGCTCCACCCACCTTCCCACTTACCATCGTGATCCCTGAGAACACATGCAATATCAGCTATGGAACGGTTGACTGACACATCAACAACGATCAAAATCCAACCTTCTTCTGGTAGTAACCACTTTGGTTTGACCTTAGCTTCCTAGTCTATCCCAATGTATTGTTCTTTCGTCCATGTCTTTAGAGTCATGGCAGTTTGGGCCTTGTATGAAATCACTTGCCTAATAGCTTCCACCTATTTGTTTTCAAAAACTAATTGGTTTCTTTCTTTCCATATGTTCCAGCACATCAGTAGGAACAAAATGCAATGTCTTCCACCTCTTCTCATATATGCATCCCACCATGACTCTGTATTGGCTCTAAATAAGTCATGTTTTTTTTTAGGTTAAGGGTTGGGTTTGTGTTCAACTAATCACAAGAATTATACAAAACTAGGGGAGAGATTAGTGGGGGGGCTAGCTCCCCCACTACTCTACTGTCTTTGCCCACCTCCAGAGCCAGCTTGGCAATGGAGTGAGCCACTTTATTACATGATCTAATAGCAAAAGAGAAAGCTAAAATTGTAAAAGAAGTAGCTACATTACGAATGTCTTCTACTAACAACCCCAGATGGTTGGGTCCTTGAACTGATTCATTTAGTTCTTTATGAAGGATCTAAGAATCCATCTCGCAAATCAGATCTTAGTACCCCTTCTCTACTACTCGTCGAAGCTAGTGAAGGAGGGCATGGGCCTCCCCCATTTCCATCGTTCCTTTAAACTACCTTTTATCAGTTAGGATGTCTATGACCATCCTACAGTGATCTTGAATCACCCCTCCAATGCCAATCGTACCTTTTCGATCCATTGCGACATTTGTGTTAAGTTTGAAGTGGTTTCGTGGTGGTTTCCTCCACCTACTATTCTACTGGTCCTCCCTCACCTTATCTCGGGTGGCGCTGTTAGCAACTGCTTCTCTGTAATCGATGATGATCCCCGCATATATGCTAATCAGTAAGCTTCTGTCTAGTGTCTCGCAGTTGAAGATGATTTTGTTTCTCCAGTGCCACGAGCCCCAATAGACGGCTACGGATGCATCGAGCTCCTCCTTTGAAAGCTTCTCCGTTAGGTATTGGAGTTTGTCCACAAGTGGGCGCTGGCCAGAATCAGCTATCTTCTCCTTGAGGGGGTGCCTTCTCCATGTCGACTGAGCTTATGGGCATTCAAAGAGTACATGTTTGATTGTCTCCTTTGCCGATCTAAACACCGAGCACCGGAAATCCACCTCACAGTGGAAGTCGTGGAGTCTGCCAAGGGTGGCCAGGCTGCCGGAGCAGACCTACCACATGAAATGGGACAGGCGTGGTTGGCACTCTGTCCTCCAAACCCAGGTCCATGTCAGTTCATTCTTAGTGGATCTGTAGTTGATGAATTCTTCCCTGCCAAGGTGGCCCAGCCAGTAGGTCGAGCAAGTCGAGAAGGACCTTTTCTTTCTTGGCTACTAGAACGATGTGTCAGCGGGCCGTCGCGAGCTAATAGGCATGTTCAGGATCATGTTACTGACATGGTGAGGCATGATAGTGTGCACAAGCTCCACATTCCAGGTACCTTGCTCCTTATCAATGAGGTCACTGACTCGCAGCTGCGGGTATTGGTCCTGAATGTCTAGGCACATGTCTCCCAAGGTATCCTGTGAGTCCAGTATCCATCTACCCTTCCATGTATCAATGCTTGTGCCATCCCCTACTCTCCATATAACTCCCTCGCATAACAAACCTTTTGACCCCCAAATACTCCTCTAGGTATAGCTAGGGTTAAAGCCTCTTTGCACCTCCAATATAGATGTCCTCGGGTAGTATCTAACTTTTAGGACCCATGATGCTAGGGAGGAAGGATTAGTCAGTAGTCTCCAAACTTGTTTAGCTAGTAAAAATTGGTTGAAACTATGCAAGTCTCTGAAGCCCATTCCACTTGCTTTTTTTGGTTTTCACAAGTTCGCCTAGCGTTGCCAAGAAATTTGCCTTTCATTACCTTTAGCACCCCACCAGAAGTTTGCCACACAGCTATGCATTTCCTGGATAAGTGTGGATGGCAGTTGGAAAACACTCATGATATATGACAGTATCGCTTGTGCAATGGATTTAATAAGGACTTCTTTCCCCAACTAGGATAGGAACTTCTCCTTCCACCCTTGTAGCTTTTTCCAGATTATTTCCTTCACAAAATTGAAAACATGTCTCTTAGATCTCCCAATTGCAGTTGGGAGGCCCAAGTACTTTGCATGTTTGTCCACTTCACACACGTTAAGTATCTCCTGCAGATTTTTTCATACACATGGGTTCACCCCTTTGCTGAAAACAATCTCAGTCTTATCATAATTAATGTTCCGGCCTGATGCTTGTTCATACTGGCTAATCACATTAGCTATGGTCAAGCATTCATTCTGAGTTGCTCTAGAAAAAAGGATGCTATCATCTGCAAAGATCAGGTGAGAAATACTAGGAGCAAGGTGGCTCACACTAAGTCCATGCACACACTTGTTGTTAGCTACATGAATAATAAATGTGGAAAAAGCTTCAGCACATAAAATAAACATGTAGGGAGAGAGAGGGTCAGATGTTACAACCCCAATTTTTGGGTTCTTTTGGTGAGAAATGTAATTTCTCCTATTAAATATTTTTGGACAAATAATGATATAATTTGTTTTAATTAGAGGATTATGTTTACAATAGCCTTGTTGGTTGTTTTGTGGGCTTTATTGGCTATTGCGCCCAATAACAAGGAAAAGACAAAGGAAACTCCATTATTAAATGAGTAAATAAGAAAATGGAGAAAAGAAAGATGTAGAAACCTCTAGAAGGCAAAGGAATGTTATCTAATGTTGCATTTCATGCCTCTTGGGTTCCTTGGGTCCCAAGGAGTCCAAAGTTGCAAATATAATGCAATAACAAAAGAAAAGATCAATTAAATATTTTTTTATTAAGAAAGAAATTGAAAACAATGATAAAATGTGGAAAATATGTGGAAAGAGGTATAATTGAGTTATCCTTGGTGGATTTTCGTATCCATGTGGTTTCTAATGTTAAAAGGAATTCCAATAAGGAAAATAAAAAGAGAGATGAAGAGAAATCTTCAAAAAGAGATATTTTAATAAGAAATAAACAAGAAAATGAGAAAAATGGACATAGATGCATCTAGAAGGATAATGAGTATCCACTAAGAAGGATTTCGAAATATTAGAGCTTCTTGGGGTCCAAGGAGCCCCAATGGGGAAAAAGAAAAAGAAACGGAAAATAATAACAAAATAAGAGGATAATGTGATACATCATTAATGACTTTTTGATAATATCAAAAAGAGATGTTATTTGCTTTAAGAATATAGATTTTCGTGGCCAATAAATGAAAAGGCAAGGCTAGAGGTAATGAAAGAGATACTTTTCATATTTCTAATTATCCATGAAATAAGGAATATTAAGAAGATAAATAGGAGAGAGAAGATTACTTCTCCTTGAAGGAATATCACTCCTATTGGGAGAGGGCCTTGTTAATCTGTGAATAAGCCAACCTAGGGCTTTGTTACCCACCCCTATATAAAGGGTAGAGCCCTAGTTCGAGTTCAAGAGAGATCACATGTCTCCCTCTCTCTTCCCCGTCTCCTTCTTCATCATTTTTGTTCAAACTCTAACAATGGGGGTAGTGCGACCCCGGGGCAATGAGGAGCCCTGGACTGGAGTGCGAAGGAAGCCCCATGCTCCCACGACATCACAGAGGAACACAACTATCCTCCCCATGCTCTGCCACTTGTGCAGCAGCCTCTGATTAGCTGCAAGTCAGCCACAGTTGCAGGACCAGCAAGCTCGACTCAGCCACCCTAACCAAGACCCAGGGGCACCTCCCTACATGTGGGGGCACGACAGAGGTAGGTAGAGCATCGTCGGAGGCCATCGGGGTCCAGAGAGGGAAGAAGGGGTTGTGCAAGTCACTGTTAGGCCGACAACACTAGGCTATCATGGGGTTGAAGAAGGAGGGGAGGTGTTGGATGGTTTTGCCCCTCTGCAGGCTGAAGGACCTGTGCCTTATGAAAGGATAAAAAGGACATTGCGTTATGTTTTCCTAATCAGCTACGTTGCATGCAAGGAGGTGACATGGTGCTCAGCGATTGGTCCAAGTAAGTTTAATTTGCAAAAATCATATCTCCTTATTAGTAGCTTGGATGAATGCGCATAACATATGAATGTTGCTAAGAAAAATGAGGGGAATCCGTTAAAAATATATTTAGAAGCTAATTTCTCTTTCAATTCGAAAAGTAATGGAAGTTATCAACTTTAATGAATTAATGATTAAGAAACCATATTTTGAGATGATTAATGTATGTAGTAGGGTTTAATGGATGATTAAAGTTGATATTAACCTATTAATTGGAAAAAGATACATTAAGAACAAAATGGATGAACTTTGCATGTAATTGGTTTAATTTAGAGTTTCATGTGCATAAATATGCTTTAATGGGCCTTGAAACCCTAATGATGGTAATTGTGACTCTTAATGGCTTTAATTGTTCAAATTCATGAACAAAGCTGAGATATGATGATTCTAATCTATTTCAAGTATAAAAGTTCCTAATTGATGATAAATACCCTTAATATGGAAATTAGGGTTTTTCTAATGGAAAAAGGTGGAATTAATGATAAATAGAGTTCATATGTGAATTAGATCATAATGAACTATGAATTGTTAATCTGGAAGAAACCAAAGATGATAATTGGGCCTAATGATCTTGTCATGAAATAAAAATGGTAGTTTTAATGTAAAAGAGGCATAATAGACTTAATTGACATTTAGTTGTGCCTTTAATCTGAAATTAAGGTTATATGATGTTAAAAGGTAACCTTAATATCTTTCGCAAAGAATAAATGATATAATTAGGGTTTGAGAGTAATTGTATAAAATTAGGGTTTAACATAGTATAAATGAAGTGAAACCCTAACTACAATGGAAACCCTAAAAGTGGACTAGAAACCCTAGGAAGCAAGCGAGGTTTAATAGATCTTGATGGCATGATCAATAATAGGAAATTGTATGCATATTGCATGATCTCATTTTGTGCTTGCTTGCCTATATGGATTTCTTGATTGATTGGATTAAGTCTGTCTCAAGTTATCCTGAAAGGTATGTGATTAATTATGGTTAATCGCATTAGTTTCCCGAAGATTTTCCAGATGATTCATCGTATTGAATGCAACTTATCAGTTTAGATGTTCATACTTGAAAATCATAAAGTCATTATGATTATCACGATAATAATAGAAGTGTGTATTCTCGCACCTACATGCCACCCTGATGGATGATGCCAAAAGGTCAAGCCCGGGAGGGAAGACCAATGGGCACCATGAGTGGTGACCCCAGACACCAAGCTCGGGATTGAGAAGGTGGTCTTTACAAGATGACTAATGGGCACTATGAGAGGTGACCCCAGGCACCAAGCTCGGGATTAAGAAGGTGGCCTTAAGTCATTGGCAAAAGAGAAACCCGAAAGGGGGTATGCCAGGGTTAGGGAAAAAGTGGTGGAGAATTTCACATTGAAAGCATAAATTGGCTTTTTAATTAACTTGATTGTGATATTTAGATTGTTAGCCATACTTGTGAAATTTTGGTTGTCCCCACATACCGACATATTCATTAATGCTGACCAACATTTTTTTTGTCGGCATTTTAGGTACAAGTTTGAAAAGGACAAACAATAAAGTGGCATATGTGGAATTAAGTAAGAAGTAAAATACAAAGGAGGATTAGTTAGAATAGACTCCAGATGTGGAGAGAAGTAGATATCCAAGTTTTTGAAAAAGGTATGCAAAGTTTTTTTTACAGCCTTTCAGTATAGTTTGGTAGAATTCGATAATTATTATTGATTTATTGTTGAACCTTTGATCCGAAAATGATAACGGCTCTGACCTCTTGGTCTCCCTTAATTAGGGGTTACCGGGAGGCAGGGTCGTTACATTTGGTATCAGAGCATAGGTTCCTCATTTAATCTTTAATAATTATTAAATTTTACTAACTTTGTAGAACCCAAGGGATTTATTAGAGGATTTTCTGAAAGACAGAGGTGTCTAGAAAAGGATCACGTCTGGGGGCTGCAAAGATTTTCCTCTACACCACTAGTCGGAATATGAGGACACTTGGATTAATGTAACTGCCTGGCCAAAGTCTCAAGATTTGACTCGAAATAAGATACCTTTAGGACTCTCTAATCTTGTTCATCCCTTCTCAACTCAAATGTTGTTAAGGACCTTAAGGATTAGGGTTTCTCTCTTTTCCTCACCCTCTTGAGTTATGGGTAAGGTTGATAAGGTCTAAGGAATCCTCCACCAAATTAATGAAAAGCATGTAAATAAGATGTCATGGACATAAGCTTAATAGATTAAGCATAAACTAAAGAATAGATATGTTCTTAGGTTGTATGGCATGAGTTGCCATTGCCCTCAGGAGAGACATGAGGCTAGATCTTCTTGTTAGGAGGATGAGTAGAGAAAGTTAGTCTTAGAGGTAGAGACATCCATCATCAGTAGAGACTTGGCACATCCTTTGAGGATGATGCTAACCCTAACCCTAAGTGGTGGTTAGAGAGAGAGATGGAATGATGACATGATGTCATGATAGACCAGATGGGTGAACATGCTTTTGGATGCCCGTGTGAGCCATGAGAGGTTGGATGATCTAGCACCTTTGGTAACCCAACCCTGGGAAAGGGTCGTGCATGTTAGAGAGAAGGATAGTTCCTTCATTGATGAGGTTAGAGAAGGACCTATAGAAACCCTATGGGTTTATGCAAGTAGGACATAGTATGCACCCAGAGTACGTCAGTAGTGTGGGTAGTAGGTCGAAACCCTGTCCAGGAGAGTATGATGGATAGATTATGATATAAGCATAAAGAACTATGAATAATCTTGAGAAAATATAAGTTGAACATAGGCTTCACCCAGGTAGGGGTATGCTTGTGAGGCTAGTTGTAGGATTAGCTCTCAGAGAGAGAGAGAGAGAGAGCAGGACCCAAGCAAAAAGGTTGGAAGCTTAGAGAGAGAGAGAGAGAGAGAGAGCAGGACCCAAGTAAGAAGGTTCGAAGCTTAGACTCTGAGATATGAGGAGCAGTGGGGAGTTGAGGATGATGTGACCTAAGTGAATGGTTGTGCTTGCCTCATGCATGATCCATGGAGGCTAATGGTATCTTAGTTGCCTTTAGAGGAACCGAACCCTGAAGAAAGGATGAGGTTGTTGGTACCTATGTGCCTATGGTATAGGTTTTTACCTTCAGAGTTGAGCAGAAGAGTTCCTTAAGACCATGAAGAAGTTTAGTAGCAAGTTGTGAGACCTTGTACCTTGTTGGTTGTCCTTGAGGAGGACTCCACTCTAAAGTGTTGCTCAAATAAAAGGATCATGGGAAGTGCATGGCATACCTTGGACATGCTTGGTTCGTGATTAAAGGTTGAGCATGCAGTTGGACATCTAAGTGAACCTAGGGTTCCTAGGCCTAAGAGGGGAAGTGATGTACCTGACGCTCATGATGAGATTTGAGTTTCTATAGATTTGAGCATGGCACTCCTCATGTTTAGAGGAAAGGGAAACCCCTTAAGTTTAAGTTATGTTTGATGAACCCCTCACAGCTAAGTTGATGACATGGGAAGGTATGTGCTTTGTCTAATGTTGAGGAATGAGAACAAGTATGACCTATCATGGTTTAGTAGGAGGTATGCTTATGCCTTAGTAGCTTGCTAGGGCTAAGCATGCCAATGTGGATGTAAACCCTAGACATAAGGGAGTTTGTGACCTTTGTTATTAAGATGTAATTTCCTCCCATCCTGGGAGAGGGACCCTTTGGTAGGGTGTATACTAGTTTTTGTAGGTTTTGAGGAAACCTAAGGAGGTCTCATAGAATATTAAGAAGCTAAGTGAAGAGTACATGGTAAGACAATGAACCTGTAGACCCATAGATAACCATCTCTAAGGACGTGTGGATGTGTTACCATGGAGGTAACTGGTATGGGGACTGACCAAGGTAGGCAGTTCGCCATGACCCTTATAAAAGGATGAAAGTCAGCCCATGAATGCAGAGAGAGATGATGAAGGCTTGGGTAATGTTCTAATTTGGACATGTACTATATTAGAATCCTAAGTCTATCCTAGGGTCAGGTAGGGATAAGACCGATGGAAGTGGAAGTTTCCTAATTCCCTAGTTGCACATGACCATAGGGTCACGAGGTAACAACTATCATTGTCTGAGGGCCATGGGTTAGGAGATTGATCACCTTCATGAACTCATGGGACCCAAAGGGCAGATGAGTAGGGCACTCTCTAGATGCATAAGGGAAGAGGGATGACCCCAAAAGTGTCGGCACCCTATAGACCTAGGGGAGATGACCAAGGAATGTGTGTGGACCCAAGTAGGTTCGAGACAAGTTTTTCATGGAAGTAACCTTGATATCGAGATGATTGTGATGTAGAGACATAACTTACACGTTTCAACTTAGATTTATAGGTTTAGTGGCAAGGTGGGATGTACCATCTCTACTTTTGGAATAGGAAGAACCTTGTGTTTGGACGACCGCCAAATGCTTATTTCCTCTTGTTATGGGAGTGAGAGATAGGACAATACGCATGCCATACACCAAGGATAGAGATGAAGTGAGTTGGAACATTGCTATGAGGTATGAGAACAAAGATGATAACATACCCATGTGGAGTAAACGATGTGTGGATGGTTTATAAACCTTAAGACAATTAAGGTAATCATCTTTTGAGGATGTTTTAACATGAGCTATGTGGAATTTGCAAGTGATACAAGGTTGAGTTTGATAACCAAGAAGATGAGCTCTAAGTGTTATTGATGAAGATGGACTTAGAGTTTGAGCTGACATAATAAGTGAAGGTGTATGCCTTCAATTTTTCCTATCACCTAAGGATGTGAAGTGGAAATGGATGCCCTGGTTGAGATGCAGCTGCTTAGTTTAGCTAGAGGCTAGAAGAGGTTGTTGGGTTAGCCCTAAGTTTTAAAAGGAGATATGTATGGCTAACACACAAATGTAACGAGATCGTTGATCGAGTTAGTTGTTGCTTAGCTAGCCAACCTAGGGTTTATCCTGATAAAAGGATGGTTGTAGAACCTTAGATGTACTTCTTTGGATAGGAAGGTGATAAAACCCTAATGAGAGTGGCTTAGGGTTTCTAAGGAATCATGACATATAGGAGATCGTGATTTAAGCTCGTCATACACCATGGTACTACTAAGATAGTAAGTTACAATAGTACTTTTGATGTCTAAGATGAAAAGTGTACAAAGATGCATGTGGCTCATCACCATGCATGTCAAGAGGTGAAGGACGAACACCAATAACCCAGTGTAGTGATATAGAGGATAAAGAGTCCCCAAGAGGGAATGGGATTTGATCACTATGGATGTTGTGGTAAGTCTCCCCTAGACCAAGGAAGGTCAAAATGCAAAATGGGTTATGGTAGATCGCCTTACCTAGATGACACGAGAAAGAAAGGATACTGTCAAGGGACAGATCTAGTTGAACTACATATGAAAGAGAGATAGTTAAACTACACCATGATGTGAGTTCAAAGGTTCTTGAGTATTATCTAAAGATTCACTTCCATAAGGTGGAAGTAGATACATGAAGAACTCGATGCTAGTACCGTTTATCACCCCTAACTAATGGTTAGTATAATCCAGACTAGAGGGTCTGATGAGAGCATGCATGCTCATTCAGGGTGATACAAAGAGAGAGCTCTTGTCCTCTGGAAGATGTGATAATAACCACCATAGCCAGTATCGGGATGTAAATTTGCTCTGCAAGGGAGGTTGTGTCGGGTACCACTTCATTGAGATGATGTTGGTGAAGGGGCCTCATGAAGGTCAGAAAAGAACCAAAGTGTGTACAGATGAAGTCGCTTTGATCGTGCAATGGCTGAGAGAGAGCCCAGGGGCATCATGAGTGGTGAGATGATGCAAAGCAGACTGACATGCGGTTTACTGTGGGAGAGTATGTGATGTGAAAATCTGACCCCTCTAAGTTACAACTAAGAAAGCTGAGTTCCCGATATATGGGTCCATTTGGGATGGATTGCTGGAGATGGTTGTATTTAGTCTTACCCCTCAGGATAACATGATGTATAATGTGTTCCATGAGTCCGATCTAGTGCACTATATGAGGTACCCAAGCCATGCGCTGAGCCATGAACCAATTCAGCTTTATGAGAGGTTGAAATGTCCTGAGTCGCCTATGAGGGTACGATATACCAAGGTAAGAAAGAATTCAGATGGAAGAATATGAGATGATGAAGGTTCTTGGGAAGCACCATGGAAAGGGTGAGGCCACATGGGATCCATGATGGACATAGGAAATGCTTATCATGTTGTTTGTGTGCCTAGTGGAATTTTGAGGGCAAAATTCCTATAAGAGTGGAAGCATGTTACAACCCCAATTTTTGGGTTCTTTTGGTGAGAAATGTAATTTCTCCTATTCAAGATTTTTGGAAAAATAATTATATAATTTTTTTATTAGAAGGATTTCGTTTACAATAGCCTTGTTGGTTGTTTTGTGGGATTTATTGGCTATTGGGCCCAATAACAAAGAAAAGACAAAGGAAACTTCATTATTATATGAGTAAATAAGAAAATGGAGAAAAGAAAGATGTAGAAACCTCTAGAAGGAAAAGGAATGTTATCCAAAGTTGTATTTCGTGCCTCTAGGGTTCCTTGGGTCCCAAGGAGTCCAAAGTTGTAAAGATAATGCAACAAGAAAAGAAAAGATCAATTAAATATTTCTTTATTAAGAAAGAAATTGAAAATAATGATAAAATGTGGAAAACAAGTGGAAAAAGGTATAATTGAGTTATCCTTGGTGGATTTTCGTATCCATGAGGTTTCTAATGTTAAAAGGAATTCCAATAAGGAAAATAAAAAGAGAGATGAGGAGAAATCCTCAAAAAAGGATATTTTAATAAGAAATAAACAACAAAATGAGAAAATGGACATAGATGCATCTAGAAGGATAATGAGTATCCACTAAGAAGGATTTCAAAATATTAGAGTTTCTTGGGGTCCAAGGAGCCCCAATGGGGAAAAAGAAAAAGAAATGGCAAATAATAACAAAATAAGAGGATAATTTGATACATCATTAATGACTTTTTGATAATATCAAAAGGAGATGTTATTTGCTTTAAGAAAATAGATTTTTGTGGTCAATAGATTAGAAGGCAAGGCTAGAGGTAATGAAAGAGATAATTTTCGTATTTCTAATTATCCATGAAATAAGGAATATTAAGAAGATAAATAGGAGAGAGAAGATTACTTCTCCTTGAAGGAATATGACTCCTATTAGGAGAGGGCCTTGTTAATCTGTGAATAAGCCAACCTAGGGCTTCGTTACCCACCCCTATATAAAGGGTAGATACCTAGTTTGAGTTCAAGAGAGATCCCACATCTCCCTCTCTCTTCCCCATCTCCTTCTTCATAATTTTCATTCAAACCCTAACAATGGGGGTAGTGTGACCCCGTGGCAACAAGGAGCCTAGGACTGGAGTGCGACGGGATCCCCTTGGTCCCGCGACATCACAGAGGAACACATTTATCCTCCTAGTTCTCTGCCACTTGTGCAGCAGCCTCTGAATGGATGCAAGTCAGCCGTAGTTGCAGGACCAACAAGCTCGACTCGACCACCCTAGCCATGACCCAGGGGCACCTCCCTATATGTGGGGGCACGACAGAGGCAGGGAGAGCATCGTCGGAGGCCATCGGGGTCCGTAGAGGGAAGGAGGGGTTGTGCAAGTCGCTGCTAGGGTGATATCACTAGGCTATCACAAGGTTAAGGAAGGAGGGGAGGTGTTGGATGGTTTTTCCCCTCCACGGGCTGAAGGACATGTGCCTTATGTGAGGGTAAAAAGGACATTGTGTTATGTTTTCCTAATCGGCTACGTTGCATGCAAGGATGTGACGTGGCGCTCATCGATTGGTCCAAGTAAGTTTAATTTGGAAAAATTGTATCTCCTTATTCGTCGATCGGATGAATGTACATAAAATATGAATGTTGCTAAAAAATGAGGGGAATCCATTAAAAATATATTTAGAAGAAAATTCCTCTTGAAATTCGAAAAGTAATGGAAGTTATCAACTTTAATGAATTAATGATTAAGAAACCCTATTTTGAGATTATTAATGTATTTAGTAGGGTTTAATGGATGATTAAAGTTGATATTAACATGTTAATTCCTAAACCTCAGACATGATTGTTCCCATGGCCACATTAATTATGCTCTAGTACCCAACCATATATAACGGTAACTCTCTATATTTTCATGACACCTACATGAAGTATCCTCACTTCCAATTTCCCCTCACATTGCTCTTTTGACCACCACCAACGGATATTCAAGTTGGGTGAACAACAACTCTTCGTGGACCTCGGCGACGCCAACATTGTAATTGTTTAGTTTAGTGAGTTTGTCTATTGTCCCTCTTTCTTTTCGTATCTTTAGATTTGTGAATCATCGTTGATTGGAGTTTTTCCAAAATCATGTCCATGTGAGCAGCTTACTACTGGCATCAATTGGTGGTTGAGGGGAAAAATCCCCAATAGTTTTCTCATTTCTACCCCTCTTTCTTCCTTCTTTCCTTTGCTTTTTACATGGGGGCATTATGGTCTTTTGTCCCCACTTCTCTTTGCCTTGGACAAAGTCTCACTGACCTTGACCAGATGACTTGGTTGCATCTGAATGGGCCAACTGATCTGGGCCCAATCTCTCTCCCTCTATTTGCCGCACGAAATATCCCTCAGTCAAAGACATTCGGGCTTTTCTAGAACACACAGTTTTCTGTCAGTGTTTCATTTGTGACTTCTCTAAAATCACAAAACCTCTCACCAACCTTCTTCAAAAGGAGGTGCCCTTCAAGTTTGACAAAGCTTGCATGGATAGCTTTCTGTTCTTGAAAGATGCTCTTACCACTACTCCTCTCATTCGTGCACCCGACTGGGCCTTACCCTTTGAAGTCATGTGCGATGCTAGTGAATTTGTCGTGGGTGCCATTTTAGGACAAAGAATTGACAAGAAATACCATGTCATTTATTATGCATCCAAGACCTTAGATGAGGCTCAATGAAATCACACCATCACTGAATAAGAAATGCTAGCCATTATCTATGCATTCGATAAATTTCACTCATGCCTTGTTGGTTCGAAAGTTATTGTTTACATTGATCATGCAGCCATTCACTATCTCATGACCAAGAAGGATGCCAAACCTAGACTCATAAGATGGATTTTGTTATTGCGGGAATTTGATCTAGAAATTCTAGACAAGAAGGGGTCTGAAAATGTCATGGCTGACCACCTAAGTAGACTTAGCTATAGCCCCATTGATGAAAATCCCATAAATGAATCTTTACCCAATGACCAATTACTCAAGGTAGACTCCCAATTCCCTTGGTTTGCCAATTTTGTGAACTATTTAGATGCAGGTGTATTGCACCCTAAATATACAGGGCACTCTAAAGCTAAATTTTTACATGACGTCAAAAATTATTATTGGGATGAACCTTATCTTTTCAGACTTTGTGTCGATGGTTTGTATCATCATTATGTATCCCAAGAAGAAAGCATTGACATTATGGAACAATGTCACTCTGGCCCATATGGTGGACACATGAGTTCCCAAAAAACTGCTAGGAAAGTCCAACAATGTGGTTTCTATTGGCCCACCATCTTCAAAGACTCATATGATTATGTGCTCTCATGTGACCAATGTCAAAGTATGGGTAACATTTCCAAGTGTGACCAAATGCCCCTGACCGCTTGGTAGGAATTAGAGATCTTCAACGTCTGGGGATTGAATACATGGGCCCATTTCCTTCTTCTTATGGGTTTGCTTACATTTTAGTCGTAGTCAATTATGTTTCAAAATGGGTTGAAGCCATGCCCACTAAAACTTGTGACTCCAAACCTGTTAAAAAACTCTTTAAAGACATTATTTTCCATAGATTTGGAGTCCCTCGTACCGTCATTTCCGAAAGGGGATCCCATTTTTTGGATAAAAGTTTAGAGGCTCTATTGAAAAGATATGGGGTTTACCACAAAGTCACCACTCCTTACCATCCTCAGACCAGTGGGCAGGTTGAAGTATCCAACAGACAAATGAAATCCATTTTAGAGAAAATTGTTGGACGTACTAGGAAAGATTGGGTGCTGAAAATCAATGATGCTCTGTGGGCATACCGTACTACTTACGAAACACCCATTGGTACTACCCCCTTCAGACTGATCTACAGCAAGTCATGTCACTTACCAATAGAATTAGAGCACTAGGCCAGCTGAGCCATCAAAAGCTTAAATTTTGACCTTTCTGATGTAGGAGAAAAATTACTTCTCCAAATGAATGAGCTTGATGAACTTAGAATGAGTGCCAACAAAAATGCTACAATCTACAAGGACCAAACTAAAATGTGGCATGATGGTCACATCAAGCGTAAGGACATTAGATAAGGGGACCAATTTTTAGTTTTTAATTCATGCTTATGACTTTTTCTTGGAAAACTCAAGTCAAGATGGTATGGCCCCTACATTGTCAAGTGTGCCTATCCACATGGCGCCTTTCTTTTTTGGGATAAAGTTTTGGGTGAATTTAAGGTTAATGGGCACCGACTTAAAAGATACATCACCACTAAAGACCTTGTCGCTTCAGATTCAAACAAATGTTCACCTTCGGAAGACTTGAACCTATCTGACCCCACAACTTCCCCAGAATCCCAATAGACTGATCCATCTCTTATTAGGCCACAACGTAAAACAAGGCTCTAGTTGGGAGGCAACCCAACACTACCTTCCCTTTTCATTCCTTTCCCTTTTTGTTATTGTTTCTATTTCTTTTCCTTTTTGGGCAGCGAATTGATTGGTTCTGTTCACCAACCGATCGGTCCAACCATCACTACTTAGCCTTCTCGAAGGTTCATTTGATCAGATCAGCCTCCACCCACTCGGCTCGGGTCCCCTTCTTGTCACAATTCCCACAATGCGTCTACCCCTCTTCTCCCTTTGACCAAGGCGACCCATCTTTACTCGACCTTGGCCAGTACACAAGGCACGCGAGCCGATCGGTTCAATACCACCTGATCGGTTCGGAGAATTCACTTCGCTATAAAATGCCTTCCAAGGTGAGCCGAACCCCCCCAACTCACTCTCTAAACCTAGCCGCCACCCCACCCTCACGAGAGCTCACTCTCGTACCTTCACACTCATCGTCGATTGGCACCAGACTCCGTCGGTCACCTAGCTACTGTTGACAATCGGTGCTCTTAATCACCGTTCTCCTCACCCGCTCCACCTTAACACCACCTACTCTCCACCACTGCTCGGACCCTTTCTGCGGTCGGTCGCATGGAGCAGCAGCCGGTCAACCACCTCTGTCGCCATTCAGCTAGCTCATGACCACCGCTCGCCTCATGCCCCTTCCACCTTCTGCTCCACCAAACACCAACCACCCGCCTTGCCCTCGCCACCACATGTCTGCTCGACTAGATGATCGTCCACCATGCCATACGAGCACTCGGCCCGCTCAATAGGCCACCCATCTTCCTGATGAGCCGCACGTTGAGTCATTACCCCTCACCCTCTTCCCCTTGATCTGACCACCACAAGGATCGCCTCCTATCACCCCGAGTTGATCGTTTCAGGTACAAGACGCCCAACTCATCCTAGCTAGACACTTGTGTTAGGAGCGAGACGCTTGACTCATCCCCTCCATACGATCGACTTGTTTGCCAGCCGACTGGTTCTCCCCTGACAATAGACATGTTCGGCCGGTTTCGCAAGAACAAGGGCAAGGCCGTCACATCCTCCTCCAGGGACCCTCCTCGCCATGCCAGCTCTCTTCTCGGAATTCATTTCCACACACCCTCCCCCACCGGCGAGTCTTCCTCCGACATGCCCAAAGAGATGTGATGCGACATTTATGAGGTAGATGCACTTCTCTATGAGATGGAGGGCACTCATAAGGCCACCAATGACCCGAAATCCACCACCCCTATTCACCCTACATAGCCCCCATTTTTGGTAGCTACATCCAGTTCACCAGCGTCGAACATCACCGGCATTATGAGGATATGTACACGATCAGTGTTTCCCTTCCCCGTTGGGCGTGTGGAACTACCCTCAATGCAATAAGAATATGTGAAGCCACTGACAACATCCTCTACAAAAACAACATCCTTATCTTCCCCTACCATGTCACCTCCCTTTACTATGATCTCACCCTTGAGTTTTTTAGCACTTTCTGCCACTTCCACTATTCTTTTGGAAACTCTAGTTGCAAATTTTGGATTTTTGGGAAAAATCTGGAGATCTCTTCCAGGCAAATTACTTTTCTCATCCTCAATGGAAGAGATGACTATTGGCTAGCATGCTGCATGGAGCATTCTCATGACTCCTACACAGACCTCTACAATAGAGACAAGTTCTGGGCTGAGATCACTGGGCTTCTACCCCATCTTCCTAGTAGGCCCAAGGCCTCATGTATCCACAACCCGGTGGTTCATTAGCTTCACCACATCCTGGCCTGCACTGTCTTTAGTCAGCAAGGTACTCAGGGAGCAATCACACAGGTAGAACTGTATGCTCTCTGGTGTCTTTTACATGAAGAGCCCTTCAATTGGGGCAATGCTATCCTTGAGCACTTTAGTACCCAAGCTAGCCATGCCACTTACTCTTCTTTCTACATTGGCCACTATGTCACCCAGCTCACCGTCTTTTTGGGCTACACCTACATCGCCTTTCCACCACTTGAACCCAAAAATCACCTCACTCACTATTTGAAGAATAGTAGGTTCATCCGCTTGGGTACTGAGGGCGTTTATTATCTTCTATTCAAGGACACTCAGGTGGTCCTCTGGCTCCCTTTACTTGCACGGTTTGTGACAGAAAACTACATCTATGAGCTGACCGGCCTACATGGACATATCTAGAGATTCAGTCTGGAGCACCCAGACCCAGACACCGTCCCTGAGCCACAACCTGATAGGAGGAGCCTCTCTTTATAGGCCTATGATGAGGACACCGGACCACCACTACCACCTTCTAGACATCACACCAGGCAGCGACTAGATGATGATGTCGGCCCTTATGGCTTCTATGAGGTCCAGACCCAACTAGATGAGATCCAGCGTGAGCAGTAGAGACAGGGCCACCATCTCAATCACATGTACCTGATGCAGCATTTGTAGGAGTCTTGCCATGTGGACTGCAGCCACTATGCCCCCAGCCAACCATCATATGAGGAGTATGGAGCCTAGCAGAGCTATCTAGATCCTGACTCTCCTTATTGGGGAAACTACTACTCCTACCACCACCATAGTGATCCTCTTCCCTCCATCTCGGTCTAAGAGTTAGCTCGGGATGAGTAAAATTATAATTTGGGGTGGGGGTGGGTGGTATGTGATCCACCCTCTATATTCTATTTTTATCATTTCCTTTCTGCATTTTACATTGTATTGCATGGTTTCCCTTTCAAACATAGGCCTTTATCTAGTCGGCTGAATGTTGTATCTTTATTTTCAAAAATGAAATTAGTTAAAACCTTTGCATTCTCAAAATTATTCAAATGTTTTGAAATATCAAGTTCCCTATGATCATGATAGTAATTCTTGGAAATGATGGTAAGCCTTAGAGTATCAAATAGAATCAAATGCATATTTTATTATTTTTGAGCATTAGATTAACTTATCTTTTTTACTCTCATATAATGTATCTACATGTCTTTTCTAACTTATGCAATGACACTAAAAAAAAAGACAAAAGGGGTTTTTGTTGCACAGGAAAAATAATTCGCACGCCAAACCCTAAGTCTGGGGTGGCATGCTCCCTCTTCCCTTTCTTCCATACCCCTCGTTAATTTAATATGGGTGTACCACCAAAAGATGACAAAAAAAGAGCACATGAAAAATTGTGGTCAATGTAACCACAAGTGTAAAAAAAAAATTTCCCAAGACAAATAGAGGAGGGATTCTTCTTTTACACCTCAATTTTCTCTACTCCCGTGCAACAACAACAACAACAACAACAAAAATTGAGTGTCGAAGTGCAAGTAGGATTAAGACTATTTCTACAAAGTATAAGTTTAAAAAAGTAAGTTATGAAAAATGTTTTCATAAGAAACATAGTGCTTGCGATTTTGTGGTTCTAGGAGATGGGTCGCTTGGCCATGAAAAGGATAGAAGAATTGCTAATCTAGGGAGGATGAAGTTATTATTCCAAAATATTTGAATTATTTTGATATTTTAACATACCTAGATGATAAGACAACCCAATTTGAAAGGTTGCGCCAAGGGTCACTGTCTATCAAGGACTATGAGGTGAGGCTTAAGGAGTTGTTGAGGTTCTATCCTCACATGGAAAGCATGGGAAGGGGAGAATCTAGAGGTTTGAGAAGGGTCTGAACTCTGAGTTGTCTACAACAACATCATCTTTGGAGAACTGGAAGAAACTATCTACCTTCATGGAGTTCATAAGGAGCATAGAGAGGTCTTTTATAGAGAAGCATGAAGCCAATGCTAGGAAGAGGCCAGCCAAATTCCAAGGACAATAGTATAGTAGCTTCAAGAAAACAAGGTTCTCTTTACCATAGTACCAGAAGTAATTGTAAGGATTGACTTTTTCTGAACCAAGAGCACAAGTACAGTCACAACGGTCCCCTTTTAAAGGAATATGTCACAACTTTCCACTAGTAGAGGCAAAAAATTCATCTTCAATCTCAGTGACAGGGCCATCTAGGCCATATTATGATTCAATGACATGTTTTAAGTATGGACAAGTCGGGCACATGAGATGGCCATGCCCTATAAAGATAAGGAGGTGACACAACAACCGAGGCCGATGTAGTTGGGCTCACAGCAGTTGTAGTACAATAGTAGTGGTGTTAGAGGATGTGGCCAAACATAATAGATAGGGTCATCAGTACCATCGAGAAGAGGTTGAGGATGACAACAAGCAACAGCTACATTCTACGGTATCGGTCAGCTGGAAGGAGAGGTCAACCTATAGGTCGTAATAGGTGAGATGGCATATTTTCATTCTGACTTATCTTCTTCTTCATTTGTATCTATTTTGGTTGACTAGGTGCGACACACTCATTTATCATCAAAGAGGTGATAAGTAGTTGTTATCTTCTTGTTTGTAGTATATCTAATAGCCTCTTGTTCGAAACATTATTGAATGGTTCTGCTATGTTGCAGGAGGTGTGTCAATCTTGTGTTCTTTCATTCTTGGGATGCAACATTCTACTTGATCTCATGCCATTTGATGACAAGCATGGATTTGATGTGATCCTAAGGATGGATACCTTGAAGAAGTATAAGGTTGTTTTGGACTATAGTTCCAAGGCTGTGATGTTTTGTGATGGAGATATGTCTTGGACTTTCCTAAGTAGATAGGAAGATTCTTGCTACCTATCTTGTGTCGGTTGTGATAGAAGAGAAATTGATGAAACAAGGGTGTGAAGTTTTCTTAGCACATGTTGTGAATAACAAGGTGAGGAGTCCTAGCATCCATGATGTACTTGTAGCGTGTGAGTTTGAGCACATTTTTTCAAATGAGTTTCCTAGTGTTCCACCTCCTAGAGAGATTGATTTTGATATCAATGTAGTACCTGGAACACAACCCTTAGCTCAAGAACCTTATAGAATACCACCAGCTGAGATGAGGGAGTTGAAGAAATAGTTACAGGAGTTGCTGGAGAAGGGTTTCATATGATTGAGCACTTCCCCTTGGGGTGTTCTAGTCTTATTTGTAAATAAGAAGGATGGTTCTCTGAGGATTTACATAGTTTACCAATAGTTGAACAAGGTCACGGTGAAGAACAAGTACCCATTGTCGAGGATTGATGATTTTTTTGATCTGTTGAGAGGTGCTACACTATTTTCCAAGATAGACATGAGGTCATGTTATCACCAGTTGAGGATCAAGGCAGACGACATACCTAAGATTTCTTTAGGACTAGTATTGTCATTATGAGTTCTTGGTTATGTTGTTTGGGCTAACCAATGTAGCGGCAATGTTTATGGACCTAATGAACATGGTGTTTAGATCGTAACTTGATCAATTCGTAGTTGTGTTCATAGGTGATATCTTGATATACTCCAAAGATAGTCAACAACATGAACAACATTCATAACTTGATCAATTTGTAGTTGTGTTCATAAGTGATATCTTGATATACTCCAAAGATAATCAACAACATGAACAAAATTCTTGGCAAGCATTAGAGTTGTTCAGGCAGCACTAGTTGTATGCCAAGTTGAAAAAGTGTGAGTTTTGGTTGATTGATGTATCTTTTCTTGCTCATGTCATATTTTCTAAGGGTGTTTTTGTATACCCTAAGAAGGTGGAGTAGTGCATGAGTGCAACCCAACACACTGACTGAGGTTCGAAGCTTCCTAGGTCTAGATGGCTACGATAGGAGGTTTATAAATAATTATTAGTGTCGTAGCATTACCCTTGACCAAGCTAACTATAAGAGGTGCTCCTTTTGTCTGGTATGAAGGGGTCAGCATTATTTTTAGTTGTGAAGAAAAAATTGACGAGTGCACCAGTGTTAGTGCTGCCAAAACAAGGGAAAGGCTACATCATTTTCTGTGATGCTTTGAAGAATGGTTTGGGTTGTGTGCAAATGCAGGACAAGAATGTGATTTCTTTTTCTTCGTGATAGTTTAAGAAACATGAGGAGAATTACCCAACTCATCACCTGGGTTTGCTAATGTAGTTCTTTTCCTGAATATTTGGAGACACTAATTGTACGGGGAGAAGTGTCAGATCTTCACGAACCACAAGAATCTCCAATATATTTTCTCAAAGGAGTTGAATATGAGGCAGAGAAGATGGATGGAGCTGATCAAAGACTATGACTGCATAATATACTATCATCCAGGGAAGGTGAATGTTGTGGCCGATGCACTGAGTGAGAATTCAAATTCATCATCAACTACAAATAAAGTACAGTTACACTCCATGGCATGTAAAAATGAGACATGTTAGTCTCACTTTAGTAGATGAACATACAATTGGAGGTTTCCTTGTTGGTAGGATTGGTGGCATAGTTGTATGTCAAGACATCATTGATACAACATATCAGAGACACACATAAGAATGATATTGTGATACATAGCATCATATCAGAGTTTGGCAACATGAAGAATGATGACTTTCATGATTTAGATGATGGGATAGTGTACTTTCACAATAGAATATTGGTCCCAGACATTAATGGTCTGACGAAGATGGTTCTTGAGGAGGATAATTCCTTAATGTACTCCATGCATCCTTGAAGTACATATATGTATCATAAGTTGAAGGATATGTATTGGTGTCCATGTGTGAAGTGTGATGTGGTAGAATTTTTTGCCAAGTGTCCATTTCGTAACAAGTGAAGGCGTAGCATCAGAAGCCTATAGTGACATTGCAACCTTGTCCAATACCAAAGTAAAAATGGGATCATACAACCATGGACCTTATTTTTGGTCTTCCAAGGACAACCAAAGATCATGATTCCATTTGGGTGATAGTTTACCAGTTGACAAAGTCAACTCACTTTTTTCCAATCAAGACCACTTATACATTAGAGAAGTATGCACATATCTATGTTGATGAGATAGTGTGTCTGCATGGTATACCAATTACAATAGTGTCATATGAAGGTGCATAATTTTTTATAAGGTTTTGGGAACGTCTGCATACAACTTTGAGGATACAACTAAGGCTTAGCATAAATATTCACCCACATATAGATGTCACAGTCATAAAGTACCATTCAAATGTTAAGGATCTTTTAAGTGCATGTGTTCTTTAGTTTCCTAGTAGTTGGGATGTCCCTTTGAGTTTGATTGACCTTTCCTATGACAGCAGCTATCATAGAAGCATAAACATGGCACCACATGAAGCTTTGTATGGAAGGTGTTGTTGATCACCTCTTTGTTGGTATGAGATAGGTGAGTATCAACTTTTGGGTCCTGAGTTAGTTCAACAGAATATAGAGAAGAAGATCAACATGATTCAACAACAATTGAAGGCAACGACTCAAGGCAGATAGAAGTCTTATGCCAATAACTGTTGTAGGCCACAATAATACCAAGTTACAATTGTATGTATCTCAAGGTTTCCCCTTGGATAGGTGTGTTGAGATTTAGTAAGAAGGGTAAGTTAGCTCCTAGGTTTATGGGACCATACCCTATCTTGGCACAAGTTGGAAAGGTGACATACAAGTTGGAGTTACCACCAGAGTTTCATAGCTTGCACAACGTCTTTCATGTTTCATTGTTGAGGAAGAGTCACCTAGATACATAACAGATGATTCAACTGGTGGAAGTTGAGCTGGAGGAGGATATTTCTTATGTAGAGGGTCTCGTGTTGATCCTAGATAAGCGTGTGCAAAAGTTTAGGAAGAAATATATAACCTTAGTGAAGGTGTTGTGGCATCACCATGGTGGGGAGGAAGCCACATGGGAGTTGAGGGATGAGATGTGTAGGAAGTAGATGTCTTTGTTTTCTTAGGATTTTGGGGGAAAAATCCTAGTTAGGGGTTTATGGTTTAAGACCCATGACCTATATTTATGGGTAAACATGCCTACCTAATTTAGATTGGGTGCTTAATTCCTTAATCAAACCCTAATTTATGATTTTATATCGCGTGATACATATAAGTTTCAAGTTTGGTCCAGTTTAGAAATTGTTTTATTGAGTTTATCAATTTATGTGCTAATACAGACTTTTATGCAACTTTCCATATCAAGGGTTCTTTTTGTAATCTTCACACATATGATGTTCCCAATAATGTTCTTAACATATTTAATATAGTTGCACCTTTAAACACCTAGATGCACCATCAGATGTGTGACATTTTCCAACTTAGGGTTGAGGATCTAGGGCTTCTCACCTAAGTACCTCAATTGGTGGTTGTACCTAAGTGAGTTAGGGATCCAATGGCTTCACTATGAGAGAGAAGGATCAAATGATTTTCCCTTGTTGTATGGGATTTGATTATTTTCTCTTTAAGAACAAGAATCGATGGTTTCCCATGTCGTATGCACCAACCAATGGTGGATCAGGGTTAATATGTGGCTAGCATGGGCATGATTCAATGGCTCTTTTGATGGCACAACTTGATGGTTCATATAATTTCCCAACTAATGTCTCTTCTAGGTTGACAACAAATGTTTGATCTGATTCACATTGATGGGAGTTTTTGACCTTTTGACACATAGCATGCATGTTTTCAACCGTCACACACCATCCTCTCTTATCCTATCCTTATATACTCCCCTCCTCTCTCCCAAACAAACTCTTTTACACTCCTTCATCTCCTTCTTGTTTCTTGGGCGGTTCAACCCTCTTGCTTGGTGAAAGAAGAAGAGATCTTGAGGATGAAGTTTGATCAAGCTTGGTTGCATATTTCTCTAGGGTTTGGATATACCTTCTCTAGGATCATTTAAAACTTCCTAACATAGTTTAATGCCCTAAACAAGTAATACCTCCTTCCTTATCTTTATTTTTGTTGCTTGCCTCCTTCTCTCTTCTACTTTGGGTGAATCCATGGTGTTCATGGTACAACTCAAGCATGTGGTTAAAGAACCTCTTCTCTCTTCTATTTGATCTAGATCTTCCATGTTCTTGAAGAAAGGGTCCATATAGGAACATTTGGAGTTCAAAAGCTAGGGTTTATCTTGTGTCTCTCATGCTACCTTGCTATTTGGACATTCGTCATCCTTCTCGATGCAAGTTATATAACTTTAATCCCATTTCTTGTTATCTTTAACTTTCTATATGAAGATATTGAGCTAAAATTGTAGTAGTATGTAGAAAAATGATCCTTTGAGTTGAGTTTGATCATAGGTAGTTGTATTTTTGTAAGTAAACTACCCTTAGATCTTGTGCATGTTCTTCTTTTGATGTAATCTACCTAAACCTTTCAAGTCTATAAACTAATAGTTTCCTTGATGTATAGAAATGATAGTATCTCCTTAAGTATAATGAATTGAATTCTAACTTGAACCATGAAAGAATGGTTTGACTCCTCATGAAAAACAATGGTTTACACTTAGTTACTGATTTAATGGTTTTACTTGTGCATGACAATCGATAGTTTCACTAGTAAGTGAAATGATGGTTTTTTTTATCTTATAAAATGATGGTTACACTTCATTCATGAATCGATGGTCATATTTGATACCTAATTTGATGCTCTCATCAAGTACATGAATAAATGGTTTACCTTGCACTTGAAATATTGGTTTTTACTTAGTATAGAAGAACTAATTTCACCTAGTTCTTGAGAACTGATAGCTTCATTTTGTTTACAACTGATGGCTCTACTAGTCCATGAAATGATTAACCAACAAAGCTCAAGAAAAGAAGGGTTCACTAGGTACATGATTTGATGCTTTTCCTAGTATTCCAAAGGAACTGATGGTTATGCTTATACAAAAATTGATGGTTATGCTTATGTGGAAACTGATAGTTTTTGTTGAAGTCCATGATCTGATGGTTATGCTTTATGTGATATATGAGTTTATATGTGTGCTAAGTATGTGAACCGATTGTCTTGTTTGTGACCAGGATTCAACAGTTTCAATTTTGGCTAAGTATCCAGATGATTCGATGGTGTTGCTTTTGGCTAAGTGTGTGTATGAACCGATGAATTACCTATGGTTGTTGACTTGTGATACCAATCCAATCCACCTTGTTAATTTTAGTTAAAATTATTGAGTGGTGATGTTTTAATATATCACTATTCCTCTAATGTTGTAATTATGAAGGAATACTCTCATAATGCTAATGGTAACCCTACTATTTTACTTTGAGTGTGTCACAGCTCTTATGTTTGATGAAATCATATGCTAAATCTATATACAACAAGTGTACTGATGACATGTACAACCTTCTATGATAGTATTGAAACATAATGATGTTCTTGCAAGAAATCTTGTGAATGATCTAGATGACCTTTGTGCATGTGTGAGCCCTAATGGAATTTAAACCCTCTACATGGGTAACAATGGACTGGTATACTGTGATGTTGTGATAAGGAATATGTCTCATACATTTTAAATCTTCTAGAGTTGATATATACCAATGATTTTGTGGAAACTTTCAGGGTTTGTATGTAACTTGATTTATTCAATCTAAAATCACCCAATTGAATTAACTAATCAAGTGAAACCCTAATCATGCAATGCTTTGTGCCATAGAAATATTTCAGTATCAGGACTTGGTCGATTGTAAAATGAGTATTCCAAAAGGAAAACTCAGAGTCGTATGATGTTGAGAATATGCGGGTGTAGGGAGGGTATTCTTGTCATCTTGATCCCAATATTATGGAAAATGGTTGAGGATGTATCTCGAGTGAATGAATATGTATATGTGGTAGGATTGAGGATAGTTGTGGTTGTACCTTGGATGATAGGGTTTAATACACTGGTTGCTATTGTTGTGGCATGTGTACCCAGGGAAGACTAGGCTGATTGTAGCTTGATTGATATGTCCTTGTGTTGGGCTCATACCGACTGAGGGGAAGAGACCTTAGGATTACAGTTCTCTTAGATCTTCTACAGAACTGATTACTACTTTGCAGTGGTCATTCAAAAGTTTTGAGTGGTATGCCTCAAACTCCCCAGGGCTTATAAAAGATGTAATTCAGTCATGTAGCGTATTTGTTAGGGTTATGTAGTGTTTCACATTGGATGTGAACTCTTGCTCTGTCTCTTTTAAATGTTTAGTTGATGTATATTGTGGTAAGAGAAAACAATTATTTAAATGGTGTTGGCTTTTTGTGTTCCCTCGAATAGTATGCTAACCATTCAATTTTGTAATATTATTTGCCTTATCAGCTTATTTGTGTAATTTTCTACTAGCAATAAACCTTTTTGAGAGTTAGATCTCTTATTGGGACATGGGTCTCACCTTGTTGGTCGCCATATCTTTTTAGTTAATTGTTAATAGCATCGTCAGGTCCATGTCAACTACTGGAGCATCTTGGAGATCAGTAGAAGTAGAAGGTTGGCTAGTTGTTAGTGTGTCCTAAAGTCATACCTGAACTCTCAGGTCTGGGTAGGGAAGTTTTGTAGATGATGTATATCGGCTCTAGTTTTTGGCATTATATTGATGTTTGTACATAATGTATATATGTGGACAATGCCTTTTGTATACAAGTTGGGGATGAGGCCACTGAATAGTTGTAAAGAGATCTGGTATGGTATGTGCTTTAATGCAGGATGTTGGACCTATATGTAAATGTTTGCAGACATTTATGAGAAGTTTATGTAGGTTTTAATTAGGCACTTTTTTAGTAATACTATTAATTAGTGATCATGATTGATTGTGTTATGGTTTTGAGTAATATCTTTTAGCTCGGAGGGTTGCCACATTTCATGGTATCAGAGCTTAGGTTTTTCCGAGTCTACAGGGACATAGGACATATGTTTTTTGTCTATTCTTATGTAATCCAACATATCTGATCATAGCTTATGGTTATGCAAATATGTCTAAAGAACATGAAGAGCATGCTGAGAATAGCTACATAGTGCTAGGATTGGTAGTAGGAGGTCAGTACCTAAAGGACGGGTACCTAATATGGGGCCAGAACAACCCGTCCTACCTCTATTTGACCCTTCAATCATGTCTAATCTGAATTTCCAGTCCATGTTTGGACGACTCATGGTGATGACTACTCATTTAGCGGATAGGGTTCATGCACCTCAACCAAGGGCGCCTAACCCTAATGCAGAATCTAGGGGTCTAGGGAAGACCTTTGAGAGGCTGAGGTGTGTGGGAGCCACCGAGTGTGCAGATATAAAGGAACCGAAAGATGTTGATATGTGGTTAAAGTATTTGGAGAAGGCATTTAAGATCCTAAGAATCCTAGATGAGGAAAAGGTGAAGCATGCAGTTTACTATGGAAGGGATGTCTTGGCCATTGGTGGGCCACAGAAGAGGAGAAGAGACCATGAGTGTTAGTGAGCTGGGAGGAGTTTTGGTGGGAGTTTGTGAAGCTCTACTTCTATGAGATGTGCCTAGCTGAGAAGACAACCCAGTTCAAACGGTTGCGCTAAGGGTCACTATCTAACAATGACTATGAGGCAAGGTTCATGGAGTTATTGAGGTTTTTTCCTCACAAGGAAACCATGGAGAAGGGAAGATTATGGAGTTTTGAGAAGGGTATGAACTCCAAGTTGTCTACAAGAACATTGTCTTTGGAGAACCAGGATAAGTTTTCTACCTTTATGGAGTCTGTAAGGAGGATAGAGATGTCTTTGGTGGAGAAGCGTGAAGCCCATGCTAGGAAGAGGTCATCCCAATTTGAAGGACAATCGTCTAGTAGCTTCAAGAAACTGAGGTTCTCTTCATTACAGCACCAGAAGTCACAATAGAGATTGACTTTTTCTAATCCAAGAGCACGAGTGCAGACATAGTGGTCCCCTAGTAAAGGGAGAGGTCCGAACTTTCCACTATCAGGGGAAAACAATTCAACTTCAGTGTCAATGGCTGGGCCTTCTAGGTCGTAGTACAATTCAAGGACATGTTTCAAGTGAGGACAAGTCGGGCATGTGTGATGGTCGTGCTCTGTATAAGACGAGGGGGTGAGACAACAATTGTGGAAGAGTCAGTTGGGCTCAGAACAATTCCAATACAATAGTGGTGGTGATAGAGAATGTGGCCATACATCACAAGTAGGGTCATTAGACCTAGCTACTAGAGGTTGAGGATGACAATAGGCGACATGTTGATTATATGCTATGAGTCAGTCGGAAGGAGTGGTCAACCCATAGGTCATCACGGGTTAGATGGAACTTTTTCATTCTGGCTTATCTACTTTTTTGTATCTTTTTTTGGTTGACCCAGGTGTGATGTAGTTATTTATTACTAGAGAGGTGATAATTAGTTGTTATTGGCCTATTTGTATTCGATCTGATAGCCTCTTACTAGAAACCATGTTGATTGGTTCCTCTGTGTTGTAGGAGGTGTGTCCATCTTGGGTTCTTTATTTCTAGGGATGGATACCTTAGAGAAGTATAAGGTTGTTTGGGATTGTAGTTCTAAGGTTATGATGTTTATTGATGGGGATGTCTCTTGGACTTTCCAAGGATATAGGAAGATTCTTCCAACCTATCTAGTGTCGATAGTGATAGTAGAGAAGTTGATGAGATAAGGGTGTGATGATTTCTTAGCACATGTTGTGGTTACCAAGATGAGGATTCCTAGCATCCAGGATGTACTTGTAGTGTGTGAGTTTGAGGACATTTTTCAAATGAGTTTCTTGGTGTTCCACCTCCTAGAGAGATTGATTTTGAGATCAATCTAGTACCTAGAACACAACCCATAACTCAAGATCCTTATAGGATGGAACCAATTGAGATGAGGGAGTAGAATAAACAGTTGCATGAGTTGCTGGAGAAGGGTTCCATATGACTGAGCACTTCCCCTTGGGGTGTTCCAATGTTGTATGTGAAGAAGATGGGTGGTTATATGAGTCTTAGCATATATTATCAAAAATTGAACAAGTTCACAATGAAGAACATGTACAATATTTGAAATTAGTTTGCAATGACTCTCTCTCTCTAGCGGAGCTCTCACCTCTCTCTAGGGTATCCCCGACGGCTACCGCTGGGGGGAGGGAGCGCCTCCTCGGTGCTTTCCTCCCCCCGGCCATCAGCAACAGCATCCGCTGGAGAAAGGGTCTCAAGCAAGCAGCCCCCCGTCTCCACTAGATCCATGATCGGTATCCAGGATCGAAGAGGGTTGAGTAGCAGCGCGATGAGTCAGATCGATGAGGGTCGACATCTCGACGCTGGTTGACTCCTTTCATTCAAGCGAGAAGGATGGAGAAGAGCCTTCCCCATGGATCTGGTGCTTGCTAGTTGCTACTCCAATCGTTGTCGCTGGTGCTTGAGTTCTGCTCGCCCCCTCACCACAGTTGTTCTTCTTCAGTCTGTGATGCAGCCTGCAATGGAGTTTCTGGCCTGGTGGTGGTTGGTTCTGCTCCAGACGACAGAAGTGATGGGTGAGCTTCCTACTAGGTGACGGGACTTGCTTCAGGTCCGTCCTCCAGGTGGTCTCCCCCCCCATTCGCCAAGTTCAGCTTCGTTGGTTCATCCATGGATGGTTTCGACCCAGGGGTTATGAACGCCCTCATGGTATGGCATCTCAGCTGGAGGCGATGGTCGGGTTGTCTTTCTTGTCCTCTGCTCTGGCTCAGGGTGGCAGTGATCGGGTCTCACTCCTTACCTTCTTGCTCTGCCAGGCGGATGGCTATGCCCTCTTGGCACTACGCGGATTGGGTCAAGGGGGGCAGCTTCTCCTTTCTGGCTCTCCTATGCAGCGTGGACTCCAAAGGCTCTGTTGTAGAGTAGCTAACATGATGTTGCTATTCTTTGGGTGCCTCCTAGGTGCTTGATGCTATGTCTCAGTGTAGATAGGGGCTACGTGCCCTTGTGTGGGTGCCTCTTGTGTGGGTGTCATTTGGTCTCAGACAGGTGTACCAGGATTCCGTCGAGGAGCCTTGCTGCTTGTTCGATTTGGGATAAGAAGTCAAGGTGAAGAAGTCTAAGGCAAGGGAGGTGAGGTGGGAGCTTCCTCCTAGAGGGATGGCTGTGGTAGAGCTATCCCATGGCTACTTGCTTGGCCTTTCTTACAGGAGGAGTCAGGGAAGCTATTGAAGAAGGGAGCTTGTGTCCCTCCCATCTTTGTGGGTGTGAGTTGATCGGTTCCTTCTTCAGCTTCGTTCTTGGCCGATCAGAGGCAAGTTGGGTCAGCTTGGTTTTCTTAGGCTTCTCAAGTCAGTTTTTAGCAGGATGTGGCTTCTGGTTTTGGTCCATCTTCTTGGGTGCTTTACTGAAAAAGATGATCTCTACTCCTCTTCTACTTACAGATACAGGTTGATGGGGGTGTGGCCCTTATTTTTGTGGGTGTTCGTAATGTCTTAGGGCTAGACTTCTTGTTCTCTTGTGTTTGTTTGTAAGGGCTGCTTGGAAGTTTTTTTTTTCTTGTTTTGCCCCGAGTGATGGTCTAAGTACCTTGATAACCAGTTGTTTGGTGTATCAGGGATTAGACTCTTTTAGGGGCACTTATGTACCTCAAGTTTTGGTTATCAGTAACACACTTTTTAGACCGACCAAAAAAAAAAGAACAGGTACATGTTGCCGAGGATTGATGATTTGTTTGATCAGTAGAGAGGTGCTATAGTGTTTTCCAAGATAGACCTAAGGTCAGGTTATCACCAATTGAGGATCAAGGAGGATGACATGTCTAGGACTTCTTTAGGACTAGGTATGGTCATTATGAGTTTGTGGTTATGCCATTTGAGCTAACCAATGCTTCAACAATGTTTATGGCCCTGATGAATAGGGCATTTTAGACTCTATCTTGACCAATTCATAGTTATTTTCATAGAAGATATCTAGATATACTCCATAGACAGTTAGATGTCTGCCAAGTTCAGCAAGTGTGAGTTTTGGTTGACAGATGTATCTTTTCTTGGTCATGTCATATCTGCTAAGGGTGTGTGAGTGTATACACTAAGAAGGTGGATTTAGTGCTGGAGTGGGAGAAACCCAAGACACTGACTACGGTTCGAAGCTTCCTACGTCTAGTTGGCTACTATCAAAGGTTTATAAAGAATTTTAGTGCAATCCAACAGGTTTATAAAGAATTTCAATGCAGTTGCATTAACCTTGACCAAGATGACTATAAAAAGTATTCCTTTTGTCTGGGATGAAATGTATCAGTATTCTTTTTAGTTATTGAAGGAAAAATTGATGAGTGCTCCAGTGTTAGTGCTTCCAGAATAAGATAAAGGCTACATTATTTTTATGAGATGCTTCGAAGAATGGTTTGGGATGTGTGTTGATGTAGGACAAGCATGTGGTCTCTTTTTCTTTGCGACAACTTAAGAAACACAAGGAAAATTATCCAACTCATCACATGGAATTAGCTATTTAGTTCTTGCCCTGAAGATTTGGACAATATCTATATAGGGAGAAGTGTCAGATCTTCACGAACCATAAGAATCTCCAACATATTTTCTCAAAGAAAAAGTTGAATATGAAGTAGAAAATATGGATGGAGCTGATCAAAGACTATAACTGCATGATAGACTATCATCCAAGGAAGGAGAATCTGGTGGATGATGGATTGAGTAGGAAGTCATCTTCATTATCAATTGTAGATAAAGCACAATTACACTCCATGGTGTGTCAAAAATTAGACATGTTAGTGTCACTTCGGTAGGTGAAAGTACAATTGGAAGTTTCCTTGTTGGCAGGATTGTTGGCACAATTGCAGGTCCAGAAAATGTTGATACAATTGGTCAAAGACACACTTAAGAATGATACCATGATACATAACATCATATTAGAGTTTGGAAATAAGAAACATGATGGATTTCAAGATTTAGATGATGGAATTGGGTGCTTTCACAATAGAATAGTTGTTCCAAATGTCGAAGGTCTGAGGGAGATGGTACTTGAGGAGGCTCATTCCTCAATGTACATGATGCAACATAGAAGTATAAAGATGTATCATAATCTAATGAATTTGTAATGGTTTCTAGGTCTGAAGTGTGATGTGGTAGAGTTTGTTACCAATTGTCTAATCAATCAACAAGTTAAGGTGGAGCATCAGATGCCTACATGGACATTGCAACCTTTTCCAATACCACAGTGGAAATGGGATCATATAACCATGGACTTTATGGTTGGTCTTCCAAGGACAACCAAAGATCATGACTCCATTTGGGTGATAGTTGATTGATTGACAAAGTCAACTCACTCTTTTATGGTCAAGAGCTCTTATACATCAAAGAAGTTGGCACAAATCGATGTTCATGAGATAGTTTGTCTGCATGGTATACCAGTTACCATAGTGTCTAACAGAGGTCCTCAATTTATGAGCAGGTTTTGAGAATGTCTACATACAACTTACATGACACAACTAAGTTTTATCATATCTTTTCAGCCACAGATAGATGGCCAATTAGAAAGGACCATTCAAATGTTGGATGATCTTTTGAGAGCATGTGTTATTTGTTTCTTGGAAGTTGGGATGTCCATCTGAGTCTGGTTGAGTTTCCATACAATAGCAGCTATCAGAGAAGCATACATATGGCACCGAATGAAGCTTTGTACATAAGGTGTTGTCGAACACCTCTTTGTTGGTATCAGACATGTGAGTATCAAATTTTGGGTCCTGAGTTATTTTAGTAGACTACAGAGAAGATCAAGGTGATTCAACAATAGCTAAAGGTAGCACAAGATAGACAGAAGTTGTATCATGATAACCATCATAGGCCACTATAATTCCAAGTTGGAGATCACATGTATCTTAAGGTTTCCCCTTGGAAAGGCGTGTTGAAGATTGGTAAGAAGGGTAAGTCATATCCTAGGTTTATGTGATCATACCCTATCTTGGCACGAGTTGGAAAGGGGGCATACAAGTTGGATTTACCGCTAGAGCTGCATAGATTGCACAACATCTTTAATATAATCATATTGAGGAAGTGTCACCTAGATACAACACAGACGATACAACTAGTGGAAATTGAGTTGGAGGAGGATATTTCTTATGTGGAGGTCTCGTGTTGATTCTAGATAAGCATGTACAGAAGTCGAGGAAGAAAGATATAACCTTAGTGAAGGTGTTGTGGTACCACCAAGGTGTGGAGGAAGTCACATGTGAGTTGGATGATGAGATGTGTAGAAAGTACTTTTCTTTGTTTTCTTAGGATTTTGGGGGGAAATCGTTGTTAAGGGTTTATGGTTGTAAGACCCCTCCCTTGTATTTATGGTTAAACATGGATGTATAATCTATATTGAGTACTTGATTCCTTAATCAAACCATAATTTATGATTTTATATTATGTGGCAATGACAAGTTTTAAGTTTGGTCCAGTTTGGGCATTGTCTGATTGAGTTTTGCAATTTATGTGCTTATACAGACTTTTATGCAATTTTTCCATATCTAGGGTTCTTCATGTGATTTTCACATATATGATGTTCCTCATTAATTTTCTTAACATATTTTATATAGTTTCACCTTTAAACATCAAGATACACCATCATATATGTGGTAGTTTCTAACTTTAACATTAATGATCTAGGGTTTCTCACCAAAGTACCTCAATCGATGGTTGTCCTTAAGTGATTTAGGGATTTGATGGTTTCACTATGAGAGTAAAGGATCATATGGTTTTCCCTTGTTGTATTGGATTCAGTGGTGTTATCTATAAGCATTAGAATCAATGGTTTCCAATGCAGTATGCACCAACCAGTTATGGATTAGGGTTACATATGTGGCAAGCACGGGCATGATTCGAGGGCTCTTCTGATGGCACAACTCGATGGTTTGCCTAACTTAACAACCGATGGCTCTCCTAGGTTGACAACCGATGGCAGATCTCCTTTGCATGGATATGAGTTTTTGACTTTTTGACACATGGCATGGATGCTTTCAACCCTGCTATGCCTTCCTCTCTTATCCTAGCCTTATATACTCGTCTCCTCTATCCCAAATAAACTCTTTTGTGCTCCTTCATCTCCTTCTTGTTTCTTGGGAGGAAAAACCCTCTTGTTTGGTGTAAGGAGAAGAGCTCTTGAGGACAAACCTTTATCAAACTTGGTTTCATGTTTCTCTAGGGTTTGGATCTACCTTATCTAGGATCATTTGGATCTTTCTAACCTAGTTTCTTGCCCTAAACAAGTAAGAGATTATTCCTTATCTTTGTTTTTATTTCTTCCCTCCTTCTTTGCTCTTCTTCTATGGGTGAATCCATGGTGTTCTTGATACAAGTCGAGCATGTGGTTGAAGAACCTCTTCTCTCTTCTCTTTGCTCTATATCTTCCTTATTTTTTAATAAAGGAACCATCTAGAAACCATTTGAAGTGCTAAAGCTAGGGTTTCTCTTATCTCTTTCAAGCTACCTTCTTGTTTGGACGTTCATCATCTTTCTTGAGGAAATATATATAACTTTCGTCACTTTTCTTGCTTACATTTAACTTGCTATATGTAGATCTTTCCCTAAATATGTAGTAATATGTAGATAGATCATCCTTTGGGTAGGGTTTGAGAATAAGTAGTAGTATTTGACTAGATAAAATACACCTAGATACTGTGCACGTTCTTCTTTTGAAGTAAGCTATCTAAATCTTTCAATTCCATGAACTGATGGTTTCTTTGAACTATAAAAATGATAGTTTCTCCTTAAGTATAATGAACTGAATTCTAACTTGAATTAGGAAATGATTGTTTGACTCCTCATGACAAATGATGGTTTACACTTAGTTGTTGATTTGATTGTTTTATTTGTGCATGGCAATCGATGGTTTCACTAGTAAGTGAAATAATGGTTTTCTTTAGCTTAGAAAATGATGGTTACACTTCGTTCATGAATCATTTGTCATATTTGATACCAAATTTTATGCTCTCATCAAGTAGATTAATCGATGGTTTACCTAGAACTTGAAATGATGGTTTTTACTTAGTGTAGAATAATTGATTTCACCTAGTGCTTGAGAACTGATGGCTTGCCTATTGTTTACAACTGAAGGCTCTACAAGTCCATGAAATGATTAACCTACTAAGCTCAAGAAACGATGGCTTCACTAGGTACATGATTTGATGCTTTTCCAAGTGTAGCAAAGGAACTGATGGTTATGCTTATATGGAAATCGATAGTTATGCTTATATAGAAATTGATGGTTTTTGTTAACGTCCATAATTTGATGGTTATGCCTTATGTAATGTACGAGTCTATATTTTTGCTAAGTATGTGAACTGATGGTCTTGTTAGTGACCATGATTTTATGGTTTTGATTTTTCCTAAGTATCCAAATGATCCAATGGTCTTGCTTTTTCCTAAGTGTGTGTATGAACCAATGGATTACCTATGGGTGTTTACTTGTGATACCAATCCAATCCACCTTGTTGAATTTTAGTAAAAATGATTGAGTGGTGATGGTTTAATATATCTATCTTCCTATAATATTTTAATGGTGAAGGGATACTCTTGTAATGGTAATGGTAACCCTACTATGTTATTTTGAGTATGTCAAAACGATTATGTTTTATGAAATCATATGATAAATCTATATACAACAAGTGTGTTGATGACATGTAGAATCTTCTACGATAGTATTCAAAGATAATGATATTCTTGCTGAAAATATCATGAATGGTTTATATGGCCTTTGCATATGTTTGATCCCTAATGGAAGTTTAACCCTCTATAAGGGTAATAATGGAATGGTATACTATGATGTTGTGATAAGGAATATGTCTCATACATTTTATATCTTCTGGAGTTGTTATATACCAATGATTTTGTAGAAAAAAATTAGGAAACTTGATTGATGCAGTCTAAAATCACCCAATTACCTTAAATAATCAAGTGAAACCTTAATCATGTAGAGACCTATGGCCTAAAACTATTCTAGTGTTTTGACTTACTAGATAGTAAAATGAGTACTCTAGAAGGGAAACTCAGAGTCGTATATTGTTGAATATATGCGGGTGGAGGGAGGCTATATCCTTGTCATCTTGATCCTAAGGTTATGGAGAATGGTTGAGGCTGTATCTTAGATGAATGAATATGTATATGCTTTGTCATTGAAGACAGATGTGGTTGTAGCTCATATGACAGGATTGGATACACTAGTTTCTAGTGTTGTGGCATGTGTACCCAATGTGGTGTAGGCTGATTGTAGCTTGACTGATATGTCCATGTAGAAGGCTCATACTGATAGAGGGGAAGAGATCTTAGTATTAGGACTCTCCTATACCTCGTACAGAACTAATTGCGACTTTGTAGTGGTCATTCAAAAGTTTGAGTGGTACGCCTCAAACTCTCCAGCGATTAATAAAAGATGTAATTCATCTGTGTAGCATATTTGTTAGGGTTATGCATCGATTCACATTAGATCATAACTCTTGCTTTTTTACTTTTAAATATTTAGTTGATGTATAATGAGGTAAGAGAAATCTACTATTTAAATTGTGTCAGCTTTACTTATTACCCCGAATATTATGTTAATCATTCAATTCTATAATATTATTTGCCGTGTCTGCTTAATTGTGTAATCTGCTGATAGGAATAAATGTTGTTGAGAGTTATATCTTTCGCTAGCACATGGTCTCACCTTGTGGGTCACCATATCCTTTTAGGTGATTGTCAATAACATCGTTGATCCTGTGTGAACTAGGAGGAGTAGCTTGGAGATCAGTAGAAGTAGAAGGTTGTATAGTTGTTAGTGTGTCCTGGAGTCATCCATGTACTCTCAGGTTCGGGCGGGTAAGTTTTATAGATGATGTATGTCGACTCGAGTTTTTGGAATTATATTGATGTTTGTACAATAATGTATATATGTGGACAATGCCTTTTGTATACAAGTTGGGGTTGAGGCCATTGAATAGTTGTAAAGATACCTGGTATGGTATGTGATTTTATGCAGGATGTTGGACCTATATGTAAATGTTCTCAGACAATTATGAGAAGTTTAAGTTGGTTTTAATTAGGAACATTTTCAGTAATGTGATTAATTAGTGGTCCATTGCATTTTAGTTTTGAGTAATCTCGTTTAGCTTAGTTGGTTGCCACAAGTAGTGTGAAAAACTATCGATTTATGTCTCAAAATGTATCATGCTTAACCATGAGTGAATAATCAGACTTAGTAAAAATTATTTATGTAATTAAGGTACTAAGGCATAATAAGAAATTTATGTATTATCCGCACAACCTTAAGGTGGGTAGCCTTTGCGAACCAAATATCTAGGACAAAATTCCTAATAATGTGGAAAGATTTGTCATGCCCCAAACTATATAAATACTTAAACGGAAGTTATTTCTAATAAGAAATGCCAATTAAAATGAGATTTGGAGAAGTATGTCAAGCTACAAACATTTTGCTTATTTTGGGGCCCATTTATGCAATTCTAGGACCCAAGGTTATATTGCTTTTTTGACCATTATTGGATGCTTTATCATTCATAAGAAAATTAAGAATTGATTAATATGATGACTCTGATTAATTTTTTAGAGCCATAGACCTAGTTTGGGTCTTTATATTAAGTAAGTAAAATATTATTGATCAAATGTCAAGAGGAAGATTCAAATAGGAAATTATTCTGGTTCAAGATATAATTTCATAATTGAGAATATGAGTAAGATTATTGATTTGAGAGACCAAGGAATGGGACATGGGCCCTGGAACCTGATTCAATCCCATTTGGGCCATTTAAGGTTTGCACAGGGGTCCTTGGGTATACAAAAGGTGATATAACAAAATTTATGTTAAAGAGCATGATGAGATAAGCAACATGCCTAAATTTTGCAAGATAATATAAAGTAACTATGATAATTTAAAGATAAATAATTAAGTAAGGATTTTCAACAAACAAATTTGGGAATATAAGCCCACGGTAATGACCTCAATGGTAAAGGGAATCAATGGTTCAAATTTGAAATATTTTTGACCTTGTTTCACCCCTCAAATGATTTTTGAAAGTTCTTATATGGTTGGGAATCCTACAACCCTGATATTTGTTTAACAACTGGTGATTTGATAAAGTTTTGGAATTTTTAGAGTCTTCCATAAATTATTCACATTGTTTTATTTTCTCCCAAAGTCCCAATTCATTTGGATTTTTACATGCCCTATTCCTTGTGTTAATTTGATCTTATGGCCCATGAAGAGTCATGTGGCTTGTAGTTCCATCCATCGGCTCAGGGGTCACCTTCCCCATCTGGTTCTCGGTCCTCACAGGACTCTATAGTATGCAAGTTTTTTTCTCTTTACACAATCCTTCCCACCTTCTTTGTGTGCTCAGTTCTATCCAACAATAGATTTGCAATACTCATGTGCCTCTTATCTATGTGAACTTGTATTTGGGATTTTGTGGTGACCTAGATCCTCAGATTGACAAGGATTCTCCCAGTCCCTCTTTGTTTCAATCTCCTCCGACCCATCTTCCTCTCCTTGTCCCTCTTCTATATAAAGGTGATTTGGGTTTTTCTCTAGGGGTGTAGAGGATTCATCTAAGTACTAGCATCTGACATTGCTTCCTTCCAGCCACCCAAACAACCAAGCCACTCACTATCTTCATGGTTATTTCATCATTGGTTGGAACCATAGCTCGATCATGTAAAGTCTTTGTTCACCTCTACAACGTCATAGGAGAGTATTCCACAAACCAATTTGTTTATGTAAGAGGTACTATCTTTTTCCCCTTTTGCTAGTTCTTTTAGGTGTTTTAGTCAAGTTTTGATCTGATAGTTTTAATACTTGGTTCCCTAGGATTTTCTCGTGTTTAATTTTAGTGCATCACAGTGAGTTTTTTTGTCCCTATCGGGTTCAAGTTACACTACCAAGAGCCTATTTATATCCTCGATCTCCCGTACACTATTTTTCCAGCATAGCATCCTAGTCTAAGGAAGCCAGTGAATGTTTAGCTCAAGCAAGGCCACTATGAGTTTAGGATCCCATATAACAACATGGTTGTTGAGTGGTGGGTGTATGCTTGAAATAGAGGGAGGTCTACACTCTAGACCTGGGTACTTCATGCCATGGTTGGTCACGTAGGACTTGGAGTTGGGGATGGGGGTGAAGGGGAAAAGGGACCCGATGTCCTTTTATTTTGATTTTACGAGTCACATGTGATTTTTGATAAGATTAAGTGTTAGGGTGAATATAATGCTTTGAAGTAATATTTTTATTGAAGGTTAATTTTACAAAAAAAATCTTTATCACATTTATTCTTGGATTTTTAAAATGTTACAGGCTTATCAATAATTTGAATTCTAATTTATTTGAATCTTTGAATAAGATAAATTGGATTATTTAAATCTTGAATCGAACAACTCAATATAATTAATATATTTTAATTGGATTTTCAATTGAGGGCAAGCTATGTATGGTTTGTGATCAATTTTTTGAGATCTATTCAATGTGTTAGGTTAGGAGTCATGTAGCTGACTCTATTTCTCAGATTTTAAAACTTAACCTAATTAGGTTACATGCAATAATTATTAGGTTTTTGGATTATAATGATTGAAAAATTAAAGTTTTCAATATTAGGATTTTTGTAGCAGTTGTTCCTACTGAAATTAGGTAAGTGGTCCATGCGTTGGGTTTCATTATATTTCATAATTCAATTTTGTTCACATTATCATGTTTAATGTTCATATTATGTATGATATTATATGAACACTTTAATGATTTAAGAGGTATATATCATATTCATGTATTATCACGTTAAGATAATATCAGTTAAGAATATACCTCTCATATTTATGATCAGTAATGCAACTATGAGTGAAAACCCAAAGTAAGATAAGATAAGAAAATATTAGAATAATAACTAACAATTAGACCCTACTCATGAACATATTACAAAAGGTTGGTGCCTTATGAGACACATTCACTATGTGGGTTCAAGCCCAAGCATGTCCACTTTTAGTATGTTGAGTGATGTTTATGGGTTCAACGCTAGCATGTTCACTTGCACTACGTCTATGGCTTCAAGAACAAGCTTTTTCACTCTTAGTGTGTTCAATGATGTATATTGTTGTTGGGTTCAAGCCCAAGCCTATACACTTTTAGTGTGTTTAAAAGCTTGCACACCACATATGTGTTAGTGAGATTAGATCAGATAAGGTTCTTTGAGTAGGTTCCCTACTAAGAATGTCTATTAAAGTTAAAAGTGCATCCTGAAGTCATTAATAATTTTCATGCATGCTCATATCAATCCTAAGTGTTATGTTAAGTTATTTTCAAATTATTACTAGAAACCAACCACTTCTAATCATTTTTGAATGCATGGCTTTGTGTGGATGCACATAGGTGGTTTATAGGACGGATAGCGCTTAGGAGGATGAAGTGTGCACGAGTTAAATATTTGGTGGGTTGCCATCTATTAGATCCAAGGATGTATAATCCATTTTCTAGATATGTCATGTATTTTGTTCCTTGTTGTAAGTTTGGTGAAAAGAATGTGTCTGAGAATTTATGTATCTATATCCTGTGTGAAGTTATTTTTGTTATTGAATGAGTGATGTATGTTGTTTGTGACATTCTCTCAGTGTGATTTTTATGGTCCATGTTTCCATGTTGTGTGTATATGAATCACACTTGGGGGATGCTACAATTCAAGTACAAAGTATCTCGATTACAATCATGACATGATGGCTCTCAGGGAACACAAAAAATAGTCTCCTATCACTAGATAAAATCACTCATGAATATAATTCCAAGTGAACTAACATTTACATCATGCTTCTACTGCTAAAGTGATTTTGTGAGGGGATAAAAAATGTTGCTTTTATTTGATAATCTACAAATTTTAATATCTCCTCACTGTATAATCTCACATATGTGATGGTAACACTTGAGTATGTTCTTGGAGTGTGGATACGACTTGGGTTACTTAGCTTGTGCAATTGCACCATTGTTGTACCAGGAAAGCTCTACTGCTTCTTTATTTGTTGGAACCTATAACATACTAAATCCTAGATATTTTGCTTTTTGGCCCTCTTTCCCATCTTTTCCTTTCATTTCTATCCTCTTTGGCCTTTCTGTTTAATTTGTGGAGAATATGATGGTTTAGTGAACATTTGTTCACCTTTTATGCCAACAAGGGGGTTTAATGCACAATTACCTCAATAGAAGTCTAAGTAATGGGCCTGATGTGAAAATGTCCACTTAAGTGATAAAAAGGATAAATAAATTTGAGCAAGATGTTTCTTGTATCTTTTAGAATAAGAAAAAGAAAAGTATATTCCAAATATATGAAATTAAGGCAATAGTTGTATTAAATGGACAAATAATGAGAATATGAAGTAAATTGCCTAAAAATCATGGGAAGGAAACTTATAAGATAATTTGAAGGACAAATTCATTTTCTTGAACATAAAGATAACTTAAGTGCCAACATTCACTCAATTTGGAAAGTATGTATACATATAAAAAGTCTTTATCAAGGGAAAATAGGAAATAAGCTAAGAAAGAGAAATAAAATACTTACTATACTCAAGTGGGAAAACTAACTCCAAATTCATAATCTAGAATTAAAAATAAGCCTTTGGGCAAGTTTTCAACTAATTTGGATGATATTTGGATAATGTGAAAAGTAGGAGAGAGAAAGTGTGTAGAACCTTCATTTTGGTAAATAATTAAATAAATGGCATAAACATGATCAAATAATGGCAAAATCCTATCTAAGAGATTAATTGGAACACGTGGGTGAAATTTGATCATATTTGGATAATCATAGAGTCATAAATAAAGGAGGAAAGGGAAAATGAGTTTTAAATTATTTAACCCATTAAAATTCCTCAAAAGGGAAAATGAATTCTATATTCGGATTCTATACCTCAAAATTAGTTAAGGTGTCAATTTTTATTAAATTTGGAAATCATTTAGGCATCCAAATGAGGAAAGAGAAAAAGGTAAATAATTCAATATATCACTTTATGAGAATTAAATTTGAATAAGAACTTCCAATTTAATTTGTCATGCGGCTCACAGCCATTGGATGCTGATTGGACGTCTCCCTGATCATCTCCTACCTCAGACTCGATTGGGAAAACAAGAAGTATATTTGTGAATTTTCAAAAGGCGATAACTCTCTCTCTCTACTCGACCAAATCACGAGATTTTCGGCTCGTTGGATTCCTCTTTGAATTCTATTCTAGATTATCCCTAGATTTTGGTGTTTTGATGAATATTCAAAGAATCCCCAAGTCGGCCAAAACTCCTCTCTCAATCCAAACTCGAAAACCCTAACATACACCTCCTCACCTATAAATATCCCTATTGTTGGTTTCCTTGGAGTCTTTATAACTGAACACATCCTTCAATTGTGAGTTTCATCATTATTCAAACCCCCAACGAGCGTACGAAGGTGCAAGGATTGTGGTGGATCTCCTCCTCTCCTCACTTCATCTCCAATCAAATTACAGGTATCATCAAGTTTGGAATCTTGTTATCTTTCTTTTGAGTATTTGAACATCAAATTTCGTTGAGTATTTCAGATTCGCCCAAAATCCCAAGCAAGCTACTACTTGCACTCATTGGCCATGAATTAGGTTTGTTGGGGGAGATAACCCCATGCATTTACTATTCTACCCTCGCTCGTACTCTCTCTTCTCTCGCTGTGTTCGCTTGAGGGCATTTCTGCCTTTTCATTTTGTTTTGGCTTGGTTTGACCCAGCTTGGACTGGTGCCAGCAGGAGGGGTGGGCCACTGACTTGGCTCATTGTGGTTGGGCCAAGCAGTGGGCTCGGCCCCATCCTCTTTGCTTTTCAAAACGAAAATCCAATTTTCTAATTTTCCTATTGGTCAGATTTAAATAATTCATAACTATTAATTCCTTGGGCCAAAATTAAAAGTAAAATATGTTCTAGACTCAAATAAAGATGATATAACTAATAAAAATAATTTTGATGACTGGTTTTGAGTTTGTTCAAATAAGTGTTTTTGGGAATGAATTAATTAGTTAAAAATCACCAAAATTGCATCTAAAAGTCCATATCTTCAAAATACATAATATTATATGTTATTTTGATCAGAAAACCCAAACTAAGATAGTGGTGATGTTTTTAGGACCTAAATCGATGGTTTGTATAAAAAGTTGGTAACTTTAGGGTTTTAAGTCTATAATGAATGCATATAATGCTAATATATGAACATGATTGTGATTATAGGACAAGTGGACTCTGATGTTGCTTTGGATTTTGGAAAGTGGTTTCTAGGGCTCTAAGGAAGAGGTATGTGCATCTAACACCTTAGTTGGGATATTTTGACTTAACCTAATATTCACTAATGAGGCTTAATTGAACCTAACTCTTTTCTTGAAACCCTAATTTCTTATGCCTCAAATTAGATCATAGTTTCTTATTGTTTTGGGTTTTAAATCCCACTGTCATGCTTATTGATTCACATGATTATTCTTTCCATAACTACTTTTTCTAGAATGTATATTTATGTTCTATTTAATTAAAAGTATCGGTACTTATGCACAACCACCCACAGAGGGCATGTATTTATTCGCCATGGGGAATGTCTTATTATCCCCATAATATTGTAGGTGATTGGGAATGTCTTATTCTCCCCTCACTTAAGGATAGAGGTTCGGTATGTGTCTCAACTCTACTTAGTTAGGTAGACATAATTATCTTACATGCAAACCCCTTTTTAATATAATTGTTATTGGCAAGTTTCTTTGATTTATAACCTCATACTCTTGTTATCTTCATATTATGATAAACCGTAGCCAATTTTTATTGCTTTACTTTTCTTGCTATCCTAGACTAGTTTTGTGACACATACTTGTTTTTCCTTTCCCTTTTGATGGGTGCCTTCCCAACCACCCAGGTGTTGAGCAAAGTGATAGATAAGATTATAAGATCTTGGCTTTATGCTTGGACATGCTTGATAGAGATGTTTCTTTGGAGACAATATTGTAGTAGTTATACTTCCCTCTATCTAGATCCTAATTATGTATCTTGATGTAAACCCTAATGGGAGAATTTTATGTATTTTTGTAAACCTTTTTATCAAATTGAATATAGTCAGCTAATTTTTACTCCACTGCTTTTCAATGGTCTTTTGTATACCAATATTTAATAAATTTGGAAACTTTATGTCCATTCCATCATACCTTTGAGTGTGTTTGGAATGGATTTCAATTCTTCAATTTTTTAGTAAAGAGGTGATTTCACTCTTTTACAACATGGTATTAGAGCCCATGGTAGTCGAAATATGAATATTTTAGTTTTGCCTCCCTAGTTAGAATCCTTGCCTTACATAGTTTCCCTTTAAGTTACATGCTTACCCTAGATTTGATATATGTTTATGAAAGGTTGATTAAGGATCTTGTAGTTACACATTAGAATCACGTTGAGTAAACAAAACCTAACATATTTACAATTGAAAGATGCTTAAGTAATCATGGTAACTTGATGTTGCTTAGGTTTTCCTTTAGGAAACTATTAGGGCATCAAGTTGAAGCAAAGGTGTCTAGAAAGGATCAGGTTTTGGGAACTGACAATATTTTCCTCCGCACCACTTGCTTAGTTTACGAGGACTCCCGGATCGATATGATACTGGCCTGGCCTGAGTTTATATGGATTGTCCAAAATAGTTTGCTTTTAGGCAATAGTGACCTTAGAAATCTATGTTGTATATCTTTGGGAACCCTATGTTTCATGTGTATGATGACTTGTTTGAGGATGGATACCAAGATAGTTTCCTTATGTCCCTAGGACCACATGCTTGGATAGTTTATCCCTAGAACCTAGACTTTGAATTTTGGGGTTAAGTAAGATATCAGAGTGAACAGTGGAAGTGTGATGGATCTTGTACAAGGTTTAGTTAGACTCATCCTTTAACCCTAGTGTAGTTTGGATTGATAGGTCAAACTCTTTAAGGGGTGGAGTATAGTTATTTTGATGATGTTGGGTGATTAGATTTCGAGGATGAAATCCTCTTTAGGGGAATGGAACCCTGTGACATCTTAAAATCTATCTACTCTATCTTTATGAACCCTAACTCCATGAATAGGAGGTTAGTATGTTTGGATCCTTGGTCTTGACCAAACAAGTAATAGTGGTAACCCTAACATGCTTGTTCATATATTAATGAACATATAATGATCATCTGAGAAATAATTTATATGTGCAAACCATAATGAATATCCAATGTACATAATATGGTCACTCACACATTAATACTAATTATGGATGCACATGATGCTAATAATGTCATGAACCGATAAACCTTAATGATCTGATGAGAAAGAAAAGTGTAACCTAATCTTGGCTTTAATGCATGCTATAATGAAATATAATGATCAAGTTGATCCTAAACCCTAAGTGGTAATTCATGATATATTTGTGACATTAGGTGTCATAATTATATAACATATTTTGATACACATAAATGATGTATAAACACCTAATCATGGGTTGATCAAGTCATCCATAATAAATGCATATTATCTTGTTCTATAATATACACCTAACTAATCACCTGATGTGAATCAATTCATTAATGTGTAATATGTTCCACTATGTTCACTAAAATGCATATGATAAACCAAATATGGATAAAGAGTGATTGAATTTACACCAAGTTCACTAACGAATTTCTTGATTAATAATGCTTCTTCTTTTTGTAGTGGATCAAACACTATTTCAGTCTTTGTTGTAGAATCAACCATGGTCTCCTGCTTGAAACTTTCCAACTAACATCTCCATCATTTACAAAATACACAAATTCTTATTGCTATATATAATTTTCCTTTTCAGTTTGGATGATTGCATCATTGTAACCCTTTACAAATAACTCTTACTCATTTCCATAATTAGGAATTGATCCTTAGTTCTTCTCAAGTACTTAATGATATTCTTCATAGCTATCCAGTGACCATCACCTAGATCTGACTAGTACCTACTCGTCATGCTCAAAGAATGAAAGAAATGGATTTATACACATCATTTCATTCATGATATATCCAATTTCCATCGTATATCGAATCTTACTAATGCTTGTCCTAGTATAGAGGATGCTTCTCCTAAGTCATTCATAGAGAAGGTATTCATCAACCATGTTTTAACCAATTGTAGACTAGGGATGCCATTTCCTATCAAAAGTGTGTCATCTACATAAAATATGAGAAATGTAATTATGCTCCCACTAACCATCTTGTAAACATAAGGTTCATCTACATTTTCAATCAAACCAAATTGTTTGACTATTTCATCAAAATGAAGAATCCATCTTCTAGATGCTTACTTCAATCCATAGATTGACTTTTGTATCTTATAGACTTAATTGGCTTCATGTTGAGAAATAAAACTCTCAGACTATGTCATGTACACATCCTCAATAAGATTCCTATTAAGGGATGCAATATTAACGTCCTTTTGGCAAATATTATAGTCATGATAAGCTACAATGGCAAGCATGATCTTGATGGATCTAACCATGGCAACTGGTGAAAAAGTTATATCATAGTCAACACCTTGAACTTGTCTAAAACCTTTTGTAATAGGTTTGTACATTACCATCTCTGCAGGTCTTCTTCTTAAAGATGCATTTTCACCCTATGGGATTTACCCCTTTAGGTGGATCCACCAGGTTCCATACCTTGTTGTTATACATATAGTCCATCTCAAATCTCATGACCTCAAGCCATTTAATAGATCATGGTCCCTCGATAACTTCTTGTAGGTTGTTGGCTCACCTTCTATGACCATTAAATAATTGTGTTGAGTCATGTGTAATTCATATCTCTCTGGCTCAAGATGTTCCCTATTGGATCTTTAAGGTACTTGTGTTATGATGGGGACTTGATTTTCCCCAATAGTTTGGGGTTCCTCTAGTTCCTTGTCGACTTCCATAGATTTAAAGTATTTTTTTGGTCTTGAAATTCTTTGAGTTCTATTTTCTCCCACTAGATCCTCTAGAAATAAACTCATTTTTGAGGAATAGAACATCTCTAGTAACAAACACCTATTTGTCGTATTCAACATAGATGTAGTAACCCTTAGTTTCCTTAGGATGCCCAATAAAAACACATTTACCTGATTTGGGTCCAAGCTTTTCATAGAATTGCATCTTGAAATAAGATTCACATCCCCTAACTTTCATGAAAAATGTCTTGAGGTGTTTCCCATTCCATGTTTCATAAGGTGTCTTTTCAATGCATTTGGAAGGTCCTCAGTTTAATGTAAACACAGTAGTTTCAAAAACATGTCCCCAAAAGGAAATCATAAGATCAACTAAACTCATCATAGAACATGCCATGTGCAACAAGATGAGGTTCCTTCTTTCTGAAACACCATTATGTTGTGTTGTTCCAGGTGGAGTCCATTGTGATATAATATCCCAATCCCTCAAAAGACCTCAAATGCTAGACTTAAGTATTCATCACCTCGATCTGACCAAAGTTCTTTGATTCTTTTGACAAGTTCATTATGTACTTCATTCATGAATTTCACAAATTTTTCAAAGGATTTTGACTTGTGTTTCATTAGATTCACATAGCCAAACTTATTAGAGGCATCAGTAAAAGTAATTAATTACTAGTATCCACATCTAGTGCCTGTACTAAAAGTCCCACATATATCAGTATGTATGAGTCCTAATAGTCACAGTTGTGCTAAAAGTCCCACATACATCAGTATGTACAAGTCCTATTATGTGATAGCATCCAATTTGGTGGATTTTTCATGCCAATTTTTTACCTTAATTTCCATCCTTAGCATAGTCTTAACCAAACTTTCTTCACTTTTTTCATATTTTCCGTATGTCACTTAATTATGTTGTAACTACTCCATTTGTATAGCAATTGATCATGTCATGACTATTGATGGTTTGGGCTAGTTAGACACCAAGGGATTCAATCCACTATAGGTCTACCATTGGTTTCCACAATCAATGACTGCACCTAACCAACCTTTGGATGGCAACAGATACTACACAGGTTGAAGGAACCACCAACTCGATCACCCACCATACAATCAAAGGCCACACCAGAATTGACTTCTAAAGGTAGGATAGAAGCCTCGTCCACCAAAAGAAGAACTGGGATGTCCTCTATTGATGGATGCAAGTCTAGTAAACCAAAGATTAGCCTGTTGAAGGCATTCCACAACCAAAGAGCTCATCTCCCTGAGATCCCACTAATGCAACATTTGGCAATGTGATTGTATTCATCGTCGGTGGCTCATCACAGGTGACTCATCACAACAATTTCTCACGGTGAGAAATGAGTGGACGATAGAGTTTGATGGTTGCTCTACATAAAAAACACAATGCAAAATGAGAGTGGTGGACAACTGTGTGTTTGACAACACAATTGGTAGAAATGGACTCGTTGCTCGTGGTTGTCCATCACTGCCCAAACAATCACCACCACATTGCCAAACGAAGCATAAGTGCTAGGACTTGAAGGTTGCAGATAAGCGAACCAATGGCTCAATTGGACAACATTAACCAAATGATAGCCAACCAGTCCCATCAATTGATGGTTTGGCTGGGCATCCATAAAAAGAAGGTCATGTTGGCCTCCATCTTCTGATGGTACATCTACTACATGTGACAATCAAAGGCTTTATAGACTATTTCAATGAGTGATTTTCCTACAAAATTGTCAATCAATGGTAGTGTTACATACAACCTCTGACATTTTAGTTGAGTGCATGCCCCAAGGCACGGACCAAAGGACTTGGAGCGCACACAAAGCCCACCTATGAGAGCCTCGAATCCCATGCTTGAGTCTATAAATAGTTCACCCCTTGATACAAAGAAGGGGTCGTGCAGTACTCACCTTGAAGACAAAGTGATATCATTGCCTCCGGTCTCCATCGACCTTTGTACAGTAATTCAAAGATCCATCAATTTTCATTAACTAAGGATAAGAGTCCAAGGTTCCCCTGTTCCTTCTCCTTCAAATTACAGGTCTCAAAGTTCCTCTTTGAGAGAAGAAGGATGAAGGAGCCGACTTCCATCAACACCTCTCCATTGTTAACGTCTAATAAGAGAAAGAGGTCTTTCTTGAATTTTAGTACCCTTCTTGTGGCTACTATATTCAAATATTATTCCTTCTACTCTTACAATCTTCACCTTGTTCCATTCCATTACACCCCATTCATCTCCCATGACTTCATTTAGGTGTAAATCCTCTATGTCACTCACTACCATGAGTGGCTAGTTCATTAACTTGGGTTGGGAGTAGTCAATAAGGCCATACATACACATAAATTCTTATATCCATTGATGTATATACTCTTGGAAATGTTCATCTCCAACTCTTATTTCTAATGCTTCACTTGCATGATTAGAAACCATCTTGTGTTCTTTGATTGTTAATGCCTCAAGAGAGTAGTATTAAATTATATATATATGAGTTCTAGAGTAGTATGATTCATAAGAATGTTGGAATGCTAAATCTAGTGACCATATGGTTTTATGTTGATTTTTTATTTTACATCTCGAGAAAGAGACAATATTATTATCTAAATCTATCTTAAGCTTGAGAGAAGAGTGAATAGATACTTATGGTGGATTTTTGTAAACTTGCTAAGGGTATACATTGGGTATAGGTATTGCATGTTTGAGAGAAATATTATATGGTGAAACCCAATACAAATTCCTATCATCCATATATTTGAAAACATATATACGTAAAGATTCTTGTTCCACTTGTGTTTTGTCTCATATTTATTTACTTTTTCTTGATTCTTACCTTGTTTCTTGAATACTAAAGTTCCACATGGAACACCTTTCTTTCTTTTACTTTGGCATAACTAAGACACATACTTATATTTGTGACACTTACCACCCTTATCCCTAAGATCAACTCCATTTACTAAACAAGGCCCCATTACTATTGTTGTGGGCTTCTTAGTATCAGGTTATAAAGTCTGATTACTCTAGATCAACTCCTTTTTGGACATGTGATTTTAGGCAATCATGTTTTGGTGTTGTTATTAGGGATAAGGATAACTAGTACTATTAATAATCCTAAGTCTACCTAGGATAAGTATGTGCCTTAAATCTAGTAATAGACTTAAGTACACATTTTGATATAATAACTCTTACTTTCTTGAATACTTCATATCACGTGTCCAGTTATAACCTCGGTCGTGCAATTTATTATAGAAAGTTGGTGTGAACCGGACCAATTTCCACTTTAACTATACGGATCATTCTTCGCCAAAATAGAATCATCCAAAACATGGATGAGCATGCAGAGGAGTGTCATGAAGATCACCATGAAGAATAGGAAAATGAAGAACATTTCCATGGGGCTGAAGGACACAAAATTCATGTTCCTTCAAGACCACAAGTTGCAGATAATGATGAAGAAGATGGAGTTCTATTTATTAGAGCCATGTTAGCCAGCTGTATGAATGAATCTAGGAGCACTGTAGTCACATTGAGGTTTAATGCTGCCAAGTTTGAGCTGAAGCCAACCCTCATCAATGTCACCCAAGGGATAATTATTGGTGGATACTCTCTCAACGAGAATCCATACCACCATGTAGATGCTTATAAGATGATTTTTGAAACCCTAAAGATGAATAGGGTGTCATAGGAAGTAATCTATATCAAAGGGTTTAATTTTTCTTTTAGGTATAAAGATCAAGCATGATGTCTCCCTTTGACATATAAAAGTATTATCATTTGGGGACCTCTTGTCGACACTTTTGTCACAAATTTATACCAAGCGTAAAAGACCATGCACAACAGAGACAAGATCATTGGTTTCATGTAGAAATTAAGTGAGAATCCATATGATGTGTGGGAACAATTCCAAGAGTACCAAAGGGACAACCCATATCACAACTACCATAAGGATTTTTTGTGATTACCTTCTATAATGGATTGAAGATTGCTGAATGGACTTCTCTCGATGCTGCTTTTGGAAGTGATTTCCTAGGAAAGAACCCAAATGAATGCAAGATAATAATATATAGATGGCTCAACTACAAGATGGCCTAAGTGAAAAAGAGTTCCAACTGATAATGTTTCCACTGTGTAGATGATTTATGAATCAAAGGCCCTCAAAACAATAACTACCCATATTCAAAAGATTTCCAGTGACCTCTGCTGACTGAAAGATTTTGGGAACAAAGGGAAGAATACAGTAAAAACTATGATGAAATGTGTTACGTGTGGGGAAGGAGGGTTGTGTTGACCATTGCATCTATACCCATGAAGAGGAGGATAATCAAGATGAAACACTGAGAATGTCTCATATGCCATTTTAAGAAGCCAGGCCACCCTAGCTTCTCTTATAGGAACAAAGATGCCGCTAAAAATGTTCACCAATTGAACATTTCAAACAACCCACCTACATGGGTTTGGTAGAGGAGATGGACTATTTGGGTTCAACTATAACGCAAACTATCAACAAAATAGGAATAACTTCCAAGGCCAGATCCATAATAGAAACATTAAAATTTCAAGAAAAGGTTAGATTGGGGCCCAAATAAACAATATTTGATGATCAAATTTTTTTTTTGCATAAAGATATGCTAGCATAAATGAACATTTGAGACAATGTTCTATCAACAACAACAATCTATTGACCAGATACAATCTCTGTTAGGAGGTGTCACTTTGCAGACGGACGATATGCAGGCGCATAAGAAAATGATTGACTAATAGCTAGAAAATCTTTCTAATTTGATAAAGAACCCTCACTAGAGGATTCCATCCAACACCGATCATAATCTAGGAGTCCTTGAAACAAAACAAATGTCTACACTTAGGTTGGGGACTATTTTGGAAAACAAAACATCAAAGGCTCAACCTGGGAGCCTTTTGGTTCCAGAAGAAGATGATGAAGTTGTAGTAGTCTAGAAAGAAGCAACAACTACGACTGGGTCTAAAAAGACAAAGTCCAACTACAAAGGTAAGAAGAATAAATTAGCCAATGATAAGGAGATAGATGTTGTTGCTAAATCCATTGGGAACAAAGACTCCTATGCACCATGCATACCCTTTCTGTACAAATTGATCAAATCTCTCCTAAAGAAAATATATGACAATTGTATTGAGGCCGCGAAGAAATTGCATCTCGACATCACAATTGAAAAAATTCCCTATGTAATTATCCATGATAAATACCTTAGTTTAATGGTCAAATATAGTCATTATATAATCTTGTATGTTCACAAGTGAGACTAAATGATAAAGAATGACGACAAAGTTTGTTTTATTTGGTTATTTATTTTGGAAGTTAAGTAATTTTTAAATTATATTCAAGTTGTTGATTTTTATACTTTGGGTTGATTGATTCATATATCATATGACATATACTGCTATTTGTGCCTATATAGAAGTTAGGGTGTTTACTTTCATGTGTGAAAGGCAGACCAACTATTGGATTGAGATCTTGTGTCGTAATCATCATCATATACCTTTGGTGATCATCTAAGGACAAGCAGTTTGATTGATGGACAAGTTTGTTTCACATTTACCCATCCATGATGTTTTCACACAAGTTTGACTAAAGATTGAGACTTACAACGTTCTCCATTGTATAAATACCCCATTTGGGGAACTTTTAATAACGATCCTAGGAGAACAGACTCTCCACCTCAGTGATGTATCAACTTGAACCACAATAGGGTGTGGGGTTTAGAAGCTAGTTTGAGATTATTCTCATCCCACCTAACAATAGTGGAGGACCACCTCAATTCCTTGAAACTTCTATGACCCCCCTTAAAAAATTTGCACAACTCAAGATCAAGAAGAGAGAAAATATCCCTTTCTTGTTTCTCAGCTCCATCATTACCTTAGAAATAAGATTAGGGTGGATATGTAAGGAATAACAACAACTTAGTCCCATTATTTCTTGGTGATAAGAGCCAAAGATGCCTCAAACACCATCTCTATCCAAGGTACATAAGAGATATACTCTTTTCTTCTCATTGAATAAGAGAAACAACCCTCCAGCACCATCATACAATCATATTATAGGAAAGCATAGGTCACACACCTACTACTTGAATTAAGGACTTGCCCTTGTTTGAGAAGGCTCCTCCTATGTAACCAGCTCAAGGATCTGGACAAGACACAAATAACCTACGTCTAGGCACTTTTCCATTAAGTTGGGTACTATCATGGATAGGCTTAGCCCAAGGAGTAACGTCAAAGGTTCAGAAACCCAATTCTTCCTAGAAAAAGGTAGTTATCTCAACCTAATAGTTCAAGAAATGTAACTTCTTTGCAAAATCCTTATTTTTTAGAGGAATGTATGGTTATTATAAACATATACATCATTTTGATCATGAGAACAAGATTGGAAAACACCCTATATACATATATTTCATATTCAAACTATTTGTATTATGTTGCTTATAAGGAAAGATATATATTATGTCCAGTCTCGCATGCTCTGGAAAATCAATGATTTAAAGTTGAAATATGATCATATAACCTTTTTACCTTGATAATGCTTATGAAATATTTGGTAAATGTCAATACTTTTGACATATTTACATGAAATGGATTTGAGAACCCCGAAACTAGATGATTTGATAGTTGATTGTTTTTGTGTTATGTAATGACAATTTTGGTTAAGGTCTTAGAATATTATGACCCTAAAAACATGAAAACCTAATTATGGTCATAATAACTCAATATAATGTTTGATGTTCCTTTGATCAGGTATGGCTGATTCAAGTGACTCCTAGTTGATGGAAAATTGAGTCATATATAATTTTGATGACATTCAAGCTCATTTAAATTAGAGACATAATATCAATGCTCTTGAAAATGGCATATTAATTTATATTAATTTCATATTCTACTACACATAATACATGTTCTCCAAGATCATTTTATGATATATATATACACACATGTATTTATCTATATATACATATATATACATATGCAAACACACACACACACACACACACACACACACACACATATATATATATATATATATATATATATATATATACCTAGAATCCACCACTCGTGCCTCCCAAAAAGTAACTATGCGATCGAAAAAGTAACTCACTAGACTATAAAGTAACTATATTGACCAAAAAGTAACTATTTGACTCAAAAGTAAAATTGTGTAAAATACATAGCAAATATTATGGAATAAATATGTATTTGTATTATTGTTCTAGCTGTTACAAATGTAACTATTTATACATGAAAAGTAATCATTTGCAAGGTAAAGTAACCCTCTACATGAGTAAAGTTAGAAACTTCAAAAGAAGTAACCAAATGTGGAGTGGGTAGCTACCCGCGTGGGGATTGAATGAATGCTCATATATATATATATATATATATATATATATATATATATACATATATATATATATAGACACATATATATATACATATACATATATATAGGCTAAATATTTGTTTCCCGCGCGGGTAACTTAATCTCGCTACCCGGCACTATTGCGTTGTCCATCTCTTTCCATGTGCACGACCAAAGACCAAAGCTTCTGCAAATCTCCGTTGTTCAACGATTCTCCTCTGATCTCCTCCACCGCTGGCAAGCATCCTCCGCTAGATGGGCTGCTACCGTCCATCTGCCACAGAGTATTGGGGTTTCTATTCACTACTCCGGCTTCTCCCTCTCCTCTGCCCCTCTTCGATCCAGGAGCTCCAATTGACGGTGCAACTATTGCTTCCTAAGCTACATTGATGGTGACAAGGTCTCCTTCCGTATCGATCAAGTGCTCCAAGTGTGTCTGCATCTTGCCCATCCTTCCCTTAGAGAAGTGCCCCGATATGAAAGTGGCACCCGACCTAGAAGGATAGCGACATTGTTCATTAATCCCCGAACCGCAAGAAGGGTTTTCCAGTTCTCAGTTTTCCTAGAGGAGGACGACGAAGGTGTTTTTGAACTCATCTGAACCCTATTTGGCGGTCGTCCGAGTATCAGGTGAACATATTGATAATCATCAGTTGAAATCGTTGCTATTCAAGTGTGTCTGTCCAACTTCAAAATTTGTTCTATTCAAATGTGTTTGTCTAACTTGGTAATCTATTCTATTCTGATTTGTAATTTGGAATACTAATCTATCTATAGTGATTGAATTGAAGAAGAGAACACAAAACAATGTGCATTCACTATCGATCTCAGATGCCTTCCTATATATTTTGGGATGAAGAATAGCTTGACTAGTTCTTATTTTTTTGTCGAGGATGTGGGTCGAAAGAAATCTAAGCGTTCCTGATGAAATCATTTCTGTTCGGCACACTCTGTGGAACCTGATAATATTCCCTATGGTTTTTGCCTTGTTTGTGCTTAATGGGTCTGTAGCCTGGTTGCTTCTATTGTTTCATTGTTGGTGCTTTCTTGAGAGGTCTGAAGTTTCTAGCTACTGGCTGTGTTGTTGGATTCTATGGTTTCATGTTGAGTTCGTTTCTGCTTGGTTTTCTTGGTGGAAGCTATTTGGGAAAACGTTTTGTTGGATCTACATGCTTATCTCTATGATCCTTCAGTTGGTCATCCTTTAGCTATTTTGGATATGCTTTTCTCATTGGAAGATGATGGGATCTAGTATGCTAGTTTTGAATCCGGACTATTTTCCAGCTGCTAGCAGTACTCTATGCTTTTGGTGTGCAAAGATGGGCAATAGAGTTTGCAGTTATTCTACTACTCTGACAATACACTTCAGTATATATCTCTTTTTCTTTGTACATCCTTCTCTTTTTCTTCTCTTTTTTTGTTCTTTCCTTGATAGAATCAGTGCATTGTATATATCTTTTCTTCTAATGCATCAATTGGAGCGTGATTCACCAATAAAAAAACAATGTGCATTCAACTCTCTTGAAATCTGATTTGTAATGTGTATATTGATTTTTCAATTCAAGTGTGTATTCATCTCTCTGGAAATCTAATTTGTAATGTGTATACTAATTTTCCAAGAGAATTCTTATTTGTAATGTGTATACTAATTTTCCAAGAGAATGTTGATTTGTAACAAATGTGTATTCATCTCTCTGGAAATCTGATTTGTAATGTGTATACTGATTTTCCAAGAAAATGCTGATTTGTAATGTGTATACCGATTTTTCTATTCAAGTGTGTCTTTCCAACTTTGAAATCTATTTTATTCTGATTTGTACTTTGGAATACTAATGTATCTATACTGATTGAATTATAGTTGAAAATACAAAAGAATGTGTATTCATCTCTCTGACTTTTGTATTCACAATGTGTTTTCATCTCTCTGACGTTTGTATTCACAATGTGTATACATTTCTCCGACTTTTGTGTTTGAAATCAACCCAATTTTGTGTTTACATTTTTTGTTTTCGAAGCAGTTACTCGTTTGTTATGTTGGGTTACTCTTCTGCCTGACAGAGTTACTCTCTATTGTTTTAGGGTTACTCCTCTATCATGCTGAGTTACTCTGGTGTATTTGAACAAATTTGAACCTTATTTGGCGGTCGTCCGATTATCAAGTGAACATATCTATAGTCGTCAGTTTCAAATCCTTTCTCTTTTTTCTGTTGTTGTGAAGCTCACTTGGAAATCTACATATAACCTTATTTGTCCAAGTTACCTTTCTGTATTTTCTTCTTCAATTCAAGTGTTTATGTCCAACTTGGAAATCTGTTTTATTCTGATTTGTAATTTGGAATACAAATCTTCTTCCAGTTACTCGTTTGTTATGCTGGGTTATTCTTCGGCCTGATAGAGTTACTCTCTACTGTTTCAGGATTACTCCTCTGTCCTGCTGAGTTACTCCCAAACATTGTAATGGATCCCAGCCTTGATACAGATGCTACTAATTCAAATGTCAGCCTTGATAATGATAATTCTAATTCTTATCCTTCTGTTGGAGCTTCCACTCTACCTCCAGTTGTAGTTCCTAAAATTGGTCTCCACTTTGGAAGTTTAGATGAAGCTATCTCATTCTATTCTAGCTATGCTGGCTTGATTGGTTTTAATATCAGGAAAGATGACAACAGGTATGAACGGGGAACTAAGATTCTTGTTGCCAAAGATCTGGTTTGTGACAAGCAGAGTACAATGGGACATTTTAAGAGGTCAAGAGGGCTTCTGAGCCCTGTTTTTGATAAAGTGGGTAAGTTGCAGGAAAATGTTTCTAAGAAGCACAAGCGATCTATGAAGAGGTGTGGTTGTAGAGCCATGATCTGATTCACACTAGACAAGTCCTCATCCATGTGGGTTGTGACTGCCTTTGTTGAGGAACACAACCACGATCTTGTTGATGATGCACATATCCATTACCTAAAGTGTAACTCATCTCTTGGTGAAACTCAAAAAGACATCCTTTCTTCCATGAGCCAAGCTAACATACATGTATCGAGACAAATTGCATTGATGGCATCTGAGTCTGGCGGCTATGAAAATCTGACATTTACCATCAGACAAGCTCATGGACACATCAGTAGCAATAGGAAAGAGTCGGCCAAGTATGACGTCGACATGGTCTTGGATCGGTTTGCCAAGTTTAAGGTACTTGATCAGAAATTCTTCTATACATACCAAAATGATCCTGATTGTTGTTTGACTCATCCGTTTTGGGCTGATCCTGTTTCTGTTGAAGACTGCGGGTTGTTTGGCGATGCGATTGTTTTTGACACCACCTACCGCACCAACAAGTATTCGATGGTTTTTGGAATGTTTGGTGGTGGTGATCACCATCGTAAGACGGTCTTGTTTGCTTTAGCTCTTATGTTTGACGAGAAGTATGAGTCATTTGTCTGGGTTTTCAAGCAGTATCTACTTTGTTTTGGCAAAGAGTCGGTGTCCATCATAACCGATCAAGACCTGGCTATGAATGTTGCTATCCTTACTGTTTTTCTGAATTTCAAGCATCGCTTCTGCAGCTGGGACATCCTACAAAAGTTTCCCTCTAAGCTTGGTGGTCTTCCTAACAAGGACCAGATCATAAGCTCCTTGAATGATTACGTGTGGAATGTGGATGATGTCGGTATATTTGAAGAGAGGTGGGATTCTATTGTTGAGGAGCATGGTCTGTCTTCCATTACTCTGTCTGACATGTACGTGATGTGTTTGGAGTGGGTTCCGTGATATATGTAGTCTTCCTTCTTTGTGGGCATGAGGACAACACAGAGGAGTGAGAGCTTGGATGCGTTCATTAGAAGCCATGTGAATAGTAGGAAGACTCTCTTTGAACTTGTATGTTCATTGGAGACTGCGTACTCTCATGTACGGGAGATTGAAAATTTCAAAGACTGAAGACGAGTATAGTAATCTCCCTTTGTCATCACCGTGGCCTCTAGAGGAGCAAATGAGAGGTATATACACCAAGTCAATCTTTAAGATATTTTAGAGTGAGGTTCATCAAAGCATGATCTACAATGTAAAGGAAGCTTCATAAGAAGGTGTGTTTGAAGTGTATCGTGTCGGTGGCCTTGGATCTGCCTGCATCTTGAAGAAAAAGTCATCGAGTGAGATTGTTTCTTGCAACTGTTTCATGTTGGAATTCAAAGGTATCCCTTGTAGGCACATCCTGTCTTATTTGAAGAGTCATGACTTTTGCACTCTTCCCAAGCCATACATACTTAAGAGGTGGACCAAAGGGTACAGAGAACATCCTTTGATTTTTAGCAAAGCATCAGTTAGTCATCCATCCACTGGGAGGACTCTTAAGCTTGTTTCTGCCTACAATTCGATTGTGAACATAGCATGTAGGAACAATGATGTAGAGCTTTTCCATAAAAAACTGCTAGCCTTGCGAAAGGAGCTGTTAGAATTGGATCTCGCTGATAATGGTGCAGATGCAGGTGCTGGTGTAACTGCTTCAAATACAACTTCTTCTTCCACTGTCAAGGTTCATATTCCCAATGTTTGCAAAACTAAGGGGAGACCCAAATCCACAAATGCGAGGTTTAAATATGGAGTTGAGATTGCCCAGTCTAAAAGAGAGAGGTAGTGCAAGAATTGCTTAGAGTTTGGTGTTAACCATGACAGCATGAACTATCCTAAGAAGTAGTCCATTCGACAGTGATGCTCTTTCTGGACTACTTGTTGTTGTTGTTTACTGCTCAACGACTATATATGGTGCTGCTTGTGTTGTTTATTTGTGTTTGATGTTTATATTTGTTATCTTATCCTGTTGTTGATCTATTCTGTTCTTCTCTTCTAGCTCATGATGCTTCTCGCTAAGCTTTATTTTCTGCTTCTGCTATTGATTGTGGGGAGCATCCTGGTGCTACTTATTGTGGTTTTGTTTGTTCTTTTATCATGCAATTGGGAGTTGTTGCTACTACTGAAATTCATGGATATGTGCTACTGCTAATGCTCTTGTGATGTGCTTCTACTGCTACTGCTGTTGATGGTTATGTGCTACTGCTACTTCTAGTGTGATGAGTTATTGCTACTACTGTTGTTAAGATCATTCTTGTTTTGCTGATTGGGAGTTGTTGTTACTATTTATACTACTCGTGTTCTGGTGTTGTTGCTACTGCTATTGATGTATATGTGGTTCTATCTTTTTTTGTGGAGTTTGTAGTTGATTAGTGCGTTAGTGAGGCATGTTCAAATCTATAATGGGTTGTTCTTTTTGTGTAGTTTTGTGAAAGTGATTTTGTAACCTTCTATGTACTTCACTTGTGTTTGTAATCTATCTTTGTGTTACCTTGTGCTCCAGCAGCTGTATGTATACTTTGAATATGTTACAAAGAATATGTTCTGATCAGTTGTTATTCTTTTTGAAGAATATGTGTTTGTCTTTGTGTGCAATGGATACTCTTAGTGTTGTCACATTTACTCTTACAAAGTATAAGAGTAACTAATTTTGAATCATAGTGTTTATTTTCTAGGCTATCACAGTTACTCTTATTGTTGTTAGAGTTACTCGTAGTGCTCGTTCAGTTACTCGCAGGGTTGTCATAGTTACTTGTAGTGCTTTTTTAGTTACCCGTATTGTTTTCACTTTTACTCTAACTACTATTTGAGTTACTCGTAGTGCTCGTTCATTTACTCGCATTGTTGTCATAGTTACTCGTAGTGTTTCACAGTTACTCATAGGCTTTTTTCAGTTACACTCAGGGTTTTTTAGTTACTCATAGGGTTTTTTCAGTTACTCGCATGGTTTTTTCAGTTACTCGCAGTGTTTGTTCAGTTACTCGTAGGGTTGTGACAGTTACTCGCAGTGTTTGTTCAGTTACTCACATGTTTGTGATAGTTACGTGCAGTCTTTGTTCAATTACTCAACCATTACTTGCAGTGTTCAGTTACTGACAGGCTTTTTTCAGTTACTCGCATTGTTTGTTCAGTTACTCACAGGGTAGTGAAAGTAACTCGCAGTGTTTTCATAGTTACTCTAACTGCTATTACAGTTACTCGTAGGGTTTTTTCAGTTACTCACATTATTGTCACAGTTACTCGCAGTATTGTCAAAGTTACTCGCAATGTTTTTTCAGTTACTTGTAGTCATTTTTCAATTACTCACAGTGTTTTTTCAGTTACTCCAGGGTTGTGACAGTTACTCATAGGGTTTTTTCAGTTATTCAACCATTACTCTTAGTTACTTAAGCATTACTCTCAGTTACTCAAGAATTAATTTCAGTTACTCAAGCATTACTTTTCAGTTACTCAAGCATTTTGTTACTTTCAGTTTAGTTACTCGCATGGTTGTATCAGTTACTCATAGTGGTTTCAGAGTTACTCTTACAACATTCAAAGCATAAAGGTATTTAAAGCATTCAAGAACATAAGCATTCAAACCATAAATGTATTCAAAGCATTCAAGATCAGTTGTACATTCAAACGTTTTGTAGCACACTAATAAATAATCCATTTTAATCAATTATACATTCAGCCAAAATATAAGGGAAAAATCAATATTGTTCAATATGAGTTGTACATCAAGATCAGCTGTACATTCAGACTTTTCACAGCTGTACATTTAAGATCAGCTATACATTCAGTCTTTTCATAGAGTTTATACATCAGAATAATAGAAGCCTCTTGTTCAGGCTTTTCACAGTGGTTATACATCCAAATTACATAAGCCTATTCTATATTCAGCCAACATACAAGGGCAAAATCAATATTGTTCAAGATGAGTTGTACATCAAGATCAACTGTAAATTCAGGCTTTTCACAGTTGTACATTCAAGAGCAGCTATACATTCAGGCTTTCACAGAGCTTATACAACAGAATAACAGAAGGCTATTATTCTTATTTTACAATCAAATCAGTAATCCAGTTTTTTAGCTGGATTTTAGCCATTTATCAAGGCTTGTAACTATTTCTTCCTCTAGGATCTGTTCTTCATGCATTTTTGCTTCTGTTTCTTCATGTTTCTCTATTTCTTGTTATTTCTCAGCTTCATCTTCTCCTCCCTTGTTCTCATCAGATTTACCTTCTTTGATGTCTTCACTTTCATCTTTTTCATCTTCTTTTAGAGGTTGCAGCTTCCCCCTTGCCATCATTCGCTGAAAAACATCAGCCCTTATTGCCGGTATGTCTTTGCAGGTGAAGTTCATAGTTTTTCCATTGACTAGGCAGTTTAGGTACTTCATGAAAAAGATCCCACAGTCAAGTGAGTCGTCTTCCTGCTGTGGGCAGATCGGGTACTCCCGTTCCCACTGCAACAACTAGCTCCCCTTTTCCAGTGCACCCCTAAAGAATTTGTGCATTATACCCACCTGAATTAAAAAACAAAACGTTTATTCATCATCAATTAAAGAACATTAATCCTTTCAATCCACTACTAATAGAGTTAATTTTTATAGATCACTTACCCATCTATTGAATTCTTTTCTTGAGTTGCTACTCCAACTCATTGAATTATAAGACCGGTGTGCTCCATCCCTGAAACTTCCTTCATAAGGGTGCTAGTGGTTTTCGTTGTTTAGTATTGTGAACACTGAGTCCATTGCATCCTAATCTTTCATTGGAACATTGAATTGTGAAGATAGCATGTCAATCTGCTCCATGGTGATGTTCTCAACATCAAATGATAGCTTTTGCTGCAAATGTAGAGTTTAAATTCACATCTATAAGTTTCAGTTTGTGTTTATATATTGTAATTTCATGTAAATTTGTATACAAAGTTTATTTGTCTTACCAGAGCATAAGTGCTTATGCAGTGCCATGTCAACCCCTTCTTCCTTTGCTTTCTTGTTCTCTCCTTGAGCATCTATACAAAGCATTCGAGAACCTAAAAAAACCAAAAGCTTTCTTAGTTTAGCAATCCAAATTATCTATTTCAAAGAGTTACACTACGTTCTTGTTTCTTACAGGTGATTGCGTCATTTGATCCTTGTACATGAGGGCGGCGAGGTCCTTCCCCGTCCACCAAGTGTCTTCACTGAATTTCTGCTCTTGTTTTAACCTGCCAATTATTTTTATAGATGTTATACATACGAGTTGGATATTGAAAAAATAATGGTTTATCATTTTACACTTGACAATAACCAATTCTCTTACATTTCTTCTATGTTGTCCATGAAGTGATGGACAATTTCTTTGGTTTCTTTTGTTTGGAAATGTTCAAAACTTATGAAATTTGACATCTGGTACTATCAACAACAATAGAGCAATCCATGTTAGAATCAATCTTCATTTTGCACAAGTGACTTAAGCATTACTATCAGTTACTCAATCATTACTCTCAATTACTCAAGCATTACTTTCAGTTACTCAAGCATTACATTCAGTTACTCAATCATTAGGTTCAGTTACTCAAGCATTAGGTTCAGTTACTCAAGCCTTACTTGCAGTTACTCAAGCATTAGGTTCAGTTACTCAAGCTTTAGGTTCAGTTACTCAAGCATTACTTGCAGTTATGATATACTTGAAAGGAGATGAAACTTACCTTTTCCTCCCTAATTTTCATCACATTTTTCTCTATGCTTCCTATCTTTAGTTCTTCCATCTTCTTCTTCTTCTTCAATCTTTTTCTGGGCTCCTTCTACCCTTCTTCTTCTACTATCTTCTCCTGATGTTCGCTTCCTTCTTCTTATTTCTTTCATTCTGCATCTTCTGTAGACTTTGGTTGTTCAGAACTGTAACATCTCTGACCTGGGTTATGCTTTAACGCTAGATGTTTTGTTATGAAAGTTGATTATATGCTTGCTCTTATCTTTTGAAAAGTAATTAAGGCTCAAGAGGAACTTATGCTTCATTTTAGTCCTTTTCAATTAATGTTGAAACATTATTTTGCTTATTTTGGACTAAAGTGCAAATTATCCAAGTTTAGGGGTTAACTTGCAAATGTTACATGATAAAATGTTACTCATATGTTGAATCATCATAGGAATGAGTATGATGCAGTGGTATGGCTTCCACAACCCTGAGCACCAAGAAAGAGCTTGTTAAGCCATGATTGTGCAATAAAACCTAGTTTTGGAGTAATGTGCAATTTACCCAAAACCTAGGATTCAATATGCAAAATACCTCTTCTAGAGGGTCCATAATGATTCTTGGAATCATGTAGATAAAATAATTTGAGAGGGGCACCTCATTTGAATCACTTTGGAAGAGAGAGAATCTCGATATTAAAATAATCAAGATTTAAGCATAATTGAAACCCTAATTCAATTTAATACAAAAATAAATATATTAATTGATGTGCCTTTCAACCAAAAATGTGTTGGTTGAAATTCTATAAGAATGGACGTCCTTGTGCCTTGCAAAGGACGCGAAAATATCCTAGTGAGTGGAGAGCCCACTCACATTAATAAAAGGAAAAGTAATATCCACTCAAATATGGATATTATTATTATATGAATTAAGGTGCTTAATTTATTTTCCATTAATTTATGGATAAAGGAGAGGATTGCAAAGGGTAATAAGATGGTTTCATGGGCAAGGAGTTGAGGGGGAGATGTGGCATCAATTTAAGAAGAATAAAGGAATTAATTATTACTTTCTCTCTCATTAATTTTTCTTATATACATCCCATTTCTAAGCCAAATGAAAGGCTTTCTCGATCCTTTCTCTTTCCTTGCTTTGTATGTGGAGAAAGGAGCTTAGGAGCAACAGGAGAACGTGCCCCAACCTGTAGGTAAGCTCCCTAGTCATATTCAACCTTGATTTCATGGTGGAAATCGAAAATCAATGCTTGATTTCTTCTTTTCTCCATGCAATCTTAAATCCTAGCCAATCATTTTCACTCAAACTCTTGAGGAACGAACCTTGTGGAGTTGAGAAAGATTTTTCCACCATTAAATACGTGGATTTTGGAGCTTTGGAGCTTCCTTGAAGGCGGGTTATATAACTTGAACCCTTAAATGTTATTACTGCATTCAATTCTCCATCATTGGTTGATTGTTTTGTTCTTCTTGAAATCCCTTTGATCAATTGATGCAATTTCCATACGCATGGCAGTAGTTTTTGTAGGATCGAAGCTTGATGATGATGACATCATCCTAAGAACACACCTCCACAAATATCCTTTGCAAACAGTTTCATGAACTTGAGACCAAACGATCTCAAGATCGTTTGAAACCAAACAGTCTCAAGATCGTTTGGGATCAAACGGTCTCAGAACATTTGGAGCTCAACTAATGATGTGATGGATGATGATCCAATGGATTGAATTGAATTGGTTTCAACAAGGTTCAACATTTGAAGGTCCATCAATTATCAACCCTAGATCGGGTCATTATTGAAGCTCTAATTGAATTCCATGAGTTTTCCTTGTTTGGTTTGGGTCAAACGGTCTCAAGACCGTTTGACACCAAATGGTCTAAAGACCATTTGGGGCCAAACGAACTCAAGACCATTTGAGGTCATGCCCAATTTGAAAGGTGGTCCAACGATTTCAAAGCAATTGGTTCCACAATGACCAATATTGAAGGTTCATCGATTTCAAACCCTAATCCAATTGAGTTCAAAACCCTAATTGAGGTTCAATTGAAGATTGATTTAGCTGAAGTATGATCCATTAGTTCAATAGAAGGTTGATGCATGGGTTCAATTTATGAGTGGTTCCATGGATTCAATTGATAAGGGGATCAATCATTGAAACCCTAAATTGATTGGAGTGGTTGAGACCATTTTTGGTCCATCGGTTTTGAGGAGGTTTGGACTAAACGGTCTCAAGACCATTTGAGTCTGAATGGTCTCAAGACCGTTTGGGACCAAACGATCCCAAACCGTTTGGGTACTCAATCGATCTCAAGAATGTTTTGGCTAAACGGTTGCAAACACAAAATTTCTAAACGGTTTCAACCGTTAGACCAAGACTGTTTGGAGGTCTAAACAGTCTTACACCATTTGGAGGTCATTCAAGCAAGACCGTTTGGGGTCTGGTTGGTCAAGACTTTTTGGGGTCTAAGTGACCAAGACCATGTGGCAAGTAATTAATCAAAACCATTTGAACACTTAAGGTGATTAAAGGTCAATTGTTTAATTGATTATTAAATGATGTAAATCAAGGGTGATTACATTAGTTGTACCCTTAATAAGATAGGGTGATTAGTAACATTTAAGTATTAATATTTGGAGATTATGGAAGAAAAATCTCAACACACTACACTAACCCCAATTGGGTGTATTAGAATAAAGAATTCACCTATTTGAGTCAACTTTGAGGTACTCAACATCCCAGAGAGGATGAGAAAGAAAGTAGTGCTTATATGTAAATACAAGTTTCAATTCCTTCATTATGAGTAAAATATGTGATTAGGGATTGATCCATGATGATGAGATCATGAAACCCTAATTAAGAAGAATAGTGAGTCTTAACCCTAAATTAGGGCAATACATGGTGTAACCCTAAGTTTGGGACATTTGTAGATGTAAATGTAATTGGATGTGAATAGAAAACCCTAACCCTAATTGAGGGTGATGTTATGAGAAACCCCAATCAAGGGTTATGTAAGTGAAATCCTAATGCAATGATTTGATGTGAAACTCTAACTCAAGGTGATGCTATGTACTGATATGTGTCACTTTGATATGAAATCCTACCCGGATAGAGGCTAAAGGTATGCGGAGCCCTCATCTTGGGTTATAGTGAATGAAACCCTAATGTTGGGCAATATAATGATAAACCATAACCCTAATTTGGGTAATGGGATGAGTATTTCTAATTGACATGATTTGAGAAATTCTAACTCTAAAATGGAAACAGTGATGTTACTCTTACATTGCATATGTAATTAATATAATTGTTATCATGTGCACTAATCATGCAGGTATCATGAGATGTTGGACATAGCTAGGTATGAGCTATGATGATTACTATTGAAATTTCTTTATGGGCCTTGTGAGCCATAATATGTTGTGTTGCCTAGTGAAAGGTAACAAGAGATTAATGAGCTTTAGGAGCCATGTGAGATATATGTACTACAAGTATCATGTTTACCTTGGTCAGAAGACCTGAAGGTATTAGTTACTCAATAAGTGGTATCAAGTGTTCTTGATAAATTGAGGGTTTGAATACCCATATTTCATAATCTTAATGATGAGATGTTAAGGGATGAGAATGCCCCTGATGTGACAAGGGATATTGAAATCCCATTGTTTTATAAAGATTTGAAAGGGACTTGATAGAAGTAATACTTATTCTTTGTAGAATTTGTTATAATGAATTATGTCTAAAAACCTGATTGATGCTAAAAGAATACAGTAATGTACTTAATTAATCAAGTGAAATCTTATCATGTAGAGCCATGGCCATGGATCCATCATCGTCAGTAGTTTGGTGATGGTGAAATAGGTTTTCCTACGGAAACTCCTAGAGGGCATACTTTTGAGTATGTGGGGATTATGTGCGTGAATATCCTTACGCCCTAATGGAGGAATTGATGCTAGGTAAACATTAAATATCTCAATCCTTCATTATATATGTCGGGATTGATGTATCACTAATCTCCTGAATGCCGGGATGGATGTATCATTAATATCCTGATGATCTTAATGTCGGATCGATGTGAGATAAATATAATATCTCTTGATTGCAAAGAGAGCGCAGCATGCCATTATAACTCTAATAGTGAAGTTACCAGTATACCCTGGAAAGCTATTTAGCAGAGACACTAGATGTCCTGCATTTGGTCCTCACACTGACTGAGGAAGATGAGGCCATGGGAATCCAGCTCTTCTATTGACCTATGTATGGTACCGATTTTGATTTTGCAATGGTCGGTTGGAGTATGAGCGGTATACCTAATCTCCTCATGGCTTAAGTATGATTGTAAAATGTAATCAACCGTGTAGCATATTTGCTTAAGGTTGAAATATGAGAGTTATTGGTTGATGATATCTTGCTTAGAATATCTTAGATGGATAAATGTTATACATGTCCTTCATATTCCTTATTGAATAAGTGACATGCTACTTTATCAAGATATAGCTGAAATGACTTGGATAGAGAGTAATGCTCTAATCTGTTTAGACATTGATTTATCTGTTGTTGAATACTTATGATTCTTCTGCTTAGTTTTATTCTGTTAATTGCAATAATAATGTTTCTGGCAGAGAGTTATATTTCTCACTAGGGAAATTTCAATTGTCTCACCCCCATGGGATCCAACTTTTTAGGTAAACGTAGAAGAAGAAGCAGAAACCCTACAGTGGGTGAAGAACAGCAGCAAGAGCAGTTGTAGGGACAACAATGACATCCAGGTGCAGACATTGGCTGTCATGTTACGAGATTTTGGCTTGATGCATCGAGATTTTTATGATGCCTATGTACAGTTTAACAGGGAAGTTGTTGCTTGTAACTCTTGAGAAGGAATGGTACAAGAGATGTACTTGTGAATCAGAATGTAATTAAATTACTTTGGTTCTTTTTGAAAGAATTTTCCAATGTATGGATCTCTTTGTAAAAGTTTTAAATTTTTAGTGATTTTCAGTTTTCCACTGCAGATTATTCGCTTCTGCTTAAGTTAATTATGTTTCATGAGTTGGATGCCACAAGTTAAGTTGGTATCAGAGCTCTAGGTTCACTGAGTCTATAGAGACATAGGACTAAGGTTGTTGAGTCTATTCTAGTGTCTTCCATTTTATCTGATAGTGTCTTCTGCTCATATAGGAGAAGAAGAACTCGAAGATGTCTGGATCACACGAGGAACATGCTGCCGAGAGCAGCATTGCTGCACTAGGAAGAGGTGCAAGGGACCAAACTAGGGAGGAGCTAGTACCTAAACAACCTCATTATGACCCTGCCATGATAGGGAACCCAACTTTCCATGATCTGTTTGGGCAGTTCATGGCAACAATGATGTATATGGTAGACAAGATGCCACCACTGACACCTAGGGCACCATCTCACCATGAAGGATAGGGTACTAGCAAGACTTTTGAATGACTTCGTCGAGTTCGAGCCACAGAGTATGTTGGGACAGCTGACCTAGAAGATGCTGACATGTGGCTGACTGAGCTGGAGAAGGCCTTCAGAATTATTAATATCCCAGAAGCTGAGAAGGTTATACATGCAGTGTACCTTCTTAAGGGAAGTGCTGGCCACTGGTGGACCATAGAAGAGGGCAAGAGGCTAGGTGTTGAGATCGGATGGGAAGTGTTTCGATGAGAATTTGTCAGTAGATACTTCCCTAAGTCATTTTTAGATGAGAAAATCTCTTAGTTTGAGAGGTTAAGGCAACGAGCAATGAACATTAGCGAGTATGAGGCTAAGTTCATGGAGCTTTTACGGTTCTGTCCGAATATGGCAGGTACTGACGAGGAAAGAATTCGACATTTCGAGAAGGGGTTAAACGCTCATTTGACCACTCATGTGTCTGCCTTAGAGAACAGGGAGAGGTTTGCCACTTCTGTGGAGTCCGTAATGAGGATAGAAAGTTTGGTGAATGAGAAGCGTCAGACCAAGAGTAAGAAGGTATATACTTAGTTCCAAGGACAAAGGTCCGAGAGTTTTAGGAAACCAAGATTTTCTACACCAATAGTACCACCAAAGTTTAATACCCAGACACAATGGACGTCGAATAGGGGTAGAGGCCATAGTTTTCCACTGGAAGGAGCCCACAGCTCAGCATCAGTGTCGGTGACAGGACCACTCAGGCCACAGTCGGGGAACAGAGGCTATTTTATATGTGGAAAGATGGGACATTTGATGAAAGATTGTCGAGCTAGAGAGGCAAGTGTGACTCAACCTCAGAGGCAGAGTCAGCAAGGCTCTTAGAGGCAATAGTTTCCAAGTGGCGCTAGAGGACATGGACAAGTATCCCAGGATGGATCGTCAGTGCCCAACAATCGAGTATCGGGTCAACAACAACCAATGGCTAGATTCTATGCGATGAATCAGCCTGATGCAGTAGTTAACCCAAGGGTTGTGACAGGTCAGATGGAACTATTTTATTCTGATATGTCTACATCCTACTTCCTATCTATTTTAATTGATATGGGTGCTACACATTCCTTTATCACTAGAAGAGTGATCTTTGACTGCAACATGATTGTCAGTCATAGAGCAGATAGTTTGTTATTAGAAACCCCTTTGTTGGGATCTGTAGTGTTGCGGGAGGTGTTTTCTCCCTGCACTCTTTCTTTTTTTGAACATCGCATTCAGGTGGATCTTATACCACTTGAGATGCATGGGTTTGATATAATTCTTGGGATGGACACCCTAGAAAAGTATACAGTTGTCTTGGATTGTGACTCCAAGCAGGGTGTGTTCAGAAATGATGGTGATACATGGATCTTTCAGGGAGAAAGAAATATTCTTCCAATCTGTCTTGTGTCAGCTATGGTAGTTGAGAAGCTGATGAGGCAAGGATGCTTTGCATTCTTGGCACATGTGGTAGACACCACAATGGAGGGCTCTAATCTTTCTAAGGTTCCTATAGTTAGGGAGTTTGAAGATGTATTTCCTGAGGAACTTCCAGGTGTACCTCCACCCTGAGAGATTGATTTTGAAATTAATCTAATCCTGGGTACGCAACCAATAGCACAAACACAGTATAGAATGGCACCTGCTGAGATGGCAGAGCTCAAGAAGTAGCTGCAGGAGTTGCTTGAGAAAGGCTTTATCCGATCGAGTACTTCACCATGGGGTGCTCCGATTCTCTTTGTTAAAAAGAAGGATGGATCAATGTGGTTATGCATTGATTATAGACAGCTAAACAAAGTAACTATAAAGAACAAGTATCCTCTGCCTAGGATCAATGACCTGTTTGATCAGTTGTGTGGTGCAAATATCTTCTTTAAAATAGATCTGAGGTCAGGATACCATCAGTTGTGTATCAAGGAGAGTGACATACATAAGTCTGCCTTTAGGACAAGGTATGGTCACTATGAGTTCATAGTTATGTCGTTTGGACTAACTAATGCCCCAGCTGCATTCATGGAACTCATGAATAGAATCTTTCGGCCCTTTCTTGATCAGTTTATAGTAGTCTTTATAGATGATATCTTGATCTACAGTAGAGATGCTCAACAACATGAGCAGCACCTCCGTCAGGATTTAACTTTAATAAGAGAGCATAAGTTGTATGATAAGTTTAGAAAATGTGAGTTTTGGTTACTGAAAATTTCTTTCTCAGGACACATAATATCTGCCTCAGGTATCCGTGTTGACCCTAAGAAATTAGAATTTGTCCTGCAGTGGGAACAGCCAAAGATACCGACGGAGATACACAATTTCCTAGGATTGGCATGCTATTACATAAGATTCATTAAGAATTTCATCTCTATAGCTTTACCCCTAACCAAGTTGACCAGGAAGGAGGTTCCTTTTATCTGGAATGAAACGTGTCAACATTCTTTCCAGATGTTGAAAGAAAGGTTCACAAGTGCACCTGTGTTGGTGTTACCTGAGAAAGGGAAGGGGCACATAGTTTTCTGTGATGCATCTAAAAATGGACTAGGATGTGTGTTGATGCAGGATAATCAAGTGATTTCTTTTGCATCTCGACAGCTTAAGAAACACGAGGAGAATTATCCAACACATGATCTAGAGCCAGCTATTGTGGTCCATGCTTTGAAGATCTTGAGGCATTATCTCTATGGAGAAACATTCCAGATTTTCACAAAACATAAGAATTTAAAACATATCTTTTCTCAACATGAGTTGAACATGAGACAACATTGCTGGATGGAGTTAATCAAGGACTACAATTGTAAAATTGATTATCATCCAGGGAAAGCTAATGTAGTTGTTGATGCACTAAGTAGGAAATCATCATCACCAACCCTAGATAAAGCATAGTTGAACTCCTTAGTGTGCTCCAAGAGAGATATGCTCATCTCCTTGAGGCAAAACAATGTACATCTTAAAGTGTCATTGTAAGCTGGGATGCTAGCTGAGATGCACATAAAACCTACTCTAAGACAACATATTAAAGTAGCACAGCAAGCTGATGTTGTAGTTTAGCAGATCAGGTCAGAGTATGGTAGTGAGAAACGGGATGGATTTCATGAGTCAGAGGATCAAGTAGTCTGTTACCATGGTAGGATGGTAGTACATGATGCCAATGACTTAAGGAAGTTAGTCTTGGAGGAAGCTCATTCTTCGATGTATGTAATGCATCTAGGGAGCACAAAAATGTATCATAACTTAAAGGATATGTATTGGTGTCCAGGATTGAAGAAAGATGTTAATGAGTTTGTTATGCGGTGTCCGGTGTGTCAGCAGGTTAAAGCTGAACATCAAAAGCCTGCAGGAACAATGCAACATTTGCCTATACCATAGTGGAAATGGGATCATGTGACCATGGACTTTGTGGTTGGTTTGCCCAGAACAACCAAAGGTCATGATTCCATTTGGGTGATAGTCGATAGGTTGACTAAGACAACACATTTTCTTCCTATCAAAACAACCTACACTGTCGAGAAGCTGGCACAAATATATGTAGATGAGATAGTGCGGTTGCACGGGGTCCCAGTTACTATTGTTTCTGATAGAGGTCATCAGTTCACGAGTCATTTTTGGGAACGACTACATAAAGCTTTGGGTATGCAATTAAGGTTTCGTATAGCCTTTCACCCACAGACAGATGGACAATCTGAGAGGACCATACAAACTTTGGAGGACTTGCTTAGGCCATGTGTCCTTCAGTTTGTAGGAAGTTGGGATCTACACCTGAGCTTGATAGAATTTGCTTATAATAATAACTATCAGCACAATATTGATATGGCACCATACAAAGCATTGTATGGTAGACGTTGTAGATCTCCTTTATGTTGGTATGAAACCGGAGAATATCAAATTTTTGGTCCTGAGCTTGTGCAGCAGACAACAGAGAAGATTAAAGTAATCCAACAACAGTTAAAGGTTGCACAAGATAGACAAAAATCGTGCGTCGACAAATAGTGAAGACCTTTAGAATTCCAAGTTGGAAACAGAGTCTATCTCAAGGTCTCACCTTGGAAAGGTGTCCTTAGATTTGGAAGGAAGGGAAAGTTAGCTCCTAGATTTATGGGGCCTTATCCAATCATTGAACAGATTGGAAAGGTAGCCTATAAGCTAGAGTTACTACCTGAGTTGCATAAGTTGCATTTAGTGTTCCATATCTCCATGCTGAGGAAGTGTCACCCTGACACAGAGTTAGTTATAAAACCTATGGAGGTAGAATTAAATGACGATATATCATATGTTGAAGGCCCTGTGATGATCCTTGATAAAAGAATTAAAAAGCTGAAAAAGAAAGACATATGTCTTGTAAAAGTTCTCTGGCATCATCGTGGCATTGAAGAAGCTATGTGGGAGCTAGAGGAAGAGATGAGGAGGAAGTACCCTTCTCTTTTCTCTTAATGTTTTCGTTGATGATTTTGGGGATGAAATCCCTATTAGGGGTGGATAATTTGTAACATCCCTGACCTGGGTTATGCTTTAACCCTAGATATTTTGTTATGAAAGTTGATTATATGCTTGCTCTTATCTTTTGAAAAGTAATTAAGGCTCAATAGGAACTTATGTTTCATTTTAGTCCTTTTCGAATAATGTTGAAACACTTTTTGCTTGTTTTGGACTAAAGTGCAAATTAACCTAGTTGAGGGGTTAACTTGCAAATGTTACATGATAAAATGTTCCTCAAATGTTGAATCATCATAGGAATGAGTATGATGCAGTGCTATGGCTTTCACAACCCTGAGCACCAAGAAAGAGCTTGTTAAGCCATGATTGTGTAATAAAACCTAGTTTTGGAGTAATGTGCAATTTACCCAAAACCTAGGGTTCAATATGCAAATTACCTCTTCTAGAGGTTCCCTCATGATTCTTGGAATCATGTAAAGAAAATAATTTGAGAGGGGCGTCTCATTTGAATCACTTTGTAAGAGAGAGAATCTTGATATTAAAATAATCAAGATTTAAGCATAATTGAAACCCTAATTCAATTTAATACAAAAATAAATATATTAATTGATGTGCCTTTCAACCAAAAATGTGTTGGTTGAAATTCTACAAGAATGGACGTCCTTGTGCCTTGAAAAGGCAACGAAAATATCCGTGTGAGTGGAGAGCCCACTCACATTAATAAAAGGAAAAGTAATATACACTCAAATATGGATATTATTATTATATGAATTAAGGTGCTTAATTTATTTTACTTTAATTCATGGATAAAGGATATAATTGCAAAGGGAAATAGTATGTCTTCGTGGGATAGGAGTTGAGGGGGAGATATGGCATCAATTTAAGAAGAAGAAAGGAATTAATTATTACTTTCTCTCTCATTGATTTTTCTTATATACATCCCATTTCTAAGCTAAATGAAAGGCTTTCTCGATCCTTTTTCTTTCCTTGCTTTGGCCATGGACAAAGGAGCTTAGGAGCAATAGGAGGACGTGCCCCAACCTGTAGGTAATCTCCCTAGTCATCTTCAACCTTGATTTCATGGTGGAAATAAAAAATCAATGATTGATTTCTTCTTTTCTCCATGCAATCTTCAATCCTAGCCAATCCTTTTCACTCAAAAGCATGATGAACGAACCTTGTAGAGTTGAGAAAGCTTTTTCCACCATTAAATACGTGAAGTTTGGAGCTTTGAATCTTCCTTGAAAGCGGGTTATATAACTTGAACCCTTAAATGTAATTACTGCATTCAATTCTCCATCATTGGTTGATTGTTTTGTTCATCCTAAAATCCCTTTGATCAATTGATGAAATTTCCATACGTACGGTAGTAGTTTTTGCAGGATCGAAGCTTGATGATGATGACATCATCCTAAGTGCACACCTACACAAATATCCTTTGCAAATAGTTTCATGAACTTGAGACCAAACAGTCTCAAGACCGTTTCGGATCAAATGGTCTCAGACCGTTTGGAGCTCAACAAATTATGTGATGGATGATGATCTGATGGATTGAATTGAATTGGTTTCAACAAGGTTCAACATTTGAAGGTCCATCAATTATTAACCCTAGATCGGGTCATTATTGAAACCCTAATTGAATTCTATGAGTTTTCCTTATTTGGTTTGGGTCAAACGATCTCAAGGCCGTTTGACACCAAACGGTCTCAAGACCGTTTGGGGCCAAATGACCTCAAGACCGTTTGAGTTCAGGTCATGCCCAATTTGAAAGGTGGTCCAACGATTTCAAAGAAATTGGTTCCACAATGACCAATATTGAAGGTTCATCGATTTCAAACCCTAATCCAATTGGGTTCAAAGCCCTAATTGAGGTTCAATTGAAGATTGATTCAGTTGAAGGATGATCCATTAGTTCAATAGAAGGTTGATGCATGGGTTCAATTGATGAGTGGTTCCATGGATTCAATTGATGAGGGGATCAATCATTGAAACCCTAAATCGATTTGAGTGGTTGAGACCATTTTTTGGTCCAATCGGTTTTGAGGAGGTTTGGACCAAACGGTCTCAAGACTGTTTCAGTCCAAACATTCTCAAGAACGTTTGGGACCAAACGGTCTCAAGACCATTTGGGACCAAACGATCCCAAACCGTTTGGGTACTCAATCAATCTCAAGAACGTTTTGGCTAAACGGTTGCAAGCACAAAATTTCTAAACGGTTTCAAACCGTTAGACCAAGACCGTTTGGAGGTCATTCAAGCAAGACCGTTTGGGGTCTGGTTGGCCAAGACCGTTTGGGGTCTAAGTGACCAACACCGTGTGGGAAGTAATTAATCAAAACCATTTGAACACTTAAGGTGATTAAAGGTCAATTGTTTAATTGATTATTAAATGATGTAAATCAAGGGTGATTACATTAGTTGTACCCTTAATAAGATAGGGTGATTAGTAACCTTTAAGGATTAATCTTTGGAGATTATGGAAGCAAAATCTCAACACACTACACTAACCCCAATTGGGTGTATTAGAATAAAGAATTGACTTATTTGAGTCAACTTTGAGGTACTCAACATCCCAGAGAGGATGAGAGAGAAAGTAGTGCTTATATGTAAATACAAGTTTCAATTCCTTCATTATGAGTAAAATATGTAATTAGGGATTGATCCATGATGATGAGATCATGAAATCCTAATTAAGAAGAATAGTGAGTCTTAACCCTAAATTAGAGCAATACAGGGTGTAACCCTAATTTTGGGACATTTGTATATGTAACCCTAATTGGATGTGAATAGAAAACCCTAACCCTAATTGAGGGTGATGCTATGAGAAACCCCAATCAAGGGTTATGTAAGTGAAATCCTAATGCAATTATGTGATGTGAAACTCTAACTCAAGGTGATGCTATGTACTAATATGTGACACTTTGATATGAAATCCTACCCCGATAGAGGGTAAAGGTGTACGAAGCACTAATCTTGGGTTATAGTGCATGAAACCCTAATGTTGGGAAATATGATGATAAACCATAACCCTCATTTGGGTGATGGGATGAGTATTTCTAATTGACATGATTTGAGAAATTCTAACTCTAAAATGGAAACAGTGATGTTACTCTTACATTGCATATGTAATTAATATAACTGTTATCATGTGCACTAATCATGCAGGTATCATGAGATGTTTGACGTAACCAGGTATGAGCTATGATGATTACTATTGAAATTTCTTTATGGGCCTTGTAAGCCATAATATGTTGTGTTGCCTAGTGAAAGGTAACAAGAGATTAATGAGCTTTAGGAGCCATGTGAGATATATGTACTATAAGTATCATGTTTACCTTGGTCAGATGACCTCAAGGTATTAGTTACTCAATAAGTGGTAACAAGTGTTCTTGATAAATTGAGGGTTTGAATACCCATATTTCATATTCTTAATGATGAGATGTTAAGGGATGAGAATGCCCCTAATGTGACAAGGGATATTGAAATCCCATTGTTTTATAAAGCTTTGAAAAGGACTTGATAGAAGTAATACTTATTCTTTGTAGCATTTGTTATAATGAATTATGTCTGAAAACATGACTGATGCTAAAAGAATACAGTAATGTACTTAATTAATCAAGTGAAATCTTATCATGTAGAGCCCTGGCCATAGATCCATCATCGTCAGTAGTTTGGTGATGGTGAAACATGTTTTCCTATGGAAACTCCTGGAGGGCATACTTTTGAGTATGTGGGGTTATGGGTGCGAATATCCTTACGCCCTAATGGAGGAATTGATGCGAGGTAAACATTAAATGTCACAATCCTTCATTATATATGTCGGGATGGATGTATCACTAATCTCCCAAATGTCGGGATGGATGTATCATTAATATCCTGATGATCTTAATGCCAGATCGATGTGAGATAAATATAATATCTCTCGATTGTGAAGAGAGTACAACATGCCACTGTAACTCTAATAACGAAGTTACTAGTATACCCTGGAAAGCTATTTAGTAGAGACACTAGATGTCCTACATTTGGTCCTCACACTGACTGAGGAAGATGAGGTCATGGGAATCCGGCTCTTCTATTCACCTATGTATGGTACCGATTTCGATTTCGCAATGGTCGGTTGGAGTATGAGTGGTATACCTCATCTCCTCAGGGCTTAAGTATGATTGTAAAATGTAATCATATGTGTAGCATATTTGCTTAAGTTTGAAATATGAGAATTATTGGTTGATAATATCTTGCTTAGAATATCATAGATGGATAAATGTTATACATGTCCTTCATATTCCTTATTGAATAAGTGACATGTTGCTTTATCAAGATATAACTGAAATGACTTGGATAGAGAGTAATGATCTAATATGTTTAGACATTGATTTATCTATTATTGAATACTTATGATTCTTCTGCTCAGTTTTATTCTGTTAATTGCAATAATAATGTTTTTGGTGGAGAGTTATATCTCTCACTGGGGAAATTTCAATTTTCTCACCCCCGTGGGATCCAACTCTTAAGGTAAACATAGAAGAAGAAGCAGAAACCCTACAGCGGGTGAAGAACAGCAGCAGCAGTAGTAGCAGGGACAGCAGTGACATCCAAGTGGAGACACTGGCTGTCATGTTTGTGTATACAGTTCTATGTGTTGTCTCTGTACTCTTAGGTCCTAGGAGTCAATAGTTAGTTTAATATTGATCTGAGATTTTGGCTTGATGCCTCGAGATTTTTATGCTGCTTATGTATAGTTTAACAGGGCAGTTGATGCTTGTAACTCTCGAGAAGGAATGTTACAAGAGATGTACTTGTGAATCAGAATATAATTAAATTACTTTGGTTCTTTTTGAAATAATTTTCCAGTGTATGGATATCATTGTAAAGGTTTTAAATTTTTAGTGATTTTCAATAATCCGCTGCAGATTATTCGCTTCCTCTTAAGTTAATTATGTTTCATGAGTTGGATGCCACAAGAACTATTGTCTTTTGTTTCTTTCTTCTCCTCTTCATCACATTTTTCCTGTCCTCACTGTGATCTTCTGATTCCACATATTTTCTTCTGAGGGTCAGCCTTCTTCTCTTCGTCGGTGGGTCGACATCCTTTGTCGGTGTGTCTTTCGGTTTATCTACATTCACTAAGGCAAAACCCTCTGCAAATTCTTTGAATCCACTTTCAGGTGACTGTGATTTGTCACCCTCATCTTCCCACATTCTTTTTAGATTTTTATTTTCTTCTTCTAACTTGGCTATTCTTTCTTCTAGCCTTTTATTCTCCATCTACAGCTCAGTGAATTTCTCAACACTTATTCTTGTGCAGATCTCCTTATGCATTTTGAGCTCCTCCTCCAACATTTGGATTCTTGTCTCCAGGGTGGAGGTGTCAGGATGTCTCCCTCTTTGATGATTGGCTTTATTGGTCCCTTATTGGTTGTTGGCTTACATTTTGCTGGCATGTCCTTCGATGATTTTGCAGCCTTCCAATCATCTCCCTGGTCTACCACTATCATTTGATAAACATGTCCAACATATAAATAAAAATAATGTGTCACAAAATGAAACATGTATGATTATGGTGTATATTAGATTTTGTAACAAAGATTAGATAATATTACATCCTTAGGGTCCACTGCCCCTAATTCCATCAATTTCTCGACCGCTGCAGCCCACTTCTTTATCCTTGGCTTTTAGTCCAGGAATGTTGGCTTTGCCATCTTTGTCATCTCATATGCCCAAACCTGCATGTAACATATAGAAAATATAATGCATATGTAACTGCCCCCCATAGTCAATATTGTATGAATGTAGATGAATATGATTTTCTTCACTTATGCATAGGCACATGACACAACCTGTTGTGTACAGGGTGTTCTTAGCCCATCTCTCCTTTCCTTCTTAGCTGGACATTCTCCTTCAGCATCTTTATATTCTTGAAGATACTCCCATGCACCAGCATTGCCCAATTCATCTGCCCAGTGGTAGTGACATCATCTAGGTAGTGGATAATATAGATTGGTATGCAATAGCTGGTGTCTGGGATTAGGAATGTTTCCAGCAGGTGCAACATCCACGCACGGCAAATATTTTTATTGTTCGTTGGATTGTTGGTCTTGGCATATTCTTGCCAAAGTTTTGTTAAGTTGTCCTTATGCATGACATCCTTTTCTCTCAACCTCTTTGAGGTCTCACCTTCATTTCTATTTTTACAAGTCGCCTTGGCAAACTCTTGCCATATCGACTTTACTATGTCAGAATCTTTCCTTTGTTTTATTTCTATACCTTTGTTGGGGATACCTAGAATTATCCCCACGTCATCTACTGTCATCCTTCTCTCCTCCTCGTTAGCCAGCAGAAATATGTCTTCATCGACATATCTATCTATTAAATCCTCTAACAATCCTATGTCAACCGCAAGATTTGGCATCTTTACGAGGTTTGCAAAGGTTGTTGAGCTCAGCATCATAAGTTGTTCTTTTGTATACACCATGCTCTTACTAGTGTTGATGTAGCTTTTTAAGGAGCACCTGTGGTACAGTCTATTTACTCCCACTGCAAACATATCAAAATTTATTGTTAGAGCTCATTATTTATTTTGTAAAAGCAATTTAATAAACTGCAAGTAACTGAAAATTAAAACAATTATAATTCCATACAATCTTACATTTCTCTTCATTTGCTTTTCCTTTACCCTTTTGTGTTCTCTTATTTCTTTCCACTTTTCCCCCCTCATTTGTAGCCTTTTCTTTTCCTTTCTATTTCCTTCTTCTTTCCTCCTCTTTTGTATCACCATCAGCCTTCCCTTTCTCTTCAGTTGCTTATTCCTTCCCTTTCCCCTTGGTTTTTGTTTTTCTTCTTTTTACATCACCTTCTTATTTGCTAGCCTTTTCTGTCTCTTTCTATTTCTGATTTGCATTTGTACTCTCCTCATCCCCTTTGCTTTCTTCTCCTGCATACGAATAGAGTTACTCCAAGAATGCAATATTTAGCTTAACAATATTATTTTCTAGTTTAATTGATATGTCTAGTGTGTGAGACACTATTTTTTACTCAAGCATTACTTTCAGAAATAAATACTCAAACATTACTTTCAGTTACTCAAGCATTGTGTAATAGTTACTCAAGAATTAATTTCAATTACTCAAGTATTCTGTAATAGTTACTCAAACTTTATTTTCAGTTACTCAAGAATTAATCTCGGTTACTCAAGCATTCTGTAATAGTTACTCAAGCATAAATTTTAGTTACTCAAACATTACTTTCAGTTACTCAAGCATTCTGTAATAGTTACTCAAGCATTAATTTCATTTACTCAAGCATTAATTTCAATTACTCAAGCATTACTCTCAGTTACTCAAGCATTACTCTCAGTTACTCGAGCATTACTCTTCCTATTATAACAGTTACTTGAGACTATCTCATAGTTACTCAGATCTGTTGGTGTAGTTACTCTAGCTACATCGTCTAGTTTTAATGTAGTAACTATCGTACATTGACACATCAGTAGTAGCCTGCATAGCAAGAGGGGCAGGATGCAGAGAAGGTCAAAGACATAATAGTAGTAGTCTGCATGGAAACACAAATTACCTTATTGTTCTTCTTTTCCCACTTTGTTGCGTGCAACTTCTTTCTTCTCAGTAGCTTGGTTGCCTCCATGACCAGCAGTAGCAACCTTACTGCGCTTTGCACTTTTTGATGGAGGTTTGATCCTTGGGGGAGATGTAACCCTTTTTTTTCCTTTTCTTTTGTGTCTGAGGTGTCGAAGAAGTAGCTTGCTTATCTCCTTCAGTATCCATCGCAACTCCTATTTTGACCTCTTTCTGTATTATCTGAGGAGACTCAACAGCAAACCCCTTCTCCATTTTCGTAGATTCTTCTTTCCCCTCTTCTTCCGCTTATGTTGCCCTGGTAGCCTATTTCTTATCCCCTTTCGGAGTTGTCAGAGTAGTTTTTTCTTGTAATTCCCTTTCCGCAGCCGATGCTGCTTTTCCCGCTTTTTCTGCCTATTTTGACATCTTCTCGTCGGCTTGAAACGGGTGCATTTCGAAGTCGTCGTTGCCTATTTCGACCACTATCGGTCTATTCTTTCTCCACGGAGGCAATTTCGATGATTTCTGTGAGACTTTCTTTGTCCTCGTCATCTCTGAGTAACTGACGAGTCGATGAAGGAGCGATTGGAGGAGGTGATGATGGAGGAGGTGGTGATAGAGTGGTTGGGTGATGTCTTCACTGGTGAGATTGCACGATAACGGGAGAAATCATTGGGAAGGGCGATGGATTGAGTAGAGGAATTGGGGTTTTTCTTCGCTCGCTAGCTGCTCTTTCCGCTATTTTCTCGCTGCTTCCGCTCGAATGTTTTTTTTTCATTTCTTTCTTCTATAACAGGTTCTGGGTTGAGGGAGTATTGCTGCCGGGTAGGGTAATTAAGTTACCCGCGCGGGCAACTAAAAGTAACTATATATATATATATATATATATATATATATATATATATATATATATATTATCAATATATATATAGGATTATCTTTAGTACCCACACGGGTAACTTGGCATTCGCTACTCGTGACTCATGGAAAGTAAATATTTGGTCAGAAAAGTAACTTTGTGGACATAAAAGTAACTCTGTTGATAAAAAAGTAACTATTCATATCAAAAAGTAAAATCAGGCAGAATAAAGAGTAAAAAATTTAGAACAAATATGTAATTGTATGTTTGTTATATCGTTTACAAATATTACTATCTATGCATGAGAAGTACAATTTTGGAAGGTAATGTAACCTAATACATGTGAAAAGTAAAAAATTCCAAAAAAAAGTAACTTAATTTGGAGTGGGTAGCTACCCGTACAAGCAATGAATGAATGCCCTATATATATATATATATTTATATATATATTTATATTTATATATATATATATATATAATATAGGATAAAAGAATTGTGTACCCGAGTACATGTAGCTTATATGTACCCACCTTCATTTATGGTGATTGTAGAATTCAACTAAATAATCCAACCTTATGGATGTAATGTATACCCCTTAGATAAGATGTGTACAAAAAATCACCACAATCTCACATTCATAGATCATTTAGCAAAAGAAAATGTGTATTTTCTAATCAACGGTAAATTGCAGAAATTATAGAAACCATTGAATGATGTATTGTTATATCTCATGATCTATATGACATATGATTATGATTTTTTAAACACATATAATCTTTATAGTGTTGAATCAATCTATATGGTTAGATTTTATAAGCATACTCCACGTGTGCTATTTTAATGGCCGTTACACGTAAGTTACATGTACCGGTCGGTACACACTTCCTAACCTCATATATATATATATATATATATATATATATATATATATATATATATATAATACCCGCACGGGTAGCTACCTGTGCACCCTTCCTGATATTTTTTTTTTAAATATTGGAATTGTAGAGGAGCATTTTATCTAGCTCCCCAAAAATTTTGATCTAAAAATAATATCATTTGCCCCACCAAAATCAAAAAATCCGTCCATATATTTACTGACTGTATATTTTCTGCGTAGTTACTTTTTAGTCACATAGTTACTTTTTATATCAATAGAATTACTCTTTTGATCAGAAGAGTTACTCTTGTGTACCATATAGTTACTCTTTAGGATGTGCGAGTAGCCAGTGGGTAGCGAAAATCTGGTTATCCACGCGGGTAACGAATGAACAATAGCCATATATATATATATATATATATATATATATATATATATATATATATATATGGGCCCATCTTTAATGCCCGCGTGGGTAACTGCCGGCCACCCATTTCAGATAATTTTTTTCAAGTTGGTTACTTTTGACATGTAGAGGGTTACTTTACCTTGCAAACTATTGAGTTTCATGCATAGATAGTTACGTTTGTAACGGCAGATTTCAAAATACGGTTACATATATATATTGTGTATTTTGTACGGGATTACTTTTTTAGTCGTATAGTTACTTTTTTATCAACATAGTTAGTTTTTTTATAGCAGAATTGCTTTTCTGGTGTTGTGGGGTTGTGAAATTCAGGCTACCCGCGTGGGTATTAAAAAAACGGCATATATATATATATATATATATATATAGTGGAAAACCCTAAAACTAAATTAGACATCCTTTGTATAATGTTGGATACAACTTGAATCAATAATGAAATATGAAACTTATAGATTATTCATTATTTATTGGAATTATATTTGGGGTTTTTGTTTAGCATTTCTCTCCATCAGTAGGGTGATTTGATGTGGCCAAATAAGTACCCTTGTGGCATGTCTATGAAACATATAGAGTAATAGATGTAAGATACATTTATCTTCTACTTACAAAATGGATTTCAATAAAAATCTAATTTATTTATCTCACACTGTTATGTTATTCTTTTTATAATGCATTTTACTTTTTATATTTAAGTAATTATGTCCTTCATGTGCATCATGTAGTCATCGTTGTTTTGTTGAACCCTTTACCCCTTTGATATTTTTGGTAATTCATATATTGTATGGATTTATGGAATGAATTTGTGAGTATTGCATGTAAGTGTTAGATGTAAATATGTTGTAGATTTTGCAGATTCTTGTTCGTGTACAATTGAAAATTAACTTTCAAGATATAGTCAGGTTTTATAATAGATACTTGTGGATTGTGATTGTTTGTGTGCATGTATAGTATTGTTCTATTTTGTGTGTGTGATTAGATAACATTTCTGGTTGTTCCCATGTCAGTCCTTCAGGATCTAGAAGGGGAAAAGGTTGGATGTCATAGATTCCACATGAGAATCTAAAGGATTCAACTCTACAACTATGTGGCAACAAACTTTTTGATAAGTTTCATAGATCCTCCGCCACTAGTGTCTGGGCTCACATAGAACTATAGACCTACGTTGTATTTATGTACAAGGTCATTAAAATCATTTTGTGTATCTGAGTTGTGGATTGGAAAATTTTATGTGGATTAAATACCACAAACAAAATAGTATTCCTTTTGTCTTTATACATCTATATAAAGGCAAAGTGAGGTAGGATTGATTTGTTATATCTTCTTCTTCTTATCTTTATACATGTATGAAGACAAAAAGAGTGCATCTTTGTGTGTGATTTTTAGTGCACATAGCCGATCCCTTGTGGAAACCTTGAATATTATAAGAAGTTACAATCATTGGATTGTTAGAATAGTCCCATACCTATGAGCTCTGGGTAGATTCTTGGGCTTATAAGGTGTGTGGTACCTTCATCTATTGCTAATTGATTTTGGGTTGAATACCACACATTATAATATGATATCATAGTAGACCCTACGAGATAAGTGTGAGAACCACACCCTATATAAAATAATAAGTATAAGCACATAAAAGTGGATGCACTTGAGGGGGGCTGTTAGAATAGTCCCATACCTCTGAGCTCTGGGTAGATTCCTGGGCTTATAAGGTGTGTGGTGCCTTCACTGTTGTCAATTAGTTTTGAGTCGAATACCACACATTCACATCTGGACATGTGTCGTCAATGTTTTATCACCATAATAATCATTGAATATTTTGGGCAGTTGGTTGCTAAGGTCGATGGGGGATGTCAATAGGTGATGTGTTGTCAAGGACAGGTCTATGGGGGCGGCGGTTAAGTGGGGAAAGAAGTTGTGGGTGACTGTGGGGAATTATGGATGGAAGGATCTGGTGGTTGTGGTTAAAGGGGATGGAGGAAGAAGGATGGAGGAGGCAAAAGATGGAGGGATATGGAGGAGAGGGGAGATGTTGGATTTGGATGTAAGGGAGAAGAGGATTATGACAAATCAAAAGGATGCTCTGATGCATGTGAACATAATAAGTTTGCATTATTGACATAACTAGCACAGGCATAGACACCATCCTTGTATAGGATAGGAGGATTCAGTAAACACAGAGTTCACCAATATGTGACAAGATACAAGACGCTAAAGAGTGGACGAAATAAACAATTTCAACACATATATTAACATATATAATCGTAATAACAAAATTTGGATAACTACAAAGGTGGTTAAATGTAAGCAAACTGGCTTCTTTTAGAAAAAAACTAACATTAAAGTTGAAAATTTAGAGCAATAGTAAAATATATTATTCAATGTGCTTTTTGTTCTTCGTTACATTTTTTAATAATGAAGGCAATTCAATGTAAATAAAATATAATTATTTTATTTAAAAATAATAAAAATCTCAATTTCAAACTTCAGAAGAAAAAAAAGGAGTAAAATATATTTTTATGTGATTTATATTCTTTGTTGCAAAGAAATGATACTTTTTAAATGTTTTAATGATTATTGAATTATTAGTTCATAATGTCTTACATCTAATTTATTAATAAAATTGGTAAAAATAAAAGGTTGAAAAGAACATATTTCAAATAAAAAAATTCATTATAGATCAGAAATCTATGGAAGAGAAGAATCACTCCGCCACAAGAAAAGAAAAGAAGTATAGCAGCCCGTGGGAGAAGACCAGTCGTAAAGAAGAGAAACCCACTAATATATTCACTAGAATTACCTAAAAAACCTCCAACTAAGATCATCAATGTTCACAATAATTCCAAAATATTTGGGAGAGAAAAGGAGTTGAAGAAATGATCAGCCAATGTCGGAGAAGGGGCTAATTTTGACCAATATATATAAGGAAGCATTCGTCTTTTTTAGTACACATTTTTCCACGTGGCATCGCCAAACCTTTGCCCTACAAGTACAAAGTTGTTGGGCCACAATGCTCAAGTTGCACGTGGGGCCAATGTATTACCATGGCAGATAGATTGCCTCCACGAGGCAGCAATCCTATCTCCCACGATGATGAGTTGTACAACTTCTGTGTCACGGCAGTAATCCCGCTCTAGGATGTAGTGGTCTCATATAGGAGCAACAAATCCCGGACCGGTTTGTGTGGCTCCTTTTTTAGTGCAATACGTCTTATGTCGTCCGCTCGTACGTCCCAAGTGGGAGCAATGTGTCTTAGATCCGGATGTATTGTCCAATGTGGAAATGACATAACTGATAGTTAATGACATAACTGATAGTTAGAGAAAAATAAGTTCACTTTTGAAGGAACTTGTTATGTTACTAATAGGGATGAGCATTGAGCGGGGTCATACCGGGTTTTGTCTCTATTCTAAATCCAAATCCACATTTTACAGCGGGCCATGGGTCGGATTCGGACCTAGATAAAATTGAAAAATGTCAGTCCATACCCGACCCATATAAGAATGATGGATTTTGGGCCAGATTCGGGTTTGCCCATATAACATCGGATGAACGTACAAAATTTTGCTAGATCTAACTTGCTAACATGAAAACTAAACCAGTATGATATGTATTTTGTGATCAACCTTCACAAGAATATATATACAATATAGTTTGTGATCAATGTAGCCAGAGTATGTATACTTTAGTTATGTGATCCCCTACAACTATGAAATGGAACAAATCATTTTCTTGTACATGTGAATGCATGAGACCTAAAAATTTAGTGGAAACTACAATGTTGTGACTTTTGCTTCCTCATCCTACATGTATATACAATGAAATGAGTTTTGGAAGGACAAAAGATCATTAGTCTCCTACACGTGGGCATATAAGAAAATAAAGAGCATAATCTACTATGCACTGAGCAAAAGATCATTAGTCTTCTACATGTGGACATAATAAGATGAAATTAAAAAAATCAAGTACGTCTATCCATGTCAGTCTATCCATGTCAATGATGGTTATCTTACTAGTATCAATTCACTAATCATATTTATTAGATTATCCATGTTTCTATTGATTGGATAATGTATATTTTTCTTTCAGGAAGAATATAGATATATACATACATATTGTACATAAAAAATCTGGGCATTCGAATTTTTGGGTCTGGGTTTCTCTCCGCCCGTATTCGGCTCAAATAAAATATAAGTTTAAATTTTAGGTCTGATCTACCCATATTATAAATCGGATTCGGGTCTGGATCGGATTATACGGACTGGGTCGCGAGTCGGATCGGGCTGGCCCGACCCGATGCTCATCCCTAATTACGGATAGGTAACTTAATTTTTCCACACACGACATTGTTATTATGTACTTTGCCTTATCCACACACGGGGCAGCGTAATCTGCCTAACTCTGACCTAACGTTCCAGCTGAGAAGTACAGGGGTATAGCGTCGACGTAGCACATATAAAGCTGTGCCTTTTAGTTCTTCCTCCAAAAACCATCTCAACTTTAGATGGTACTTCAACAAATCTTCCTGTCCTCTTCCAGTGGCCTCGCTTCACGTTACCCTGTTGGCACCCGCTATTGTTTCCGAGGTTACTAAAGGTGACCACACCCCTCCTCCGCCCGATCCTCACACAAAGACAAACAGTGACCACACCGTGAGGGTTGTTTGGGAACCGGCAGCGGTGAGGTCGAAACTTCACGTGGATGTACACGAGAATGAACCTTCGTGTCCTCTTCACAGACTATTCAAAACCGACCTTAACGACAAGATATTCATAGCCCCTCTCCGCTGCTGAAAACTCCATCACGGCCGCCAAAACCCTGCTACAGCCCCCCCAACAAGTGGTGACGATCACCTCTGTCACATCGCCATCACGGCTCCCCGTCCCCCGCGACGGACGGGTCCTCTCCGGTTGGTGGGTGTTGGCATGCCGTACAAGTGTCCACAGACAGGTGGGCTGCATGATTGCCAAACAGGCCTCTTCCTCGCCCACTACACTCGGCCGAACCGGGCAGCATACTGATTGCCCGGGTGGCGGTCCAATGCGGGGAGCATGGCCGGGGCCGGCTGGTCAGGTGGGTTTTTGCCTGGTAGCTCGCGGTGAAGGCAAGGTCGGGACCCCATATTCACGACTCACATGTCCATAGCATATCTAATTTAAAAATTTGTTTAGCAGCAGCTTGTAACCGTTTTTGCTCATTAGGAGATCGGTTTTAGAATCCTACCGACAACGCAATAATCAATTTCCTATACAACCAGTTTGAGCCTATAATGTGCTTCAATGATTTCTCCCGGGGACAGGGAACAAACAGTTTTCAATGCAAAAAAAACAAGATGAGCGTTTTCCCCATCTCGGTGTAAAAACTGCTTAACCAGACGAATTAAACCATGCATTGCAAAAAATATAGCGACTAGCTCGGTCGATTGTTATGTTTAATTACCTTGGAATCGTTCGGGATAACAGAGGTTTGGTATAGATGCTACTCAAACCTATAACGTTAAAACTAAAATTAGAAATGCTCATCTTATTTTTGGCCAAATAATATGATGTTATTTAAATGGTATTTTTTTGGTTTATATCTGAACAGTGTATTTAAATTATTGGTATCACGTTGATTTTAAATCAATATCCTATTTTCGTAGTCAATATTACTATTGTAATTCTATGAAAAAAAATATTTTTCTAACTGAAACTACTAGTATCGCACATATTTCTTTGGTATTATAGTATTAAGTATATACTTGTGTGGTACTGATACGTATAAGTATAGGTCATTATACATGTATGCCATCTTTTTGCTATATTTGTATTTGAATATGAACTACAAAAATCTATCAAACTGACATTTGAAATGCTCATTGTTTGGATTGTATAATCCTATTTAATTGTTCTAGTATTTATAATTTCTATTGTACCAAAAGAAATATCTATAAGTCAGGCCAAACGAAATATTATTATTATTGGTTTTTGTAGTATTATTGTGAAAATAAAATTATTTTGTTACAAATTATTAGCATATTAAAGAATGGTTATAGAGCTACTACAATCTATACTAGTATGATTCTATTCAGCATTCAGTGCGAAATTTGAAAATTTAGGACTATATGGGGTTTTCTAAAGAAGCACATAAGACAATGTTCACGCCACATTGTTTGGGTTCATGTGTGACATGCAATATCCTAATACCTTATGGATAAATCTAATTGATAAGGTAGTGTATTCATGCATTCATAAATGGATCACACTTGGTTGCATTCCAACCTTAATAGATACATGCAATGATTTGGATGTTTGTCTCATGTATTTTTTAATAAATTTGATACTATTTACTATGATTTTTGGTATGTTACATAGAGTGTTGACATATTATTTGGGTGAACACTAACTATTTTTTGTATGTCAGGTTGTCGTTTGGAAAACATGGTGCAATAGTCCAAAGTACTTTAAAGGATATATGAAGTTGAATGTTCTAGTGAAAGTTCTTCATTGAATATTTGATAATAAGACTCTAAAATTAGAGTGGATTTCACTAGAATTGTATATTAGTGTTCTATCTAGGTTCTTATTCCTATATGACATTTTCATTATTCATAGGGTACTATTTGATTTGGTTGACAACCTCAACAAGTTTGAGGGATTCAATTTGCTAGAATCGGTACACATTTTCATACATTTGGATATTCTAGATACATGTCAAAATAAGAAACGGTATCTAAAGGGGTGGATTATAGGTTTTATGGCACACATGTATAGTTTTATGTTTTTGTTTTATGTTGTGTCATATTTCTATTGTTTTATTTACAAATAAGTCATGTATTTTGTTGCTTATTAGGTAGTTTTTAAATTTTATAATCTAATATTGTTTTGTTCATATATATGGATAAGTGAAAGTCAGGAACTTTTACCTTTCATTGTTCCAATAGAAATACCAAACATAAAGTCAAAATGTGATTTTAAATTTATCTTGTATTTGGCCAAGTATATTAAAACCATAAAGATTTTACACCATGACTCATGAAATGTTCAAGATCAGGGTGGTTCTTGAGCTGGACCTGACTCTGGTCCACCACTCATTGCCTTCACACCCACGTTAGGGTTTCCAGGCCTGATGCACAATCTGCAGTGATCTACTTTTCCCCAAGTTCCATAGTGTCGAACCGTTACCGCGCTGGATGGATACCCTGAGGTCCAAACCCGGTAAGGAACTGTAGCTGGGTGAAGCTCTGCCCTGTAGCGAGGAGCTCTGGTAGCTAGACTTCACGGTGGAAGTGGTGCGGTCGTGCGTGATTCATGGAGGATGCTGCCAGAAAGTAGGGGCGTAGATGTGAGGTTTTTGAGGATGGCAACCTCTTATAAGTCCACTACATTTGAAGATATCGCCCCCATAGTCAATATGTTATCCACTACGGTAAGATCTTGTGTTGGTTGCAGATTTGCAACAACATCTAGGTGGGATCAGACCTGCGATCCATCTTTTTTCTCTATTTGCTTCTCACCTACTCTCAAACCGCTAGTTTGCAAGTGTTGTGTGGCATCCCTAGAAGTTCGGTCTACAATAAATGTGACCAAATATTGTTGGGTTACAATTTAGTTCATTCTAATAAAATAACACCCTAGAGTAACCCATGAATACAATGATGATACATATATTTGGATCATAATCAAATAACACACATTATCTAGCCCTAATTATTTCATTATGATTAGTTAGGGTCAAAAATAGTATTTGGCCCCATAATTATGCGTACTATGTTCCATAGTTTCAATTATGGGAAATTTATGAGATATTAGGACTTCCCTCAATGTTTGACAATATAACTTCATTTTTAATGACAATTGATGCATTATTTGTCCTAGGTACCAAATAGGTATAAATCACATGATTCCTATCTCAAACCAAAAATCTAACTGAATATTTGAGTTCCTTATAGTCGAACTAGTTAACCTACATAGTTTCATTGTGTTTAGATGATCCAAGCTATTCAAATAAATTCTACAAAGAAAGGGGTGTGTTTATGTATTATTTTACCTTGATATCTCAATAACGTAGTTGATTAACCCATTTGACCCAAGTTAGACCTTGGCTTGATCAAATGGCCTATCACGCATGTGTCACATGGGTGTACCATTGATTTAGTAAAATATGGAACCCACAATATTTGTTGCATGAGGATCCAAGAGACATCCTATCATCTTCTTCTTTGCACAGGCGAGAGTCCAACATGGAATGATAACTCGATAGTTTGGCTTATGATCTAGTTTGATTTTCTCACAATATGGTTGATCTTCTCAAGAATTAAGACTCCCATCAAACTGAGAACTCCCTTCTAATCCTTGTATACCCTCATAAGAACCTTAGATTGTAGAGGGGACGAAACGCCTAATCACCTATCATCGTTCTTCTCCACAAACTTCTTGCAACCGACCCCCATGTTACCACACTTGGTCTTGCCTCTAACTGAATCTCTAAGGAGCTACACACACCTACAAGTAAGGCTTCCCCTCAGGCAATTGAAGTTGAGCCACCTTGAGCCAACGCCATTTAGTCAACCTCTTCTCCAACATCACTAAGCTCAATGCAACATATATGGTAATCAAAGTTTGAGTCATGACTCTGCAAGCATCCTAACACATGTATCGTCTTTGCACTGGTGTTTTTCGAGAACTAAATCAACCCTTCTGCTCGGTCAACAAGCTCCGGCCATAACTGGTGGTGGTCGTCCTCACTGGTCTACCTCATTAGCTTTTGGTGGTGTTTTTTCTTTCTATACCCTCATTACACCACCGTGAAGTTTCCTTTGGGCTTGGTTTGCGCTTTTCACTATCGATTAAGAAAAGTCAACTTTGAGTTTTGTTGCTCTATTTTTCGGCCATCGCAGGGCCACACAAAGGCTTTGTGTGTGATCCTTTGTCCCTGTTTGGTACTCTGGATTCGTTCTATCATGGCTATGATAGTTTGGACCTCCACTTCACCCAGGTCGCAAGCAAGACGAGTGTTGGGATGAGGATTCCTTGCTCCAGGTTTCCTGGTCATGCCATGACTAAGGCTTGAAGAAGCCTGGTTTTGTAGTTACACACCTACCCTAAGAAAATCGATTTTTCTATCAGGATGCCTAGAGTAGTTTGGGTTTTTGTGCTCTTATTTAAGTCAGGGGCCACATTGATTGAAGATGGGACCTTGGAAAAATTTCCCCTGTCATGCCTATGATAAAAATTTAAAGCCAATGGCATATCAGTCATTTCATTTTGCTTTTGTCCAATCTACTAAACTAATAAATGGATTTATCTAAACTCTGATTGCATGATACATCAAAATTCATATCTTTTGATTCGTATGTCCAAAGAAGGTGAGTTATATATGAATGTTGATCAATTTATCAAGATCTAGAAGATGGACTAGGATTTAGAGCCTTTTTTTACTCTAGGTTTTCTATTTTAGCCAAAAACCATGAAACGCTAGAAACTAAGGTGAATGTAAGTATTAATGAAGTAATATTGAATTAACATGATGATCAGGGTTCTTCAACCTAAGGAGGTCAATAGGATCTTCACTATGAAAGAGATAAGTGGTCCATTATAATAACACTGACCTAGATTTTAGGATAACCCTAGAAGTTTTGTCTAAGTAAGATAATTAGAACCTTGTATTAATCTTTTAAAAAGTAATTAAGACTAAAGGAGAGCTCAAGTTTCGAGTTTGGTCATGTTCAAATGTTGTTTGAACAATGTTTGCTTGTTTTGGACCAAAATGCAATTTACCCAAGATGAAGGGTTATCCTAGAATATGGCATATGATGAGTATGCCCTTAGTTCACATCTGCGATTCTCGCTCTGGGTAGGGTTCTTCCTCTTGTTGTTGATGTAGCAATTACTATGTCCATAGGATGGGAATCCTGGGTAGGACCCGATGACCAAGGCCTTATCCACCATCTGCTGGAAGGTGAGTGGAAGCTGCAGAACAAGACTTCAGCCCACCTGGTATTTTAGGCCCTCTAAGAACAATGTTGCCCCTGTCTCGGCTCCAAGGTCGATGGTGTAGCATTCCAGAAGTAGGAATCATTGGATGTAGTCAGCCACACTCATGCTTCTCTGCCTGAGGCTGTAGAACTCAGCTTCCTTCTCCCTCAGGAAGGTGGGACAGATGTACTTCTCCCTTAAGAGCTTCAAGAACTCATTCCACTCCACGGTAGAGGTGTCTCAAGTGCGAACGAAACCATTCCACCAGACACATGCCGGTCCGTCTAGCACATATGTCGCAAACTGAACCTTCTGGTGAGGAAGGCATGCCATACCCTCAAAGGTTCGATCCAAAGCCAACACCCAGTTGTCGACTTTATCCACCGTGTTGTATTCACTTTCACCCTTGAAGTAGGGTGGTTTTATCTTTATGAAGTCAGTGAGGGTGAACTCCCTCGGCTTGTTGGCATTGGCGGCCACTGTGTGGAGCTGCCCCATCATGGTGGAGAGTAACTGGAATAACATTACCAGCTCTTACTCTAGTGTGAAGGTGGGGGAGCCTAGAGTATTAGGGTTGACCACACTATGGCCGGAAGGACTCACATAAGTGTTTCTGATATTAGAGTCATCAAGGTTCGACTCCTTTCCCTTGTTCTTGTTGTCGAACAAGTCACATATCCTGAAAGGTTGGGTTAACATATTAAGTTCCCAAGAGTATTTCAACCATAGATGAGAAAAGTATAGAAGCATAGACAAGAAAAGAATATTTAGAATGTTATTGCCTAAAAGCATACTATATTGGGCAATTCGTATCAGCTCATGCTAGTCTAGTATCATATGGGCACGAGAGTCCTCGTAAACCAAACTAGTGGTGCGGAGGAAAATATTGCCAGCCCTCGAAACCCTGATCCATTCTAGACACCTTTGCTTCAACTTCATGTCATAATAGTTGCCTAAAGGCTCTGATACCATGATGTAAAGAGGCGAGATTACCTCCTTACTAAAATTTAAAGGAGTACAAAATATCCATCTTTTTATAAAGAAAAAAGATATTGAGGGATGAATGTATAATATTCCAAGTAAATAAGCACGCACCAGATACATTATAAAATGTTAATAGTAGTGGAAACAAAAGTACTAAGCTTATGACATGGCTTTCATTATTCATTACATGATTGTTCCCACAAGAAAAAGATAAGAGAAAAGGATCTAGATATAGTAACCTAGACATCCTTTCAGATAGCTTGAGATCTACTCCTGAGATGACTTCCTTCAAACTTGTCCTTCTCCTTGCTCAGCACCAACACCTGGGTGGTTGGGAAAGCACCTAGAAAAAGTTAAAAGAAAACAAGGTATGTGTCACAAAACTAGTCTAGGATAACAAGATAAGTAAAGCAAATAAGAACATGCTAGACTTCATCACAAGATGAACATAACAAGAGTATGACGCTATATTCAAAAGAAACTTGCCATTAACAATTATATTAAAAAGGATTTGCATGTAAGATAATTATGTCTACCTAACTAAGTAGGGTTGAGGCACCTATAGGACCTCTAACCTTAGGGGAGGGGAGAATAAGACATTCCCAATCACCTACACAACTCTATAGAGGAGAATAAAAACATTCCCCAGGGCTATTAAATACATGCCCTCTGTGGGTGGTTGTACATAAGTACCGATACTTTAAATTAAATAGAACATAAATCTACATGCCAGAAAAGCAGTCATGGCAAGAGTAGTCATAATATTCAATAAGAATGGTAGTGGGGTATAAGACCCAAACAAGAAGAAATTATAACCAGATTTGAGGCATGAAAAATATTAGGATTCAAGAATAGAAGATTTAGGGTTCATTTAAGCCTCATTCGGGAAATATAGGGTTTGGCGGCAATTATCCCAACATAGGGTGTAAGGAATGCACATACCTCTCTTACTGATATCAATTACTAACTTTCACCACTTTAATTGAATCGAAGTTCCACTTTGCCTATTTTCAATGTATTAACATGTATTAGAGTACATAATGCACATTAATGTATAGAAACCCTAATTTCAGAAATTTTTAGCAAATATTGGATTTAGATTTTGAAAATATAACCAATGAACTTATTAGGTTCTCCTGATCAAGAAAACATATTTTTATGTTAATTATGGAGTTATGGGGATTAAGATGTTCTTTTTATGGATTTTCTGCATTAAATTCATTTTACAAAAATCACCCTTCGTAAAACCATGAAATTAGACCTTAAAAATATTTTTATTAGATAGAGATTAATTTTCCAATTCCAAAACATATTTATTTGTCAAATTTGGTTAAGTGAATTAGAAGATATGAATTTTTCAATACTGACCAATAGGAATTTGCCACATCATCAAACCAATCGAGATAATTGAAGAGAGAGGGAGAGGGAGAAAACACCATTTCACCCAAGATCAGATTTTAGTTGCATATCCAACCAAACTAGAGCTTCTAGAGAAAGTAAAACGTCAAGAAACCAAAACCCTAGAAGAACATGGTAAATAGAGATGGAGATCATCGATTTTAAACATAGAAGCATGAGTTTTAAGCATGTAGTAAGCAATATATGAGAAAGGGGTTAAAAAAACTTGCCTCTAGGAAGGTAAGAAGGTACAAATAGAAAGGATCCCAAGATTAGAAGTTCTGGTTGCTCCAATCCAAGCCCCTTTCTTGAGCAAAGATCACCTTCTCCGCTTTAGAGATGCAAACCCTAACAAAAGAGCATGGAGATGAGATGTTTTAGGGTTCTAGGTGGAGTTTAACATGGAAGGTCATGGTTCTGACCTGAAAGAAGGTGGGAGAAATACTAACAGCCTGAAAATAGGGAAGGAAAGGAGTATACTTACTAGTTTTGGTAAAAATCACCAAGGAGGAGCTTAAGAAATCCTAAATAGAGAAATTTGGAACCCTAGGAGCCTTCTTCACCATGGTAGGCACCCTCTTTTACCTTGGGACAGAAAATTCATGGTCAAACATAGAAGAGACGATGCTCTAAGCTGGGGGAAAGAGAAGGAGAGGATTGCTTCTAAGATTGGGAGGTGGGAAGGGGTAGGCATGGCTTTATAAAGAAGGGGGCAAGCATGAGGTGTCTATGTGACTTTCCATGTGTCCTTAGGCTAAGGCTTCATGGTCATGCAAGAGCATAGCTCATAGAGACTTGTTTTATGTCCAAGGTCAGTCCTAAAAGCTCATGGAGGCTTCTAGTCCATCCCCACCATCCTCCATTCAAAGAAATAACCCCATTTGTTGATAGCTTTTAAAGATAAGCTCATTTATAAAGAGGGTAATTCCTATAATGCCCTTGGAGAGAAACACCTTCAAACCAAGGGGCAACCAGGTGCCCCATGGTTCAAAATCTTGAGAATGGTAAGGTAATATCTAAGGATTAAAATGCAGGTGATAATTTGCAAAGAAAACATCCCAATTGGGTAAATTGCATAAAAGTCCAGAATGTACCTAAAATTGCATAACTTACAAAAACAACATCCAAATCGAACCAAATTTGAAACTTAGGCTCATTTTATGTTTTAAAATCAAATAAAAAAGTATATTAAGGTTTATAGTACTTAATTATGGTAATTAAGCTTGTTTAGCACCTTTAATCAAGGTTTAGGGCCTTGCACTTCTAAACTAATATACCATTGTTCTACTAAAGTGGTGATTTTGCATTTTAAATCCTTAAATAATCTTTCACTAAGGTATTTGTGAATAAACCCTTATATTGGTACAATTAGTGAATAAATGTTCACTAAACCACTATAAATTCCACTAATTAAACATGAATGACATAAAGGAGAGAAATGAAAGGGAAACTTGGGAAAAAGGTTTACATGGATATTGCATCTATGATTCATTATGTTACAACACTCCACACCTTTAAAAGGATTTCTTCCTCAAAATATCAAGCAAAAAGAGAAGGGTGAGTATGTAACATTTCACCTCTCAACTCCCAAGTGGTTTCTTCCAGACCATGATGTTTCCATAAAACGTTTACCAGCTCAATCTCTTTGTTCTTTAGCTGCTTTACTTGGGAGTCAAGGATCTTCACATGTATCTATTCATAGGTCAGATTCTCATGTATGTCCAAAGGCTAAACAGTAAGGACATGAGAAGAGTCCTTTACATACTTATTCACACACAGACATGGAACACATTATGAATCTTATCATAGGAAGGAGGTAAACCTAAGCGGTATGCACAGTCTCCAACCTTATCTAGGATTTCAAATGGCCCAACATAGTAGGGACTCAACTTGCCTTTAACTTTAGATCTAGTAATAGAATGGATAGGCTTGATCTTCAGAAATGCATAGTCACCCACTAGGAAGTCAACATCAGACCTTTTCTTGTCAGCATACATCTTTTGTTGGTCTTGAGTAGCTTTCGTGCATTTCTTTATCAATTGTACCTTTTTTGTCATCATTTGCATGTCATCCGTCTTCACTAGAGAATGTTCACCGACATCATCCCAATGCAAAGGTGAATGACATGGTCTACCATAGAGATCTTCAAAAGGTGGCATACCAATACTAGCTTGGTAGCTATTGTTGTAAGCAAACTCAGATAATGGAAGATATTGATACCATTCACCACCCCAATCCATCAGACAAGCATGAAGCAAGTCCTCTAGAATCTGAATTGTTCTCTTAGATTGACCATCAGTCTATGGGTGGTAAGTAGTATTGAAATGCAAGTCAGTACCCATCTCCTCCTGAATTTGACCCCATAAATGAGAAGTAAACTTTGGGTCACAAACATAAACTATCACCTCAAGTACTCCATGCAGGCGTACGATCCACTCAACGTACAACTAAGCCATATCCACAACTTTGTAATTAGTTTTGAAAGGCTAGAAATGAGCAGATTTTGTAAGCCAATCAATAACCACCCAAACAACATCATAACCTTTCTTGGACTTGGGGAAACCAATAATGAAGTCCATTATGATCTTCTCCTACTTCCATTCCATACATTCAATGTGGGCTATGATCTCCAAACCACGATATAAACATGATTTAAACTTAGCGGAAGCGATTCGATTAGCAGCGAAATACCAAAAATCAGCGGAAATTAAAACTTTTTGAGATAAAGCATTGAAACCATAAAACTTCCTTCATAAAAGGAGATAAACTGTTTACATCTCAGATAATTACTTCTTGAGTAATTATATACAACATGATACAAAATCTCAAGAACTCATAACCAAAATTTCAAACCAAAAGACTCCAAGACCTGAGAGTACAGAGGACACATAGGACTGACTCTAACTACACCACATGGCAGGCTAAATCTCCACCTGAGATTTTACTGCTGCCCCTAGTGCTGCCGCTGCTGGGACTGGTCACCTGTAGACCTGTTCCTCCGTCCTCGACGTCCACCTAAAAAGTTGAAGTCTACGGGGTGAGACAATTTTACATAATTGTCCCAGCGAGAGTTATAACTCTCCGCCAGAAGCTTTATTATAGCACCTCAAAGAATAATTTAAGCAGTAAAAGCTTCAAAGTATTCAACATCAGATTTAAAAGTAAGCATGAGTTCAACATTTATGAAACATGAAGACATTTGCACTATACAGTGTAACATCAATCAATCAACTCGTAGTTATCTCTAACAGGTATGATACGCTATGGATTATGTTTTTCAAACATTACTTTCATGCCCTATGGAGATGAGGTTTACCACTCATACTCCAACCAATCACTGCTAAGTGCCTCGGTATCATACTAGGTCATCGAAAGAGCCGGATTCTCATGACCTTCACCTTCCTCAGTCAGTAAGAGGATTACTTGTAGGACATCTTGTGCCTCTACTATAATAGCTTACCAGGGTAATCTGGTCCTTCGCTATTTTAGAGTTACAGTGGCGTTCTGTACTCTCTTCGTCATCAGGAGATTTCATGTTTATCTTCCACTGATACGGATATCTGTGCTTTCTTCGTCATCAGGAGGTTTCATGTTTACCATCCACTGATATGGTATGGGATTGTAGTGAAGGATTGACGGATTACACATCTACATCAAACACCTACACTAGGATGTAAGGTTCTACACATCCATATACCCCGCATACTCAAAAGTATGTGATCCAGGAGTTCCCTTAGGAAAACCTATTTCACCATCATTTGATCTCTGACAATGATGGATCTATGATCAGGGCTGTACATTACACTTGATTAGTTAGGTACATTCAGTATTCTTTTAACATCATACATTGTTCTTCAAACAATAACATTAGCATAACAGCTATGAAATGAGAATACTAAATGTAACAAGCCTAACTCTCATCAATCATCATTTCTCAATACATTCATCACAAGTCATCTCTAAAGCATGACCTTGATGGTATTTATGGCTCTCACAGCCCATTTAATTCATAGGTTGCCATTGACAAGGCATCAAGATATTTTACTATTCATAAAGCTAACAACATGCTTTCAATGAATATAGCATCATCATCCATACCTGGATATGATCATCTTCATATCAGAACCTGCAAGGTTAATTCAACTGATAAAAACAATTCAAATCAAGAATTATACTTTCCACTCTTGCCATAAGAGCTAAGTTCCCTGATTCTCATCGATTAGGGTTTACTATTCACATTACATGCCATCACCCTAGAATTAGGGTTTATTATTCACATTATGGTAAAATGAACTCATAACATCATCATGTATGAGGAACATCATCAATGATGCTCTCAGATAAGATTAAGATTCATCAATTATCATAAATAGGGTTTTCATGATCTCACATAGGTGGATCATACCCTAATCATGTACATTCATATATATTGAAGGTATTTTACTTGGATTTCAACCATAATTGGGCTTTTCTCTCTCCTCTTTCTCATAGGTGATGATTACATCCCTCTAGATTGGGTTAGGTCTAATCAACATTGATAAGCCGAGCCAAGTCATCACCATTGTAACCATTGGGGTTTTCATGATAAAAAGGGGTTACCTACTTGAATCCATAAAGGGTATTTTGGTAAAGTTCACCATTGATCATAACATGGGTTAATATACTAACCACTTGACCCTTAATGCCCTAGGTATCATTAGGGTTTAGGTTGAACAACCATCAAACCATCTAAGCCTTCAAGGCATTAGGCAGACTTATCCTTAAAAGTCCCCAATAGGTTTCACACCTTCAACCTTCAAACGATCTTGAGATCATTTAAGGTTGTAGACCGTTTAGCTTTGGTTGACTTCAAGACCGCATGACACTCAAGACCGTTTACCCTTAAATGATCTTGAGGTCATTTGCCCAAGATGGGGTGAAGACCGTTTAGTCATAGTTTGACTTCTGAAGTCGTTTGAGCTCATTCGGACCTGTAGTCGTTTGCACTCATTCGGTCCCGAAGTCGTATGAACTCATTCGGTCCTGAAGTCGTATGAACTCATTCGGTCCTGAAGTCGTATGAACTCATTCGGTCCTGAAGTCGTATGAACTCATTCGGTCCTGAAGTCGTATGAACTCATTCGGTCCTGAAGTCATATGAACTCATTCGGTCCTGAAGTCGTATGAACTCATTCGGTCCTGAAGTCGTATGAACTCATTCGGTCCTGAAGTCGTATGAACTCATTCGGTCCTGAAGTCGTATGAACTCATTCGGTCCCGAAGTCGTATGGTCCTAAAAGCTCAAGATCGTATGGACCTCCAATCGGGCTCAAACTTGGCCCAAACGGTCTTGGGATCGTTTGGATAACCTCCAAACGGTCTTGAGACCGTTTGCCCAAGAATTCATCAAAATCTAAGTTGATTTGATAGGGGTTGAACCTTAATTAAGTCACAAATCAGCAATTTGATTATTTCAATAACCCCCTGTAATTGGGCCCTCAATTGATCAAATTACCTTAACCCTAGACCTCCAAACGGTCTTGGGTTGACACCAAACGGTCTTGAGACCATTTGGATGAGTTCCAAACGGTCTTGAGACCGTTTTCCCATCCATCCTTTGGACTCTAGTGAAAATTCATCAAGGTTTGATCTATTGAGTTGATCATCACATCAATACTTAATTGCAATATGATTTGGTACCTTTGGACCTTCAATTGGTCAACTATACTTGACCCCAGACCTCTAAACGGTCTTGGGTGATCCCCAAACGGTCTTGAGACCGTTTGGATGATTCCCCAAACGGTCTTGAGGCCGTTTGGGCTAATCAACCCAAAATCACTAATTAACTCATTGGAATTTCAGCACTGATTTCAATTAGGATTTGCCCTATTAATCAACCTTCAACTCATAACTCGTTTGGAATTAATCCATCAAATTTGGTAAGTCATTAATCAACATTATTATGAACAGTAATACCAAACGGTCAACGCTTGGTCAACCATCTTAAATGGTCTTGAGACCGTTTGCCCAAAAAGGGAAAATAAACAGATTGAAAATCAGAACTTAATTCAATTGGATTTGCTAATTGATTTGCTTATATCTCACGATTCCTTTGGAGTTAACCCCTCAAATTTTGTGGGTGATTAATCTACATAATTATAAACAAGATTCCCATACGGTCGTCATTTGGTCAACGCGATCAAACGGTCTTGAAGGCCGTTTGCCTTCATACGACCCTGAAACCGTTTGCCCACCAAACGGTTGTGTAAACCGTATGGGCAATTGGTGGAGGTCATTTGGTAAAGTGGAAATCCGTGGATAAGCATAGGAATTAACACCCTTATCTTCTACCTCAAGAACAGTAGCAGTCCTTCACGATTTTGCTTGCAAGGATGCAAGGGAAGATAGGGAAGAAGAAGAACTAGCAACTATATGCATAGAAAAAGATGTATAATCAAAGCATAAGGTTTAGAGTTATAAAACCCGCCTAAAGATTTTTCCTTGAGCTCCAAACTTTCAATCTCCAAGCCTTTAATGGCGTCTTTGAGCTCCACAGGTCGGCCAAGGTGTATTCTCCAAGGAAAGTTGAAAAGGAATGGCTAGAAAGATAAAGCTAGGTGAGCTAGCCATGAATTCAACCTTGAAAATGAGTTTCCTCCATGAATTCAAGCAAAAGGGATGATCCAAACTTACCTAGGACCCTTAGTCGTCCTTCTCTGCTCCAGAGCTTAGCCTTAGTCAGTTTTGATCAAGGGGAAAAGAAATGAAAAGAAGAGGATCGTTCCCTTGCTAAGTGGGGAAGGTAGTATATATACTTAGGTGAAATTTCAACATAAGAACATATGCTTTCCTCATTTCTCATCTAAGTCCTTCCTTTCTTATTTGCACGTCCCCACATCTTATTTCTAAGGGAAAACTCCTTCTAATGTCAAGAATTGAAGGCAAAGAGGATCAACCCATCACTAAAGCATACACATAAAAGGGCTATTATACATACACCTTGATTATTCAATCACAAATGTGTTCTTTATTATATGATTATTCAAATGAAGTGACCTTTTCATCATTTCTCTTCTAAATGATGCCAAGAGTCATAAAAGATATTTTAGATGATGCATTTTACAAGTTGCACCCCTCAAATTGGGTAAATTGCACTTTACACCAATTTAGGGTTTTCAAGTACAGGGGTTGCTTCCACAGCTGCACCTTGGTGCTCAAGCTTGGGAAATCCCTCAAACTTAATCATAAACATCCTCATGATGTCTCAACATCAGAGGAACATCTCAACATGTGCAATTTGCAAGTTAATCCCTTAACTGGGTAATTTGCACATAGATCCCTGTATTACAAAACAATGCTACAACTTTATATATAAAGGAGCAAAATTGAAATATATGTTTCTGAGGAACTTAATTACATGCCCAAAGTTAATCACAAGGATTTAATTACATATTTAGGCAAAACACCTAGGGTTAGTTCATAACCCAGGTCAGGGATGTTACAATTTATCCACCCCTTACAAGGATTTCGTCCCCGAAATCGATAAAACGTATTAAGAGAAAAGGGCAGGGTATTTCCTTCTCATCTCATCCTCTAGTTCCCAAGTGGCTTCTTCAACACCACGGTGGTTCTAGAGGACTTTCACAAGGCTTAAATCTTTCTTCTTTAACTTTTTAATTCTGCTATCAAGGATTGACACTGGTCCTTCCTCATAAGATATATCATCATTCAATTCTACCTCCATAGGTTGTAGAACTGACTCACTGTCTGGGTGACATTTCTTTAGCATAGAAATGTGAAACACAGGATGTAACCTCTATAACTCTGGTGGCAGCTCTAGTTTATAGGCTACTTTTCCAATCCGTTCAATGATTGGATAAGGACCCATAAATCTAGGAGCTAACTTCCCTTTCTTTCCAAAACGAAGGACTCATTTCCAAGGCGAGACCTTGAGATACACTTTGTCTCCAACCTCAAACTCTAAGGGTCTACGATGCTTGTCAGCATAAGATTTCTGCCTATCTTGTGCAGTCTTAATCTGTTGCTATATTACCTTAATCTTTTTTGTAGTTTGCTGCACAAGATCAGGTCCTAACAACTGATGCTCACCAGTCTCATACCAACACAAGGGTGATCTACAACGTCTACCATACAAGGCTTCATAAGGTGCCATATCAATACTATGCTGATAGCTATTGTTATAGGCAAACTCTATCAAGCTTAGGTGTAGATCCCAACTTCCGGTAAACTGGAGAACACATGTTCTCAACAGGTCTTCCAAGGTCTGTATGGTCCTTTCCGACTGTCCATCAGTCTGTGGATGAAAGGCCGTACTAAACCTTAACTGGGTGCCTAAAGCATTATGAATTTGTTCCCAAAAATGACTTGTAAACTGGGGACCTCTGTCAGAAACTATAGTGACAGGAACTCCGTGCAAACGCACTATCTCTTGAACATACAACTGTGATAACCTTTCAGCAGAATAGGTTGTTTTGACAGATAAGAAATGTGCTGTCTTAGTCAACCTATCTACAACTACCCAAATGGATTCATGTCCTTTACTTGTCCTGGGTAGGCCAACAACAAAGTCCATGGTCACATGGTCCCACTTCCATTGTGGTATGGGTAAAGGTTGCATTGTTCCTATAGGCTTCTGGTGTTCAGCTTTAACTTGCTGACACACAGGACACCTCAGAACAAATTCTGCAACATCCTTCTTCATTCCAGGCCACCAATACAGATCTTTTAAATTACGATACATCTTGGTGCTCCCTGGATGCATAGCGTACATTGAAGAATGAGCTACTTCCAGGACTAACTTCCTCAAGTTATCCACATCCGACACTATCATCCTCCCATGATAACATGCTACATGATCATCTGAATCATGGAAACTATCTCGCTTCTCATTTCCATACTCTGATCTAATCTGCTGAACTACAACATCAACATGTTGTGCCTCCTTAATCTGCTCTCTTAGGGTAGGTTTAATATGCATCTCAGCCATCAACCTGGCTAACAATGACACCTTCAACTGTACATTGTCTTGCCTTAAAGAGATAAGAATATCTCTCTTAGAGCATACTAAAGAGTTTAGTTGTGCTCTATCCATGGTTGATGTTGCTGATTTCCTACTCAAGGCATCTGCAACAACATTGGCCTTCCCTGGATGGTAATCAATTGTAAAATCGTAGTCTTTGATTAACTCCATCCAGTGACGTTGCCTCATGTTAAGCTCATGCTGAGAGAAGATTTACTTAAGGTTCTTGTGATCTGTGAAAATCTGGAATGTCTCTCCGTAGAGATAATGCCTCTAGATTTTCAATGCATGAACCACGGCAGCTAACTCTAGATCGTGTGTTGGATAATTCTCCTCGTACTTCTTAAGTTGTCGGGAAGCAAAAGAAATCACTTGTTTATCCTACGTCAACACACATCCAAGTCCATTCTTGGAGGCATCACAGAAGACTACATATCCTTTTCCTTGCTCAGGTAGCACAAGCACATGTGCACTTGTCAACCTCTCCTTCAACAACTGAAAGGACTGTTGACACTTATCACTCCAAGAAAAAGGAGCATCTTTCCGGGTTAACTTGGTCAAAGGTAAGGCTATAGAGCTAAAGTTTTTAATAAACCTTCGATAGTAACCAGCTAACCCCAAGAAGCTTCGAATCTCCGTCGGTGTCTTCGGTTGTTCCCATTGTAGAATAGATTCTACCTTTGCAGGGTCAACACGAATTCCCGAGGCAGATATCACATGTCCAAGAAAAGATACCTCCGGCAGCCAGAACTCACACTTTCCAAACTTAGCATACAACTTATGTTCTCTTAGCAAGGTCAAAGCTTGGCGAAGATGCTGCTCATGCTGCTGAGCATCCTTACTATAGATCAGAATGTCATCTATGAAGACGACAACACACTGATCAAGGAAGGGTCGAAAAACTCTATTCATGAGTTCCATAAATACAGCTGGTGCATTGGTTAGTCCAAACGACATAACCGTGAACTCATAGTGACCATATCTTGTCCTAAAAGCATACTTGGATATGTCACTATCCTTAATGCGGAGTTGATGATATCCAGATCTCAAATCTATCTTTGAGAAGACTATTGCACCACGCAACTGGTCAAAAGGATCATCAATCCTCGGCAAAGGGTACTTGTTCTTCATTGTTACTTTATTAAGTTGTCTGTAGTCAATGCACAACCACATTGACCCATCTTTCTTTTTAACAAACAAGACCGGAGCACCCCAAGGTGAAGTGCTTGGTCGGATAAAACCCTTCTCAAGTAACTCTTGAAGTTGTTTCTTGAGTTCTGCCATCTCGGCAGGCGCCATCCTATACGGTGTCTGGGCTATGGGTTTTGTATCTGGGACCAAATTGATCTCAAAATCAATCTCCCGAGGTGTTGGTATACCAGGAAGTTCTTCAGGAAACACATCCTCGAATTCCCTGACTATGGGAACTTCAGCAGGATTGGAACTTTCCTTGGTAACATCTACCACATGGGCCAAGAATGCATAACATCCTTGCCTCAACAGCTTATCAGCAACCATAGTTGATACAAGACAGGTGGGCAGAATCTTTCTTTCACCTTGAAAGATCCATGTGTTGCCTCCATCAGCAAACACAACCAACTTGGATTCACAATCGAAGACAACTCTATACCTTTCTAAGGTATCCATCCCAAGGATTATATCAAATCCTTGCATATCAAGTGGTATAAGGTCCACTTGAATGCGATGATCAGAAAAGAAGAGGATGCAGGGAGAACATACCTCCTGCAAAACGGCAGACCCACTCAACGGAGTCTCCAACAACAAACTATATGCCCTATGACTAACCGTCATTTTGCAGTTACGAATCAATCTCCGAGTGATAAAAGAGTGCGTAGCACCCGGGTCAATCAGAACAGATACAACACAGGATGTAGACATATCAGAATCTAAAAGTTCCATCTGACCTGCCGCTACCCGTGGATTGACCACTGCTTCAGGTGGGTTCATAGCATAAAACCTCGCTGTCGCCTGGGGTTGAGGTGGTGTTGATGATCCAGCTTGAGATGCTTGCCCGCGTCCTCAAGCTGCTCCTTGAGGTCGTCTTCTCTGTGATCCCTGTTGACTCTGTCTCTGAGGTTGTGTCATACTGACAGGTCTAGATCGTCAGTCCTTCATCAAGTGTCCCACCTTCCCACAGTTGTAGCAACTTCTTTCCAGTTGTTGTGGTCTTGGTGGTCCAGTGACTGACATTGATGCAGAACTGTGAGTCTCTTGTTGAGGTAGGCTTCGTCCCCTGCCTCTACTTGGTGACCACTGAGTTTGGGAACTTGATCTGGGTGGTGGAGGGTTAGGTGCAGAGAATCTCGGTTTCTTGGAATCCCTAGATGAAGAACCCTGGAACTGTGGATATCTTTTCTGGGTTTGCCTCTTCTCAACCACAGATCTCTCTATCCTTCGGACTGACTCAACGAAGGTAGAGAATCTCTCTCGGTTTTCTAAGGCAGACACAGGGGTTGATATATCAACATTCAAACCCTTCTCGAATCTCCTGATTCTTTCCTCTTCTGTGGCAGCCATGTGCGGACAGAACCGCATCAACTCCATGAACTTAGCTTCATTCTCTCTAATGTTCATCATGCCCTACCTCAATCTCTCAAACTGAGAGATCTTCTCATCTAGGAAGGTCTTTGGAAAATATCTATTGATAAATTCCTGACGAAACTCTTCCCACGAGAACTCTATCCCAGGTCTCTTCTGCTCTTCCATGTTCCACCAGTGACCAGCACTACCTTTGAGAAGATAGACAACATGTCTAACCTTCTCAGCCTCCGAGATATTAAGAATCCTAAAAGCCTTCTCCAACTCTGTTAACCACAGATCAGCATCTGCGGGGTCGGTAGTCCCAAAGTACTCGGTAGCTCCGACACGACGAAGTTACTCGAACGTCTTACTGATACCTTGTCCTTCAAGCTGGGCAAGTGCCCTTGTCAGTTATGTGTGTCATGGCAGTCATAAACTGCCCAAACATCGTCTGAATTGCTGGGTTACCCATATTAGCTGGGTCAAATTGGGGTGGTTCAGGTGCGGGTTGTTCTATTTCTGGAACCCTTGCACCGCCTCGAGGTGCACTAGCACTACTCACTGCCACGTACTCATCATGTGGCTCTTCCATCCTTATGTATCTTCTTCTCATGAGGAGCAGAAGATTCTATTAGATAAGGAAGAGATACTAAGGATAGACTCGACATCCTAAGTCCTATGCCTCTGTAGACTCAGCGAACCTAGAGCTCTGATACCACTTAATTGTGGGATCTGGTCTCCAAACCATGATATAAACACGATTTAAACTTAGCGGAAGCGATTCGATTAGCAGCGGAATACCAAAAATCAGCGGAAATTAAAACTTTTTGAGATAAAGCATTGAAACCATAAAACTTCCTTCATAAAAGGAGATAAACTGTTTACATCTCAGATAATTACTTCTTGAGTAATTATATACAACATGATACAAAATCTCAAGAACTCATAACCAAAATTTCAGACCAAAAGACTCCAAGACCTGAGAGTACAGAGGACACATAGGACTGACTCTAACTACACCACATGGCAGGCTAAATCTCCACCTGAGATTTTACTGCTGCCCCTGGTGCTGCTGCTGCTGGGACTGGTCACCTGTAGACCTGTTCCTCTGTCCTCGACGTGCACCTAAAAAGTTGAAGTCTACGGGGTGAGACAATTTTACATAATTGTCCCAGTGAGAGTTATAACTCTCCGCCAGAAGCTTTATTATAGCACCTCAAAGAATAATTTAAGCAGTAAAAGCTTCAAAGTATTCAACATCAGATTTAAAAGTAAGCATGAGTTCAACAGTTATGAAACATGAAGACATTTGCACTATACAGTGTAACATCAATCAATCAACTCGTAGTTATCTCTAACAGGTATGCTACGCTATGGATTATGTTTTTCAAACATTACTTTTATGCCCTATGGAGATGAGGTTTACCACTCATACTCCAACCAATCACTGCTAAGTGCCTCGGTATCATACTAGGTCATCGAAAGAGCCGGATTCTCATGACCTTCACCTTCCTCAGTCAGTAAGAGGATTACTTGTAGGACATCTCGTGCCTCTACTATAATAGCTTACCAGGGTAATCTGGTCCTTCGCTATTTTAGAGTTACAGTGGTGTTCTGTACTCTCTTCGTCATCAGGAGATTTCATGTTTATCTTCCACTGATATGGATATCTGTGCTTTTTTCGTCATCAGGAGGTTTCATGTTTACCATCCACTGATACGGTATGGGATTGTAGTGAAGGATTGACGGATTACACATCTACATCAAACACCTACACTAGGATGTAAGGTTCTACACATCCATATACCCCACATACTCAAAAGTATGTGATCCAGGAGTTCCCTTAGGAAAACCTGTTTCACCATCATTTGATCTCTGACAATGATGGATCTATGATCAGGGCTCTACATTACACTTGATTAGTTAGGTACATTCAGTATTCTTTTAACATCATACATTGTTCTTCAAACAATAACATTAGCATAACAGATATGAAATGAGAATACTAAATGTAACAAGCCTAACTCTCATCAATCATCATTTCTCAATACATTCATCACAAGTCATCTCTAAAGCATGACCTTGATGGTATTTATGGCTCTCATAGCCCATTTAATTCATAGATTGCCATTGACAAGGCATCAAGATATTTTACTATTCATAAAGCTAACAACATGCTTTCAATGAATATAGCATCATCATCCATACCTTGATATGATCATCTTCATATCAGAACCTGCAAGGTTAATTCAACTAATAAAAGCAATTCAAATCAAGAATTATACTTTCCACTCTTTCCATAAGAGCTAAGTTCCCCGATTCTCATCGATTAGGGTTTACTATTCACATTACATGCCATCACCCTATAATTAGGGTTTATTATTCACATTATGGTAAAATGAACTCATAACATCATCATGTATGAGGAACATCATCAATGATGCTCTCAGATAAGATTAAGATTCATCAATTATCATAAATAGGGTTTTCATGATCTCACATAGGTGGATCATACCCTAATCATGTACATTCATATATATTGAAGGTATTTTACTTGGATTTCAACCATAATTGGGATTTTCTCTCTCCTCTTGCTCATAGGTGATGATTACATCCCTCTAGATTGGGTTAGGTCTAATCAACATTGATAAGCCTAGCCAAGTCATCACCATTGTAACCATTGGGGTTTGCATGATAAAAAGGGGTTACCTACTTGAATCCATAAAGGGTATTTTGGTAAAGTTCACCATTGATCATAACATGGGTTAATATACTAACCACTTGACCCTTAATTCCCTAGGTATCATTAGGGTTTAGGTTGAACAACCATCAAACCATCTAAGCCTTCAAGGCATTAGGCACACTTATCCTTAAAAGTCCCCAATAGGTTTCACACCTTCAACCTTCAAACGATCCTGAGATCGTTTAAGGTTGTAGACCATTTAGCTTTGGTTGACTTCAAGACCGCATGACACTCAAGACCGTTTACCCTTAAACGATCTTGAGGTCGTTTGCCCAAGATGGGGTGAAGACCGTTTAGTCATAGTTTGACTTCTGAAGTCGTTTGAGATCATTCGGACCTGAAGTTGTTTGAACTCATTCGGTCCTGAAGTCGTATGAACTCATTCGGCCCTGAAGTCGTATGAACTCATTCGGTCCTGAAGTCGTATGAACTCATTCGGTCCTGAAGTCGTATGAACTCATTCGGTCCTGAAGTCGTATGAACTCATTCGGTCCTGAAGTCGTATGAACTCATTTGGTCCTGAAGTCATATGAACTCATTCGGTCCTGAAGTCGTATGAACTCATTCGGTCCTGAAGTCGTATGAACTCATTCGGTCCTGAAGTCGTATGGTCCTAAAAGCTCAAGATCGTATGGACCTCCAATCGGGCTCAAACTTGGCCCAAACGGTCTTGTGATCATTTGGATAACCTCCAAACGGTCTTGAGACCGTTTGCCCAAGAATTCATCAAAATCTAAGTTGATTTGATAGGGGTTGAACCTTAATTAAGTCACAAATCAGCAATTTGATTATTTCAATAACCCCCTGTAATTGGGCCCTCAATTGATCAAATTACCTTAACCCTAGACCTCCAAACGGTCTTGGGTTGACACCAAACGGTCTTGAGACCATTTGGATGAGTTCCAAACGGTCTTGAGACCGTTTTCCCATCCATCCTTTGGACTCTAGTGAAAATTCATCAAGGTTTGATCTATTGAGTTGATCATCACATCAATACTTAATTGCAATATGATTTGGTACCTTTGGACCTTCAATTGGTCAACTATACTTGACCCCAGACCTCCAAACGGTCTTGGGTGATCCCCAAACGGTCTTGAGACCGTTTTGATGATTCCCCAAACGGTCTTGAGACCGTTTGGGCTAATCAACCCAAAATCACTAATTAACTCATTGGAATTTCAGCACTGATTTCAATTAGGATTTGCCCTATTAATCAACCTTCAACTCATAACTCGTTTGGAATTAATCCATCAAATTTGGTGAGTCATTAATCAACATCATTATGAACAGTAATACCAAACGGTCAATGCTTGGTCAACCATCTTAAATGGTCTTGAGACCGTTTTCCCAAAAAGGGCAAATTAAACAGATTGAAAATCAGAACTTAATTCAATTGGATTTGCTAATTGATTTGCTTATATCTCACGATTACTTTTGAGTTAACCCCTCAAATTTTGTGGGTGATTAACCTACATAATTATAAACAATATTCCCATACGTTCGTCATTTGGTCAACGCGATCAAACGGTCTTGAAGGCCGTTTGCCTTCATACGACCCTGAAACCATTTGCCCACCAAACGGTTGTGTAAACCGTATGGGCAATTGGTGGAGGTCGTTTGGTAAAGTGGAAATCCGTGGATAAGCATAGGAATTAACGCCCTTATCTTCTACCTCAAGAAAGGTAGCAGTCCTTCACGATTTTGCTTGCAAGGATGCAAGGGAAGATAGGGAAGAAGAAGAACTAGCAACTATATGCATAGAAAAAGATGTATAATCAAAGCATAAGGTTTAGAGTTATAAAACCCACCTAAAGATTGTTCCTTGAGCACCAAACATTCAAGATCCAAGCCTTTAATGGCGTCTTTGATCTCCACAGGTTGGCCAAGGTGTATTCTCCAAGGAAAGTTGAAAAGGAATGGCTAGAAAGATAAAGCTAGGTGAGCTAGCCATGAATTCAACCTTGAAAATGAGTTTCCTCCATGAATTCAAGCAAAAGGGATGATCCAAACTTACCTAGGACCCTTGGTCGTCCTTCTCTGCTCCATAGCTTAGCCTTAGTCGGTTTTGAGCAAGGGGAAAAGAAATGAAAAGAAGAGGATCGTTCCCTTGCTATGTGGGGAAGGTAGTATATATACTTAGGTGAAATTTCAACATAAGAACATATTATTTCCTCATTTCTCATCTAAGTCCTTCCTTTCTTCTTTGCACGTCCCCACATATTATTTCTAAGGACAAAATCCTTCTAAGGTCAAGAATTGAAGGCAAAGAGGATCAACCCATCACTAAAGCATACACATAAAGGGCTATTATACATACACCTTGATTATTCAATCACAAAGGTGTTCTTTATTATATGATTATTCAAATGAAGTGACCTTTTCATGATTTCTCTTCTAAATGATGCCAAGAGTCATAAAAGATATTTTAGATGATGTATTTTACAAGTTGCACCCCTCAAATTGGGTAAATTGCACTTTACACCAATTTAGGGTTTTCAAGTACATGGGTTGCTTCCACAGCTGCACCTTGGTGCTCAAGCTTGGGAAATCCCTCAAACTTCATCATAAACATCCTCATGATGTCTCAACATCAGAGGAACATCTCAACATGTGCAATTTTCAAGTTAATCCCTTAATTGGGTAATTTGCACATAGATCCCTGTATTACAAAACAATGCTACAACTTTATATATAAAGGAGCAAAATTGAAATATATGTTTCTGAGGAACTTAATTACATGCCCAAAGTTAATCACAAGGATTTAATTACATATTTAGGCAAAACACCTAGGGTTAGTTCATAACCCAGGTCAGGGATGTTACATTCAAGTAGATGAATAAGACCACCATGTATTTGATGTTCGATCTTGACTTGCTGACATGTCAAGCACTTTGCGACGAATAGAGCTATATCATTCCTCATGTTCTTCCATGAGACGCTTCGCTGTAAGTCCTTGTACATTTTTGTTGTTCCAGGATGAATAGTGTACTTGGACTCATGTGCTTCACTTAGCACCTTCTGTCTCAGATCACCCACATCAGGAATCCACAACCTTTGTCTGAAGTGGACATCGCCATCCACTCTGATAGAGAAGTCAGATCGCGATTTCTCGGTCAAGGCATTCATCTCTTCCATCTCAGAGCTTTCCAACTGTGCATCAATGACTTTTGAGATCCAAGTCAGTGTAACAGTCAAACTAGACATATGGACACACAACTTGTCTTCATCCACTGAATCGATAGGTTGAGGTCACCAACTAGTCACATATTCGAGATTTTCCCACACCGAACATCTCAAAGCAACATGAATTACATCCTTCTTGTGACTTAAAGCATTAGCTATGACGTTTGCCTTACTGGGATGATAGGTGATGGTGAAGTCATAATATTTGAGATATTCCATCCACCTTCACTATTGTAGATTTAGACCCTTCTGTGTCAACAGGTACCTCAAGATTTAATTTATGGTGAGTAAAAACTTCAAACTTTACACCATAGAGATAGTGTCGCTAGATTTTAAGAGCATGAATAATGGCATTAAGATCTAAATCATGTGTAGGCCAATTAGCTTCATTCAGTTTCAATTGGCGGGAAGCATAGGTGATAACCTTTCCATTTTCCATCAAAACACACCCTAAGCCTTGTTTAGAAGCATCAATGTAGATGACATAGGGTATGCCTTTAACATGCAAGGCAAGAACACGAGCAGAAGTCAAACACTCCTTCAGCTTTTGGAAATTGTTCTCACATTCTGGGGTCCAAGAGAACTTTACCTCCTTTTGTGTCATCTTAGTTAAAGGTAAGGCCAACTCAGAGAAGTTCTTAATAAACCTTCAATAGTAACCTGCTAAGCCGAGGAAAATATGGATCTATGAGGCATTCTTCAGAGCTTTCCACTTGGTCACACCTTCTACCTTTGTAGGATCAACAACTCTATGTCCGAAAGAAATCACATGACCCAGAAACATCACTTCCTTTATCCATAACTCACACTTTGATAATTTTGCATAAAGTTGATTTTCTCGTAGTGTGTTGAGTACACTCCGTAGATGCTCGTGATGTTGTTCTAATGTCTCGGAATAAACCAAAACATCATTGATAAACACCACCATGAACATGTCAAGGTATGGGCGGAACACTCGATTCATCAAGTCCATGAAGGAAGTAGGGGCATTTGTCAAGCCGAAAGGCATGACCATGAATTTGTAACGCACATAGCGAGTTCAAAATGCCATCTTTGGGACATCATCATCCTTCACGCGCATCTAGTAGTAGCCACTTCACAAATCCATCTTAGAGAACATAGTGGCTGACTTCAGCTCGTCGAACAAGTCGTCAATGCGAGGAAAAGGATAACAGTTCTTCACCATTACTTGGTTAAGCATGCGGTAGTCCATACACTTCTGCATCGAACCATCCTTATTCTTCACAAACAGGACAGGGGCTCCCCAAGGTGAAACACTGGGGTGGATGAAGCCCATGTCGAGAAGCTCTTCTAGCTGCTTCTTCAGTTTGGTAAGCTCAGTAGGGGCCAAGCAGTAAGGTGGCTTCGATATTGGTGAAGTTCTAAGTAGAAGCTCGATGGATAACTCCACCACTCAAGTTGGTGGAAAACCAAGTAACTCCTCGGGAAAGACGTCTAGGAAGTCCTTCACCACATCTATGTGATTGAGAGAAGGAGGTGTAGCCTCAAGGACTATAGAGGCTAAGAAAGCTCTATACCCTTGTGAGACTATCTTTTCAACTTTGATGGCAGAGATAACAAATTGTTGATCCTCTCGCTTCCTACCCTTGACACATAATCTTCACTCAACAAGATGTGACAAACCAACCTTTGATTCTTCACATAACAAATCAACTTTGTACCTCTTCAACCAATCCATTCCCAGGATGACATCAAAGGTGGTCATGTCGAGAAAGATGAAATCTGAGGGAAACATTATACCAGATATACAGAGGTCCATGGTCAGAGTTTGGAGATACGAAGAGAAGATCTTACCACTAGGGATTTTTACATCTAATATATAATCCATATACTTACATTCTATTTCTAACATATAAGCAAGCTGACATGATATGAAGGTATTGGATGAACCATAATCAAACAATGCCTATATAGGATGCATATTAAGATGCAAGGTACCTTCAATAACTTCATTATCTTCACCTGCTTCCTTAGCATTAAGAGCAAACACTCTCCCATTCCGCCTCTCCACTGGCGGTCACCTCAGGTTTTGATTGTTGTTATTGTTATTATTCCACAGAGGCAGATTCTTCCTTGGCTGCTACAGTTGATGGGCATTATTCTGTCCCTACTGGAAATGGGGGCAGAGTGGTTAGATATGCCCAACTTGGCCACACTCATGGGAGGTCAGAGGAGGTCAGTTGTCTCTATGAGCAGGTGCATTGTTGGCAAGACATCTCCCTGGAGGATGGTGGCGAGAACACCTATTGCACTGATCACATCCGTGATTCTCGTTCTAGGTAGGGTTCTTCCTCTTGTTGTTGTTGTAGCCATTATTTTATCCATAGGATTGAATCTTGGGTAGGACTCAATGACCAGGGCCTTATCCACCATCTACTGGAAGGTGAGTGGAAGCTGCAAAACAAGACTTCAGCCCACCTGGTAGTTCAGGCCCTCCAAGAACAACATTGTCCTTCTCTCGACTCCAAGGTTAGTGATGTAGCGTTCCATAAGTAAGAACTGTTGGATGTACCCGACCACACTCATGCTTCCCTACTTGAGGCTATAGAACTCGACATCCTTCTTCTTCAGGAAGGCGGGACATATGTGCTTCTCCCTAAAGAGCTTCAGAAACTGGTCCCACTCCATGGTAGAGGTGTCTTGAGTACGGGCGACACCATTCCACCAGACGCGTGTCGATCTGTCTAGAACACACGTCACAAACCGAACCTTCTGGTGAGGAGGGCATGCCATACCCTCGAAGTTCCGATCCAAAGCCAATACCCATTCATCGACTTTATCCACCATGTTGTGTTCACTTTCACCCTTGAAGTAGGGTGGCTGCATCTTTATGAAGTTAGTGAGGGTGAACTCCCTCAGTTTGTTGGCATTGGCATCTAATGTGTGGAGTTGCCCCATCATGGTGGAGAGCACCTGGTGTAGCATTTCTAGCTCTTGCTCTGATGTGATGGCAGGGGTGCCTAGAGTAGTAGGGTTGACCACACTATGGCCGGCAGGAGTCATAGGAGTGTTTCCCACATTGGAGTCATCAGGGTTTGACCCCTTTCCCTTGTTCTTGTTGTCGAACAAGTCACCTATATTGAAAGGTTGGGTTAACATATTAAGTTCCCAGGAGTATTTGATTCATAGATGAGAAAAGAATAGAATCATAGACAAGAAAAGAATATCTAGAATGTTATTGCCTAAAAGCATACTATTTTGGGCAATTCGTATCATCTCAGGCCAGGCCAGTATAATATGGGTATGAGAGTCCTCATAAACGAAGCTAGTGGTGTGGAAGAAAATATTGCCAACCCTCAAAACCATGATCCATTCTAGACACCTTTGCTTCAACTTCATGTCCTAATAGTTGCCTAAAGGGTCTAATACCATGTTGTAAAGAGGTGAGATCACCTCCTTACCAAAATTTAAAGAAAGTACAAAACATACATCTTCTTATAGAGATAAAAGATATTGAGGGATGCATGTATAATATTCCAAGTAAATAAGCTTGCACCTGATACATTATAAAATGTCAATAGCAATGAAAATAAAAGTAGTAAGCCTATGCCATGGCTTTCATTATTCATTACATGATTGTTCCCATAAGAAAAAGATAATAGAAAAGGATCTAGCTATAGAAACCTAGACATCCTTTCAGATGGCTTGAGATGTACTCCCGAGATGACTTCCTTCAAACTTATCCTTCTCCTTGCTCATCACCAGCACCTGGGTGGTTGGGAAAGCACCCAACAAAAAGGGAAAGAAAATAAGGTATGTGACACAAAACTAGTCTAGGATAACAAGATAAGTAAAGAAAATAAGAACAATCTAGGGTTCATCATAAGATGAAGATAACAAGAGTATGAGGCTATATTCAAAAGAAACTTGCCATTAACAATTATATTAAAAAGGATTTGCATGTAAGATAATTATGTCTACCTAACTAAGTAGGGTTGAGGCACCTATTGGACCTCTAATCTATAGGTGAGGGGAGAATAAGACATTCCTAGTCACCTAAACAATTATATAGAGGAGAATAAAAAACATTCCCTAGGACAATTAAATACATGCCCTCTATGGGTGGTTGTACATAAGTATCGCTACTTTAAATTAAATAGAACATAAATCTACATGCTTGAAAAGTAGTCATGGCAAGAGTAATCATAATATTCAATAAGCATGGTAGTGGGGTATAAGACCCAGACAAGAAGAAATTCTAATCTGATTTGAGGCATAAACAAGATTAGTATTCTAGAATAGAAGATTTAGGGTTCATTTAAGCCTCATAAGGGAAATATAGGGTTTCGATGCAATTATCCCAACATAGGGTGTAAGGAATGCACATACATCTCTTACTGACATCAGTTACTAACTTTCACCACTTTAATTGAGTCCAAGGTCCACTTTGCCTATTTTCAATGTATTAACATGTAATAGAGTACATAATGCACATTAATGCATAGAAAAACTCATTTCAGAACTTTTTAGCAAAATTTGGATTTAGCTTTTAAAAATATCACCAATGAACTTATTAGGTTCTCCTGATCAAGAAAATATATTTTTATGTTAATTTTTGAGTTATGAGGGTTAAGATGTACTTTTTATGGTTTTTATGCATTAAATTTATTTTACTAAAATCACCCTTCGTCAAACAATGAAATCAGACCTTAAGAATATTTTTATTAGATAGAGATTAATTTTCTAATTCCAAAACATATTTATTTGTCAAATTTGGATAAGCGAATTAGAAGATATGAATTTTTCAATATTGACCAATAGGAAATTGCCACATCATCAAATCAATCGAGATAATTGAAGAGAGAAGGAGAGGGAGAGAACACCATTTGACCCAAGATTAGGTTTGGAGTTGCATAGCCAACCAAATTAGAGCTTCTAGAGAAAGTAAAACATCAAGAAACCAAAACCCTATAAGGACATGGTAAATAGAGATGGAGATCATCAATTTTAAACATAGAAGCATGAGTTTTAAGCATGTCGTAAGCAATATATGAGAAGGGGGTTAACAAAACTTGCCTCTATGAAGGTAATAAGGTCCAAATAGAAAGGATCCCAAGATTAGAAGGTCTGGTTGCTCCAAGCCAAGCTCCTTTCTTGAGCAAACATCACCTTCTCCACTTTAGTGGTGCAAACCCTAGAAAAAGAGCATGGAGATGAGATGTTTTAGGGTTCTAGGTGGAATTTTACTATGTAAGGTCATGGTTCTGACCTGGAAGAAGGTGGGAGGAATACTAACAACATAAAAATAGGGAAGGAAAGGAGTATACTTACTAGTTTTTGTCAAAATCACCAAGAAGGAGCTTAAGAAATCCTAAATAGAGAAATTTGGAACCCTAGGAGCCTTCTTCCCCACCATCCACCATTCAAAGAAATAACCCCATTAGTTGATAGTTTTTAAAGATAAGCTCATTTATAAAGTGGGTAGTCCCTATAATGCCCTTGGAGAGAAACACCTTCAAACCAAGGTGCAACTAAGTGCCCCATGGTTCAAAATCTCAAGAATGGTAAGGGAATATCTAAGGATTAAAATCAAGGTGATAATTTGCAAAGAAAGCCTCCCAATTTGGTAAATTGCATAAAAGTCCAGAATGTACCTAAAATTGCATAACATGCAAAAACAACATCCAAATCGAAACAAATTTGAAACTTAGACTCATTTTATGTTTTCAAATCATCTAAAAAATTAGATTAAGGTTTAGAACCCTCAATCATGGTAATTAAGCTTGTTTAATACATTTAATCAAGGTTTAGGGCCTTGCACTTCTAAATTAATATACCATTGTTCTACTAAAGTGGTGAGTTTGCATTTTAGATCCTTAAATAAGCTTTCATTGATGTATTTGTGCATAAACCCTTATATTGGTACAATTAGTGAATAAATGTTCACTAAACCACTATAAATTCCACTAATTAAAGATGAACGACATAAAGGACAGAAATGAAAGGGAAACTTGGGAAAAAGGTTTACATGGAGATTACATCTAAGATTCATTATGCTACAACACTCCAACCCTTTAAAAGGATTTTGTCCTAAAAATATCAATAAAAAATAGAAGGGTGAATATGTAACATTTCACCTCTCAACTCCCAAGTGGTTTCTTCCATACCATGATATTTCCATAAAACTTTTACCACCTCAATCTCTTTGTTCTTTAGCTACTTTACTTGAGAGTCAAGGATCTTCATAGGTAGCTATCCATAGGCCATATTCTCATGTATCTCCAAAGGCTCAACAGTAAGCACATGAGAAGAGTCCTTCACATACTTCTTCAGCACATAGACATGGAACACGTTATGAATCTTATCATATGAAGGACGTAAAGCTAAGCGGTATGCACAGTTTGCAACCTTATCTATGATTTCAAATGGTCCAACATAGTGGGGACTCAACTTGCCTTTAACTTTAGATCTAGCAATAGAATGGATAGGCTTGATCTTCAGAAATGCATAGTCACCCACTAGGAAGTTAACATCGAACATTTTCTTGTCAGCATACATCTTCTGTCAGTCTTGAGCAGCTTTCATGCATTTCTTTATCAACGTTACCTTTTTTGTCATCATTTACATGTCGTTGGTCTTCACTAGAGAATGTTCACCGACATCATCCCAATGAAAAGGGGAACAACATGGTCTACCATAAAGATCTTCAAAAGGTGGCATACCAATACTAGCTTGGTAGTTGTTGTTGTAAGCAAACTTAGATAATGGCAGATACCAATCCCATGCACCACCCCAATCCATCACACAAGCATGAAGCAAGTCCTCCAGAATCTGAACTGTTCTCTTAGAATGACCATTAGTCTGTGGGTGGTAAGCAGTATTGAAACGCAAGTCAGTACCCATCTCCTCCTAAATCTGACCCAATAAATGAGAAATAAACATTGGGTCACGATCATAAACTATCACCTCAGGTACTCCATGTAGGTGTACGATCCACTCAACGTACAAATGAGCCATATCCACAACTTTGTAATTACTTTTGAAAGGCAAGAAATGAGCAGATTTTGTAAGCCAATCAATAACCACCCAATCAACATCATAACCTTTCTTGGACTTGGGGAAACCATTAACGAAGTCAATTGTTATCTTCTCCCACTTCCATTCCAGAATTTTAAGAGGATGAAGAAGACCACCAGGTCGTTCATGTTCGATCTTGACTTGCTGACATGTCAAGCACTTCGTGATGAACAAATCTATATCATTCCTCATGTTCTTCCACCAGATGCTTCGCTGTAAGTTTGTGTACATTTTTTTGTGCCAGGATGAATAGTGTACTTGGACTCATGTGCTTCACTCAATACCTTCTATCTCAGATCACCCACGTCAGGAATCCACAACCTTTGTCTAAAGCAGACAACACCATCCACTTCGATAGAGAAGTCAGATTGTTGTTTCTCGACCAAGGTCTTCATCTCTTCCATCTCAAAGCTTTCCAACTGTGCATCAATGACTTTCAAGATCCAAGTTGGTGTAACAGTCAAACTAGCCATATGGACACACAACTTGTTTTCATCCACTGAATTGACATGTTGAGGTCACCAACTAGTCACATATTCGAGATTTTCCCATATCGAACATCTTAAAGTAGCACAAACGACATCCTTCTTGTGACTTAAAGCATCAGAAGGCTGGAAAGATAAAGGTTATTAGGAATAATGCATAGCCTTATACATTCCAATTTGTAAGAGGAAGTGCAATTAGAAGGTTAGAAAGATAAATGATGCTTGGGAACCCGATGTTGTTAAGCATGAAACCTAATCTTCTTTAAGAAGACATATGGTGCATGGCGTGCTTTACTTAAAAAGTAATTAATGTACTGAGACATATTCTTCCTCTATTTGTATAAAGATATCCTTGCAAGTGAGATGGATGTCATAGCTAATGATTGCTATGGTGTGCATATGATGTGGCACCAGTAATGCTTGGCATGGGTAATGCATTTATGCTCAATAAAGCATGTTGAGATAATAATAAATCCCAATGATGATGTGATGGATCTTATAACCTAATAGAGGCTTAGTGCCTAGTTGAGGTCATATCCTCCGGTACTGAAATAAGGGATTGATATGGCATGATAATGTGTTGATGGTGATAACCTTATGAATGGTAGTAATACAATGTTATGAGATAATTGGAATTAGCTTATGGTATAAACGATTATAACTTGATTGATGCCAAAAGACACTTTAATTAGTCTAAGTAATCATGTGAGATATAATCATGTAGTTGCCCTGTCCATAGATCCATTCTATGTCAGACTTTGTTGAATGGTGAAACAAGTTTAACTCGGAGCACTTAAATATGGGGGGTACAAGTTGTATCCTAAATTCACAGGATTGGCTACGGGCCATACCCTGAAAAGAGTTTGGTCAAGGTTGTAGCTCCAATACAAAAGAAGAGTATGGATATGGGCCATGACTCAATAACATATAATCAGGATTGACTACGGGTCATACCCTAATAAGAGAACATGCTACATGTTGTATCTCGATAGTGAAGATCCTCTATATGCCAGGCTAGCTAATTCCAGTTTGACTCATAATGTCTCTACCACCCTCGTACTGACCGAGAGAAGATGATGTCACAGATTATGGCACTTCCATAGACCTTTATAGCATGGATGTTAACTTCGTAGTCGTCATTTGGAGCATGGAAGGTATATTCCCATCTCCATAGGGCATAAGATTGATTGAAAGATGTAATTAGTCATATAGCAGATTTGTTTAAGGATTCAAATATGGACATATTGGATGAAGCCTTGCTTTGCTTTTATACTATTTAATTTATGATAGTTATACATGATGTTTGTATTCCTTCTAAAGTAATTACTTGAAGGATAGATCTATTTAATATTATGTAGCTTTAATCTCTGATCAAATAACAGTATGCATGTAATAATAATAGTGTTGTTGGAAAGTTATATCTCTCGCTGGGATTGTTGTCTCACCCTATGGGATCCACAACTTTTTAGGTGGATGTGCACATGGTATCAGAGATCGTGCTAGCTAAATAGGACATCATTAAGAAGAAAATATGATATTTAAGATGGTATGCTATCAATCATGTCTTTTTATAAATAGAAGTCCTATTTGTTGTTCTTGTATTCTCAGTTCCTTTGGGGGATTTTGTGTGACAGTTTTATAATCGATTTGAGATTTTGGCTTGAATGCCTAAGTTTATAATGTTGCTTTTGTATATGATCTGGTAAAGAAACTGATATCTTATATCACGGGAATGTGATGGAATGACATATGTAAGAAAGTGAATCATGTTATATACATGTATAACTGGCTTTGGGCCTTTCTATAAAGAGTTTCCTGACATTAGATCTCTTTAACAAATGATTTAAATTTTTAGTGATTTTTGATAATCCACTGCTAATGGTTATTTCTGCTTGGTTTTGTGTAATCTCATTGTATGGGTGATGATGGGTGTTATAGTTGTGGTATCAGAGCTATAGGTTCACTGAGTCTACGAGGATACTAGGATTAGGACTAAGATGATGTCTAAGTAAAAAATATGATATAATATATGGTGCATACTACCTAAACTCAATACTTAAGTGCCCTAGCTAGGTATTCAAATATAGAAGAAAAGGTAAGTATGGAACTCTTAGATTATTTTTTCTTTTATTAGTCTGATCAACTAGTCATTTTGGAGCAATCTAAGGAGCATAAAAAAACAGAAATAATGGTACTAATACCTCCATCTTACTTTAAAAGAAATAGAAATACACCATAAGTTGCTAAAAGCTTGGATGTTTGGTAACTAAAAGAGAAAGATACAACCCATCATACCTAAAGCTAAGCATGAATAAGATATGAAAGGTTCTTGAGGCTGTAATTTTGAGAAATGTATGGAGCAAAAGATAGATAAACGTGAGCCAATAAAGAAAGTCAAGGTGTAGAATCCACATAAGATGGTGAAAATTTCTTAATAGAGGATGAAATGAAAAGTTAAATAAGAATAAATTATTAATAAATAAAGAGGAACCCAAGTTAATCTCAGACCAACCTATGAGTATAAGAAAATGTAAGGTACAATCCTCATGATATGTGAGAAGGAACAAGGGATATGATCCCTACTCAATAAAGGATATGTAAAGAATAATGATCTTTTTCATGACATGAAGAAGAGAAATATAGAAAAGCTAGGGAATGTTCATGAACATGTCAAATAATAACTCAACAAGGAGTAATGATGTGTAATCATCTTTACAATTCCTATGCCAATGGAAAGGAAACAAGGATGAAACCAGATTGAATGACACATGAACAGTTGAAAACTTATATAATAACCAAAGGAAGTTGGTAATTCCTTCTTCTTAATAAGAAATACCTAGATGTTAAGAAGTAACAAGAAGAGTATGTACCCTTGTGTTCTTTTCTTTCAAGATGTGGTAGTCAAGTGAGTCATATGTCACTTGATGTGCATGGTTTTAATTTGACCATGAGATGAATACTTGAAAAGTATTAGTTAAGACTTGGATTTTAGTTCCAAGATATTGATATCTGAGATTGATGATGTTATGCATACCTTGTATAATAATAAAAGATCCTTTTGATGTGTTTAATATAAGTAATGACAACTGAAAAGCTGAATGAACATGAACATGATGTGTTATAGCATGTGTGATGGATACCAATGTGAAGAATCTTAATATCCAAAAGGTTCCAATTTTATATCGGATCAAGGTAATGTTTTCTATGAAGAATTTGATGTGTAATGCCCTTGAATTTTAATTCTTACCTTTGCCCTCAGACAAATATAATGACTTCCCAGGGTTGTGAACCTCCTCTTATAATATTACAAGTTGTGAAGGTGGCTTAAAAGGGTAGAATTGCCACCTGAGTTGTACAAGGTATGTACATTGTTATATGTTAAGGTATAACTTGACATAGTGTTAACTCTACAACCCATAAGTAGTAAAATTAACTAATGATATATCCTATGTGATCAATCTTGTATTGATTTTGAATAAAGTTCAATGATATCATTGTGATAAGATGTTTAATATAATAATATTTCTTAGTCATAAAGTAAGTTTACTCTTTTGTGATTCATTTGGGTGGTTTCATAAAGTTTAATTAAGAGTTAAAAGAAGAAGTACCTATCTCTTTTCTCTTGAGATTTTGGGGACAAAATCCTTGTGAGGGGTTGATAACTTGTAACACCCCTGACCTGGGTTTTGTGATAACCCTATAAGTTTTGCCTAAGTAAGATGATTATAACCTTATCTTATCTTTTAAAAAGTAATTAAGACTAAAGGAGAGCTCAAGTTTCAAGTTTTGTCCTGTTCGAATGTTGTTTGAGCAATATTTGCTTATTTTGGACTAAAATGCAATTTACCCAAGATGAAGGGTTATCTTGTAATATGACATATGATGGGTGTTCCCTTAGTAATTTAGCATCATAAGAGAGATCATGATGCTAAGGGGTGCCTTGTGGAAAGTTGAAGTTCAAAGTTGAACTTGTATGGATGATGCTTGTGATTTATGTGCCAGTTTTGGTGCAATTTGCAATTTACCCTAAATGTGTGGTGGATGCGAAATTTACCATGTCTAGAGTGTCCCTTATGTTAATCTAGAGGATATAGAAAGGAGGGGGCTCCTTTTTTGAGTCTTGGTTGAGTGATAGCACTCTTGGTAGTGAAAGAATTCAAGAATGTTGAGTATCTTGCACCATAGATGAGGTTGTGTCAAAGTAAAACTTCTTTCAAATCCAAAACCTTACTTTAGAGCAAGAACTTATTCTGGGAGATGGTTGTGCACAACAGTTGCAGCATCGGGGGCAACCCTAGGCAATCTGACCCTCCGCAAGTTGGAAGGAGACCCAATCCTCTGACTACTGAGATCCACGTGGCTCTAGACGTGAGAAACTGGTCAAACTTGTTATCTAATCCAATGGGTGATGTGAACACCAGGCTCTATCTGTAGGAGATCCATGTCGAGGATGACACCATCATAATACCGTAGGCAGAGGTTGATGCCAATGCGGCCTTGTGGATGAACACAATCACATGTTACATCAGAGGATTTAAACCACACATACCTACACTCTAGGATCACCTCCGCAGGACTTGGAAGCCGACTGGGACACTAGAAGTCATGGATCATGAAAACGACTACTTCATCATCAATTTTGAAAATAGTTTGGATATGACTACCGCACTGGAAGGAGGTCCATGGTATATTAGAGGCAAACCTATGATACTAAAGAAATGGGAAAAATGGGAACCGCTTGAGCAAGAGAAATTGACCTCTGTTCCTATTTGGTTGAAGATCACAAATCTAGCATTGGAGCTATGGAGTGATGTGATGATCGCCAGGATTGCTTCTTACCTTGGCAAGCCTCAATGTCTTGATCGGAAAATGAAAGCCCACACGAGGCTAGACTATTCTAGACTTAATGTCCTCATGGAAGCGTCGTTGACCTTCCCCAAAGCGATCAAGCTCCACACAGACAAAGGCCAGGACTACTGCGTGGCTGTTGACTATGAGTGGATACATGAATGCTGTCCACACGGTGGCACATTTAGGCATGATAAAGTTCTATGTAAACTGACTACACCACCTCCTACTGCTCCTACCACAAATCAAAGCACCAATTCCAACCCCCCTCCTCCTTCCCCCCGCCTCCTCCACAACAGGTAGAAGAGCATCCGCCCAAGGACCGCCTTCCTAATGCTCGAGAGAATGTTGAAGAAGGACCAAAGGAGTCATTAGACGCGGGCTTTACAGTACCTCATAAGACTTCAAAAAACTCTAAAAGGAAGACACAGATTCAGAAAAACGTGGACACAAACTCAAATAGATTCAGTACCTTTAACAATGAACAAACTGAGGAGCTAGATCAGGCTCGCAACTCCTCCCCCACTGCCCAGACCGGCGGCTCACCAGTGCATGGTGGTAATGTTTGACAAACCCAAGATCATGGCTTGGAATATCCAGGAGCTTACTGTAACATCCCTGACCTGGGTTATGAACTAACCCTAGGTTTTTTGCTTAAATATGTGATTAGATGCTTGTGGTTATCTTGTATAATGTAATTAAAGCTTTTGAGGAACTTATATTTCTATTTCAGTCCTTTTTGAGCAATGTTGCAACTTTGTTTTGTTAATTTTGGACTAATGTCCAAATTACCCAAGTAGAGGGGTTAACTTGCAAATTGCACATGTTAAGATGTTCCTCTAATAATGAGAAATCATAAGAATGAATATGATGTAGTGGTATGGATTCTCCAAGCTTGAGCACCAAGATGTAGCTTGTAGAGAAATCCTTGTGCTTTAAAACCTAGTTTTGGTGTAAAATGCAATTTACCCAAAACTTAGGGTGCAACATGTAAAATATACCCTCTAGAGTATCTCTCATGTTCTTGACATCAAGTAGAGCAAAGCAAATGAGAGGGGCGCCTCATTTGAATGATCAAATAAGAAAGATAACCTTAATATCTAAATAACCAAGTTTTAAGCAAAATGGCCTTTCATATATATAGCTTATTAAGATATATGGTTTCTTTTTCTTTAACCTTGTATAAAAGAGAGGTTTTGCATGTTAAAAGTCGGAAGAAACTTGGCCAAGGGTGGAGCGAGTATGAGTGGATGGGTTTAAGAAATAAAAGAAATAACTATCTTTTTCTTTGCCTTGATAATACCCAAAAATATATAAGCACCCTTTTTCCTCAAAGCAAAGGATCGTTCCTTTAGTTCTTTCTCCTCACCTTCTTGCTTTGAACCGACCAAGAGGGAGCTATGGAACAGAGGAAGATGGCCAACTTAAGTTGGTAAGTATGGATCATCACCTAGCTCGAATTCTTGGAGGAAACCCTAATACAAGGTTGGTTTGTTAGTTTTCCTTACACATCTCTTCTTTCTAGCCATCTTCTCTATCCAAATCTTGAAGAACGGACCTTGGACAACTGCTATAGCTTCATCCACCAGTAAAGATACGAAGCTTGGAGCTCTAGATCAGATCTAAAAGTGGGTTTTATAACTGTTACCCTTAAGCTTTGTTAATGCATCCTCTTCTCCTAGTATATATGCTTATTCTTCTTTTTTAGACACATCGGTGTGTTCTTGTTCTGATTTCCATGAAGAACAGCCCCTGTTCTTGAGGTAGAAGATGATGACGTTAATATCTATTTTAATCATAAATCTTGCTTTAGCAAATGGTCTCCCAACTTTTGCAAATGGTTTCCCAAACCGTTTGGGAGCAAATGGTTTCAAACCGTTTGAATGCAAACGATTTCAACCAAGAACGCATGGAAGCAAACGGTCCAAGACCGTTTGGATGCGTTTACCAGGCATTGACCATTTGGAAGTCTGTTGTAAATAATGTGGACTAATCACCTACCAAAATTCATCATCTAATTCCAAGTAAATCACCAATTGAAGGCACATCAATCACCTAAACCCTAATCGGGTGAATTGCTGATTTCAATAAGCGAATCAAGTTGATATTTGGGTTGAGTGGCCCAAACGGTTTCAAAACTATTTGGGGATCACCCAAACGGTCTCAAGACCGTTTGGTGATAACCCAAGACCGTTTGGAGGTCTAGGGTTAAGTAGGGTTGACAATTTGAAGGTACAATGGTATCAAGTTGATAAATGATTAAGTGCTGATTTGGTGACCAAATATAGGGTTCAACCCTTGAGTGAATGACTTGGTTTTTGATGAACTAATGAGCAAACAGTCTCAAGACCGTTTGGATGATGTCCAAATGATTCCAAGACCATTTGGGGGTCACCCAAGACCGTCTGGAGGTCTAGGTTTGACTATGGTTAAGTGATTGAAGATTGAAAGGTAATAAGTTGAAGTGCAACTAGTTGTTGACCTAGTGATCAATCTAATGAACCAAACCCTAATTGGTTAAGTTAGTTTTTTTATGGTGACTTTAGTAAATGGTCTCAAGACCATTTGGAGGTCATCCAAACGATCCCAAGACCGTTTGGGGTCAGGTCATGACCAAATTGATTGATGGTTCCATGGATTCAAATAAATTAGACTCATGTTAAGGAGTATTGAAGGGTAATCGATTCCAAACCCTAATTCAATTGATCCAAGCCCTAATTGATGATCAATTGAGGGTCAATTGAGTGTCAAATTAGTTGAGGGTTGACCTAATTGACTCAATTGATGAGTGGCTAACAAGTGCATGGTTAATTGAGGGGTTCAACATTGGAAACCCTAACTCAATTGAAGTGATTGAGACACTTTTTGGTCCATGCGGTTTTGAGGTGGTTTGAACCAAACGGTCTCAAGACCATTTGGACCAAACGATCCCAAACCGTTTGGTGCTCATGCGGTTTCAAGATCGGTTATGTCCTTGCGGTTTCAAAGTCAACAAGACCAAACGGTCTTCATGACCAAACAGTCTTCACTCCACCTTGGGCAAACGGCCTTGACTGTGCACTTTATCAAACAATTTCAAAGTCAAACTAGACCAAACAGTCAACAACATCAAATGGTTTCAAGGTCCATCCAAGACCGTTTGGGGAGTTTGTGTGCAAGACCGTTTGAGGTCTAAAAAGGTTAAAAACGTTTGATGCCTTAGTGGTCAAAATGGCTTAGTGGTTGATTAACCTAAACCTTATAGATACCTAAAGTGATTAAGGGGCCAAGTAATTAGTTGACTAATGCATGTTATAATCAATGGTGAACATTATAAAAGTACCCTTGATGAGATAGAGTGACCAATACCCTTTGATCAAGTGAGCCTTAATGACCACAATAGTAATGACATAACCCATGATGTCAGGGTTGATTTGACTTAACTTAATCAAGGGTGATGTAATCATCATTTGATAGAAAAGGAGACAGAAGACTCCTAATATGAATGAGAATCAAGTAATAAACTTCCAATATGTATGAATATACCTAATTAAGGTATGATCCTTCATAGTGAGATCATGGAAACCCTAATTATGATAGTCAAATGAATTTTAACCAAATTGAGGGAATTAATGGAAGTAATCCTCACACATGATGATGGTATGATCTTAATTCATTGTAATGTGAATAGTAAACCCTAATCTAGGGTACTGTTATGTAATGTGAATATTAAACCCTAATCTAGGAAAATGTGATGGTATGAACAGTAAATCCTAATTTTGGGTTATTCTTTTAAGCATGAAACACTATACTTGAGTATGAAATGAGTAATCATTATGCCTTTGTAAGCTAAAGGGGTTGAATAACCCTAATTGAATTAAAAAGGAAACCTAACCCTAGAAACCAGCCGTAGTGATATGGCACAGTCGTGGTGAATCCTCTGTGGCATGACCGTGTAATGAAGCACGACCGTGGTGGCTTACTCTTGCATGACCGTGCAAGATAGCACGGCCGTGGTATTCTATTTTTTTAACTGGAATGAACTTGTATTGTGCTAATATAGTTACAATGTGCATGTTATCGGTAATGTTAACCATGCAGGTCTTTATAAAGAAGTGAGCATAGCTAGGTAAGAGTTATGATGCCCTATTCATTGAAAGCACTTTATAAAGCTTTGAAAAGTAATGATATGCTATGTTGCTTAGTAAAAAGCAACATATGAGATTGATAGGCTATATGAGCCATGAGAAATATCTATATTGCCATCAAGTCATCAATATGTCACTTAATAACAAGTGTTTTGATGATCTAAGGGTTTGAACACCCATATTCCTGAATCACAATGATCAGATGGTTAGGGATTGATATCCTAATGTTAATAATATATGAGGTGAACTTGATACAATTAGTAATTTTTCCTTATAGCAATTATTTTATTGATTTATGTTTGAAAACATGCATGATGCTAAAAGAATGCCATAATGTACGTAAATAATCAAGTATAATGATATCATGTAGAGCCCTGACCATAGATCCATCATTGTCAGAAGTTAAATGATGGTGAAATAGGTTTTCCTAAGGGAACTCCTGGAGAGCATACTTTTAAGTATGTGGGGTTATCGACGCGAATATCCTTACGTCCTAATATAGGAATTGATGTGAGATGTACATTAATCTCTCAATCCTTCATTATATGTTTATGCTGGGATGATATATCACTAATCTCCCGATGATATTATTAATGCCACATCGATGAGAGATAAACAAGAAATCCCTCGATGGCGAAGAGAGTACAACACACCACTGTAACTCTAATAGTGAAGTTTCCAGAATACCCTGGAAAGCTATTATGGTAGAGACACAAGATGTCATGCATGATGATCCTCACACTAACTGAGGAATATGAGGTCACAAGAATTCAGCTCTTTCGATGACCTATATATGGTACCGATTGCGATTTCGTAATGGTCAGTTGGAGTATGAGAGGTGTAACTCATCTCCTCAGGGCATAAGTATGTTTGTAAAATGTAATCAGCCGTATAGCATATTTGCTTAGGTTGAACTATGAGAAATAGTGATTGATGATACATTGTTTATAGTGCACTAGTTGAATAACTAGTATACATGTTCTTCATATTCCTTATTGATATAAGTCTTGTCATTCAATCAAGTTATAATTGAAATGATTGCTTATATAATTCTATTCTACTTAGCTTACATAATGATCTACCTGCTGTTGAATAATTTTAACTCTACTTCTCAAATGTTATTCCTTTATTGCAATAACAATGCTTCTGGTGGAGAGTTATAACTCTCGTTGGGACAATTATTCAATTGTTTCACCCTTGTGGGATTCGACTTTTTAGGTAGATGCTGAGGATGAAGGAACCCATCAGTGGGTGAGCAACAACAGCAGCAGCGACAACATCCGGGACAGCAGTGATACTCAGGTGGAGACACTGTGTGTCAAGTCTTGTAGATAGAATGTCTTATGTGTCGTCTCTGTACTCTCAGGTCCTAGGAGTCAGCATATGTTTAATATAGATCTGAGATTTTGGCGTAATGCCTTAAGATTTTGTATCTTGCCTTGTACAGATAACAGGGCAATTGATATATGTAATACTCGAGGTGTGATTTACAAAGATGTAATGATGGATCATTTTGTAAATAACTTATCATGTTTCTTTATGAAAGAGTTTTACCATTTGTAGATCTCTTTACAAAAAGTTTTAATTTTTAGTGATTTTTAATAATTCCGCTGCTAACAAAACATTTCTGCATTAGTTTAAATTCGTTGATCTTGTTTTCTGAGACATGTCATCACAGTTTAGTGGTATCAGAGCTCTAGGTTCGTTGAGTCTACAGAGACATAGGACTTAGGATGTTGAGTCTGTTCTAGTGCCTTCCAGTATATCTGATAGTGTCTTCTGCTCATCAGGAGGAGAAGGTAAGACTAAGGATGTATGGACCACACGAGGAAGATGTTGCAGAAAGTAGTGTCGCCGCACCCAGAGAAGGTGCAAGAAACCCAGAAAGAGAAGAACCTATGCCTGAACCACCCCAGTTCAATCCAACTGATATGGGGAACCCAGCCGTCCAAGCCATGTTTGGGTAGTTTATGACTGCCATGACACACATGACTGATAGGATGCCTATACCTACACCTAGGGCACCTACCCATCCTGAAGGACAAGGAGTAGGCAAGACTTTTGAACGACTTCGCCGAGTTGGAGCCACGGAGTATGCTGGAACAGCTGACCCAACAGATGTTGACTTGTGGTTAACTGAATTAGAGAAGGCCTTTAGAATCCTGAACATCCCAGAAGCTGAGAAGGTTAGACATGCTGTATATCTTCTCAAGGGGAGTGCTGGTCACTGGTGGACCATGGAAGAACAGAAAAGGCCAGGTGTGGAGATTGAATGGGAAGCTTTCCGACGGGAATTTATTAATAGATACTTCCCTAAGACGTTCTTTGATGAGAAAATCTCTCAGTTTGAGAGGTTAAGACAGGGACCAATGAACATTAGCGAATACGAGGCAAAGTTCATGGAGCTTTTGCAGTTCTGTCCGCATATGGCAGCTATAGATGAAGAGAGGGTTAGGCATTTTGAGAAAGCATTAAACGCTGAGTTGACCACCCTTGTGTCTGCTCTGGAGAACAGGGAAAGGTTTGCTACCTTCATGGAGTCGGTCAGAGGGATAAAGAGGTTTGTGTCAGAGAAGCGACAGACCAAGAACAAGAGGATGTATCCCCAGTTCCAAGGATCCTCATCTACAGATTTCAAGAAACTTAGGTTTTCTGTACCTACACCACCACCTAGATTCAGTACCCAGACACAGTGGACGTCGAATAGGGGTAGAGGATGAAGTCTACCACTAGAAGTAGCTCACAGTTCAGCATCTATGTCAGTTACAGGACCACCCAGACCACAACAACTAAATAGAAGTTGTTATATATGTGGAAAGATGGGACACCTGATGAAAGATTGCAGAGCTAGAGAAGTGAGTGTAACTCAACCCCAGAGGCAGAGTCTTCAATGATCTCAAAGGTGACAGTTTCCAAGTAACGCTAGAGGACGTGGACAAGCGTCCCAAGCTAGATCATCGACACCTAGTCATCGAGCACCAAATCAACCACAGGAAATGATAAGATTCTACGTGATGAATCCACCTGATGCAGTGATCAATCCTCGGGTTGTGGCAGGTCAGATGGAATTGTTATATTCTGATATGTCTATACCTTGCGTTGTATCTGTTTTAATTGATCCGGGTGCTACACACTCCTTTATCACTCGAAGAGTGATTCTTTACTGCAACTTGACAACAAGTCATAGGACATATAGTTTGTTGCTAGAAACCCCACTGATGGGATCTACCGTGTTGTAGGAGGTATGTTCTCCCTGCATTCTCTTCTTTTCTAAACATCACATTCAAGTGGATCTTATACCACTTGAGATGCATGGGTTTGATATAATTCTTGGGATGGATACCTTAGAAAGGTATAAGGTTGTTTTGGATTGTGAATCCAAGCAAGCTTTGTTTGCTGATGATAGTGACACATGGATCTTTCAAGGAGAGAGAAAGATTCTACCCACCTTTCTTGTGTCAGCTATGGTTGCCGAGAAGCTGATGAGGCAAGGATGTTATGCATTCTTGGCCCATGTGGTAGATACTACCATGGAGAGTCCTAATCCTGTTGAAGTTCCGGTAGTCAGGGAATTTGAAGATGTATTTCCTGAATATCTTCCAGGTGTACCACCGCCACGGGAGATTGATTTTGAGATTAATCTAATCCCAGACACGCAACCTATAGCACATACACCGTATAGGATGGCGCCTGCTGAGATGGCAGAACTCAAGAAACAGCTGCAAGAGTTGCTTGAGAAGGGTTACATCCAACCGAGTACTTCACCTTGGGGTTCTCCAGTCCTCTTTGTTAAAAAGAAAGATGGGTCGATGTGGTTGTGCATTGATTATAGACAGTTAAATAAAGTAACGATAAAGAATAAGTATCCTCTGCCGAGGATTGATGATCTCTTTGACCAATTGCGTGGTGCAACCATTTTCTCAAAGATAGATTTGAGATCGGGATATCATCAGCTGCGTACTAAGGATAGTGACATACCAAAGTCTGCCTTTAGGATGAGGTATGGTCACTATGAGTTCACAGTTATGTTGTTTGGACTAACTAATGCATCGACTGCATTTATGGAACTCATGAATAGAATCTTCTGACCTTTTCTCGATCAGTGTTTCATTGTCTTTATAGATGACATTCTGATCTATAGTAAAGATGCTCACCAACATGAACAACATCTTCGTCAGACTCTAACTTTGTTAAGAGAACACAAGCTATATGCTAAGTTTAGCAAGTGTGAGTTCTGGCTGCCAGAAGTATCTTTCCTTGCACACGTGATATTTGCCTCGGGTATTCGTGTTGACCCTAAAAAGGTAGAATCTATTCTACTTTGGGAGCAGCCGAAGACACCGACAGAGATATGTAGTTTCTTAAGATTGGCAGGCTATTACCGGAGGTTCATTAAGAACTTTAGTTCTATAGCTTTACCCTTGACTAATTTCACCAGGAAGGATGTTCCTTTTGTTTGGAGTGATAAGTGTCAACAATCATTTCAGTTGTTGAAGGAGAGGTTGACAAGTGCACCTGTGCTTGTGTTACCTGAACAAGGGAAAGGATATATAGTTTTCTGTAATGCCTCCAAGAATGGACTTGGATGTGTGTTGATGCAGGATAAACAAGTGATTTCTTTTGCTTCCCGACAGCTTAAGAAACACGAGGAGAATTATCCGACACACGATCTAGAGCTAGCTGCTGTGGTTCATGCCTTGAAGATCTGGAGGCATTATCTTTATGGAGAGACATTCCAGATTTTCACGGATCATAAGAACCTTAAGTATATCTTTTCTCAGCATGAGCTTAATATGAGGCAACGCCACTGGATGGAGTTAATCAAGGACTATGATTGTATGATTGATTATCATCCAGGGAAGGCTAATGTGGTTGTTGATGCTTTGAGTAGGAAATCAACAACACCAACCTTAGATAGAGCACAACTAAATTCCTTAGTGTGCTCAAGGAGAGATATGCTTATCTCCTTAAGGCAAGACAATGTACAGTTAAGAGTATCGTTGTTATCATGGTTGTTAGCTGAGATGCATATAAAACCTACTCTGAGACAGTAGATCAAGGAGGCACAACAAGTTGATGCTGCAGTTCAATTGATTAGATTGAAGTATGGTAATGAGAAATGAGATGGTTTCCATGATTCAGATGATCAAGTAGCCTATTATCATGGTAGGATGATAGTATCGGATGTGGATAACTTAAGGAAGATAGTCCTGGAAGAAGCTCATTCTTTGATGTATGCTATGCATCCAGGAAGCACCAAGATGTATCGAAACTTGAAAGATATGTATTGGTGGCCTGGTTTGAAGAAAGACATTGCTGAGTTTGTTATGCGGTGTCATGTGTGTCAGTAAGTTAAAGCTGAACACCAGAAGCCTACAGTAACAATGCAACCTTTACCCATACCACAATGGAAGTGGGATCATGTAACCATGGACTTTGTGGTTGGTCTACCCAGGACAGCCAAAGGACAAGATTCCATCTGGGTAATAGTTCATAGGTTGACAAAGACAACACATTTCTTACCTGTCAAAACAACCTATTCTGCTGAGAAGCTGGCACAATTGTAAGTAGATGAGATAGTACGACTGCATGGAGTCCCAGTTACCATTGTTTCTGACAGAGGTCCCCAATTTACGAGTCATTTTTTGGAGCGACTTCATAAAGCCTTAGGCACACAGTTAAGGTTTAGTACAGCCTTTCATCCTCAGACTGATGGACAATCAAAAAGGACTATACAAACCTTGGAGGACTTTCTCAGAGCATGTGTTTTTCAGTTCACAGGAAGTTGTGACCTGCACCTAAGCTTGATAGAGTTTGCCTACAACATAGCTATCAACATAGCATTGACATGGCTCCTTATGAAGCTTTGTATGGTGAACGTTGTAGATCACCCTTATGTTGGTATGAAACCGGTGAATATCAACTTTAGGTCCTGATCTTGTGCAGCAAACCACCGAGAAGATTAAGATAATACAACAAAAGATAAAGACTGCACATGATAGGCAGAAGTCTTACGCTGATAAATGTCGTAGACCTTTAGAATTCTAGGTTGGAGACAGAGTGTACCTCAAAGTCTCACCTTGGAAAGGAGTTCTGAGATTTGGAAGGAAAGGGAAGTTAGCTTCTAGGTTTATGGGGCCTTATCCAATCATTGAACGGATTGGAAGAGTAGCTTATAAGATAGAGTTACCACCAGAGTTACAAAAGTTACACCCTGTGTTCCACATTTCCATGCTTAGGAAATGTCACCTTGATACAGAATCAGTTCTGCAACCTATGGAAGTAGAATTGAATGATGATGTTTCTTATGAGGAAGGACATGTGTCGATCCTTGATAAAAGAATTAAAAAACTGAAAAAGAAAGATGTAATTCTTGTGAAAGTCCTTTGGAATCATCATGGTGTTGAAGAATCCACATGGGAACTAGAGGAAGAGATGAGAAGGGCATACCCTGCTCTTTTCTCTTAATATGTTTAGTTGATTTCGGGGACGAAATCCTTGTAAGGGGTGGATAATTTGTAACATCCCTGACCTGGGTTATGAACTAACCCTAGGTGTTCTACTTAAATATGTGATTATATGCTTGTGGTTATCTTTTGTAATGTAATTAAAGCTTTTGAGGAATTTATATTTCTATATCAGTCCTTTTTGAACAATGTTGCAACTTTGTTTTGTTAATTTTGGACTAATGTGCAAATTACCCAAGTAGAGGGGTTAAATTGCAAATTGCACATGTTAAGATGTTCCTCTAATAATGAGACATCATAAGAATGAATATGATGTGGTTTTATGGATTCTCCAAGCTTGAGCACCAAGATGTAGCTTGCAGAGCAATCCTTGTGCTTTAAAACCTAGTTTTGGTGTAAAATGCAATTTACCCAAAACTTAGGGTGCAACATGTAAAATATACCCTCTAGAGTATCTCTCATGTTCTTGACATAAAGTAGAGCAAATAAAATGAGAGGGGAGCCTCATTTGAATGATCAAATAAGGAAGATAACATTAATATCTAAATCACCAAGTTTTAAGCAAAATGGCCTTTCATATATATAGCTTATTAAGATACATGGTTTCTTTTTCTTTAACCTTGGATAAGAGAGAGGTTTTGCATGTGAAAAGGAGGAAGAAACGTGGTCAAGGTTGGAGCAAGTATGAGTGGATGGGTTTAAGAAATAAAAGAAATAACTATCTTTTTCTTTGCCTTGATAATACCCAAAAATACATAAGCACCCTTTTTCCTCAAAGCAAAGGATCGTTCCTTTAGTAATTTCTGCTCACCTTCTTTCTTTGGACCGACCAAGAGGGATCTATAGAATAGAGGAAGATGGACAAGTTAAGTTGGTAAGTATGGATCATCACCTAGCTCGAATTCTTGGAGGAAACCCTAATACAAGGTTGGTTTGTTATTTTTCCTTACACAACTCTTCTTTCTAGCCATCTTCTCTATCTAAATCTTGAAGAACGGACCTTGGACAACCTCTGGAGCTTCATCCACCATTAAATATATGAATCTTGGAGCTCTAGATCAGATCTAAAGTTGGGTTTTATAACTGTAACCCTTAAGCTTTGTTAATGCATCCTCTTCTCCTAGTATATATGCTTATTCTTCTTCTTTAGACACCTTGGTGTGTTCTTGTTCTGATTTCTGTGAAGAACAGCCCCTGTTCTTGAGGTAGAAGATGATGACGTAAATATATATGTTAATCCTAAATCTTGCTTTAGCAAACGGTCTCCCAACTTTTGCAAACGGTTTCCCAAACCGTTTGGGAGCAAACGGTTTCAAACTGTTTGAATGCAAATGGTTTCAACCAAGAACGCATGGAAGCAAACAGTCCAAGACCATTTGGTTGCGTTGACCAAGCATTGAACATTTTGAGGTCTGCTTTAAATAATGTTGACTAATCACCTACCAAAAATCATCATCTAATTCCAAGTAAATCACCAATTGAAGGCACATCAATCACCTAAACCCTAATCGGGTTAATTGCTGATTTCAATAAGTGAATCAAGTTGATGTTTGGGTTGAGTGGCCCAAACAGTTTCAAAACCATTTCGGGATCACCCAAACGGTCTCAAGACTGTTTGGTGATAACCCAAGACCATTTCGAGGTCTAGGGTTAAGTAGGGTTGACCATTTGAAGGTAAAATGGTATCAAGTTGATAAATGATTAAATGCTGATTTGGTGACCAAATATATGGTTCAACCCTTGAGTGAATGACTTGGTTTTTGATGAACTAATGGGAAAACGGTTTCAAGACCATTTGGAGGATGTAAAAATGATCCCAAGACCGTTTGGGGGTCAGCCAAGACCGTTTGGAGGTCTAGGGTTGACTATGGTTAAGTGATTGAAGATTGAAAGGTAATAAGTTGAAGTGCAACTAGTTGTTGACCTAGTGATCAATCTAATGAACAAAACCCTAATTGGTTAAGTTAGTTTTTGATGGTGACTTTAGAAAACGGTCTCAAGACCGTTTGGAGGTCATCCAAATGATCCCAAGACCGTTTGGGGTCAGGTCATGACCAAATTGATTGATGGTTCCATGGATTCAAATCAATTAGACTCATGTTGAGGAGTGTTGAAGGGTAATCAATTCCAAACCCTAATTCAATTGATCCAAGCCCTAATTGATGATCAATTGAGGGTCAATTGAGTGTCAAATCAGTTGAGGGTTGACCTAATTGACTCAATTGATGAGTGGCTAACAAGTGCATGGTTGATTGAGGGGTTCAACATTGGAAACCCTAACTCAATTGAAGTGATTGAGACACTTTTTGGTCCATGCAGTTTTGAGGTGGTTTGGGCCAAACGGTCCCAAGACCGTTTGGGTCCAAACAGTCTCAAGACCGTTTGAGTCCAAACAGTCTCAAGACCGTTTGGGATCAAACAATCCCAAACCGTTTGGTTCTCATGCAGTTTCAAGATCGGTTATGTCCATGCGGTTTCAAAGTCAACAAGACCAAATGGTCTTCACTCCACCTTGGGCAAACGGTCTTGAGTGTGCACTTTATCAAACGGATTGAAAGTCAAACTAGACCAAACGATCAACAACATCAAATTTCAAGGTCCATCCAAGACCGTTTGGGGAGTTTGTGTGCAAGACCGTTTGAGGTCTAAAAAGGTTAATAACGTTTGATGCCTTAGTGGTCAAAATGGTTTAGTGGTTGATTAACCTAAACCTTATAGATGCCTAAAGTGATTAAGGGGTCAAGTAATTAGTTGACTAATGCATGTTATGATCAATGGTGAACATTATAAAAGTACCCTTGATGAGATAGAGTGACCAATACCCTTTGATCAAGTGAGCCTTAATGACCACAATAGTAATGACATAACCCATGATGTCAGGGTTGATTTGACTTAACTTAATCAAGGGTGATGTAATCATCATTTGATAGAAAAAGGATACAGAAGACTCCTAATATGAATGAGAATCAAGTAATAAACTTCCAATATGTATGAATATACCTAATTAGGGTATGATCCTTCATAGTGAGATCATGGAAACCCTAATTATGATAGTTAATGAATCTTAACCTAATTGAGAGCATTAATGGAAGTAATCCTCACACATGATGATGGTATGATCTTAATTCATTGTAATGTGAATAGTAAACCCTAATCTAGGGTACTGTTATGTAATGTGAATAGTAAACCCTAATTTAGGAAATGTGATGGTATGAACAGTAAACCCTAGTTTTGGGTTATGCTTTTAAGCATAAAACACTATACTTGAGTATGAAATGAGTAATCATTATACCTTTGTAAGCTAAAGGGGTTGAATAACCCTAATTGAATTAAAAAGAAAACCTAACCCTAGAAACCCTCCGTGGTGATATGACACGGTCGTGGTGAATCCTCTGTGGCACGACCGTGTAATGAAGCACGACTGTGGTGGCTTACTCTTGCACGACCGTGCAAGATAGCACGGCCGTGGTATTCTATTTTCTTTAATTGGAAAGAACTTGTATTGTGTTGATATAGTTACAATGTGCATGTTATCAGTAATGTTAATCATGTAGGTCTTTATAAAGAAGTGAGCATAGCCAGGTAAGAGTTATGATTCCCTATTCATTGAAAGCACTATATAAAGCTTTGAAAAGTAATGATATGCTATGTTGCTTAGTGAACAACAACATATGAGAAATAGGCTATATGAGCCATGAGAAATATCTATATTGCTATCAAGTCATCAATATGTCACTTAATAACGAGTGTTTTGATTATCTAAGGGTTTGAACACCCATATTCCTGAATCACAATGATGAGATGGTTAGGGATTGATATGCCAATGTTAATAATATATGAGGTGAACTTGATACAATTAGTACTTTTTCCTTATAGCAATTGTTTTATTGGTTTATGTTTGAAAACATGCCTGATGCTAAAAGAATGCAATAATGTACTTAAATAATCATGTATAATGATATCATGTAGAGCCCTGACCATAGATCCATCATTTTTAGAAGTTAAATGATGGTGAAACAGGTTTTCCTAAGGGAACTCCTGGAGAGCATACTTTTTAGTATGTGGGGATTATGGACACGAATATCCTTACATCCTAATGTAGGAATTGATGTGAGATGTACATTAATCTCTCAATCCTTCATTATATGTTTATGTCGGGATGATATATCACTAATCTCCCCATGATATTGTTAATGTCGCATCGATGAGAGATAAACAAGAAATCCCTCGATGGCGAAGAGAGTACATCACGCCACTATAACTCTAATAGCGAAGTTGCCAGAATACCCTGGAAAGCTATTATGGCAGAGAAACAAGATGTCCTGCATGATGATCCTCACACTGACTGAGGAAGATGAGGTCATAGGAATCTGAATCTTCTGATGACCTATGTATGGTACCGATTGCGATTTCATAATGGTCGGTTGGAGTATGAGAGGTGTAACTCATCTCCTCAGGGCATAAGTATGTTTGTAAAATGTAATCAACAGTATAGCATATTTGCTTAGGTTGAACTACGAGAAACAGTGATTGATGATACATTGTTTATAGTGCACTAGTTGAATAACTATTATACATGTTCTTCATATTCCTTATTGATATAATTCTTGTCATTCAATCAAGTTATAATTGAAATGATTGCTTATATAATTTTGTTCTACTTAGCTTACATAATGATCTACCTGCTATTAAATAATTTTAACTCTACTGCTCAAATGTTATTCCTTTATTGCAATAAGAATGCTTCTGGCGGAGAGTTATAACTCTCGCTGGGACAATTATTCAATTGTCTCACCCCCATGGGATTCAACTTTTTAGGTAGATGCCGAGGACGAAGGAACCCATCAGTGGGTGAACAACAACAGCAACAACGACAACATCTGAGATAACAGTGATACTCAGGTGGAGACACTATCTGTCAAGTCTTGTAGATAGAATGTCCTATGTGTCATCTCAATACTCTCAGGTCCTAGGAGTCAGTATATGTTTAATATAGATCTGAGATTTTGGCGTAATGCCTTAAGATTTTGTATCTTTCCTTGTATAGATAACAGGGCGATTGATATTTGTAATACTCGAGGTGTGATTTACAGAGATGTAATGATGGATCATTTTGTAAATAACTTATCATGTTTCTTCATGAAAGAGTTTTACCGTTTGTAGATCTCTTTACAAAAAGTTTTAATTTTTAGTGATTTTTAATAATTCCGCTGCTAACAAAATGTTTCCGCATTAGTTTAAATTCATTGATCTTGTTTTCCGAGACATGTCATCACACTTACTACCTGGGGTAAGTAGGATATCATCCGAGCTAAACTTCGAAGGGTAAGAGTTGATATTGCTCTTCTTCTTGAAGTCAAAACCCACAAAAGAACGATTCATAGAGCTACCCAACACCTATAGCCCAATTCTAAATGGCTTGATAATTCTCTATCAAGCAATAAAATTCACATTCCCGTACTATGGGAAAACCCATCTTATAAAATATCCATTATAAGACAATCCACATAGTTTATTCTCCTATCTATGGAATCTGATTCATGTAAGCTTGAGATCACTGTGATCTATGCAAACAATGAAGACAATAAATGTTTAGTGCTCTGGCATGACATCACTAAGATCAGCAAGTCCATTACTGCTCCTTGGACTGTCATCGGCTATTTCAACACTGTTAGAGTTGCTACTGAACGGATGGGTAGATCTGTGCCATCCATGAGATCCATGGAAGATTTCAACTCTATCATTCAAGAAGCGGACCTCATGGAGATCCCTACAAAGGGGTTATATTTCACCTGGAGTAACCAACAAGAAGGCTTCAATAACACCCGCTACAAAATAGATAGAGCATTTTGCTCCCTAGATTGCTTCGCTGTCTTTCCCAAGAACTGGCTACAATGTTCTCCTACCATCCACAACGATCATGTTATGCTTATTTTGTATCTTGATGACACCACCAATAAGAGAAGATCCCCTTTCCATTTCTTTAATGCTTGGACTCCCCTTCCAGGCTATAAGGAGGTGGTTAGGGGAGCTTGGAATACTCCCATCTGCGGTTGTCCCCTGTATAGAATATGCCAAAAGCTAAAGATCGCAAAAAAAGTCATTCAAAAGTGGAACTAGGAGAGTTCGGTGATCTTCTTGAGTCTGCCAAAAACATGGAGATTGAAGCTACTCAAGCCCAACTTGCTGCTGACAAGCATCCGCATGAACAACTCCTTCTGGAGATTGCAAAAAATAAAAGAACTGAAGCTATTAATGATAGAAGCATTTAAGAGTCCATGATTAGACAAAAATCTCATGTGTTCTGGTTGAAGAATGGAGACTGCAACTCCAAATTCTTCTATGCCTCACTCAAGACCATAAGAAGTAGAAATGCAATCAAGTGTCTTGAAGATGAAAGCAACACTATCATTGATGAGAAAGTGATCGTTGAAAAATTTCTTAACCATTATGAGAACCTCTTCAACAAAGGACACAAAATGGGTGATCTAAATATCTTGTCAGGTGTTAAAAAACTTACTCAATAGTAGATTCAAGCCATCTCAAGGGAAGTGTCAGATGAGGAAATCACTTCTATTGTTAAAAACTCAGATGGAGATAAAGCTCCAGGGCCGGATGGCTTCAATGCCCATTTCTATAAACAGTCTTGGGATATTATTGGCAAAGATATCATCGTGGATGTCAAAGATTTTTTCATGAAAGGGAGAATGCTTAAAGAATTTAATAAAACTTTCATTTCCTTAATTCCCAAAATGCTCCAACCATCAAGACTAGAAGAATGGAGACCCATTGCACTATGTAACTTCATCTACAAACTCATTTCAAAAGTCATGGCAAACCATATGAGAGATATCCTCCTAGACCTTATCAGTTAAAACCAATGCACCTTTATTAAAGGTAGACACATCATTGATGCTATTTTACTGGCTAACGACCTTATTAGTGATTTCAGGTCACCTACATCCAATGCTTAGATCTGCCTTAAAGTAGACTTAAGTAAAGCCTACGACACCATCCACAAAGATTATATTCTAAGCATCATGAAGGCAATGCAATTCCCTAGTTGCTGGCTAAACTGGACCCAAGAATGTTTGAGCACATCTTCATACCGGATTCTAATCAATGGCAATCCCACACCCATGTTCCAAGCTTCTAATGGCATCAGACAAGGCGGCCCGATGGCTCCATATCTTTTTGTCATTGGCATGCAAGGGTTTACCACCATTATGGACAAAGATGTTGTTGAAGGCACTATCACGCCCATTAGTGAAGTTCCAAAGCACATCTCGCATTTGACTTTCATAGATGACCTACTGATTTTTGCCAAAGGAGATGAAGAAAATGCTAGAGGCATTCTGAATTGTCTAAACAACTTCTCTGTAATGTCTGGTCTTAACTTGAATCCGAATAAAAGTCAACTCTTTATCAGTGTGGTTGCTCCTACAAGCATTCAAGATATTCTAGGTGTGCAGCTATCCCAGTTTCCTATGAAGTATCTCGACCTTCCACTTTTTATTGGTAGACTGACAAAAACTCACTGCCAACCACTGATTGACAAGATTAAAAATAAGTTGGACTCATGCAAGACACGCCCCCTTTCCTTAGTAGGCAGACTAGAACTCATCATCTCCACCTTATCTGCATACCACCTCTACTAGATAGGCATTTTCCCTTTTCCCAAGATTGTGATTGAGGAGATCAAAAGGCTCTACAAAAACTTCCTTTGGGGAGATCGAGATACAGAAAAGCATTTTCATCTTGTGGCTTGGGACACTGTCTGCCTACCAAAATTTGAAGGTGGCTTGGGTATCCGTAGAGTTCAAGACTGGATTAAAGCAGGTATGACTCGTAACATCTGGGATATGGCCAATTGCAAGTTGTCCCTTTGGGTTTGCTGGGTACATAGAAAATGTATTCAAAACACCTTTATTTGGTCCTGCACTAGCAAAATTAATCACAGCTAGTACTAGAAACAACTTCTGAAATACAGGGACTCTCTCCTTCCTTCTGTCCATTTCCACATTGGGCTGGGGGACAAGATTAGGTTATGGCATGATCCATGGGTGGAGGGACAATTCCTAGCTGACCTCATCGACATTGGTCTCAGACTTAGAAACGGATTTGATGATCACAACCACCTTAGCACCTGCATCTCAAATCAAAGCTGGAACATCCTGCTCTGCAGAGGCACGTAGGCCCTGGCAAACGTCTGCCATAATCTGATGTTTCAGGAAGAGGGCTACTACTATCTCATAAACATGAAGACAAACTCACTTAAGGCTGCCTGGGAGATATGCAGAACAAAGCAACCAGTCATTGAATGGGCCAAGTGGCTATGGAAATCCACCGCTCCCCGCAGATTCATCATCACTTCTTGGAAAGTATTTCATTGCAAGTTGGTCACTGAAGAGTACCTTCAATCTAAAGGAATACATTTGGCCTCTAGGTGTTATCTATGCCACAAGGCCACTGAGGACATCGAACACCTTCTTTGGAAGTGTCAGTTCTCCAAGGAGGTATGGTCTCTTGCTGTGATAAGACTGACTAAACCTCCCCAAAACAATGCAGACATACTGTTCTACCCGAACAAAAAGAACAAGCTTCTTATTATAGCTACCATTCATCACATATGGGCTGCTAGGAATAGTTCCATATTTGAAAATCACAAAGCTTCTGCCTTCAATGTTTGGAGACAGATTATAAAGGATGCCATAGATTCATACGTATAGAGAGGTCCTTTGGCATCATAGCTCACACTTGTAAATCATTTTTTATTGATAAATGAGAAGGAGTCCCACGCTTACTGATAAAAAAAGATGAGGTTGTGTCGACTTATGAAGGGTATATGGGGGTGCCTATCGGTTTGAGCACCATGGAGGAAGTCCCCTATCCACTTAACAACTTTCTGGAAGTATCTACATCGGGTTAAGCACCTCAAGTTGGTTAAGTATATCATTTTTTATGTTCCTTATAAAAGATGTATCAGTTAGCATATAATATGATAATTGGGTTGTGATATATTGTCAAGAAAGATACTCAATGGTCGATATCTTTCCTATGGGTTATCCTCAAGAGTTATGCATGTCAAGATAATCATGTTTGCATGATGCCACCATGGATGGACATGTGTCACCTAGTTACATATGGTGATGACACCTCTCATATAGTCTCTCTCATGAGCTTCAACTATAAAAGCCTCTCCTTTCACTTCCTAGTAAACATTTCGACCCTCATACCATGTCTTGCTTGGTGGACGACCCTAGGAGCTCAAGGAAGAAGAGGAAGGTTGAGAACCTTTCCCAAGGTAAATCAATGGTTACCTTCTACCTTGAATGGGATATGCTTCTTGAACCATGATTATTTCTCTCCTTCTTCACCAAGTTCCTTACTATGATACCTTCTTCTTGATGGAGGTGAAGTTATGGTAGAATCTTGGACTTTTGATAAGTCATCTTCAACCTTGGGAACGTGAAGCTTTGGAGCTTGAATCTCTAGTGATGATCTTGAGGTAGGTTATATAACTCTACTTCAATTCTATTGCTATTCACTTTCAATTGTACAATACTTGGTGATTCCTTCTCAATTTCGATTTCCCTTGATTAAATGTTGAATATATGAGATCTAATGGAAACATGGGGCTATTGTCCATGAACTAGAATGTTAAGGGAGGAAGGTTTTAAGCTTGAAGATGATAAAACTGATATCCCTCTAAGAACCTTAAAACTGTTACCACTTTAAGCACCTCAAGGTCGATATCCCTTTTAGCACCTCAATACCAATATCACTTTGATGTGTTTTGAGCAACATAAGGTGATAGTGAGGTCGACACATTAGATGGTGGTGTGGCTGATACACCAATGTATGGAGTGGCTGATACACCAATGTGTGTTGTGGACAATACACTAAGGTATGGTGTGGCTGATACACCAAGGTATCATGTGGACGATACACCTAAGTGTGGTGTGGCCGATACACCTAAGTAAGGTAAAGGTGTCACACCCAAGTGAGGTAAAGGTATTATACTAAAATAAGAAGAATATATCACAATAAAATATCATAAAGGTGATGCACCGAAGAAGGTGAAGTTGATACACCAAAATATAGATAAGGTCAATGCCTGGATAAAGTGAAGGTATGAAGGATATGATGATGCCTAACTCAATATCATCTAATCCAAACCCTAGAGTGGCCGGTACCTTAGTTGATGGTGAGTTCGATATATTAAGTGGTTGAGTGGCTTATACCCAAGTTGATGGTGAGGCTGATATATTAAGTGGTTGAATGGCTGATACCCTAGTTGATGGTGAGGCCGATATATTAAGTGGTTGAGAGGTCGATACCCTAGTAGATGGTGCGGCCAATACACAATGGGTTGATGAGGCCAATACACAAAGTGATAGGGTGGTCGATACACTAAGAATATACAATGGCTGATATACCTCAAGCATATCACAATTGATACTACCTTAACCACCTCTAAACCGATACCATTTAATGTGCTTTGTGCAATACAAGCAATGGTGTCATGGCCGACACAAGTGAATATGTCTGGGCTGACACAAGAGATAGTGTGGAAGCCAATTTACTTTGAAGAAAGTAGGACGACACAAGGGATAGTGTGGAGGCCGATATACTTTGAAGAAAGTAGGCCAACACATGGGGAAAGTAATCTAACAAATATATGATGACATAATGAGATGGATACATTTTAATAATTGTAGGCCAACACATCCTAAGGAGGGACAAGTCAATACAATAAGTCAACTTGAACTAGTATCCTAATAAGGATACAAGAATAATTTGTATCCCTCATGTTGATGATCAATCAATGATAATTGATGAAAGTAATTAAGTATGAATGAAAACTTATGGCAATTGAATAAGCTCCTAGATATGAGGAGTTATGATTTAGGGTTCAGTTATTGAATATAACCATAGAAACCTTAATTAGTTGAAGAAGAGAAATTCTATCCCTAATCACTAGGGAGAATACAACTTGAAGTAACATAATGATAGTAATAAATGGTTTCAATAACAGAGTTAAATCTTAACTCATACAGAGATGATGATCATAGCCAAATAAGGGCTATAGTGATTATAATTTAAGATATCCTGATTACGCCTTATAAGACATATGGAAAACATGTATCACATGTAGAATGTAAAGAGGTATGGTGACCTGGAAAAGACATGTTTTCTTGAAGGTGATGTGGTACTCAATGATGTGTTTAAGGGATTAATATCCTAAGATAAAAATGATAAGGTAATGAATATGTGTCCATCTATTAATGAATCTTAGGCAATGTGATATACCTTTCATTTTATCATACTTGCAACCTGATCGAATAATTATTTGTGATACAATGGAATGAAAAGATAATAAGATAAGCTCCTAGACATAAGGAGTTATGAATTGGGGTATGGATGCTAGACATGAACATGAAAACCCTAATCAATTGTAAAGGAAAACTTTGACCCTAATTATGAGAGGGTGGTAATTTAGATGATTTTCTTTATGGCTTGGTGATGATATTTAATTATTTTTATCATGAAATCCTAACCATGCATGTATTATATGACAATGAGCGTATCTATGTATGATCTATGATGGTATGTTATAATACAATTTACATGAGCCTTGATAGCCATGTGAAATACTTGTACAATGGGTTTGATGTTATACGGGTCAAATGAGCTATGATGAAATCCTAACCATGCATGTATTATATGATAATGAGCGTAGCTATGTATGAGCTATGATGGTATGTTATAATACAATTTACATGATCCTTGAGATCCATGTGAAATACGTGTACAACAGGTTTGATGTTATACAGGTCAAATGACCTAGAGCTGAGTGTTGCCTGGTAAGAGGTGACATGGCTTAATAATAAAATGAGGGGTTGATACCCCATAGCATGTGATCACGAAGATGTAACATTGAAGATATGGGATCCTCAATAATATGTTTAAGGGAATGATATCTCAAGTAAATTTGATAGCCAAGTATATGGGTCTGATAACCTAGAGATGGTTGTTGCCTAGTCAGAGGTGACAATGTTTAATAATGAGCCAAGGGGTATTGAAACTCCATAGTATGTGATAATAATGATGAGACATTATGTAAGTACATTATCAATATGTTTACATAATGAATGATTATAGCACATACATAATCTAATAAGGTAATACACATATACATTATGTAATAGTGATACCTAGTAATGATTGTTCAATCCTAGGTTGATTCCAAGAAAATGGGAAATGGTGTATATAGGGTTTGGTAATAATAATTTTGAGGAAAAACCCTAAAAAGGTTATGTGTAAAGAACACTGACCCTAATCTCAGGACAGACTACTCTTACTGAGTATGCATGATTAAAAGATTGAGACTAATTTCTCTCTCAGTTATTCATGTAATGATAATCTTACAAATTAATGGAAAATTATAGCTTGTGAATGCTATGAAGATGATTAATTAATGTTAAGAGATGTATATGAACCTTGATAAGGGAATGTGAGAAATATGAATATGTGAATATGTAGACTTGGTTATCAGTTATAATGCATAGCCTTATACATTCTAATTTGTGAGAGGATGTGCGATTAAAAGGATGGAATATAAATGATGCTTGGGAACCCTATGCGGTTAAGCATGAAACCTAATCTTCTTTAAGAAGACATATGGTGCATGGCGTACTTTTCTTAAAAAGTAATTAATGTATTGAGACATATTCTCCCTCTATTTGTATAAAGATAACCTTACTAGTGAGATGGATGTCATGGCTAATGATTTCTATGGTTGCTATGGTGTACATATGATGTAGAACTAGTAATGCTTGGCATGGGTAATTCCTATATGCTTGATAAAGCATGTTGAGATAATAATAAATCACAATGATAATGTGATAGGTCTTATGACCTGATTGAGGCTTAGTGACTAGTTGAGATGATATCCTTCGGTATTGAAATAAGGGATTGATATCCCATGATAATGTGTTGATGGTCATAACCTTATGAATGGTAGTAATACAGTGTTATGAGATAATTGGAATCATCTTACGGTATAAATGATTACAACTTGATTGATGTCAAAAGACACTTTAATTGGTCTAAGTAATCAAGTGAGATATAATCATGTAGTTTCCCTAGCCATAGATCCATTCGGTGTCAGAACTTGTTGAATGGTTAATCGAGTTTAACTTAGAGTGCATATTGTTGAATATGTGTGGTACAAGTTGTATCTTGAATTCACAGGATTGGCTACAGGACATACCCTGAAAAGAGTGTGATCAAGGTCATAGCTCCAATACAAAAGAAGAGTATGGCTATGGGCCATGACTCAATAACATATAATCAGCATTGACTACAGGTCATACCCTGATAAGAGAACATGCTACACATTGTATCTTTATAGTGAAGAGCCTCTATATACCAGACTAGCTAATTGTAGTTTGACTCATAATGTCTCTGCCACACTCATACTGACTGAGAGAAGATGAGGGTGCAAATTCTGACTCTTCCATAGACCTTTATGGCATTGATGCAAACTTCGCATTGGTCAGTTGGAGCATGGAAGGTATATTCCCATATTCGTAGGGCAAAAGATTGTCTAAAAGATGTAATCTGCCATATAGAATATTTGTTTAAGGATTCAAATATGAACATTTTAAATGAAGCCTTGCCTTACTTTTATACTATTCAATTTATGACAGTTATACATGTTCTTCGTATTCCTTCTAAAGTAATTACTTGAAGGACATATATGTTTAATATTATGTAGCTTTACTCTATGATCAAATAACAGTATGCATGTGATAATAATAGTGTTGTTGGAGAGTTATATCTCTTGCTAGGATTGTTGTCTCACCCCGAGGGAACCACAACTCTTTAGGTGGATGTGCATGTGGTAGCAAAGATTGTGTGAGCTGAACAAGACAACATTAAGAAGAAAATTTGATACTTAAGATGGTATTCTATCAATGGTGTCTTGTTATAGATAGAAGTCCTATGCGTCATCCCTATACTCTCAGGTCCTTTGGGGGATTTTGTGTAACAATTTTATAATCGATTTGAGATTTTGGCTAGAAAGCCTCGATGTATAATGTTGCTTTTGTATATGATCTGGTAAAGAAACTAAAATCATATATCACGGGAATGTGATGGAATGACATATGTAAAGAAGTGAATCATGTTGTATACATGTAAAACTGGCTTTGGGCCATTCTGTAAAGAGTTTCCTGGCATTGGATCTCTTTGAAAAATGATTTAAATTTTAAGTGATTTTCGGTAATTCACTTTTAATGGTTATTTCCACTTGGTTTTGTGTAACCTCATTGTCTGGGTGATGATGGGTGTTACATCCATGCCCATGAGTAATCATATTTAAAGTTCAGTGCATTTATAAGTTTCTTAAATAAGACTTTCATGATCCAATGTTCTAAGATTTTAAGTTAAGATATGTAATTAAGATTGTCATACTTTCAAGGGTATGTCCATTCTTATAATCAATATCTCAAGTAGAGATATGATGTTAAGATCTCTTAGATGGTTAATCTAAGAATCAAGCACAAGATAAGTTTATACAATATACTAAAGTTATGATTAAGTTCCAAGGTAAGATTTTATTAAGATTCATGATCTTAGTCGTGATAAGAATATTAGAATAGAATGCTTTAAGATTTATGATGTAATTCCATTAAGATATATGCTTAAAATTTCATGATAAGATTTTAAAAACATTCATATATTAACATTCATGATAAGACCAAATTTAATAAGATATCAGATCATGGAGTTAGACCAGTCCTTAGTGCAAGTGAACTCAAGAGAGACATGACCTAGGCCCTTTGTGCAAGTATGTGAAATTCTTCATACCATGCGATTTAGTGGTGATCGACACATTTGAGGACCCTTAGTGTCCAACGATATTTGGAAGACCTTTTATTTCTACTGTAAGGGCTCTAATAGATGTTTTGAAAGGAATTATTACTCTCATGTTGGTAATGACCACATCAAATTTTGAGTACAAGACGTTATGAGAGGACCATCTCTCTTTGAGTCAGCTTACTTCATGGATAGATACAATCAATATCGTGAAGAAGTGCAAGAGGATGAGGTGAATGTCGATCCGCTTATGCAAGCCTTGAATAACCCTGACCCTAGTGTGGAAGACTCAAAAGTTGTTGAAATTTTGGATTACCTAAATCAACCTAAAGAAGAGCTCAGTGATGATGAAGAAGAAACCTTCAAAATTCCAAAGTGTGCATCCCTCGAGCAAACCCCTGAAGAAAAGGATGCACCAAAACCAAAGTCAGAATTAAAACCATTTCCCAAAGGGATGAAGTATGAATTCCTCAATGATGAGGAAAGGAATCATGTATTTGTCAATGCTAACTTGATAGACGAATAGGTAAAAAGGTTGCTAAAGGAACTCAAGTTGCATAGAAAGTCTATAAGGTATTCAGCTGAGGACATCAGAGGCCTCAACCCTACCTTATGAATGCACAAAATCAATCTTGAGAAAATGGATAAACCTCTAGCTCAACCACAAAGGAAGTTGAATCAAATGCTAAAGGAAGTTGTGAAGAAAGAAGTAATTAAGTTGTACAATGCCAGAATCATATACCCCATAAGTGATAGCAATTGGGTAAGCCCTATACATGTGGTGCCCAAGAAAGGTGGAATGATAATGGTAAGAGGTGAGGATGGAGATGAGGTAGCAACGTGAACCGTAATAGGTTGGCATATGTGCATTGACCATCAAAAACTAAATGGTGCAACAAGGAAATATCATTTTCCTCTATCGTTTATTGATCAAGTCCTAGAAAGATTAGCACATACTGATTAATCATGTTTCCTGGATGGGTATTTTGGATTCTATCAAGTATTGATTCATCTTGATGATCAGGAAAAGACAACTTTTACTTGTATCTATGGCACATACACTTTCAAAAGAATGCCATTTGGGTTGTGTAATGCACCTGCAACCTCCCAGCACTGCATGATCTCTATGTTTTCAGACTTTCTAGAAGATATAGTGGAAGTCTTCATGGATGACCTCTATTTATGGGACATATTTTGAGGCATGTTTGAAAAATCTATATCTTGTCTTGCAACACTATGAAGAAAAACACTTGGTTATGAATTGGGAAAAATGCCATTTCATGGTCCAAGACAACATCGTCTTAGGACATAAGGTTTCTAAGAAAGGAATAGAGGTTGACCTAAGTAAGATTGAGGCTATATCCAAGCTTCCACCACCTAAGTCTGTCACGGGAGTAAGGAGCTTCTTAGGGAATGCATGCTACTATAGATGATTCATAGAAGACTTTTCTAAGATCTCTAAGCCCCTTTCAAACCTCCTGATTAAGGATGTTGAATTAAAATTCACTAATGAATGCTCTGACGCATTCAATACCCTTAAGGAGTCCTTGACAACAACTCCGATTCTACAAGTGCCAGATTGGGAATTACCCTTCAAAATTATGTGTGATGCAAGTGATGTTGCCATCAGAGCTATTCTAGGACAAAAGAAGGACAAAATGCACCATGTTATTTTTTACTCAAGTCGAACGTTGGATGAAGCCAAGTGAATTATACCACCATAGAAAAGGAAATGTTCACCATCATATTTTCCTATGATAAGTTCAGATCATACTTAGTGGGATCGAAAGTAAAAGTATACACTAATCATGGAGCTATAACATACCTTATGCAGAAAAAGGATATGAAGCTGAGGTTGTTGTGATGGGCCCTACTACTACAAGAATTTGACCATGAGATTATTTATAAGAAAGGAAAGGAGAATGTGGTTGTAGACCACCTGTCAAGGATAGTCTTCGATGAAGAAAATAAATTTCTTGTAAATGACAACTATGTTGATGAAGCTCTTTTGATGGCCCAGTCAGTTGAACCTGTCCTACCATGGTTTGCTGACATTTGTAATTATCTAGCCTATGCGAAGCTACCACCCAAGATCACTTATAATCAAAAGAAGAAGTTATTCTCTGATCTGAAAAATTACTACTTGGATGATCATATTTTGTTCAAAAGATGATCTGAAACTTCATATCGTCATTGTGCACTAGAAGAAGAAGTACCTCAAATCCTCAAGGAATGCCACTCCTCGCCTTATGGTGGTCACCACAATGGAGAAAGGATTGATTCTAAGGTTTTGTAGTTAGGTTTTTATTGGCCAACACTCTTCAAGGACACTATGTCATTTGTCAAGACCTAAAAGAGTGAAAACTCATAGGGAACATCAGCTGAAGGAACGAAATGTGATGCGATGATTTTGAGTCGCATTTATATACTTGATTTACTTGTGTTTTATGCGTTTATTGGTCATTTTGGTGGTTAATATTGCATAATTCATTTACTTTGGTCTGTGAGCCTTCTCAACATCAATTCTCCCTTATTTTAGTGTTTTAAGCATAAATGATTATGATAATATGTTTTATTTCGATTTATGTGGTTTTGTGTTGCAATTTTAGGAAAAACGAATATATGTAGGTGTCGATACTATCGACAGTTGTCAATACCATCGACACAACAATAGGTTACCAGCCGCAAGGAGTAGCACAGAGTCGATACCATCAAGACGAAAGTCGATGGTAGCGACTTACCATCAGGTTGCTGGTGAGAAGGGAGTCGATACTATCGACCCCAGAAGATTTAGCGACGGAAAAGGACAAAAATCGACGCGTAAGAAAGTTGATACCATCGACCCTCGTCGATGGTATCGAGCCAGCATCAGGTGCAACCACGAAGAGAAAGAAGACTTGTCGATATCACGCAAGGTCGACACCATCAGATACAAGTTTGTTTCAAATTGATCTAAATCTGACGGTTGTGATATTTTTGCAACCAAACTCGGTGATTATACCTAATGACGGCGGCCAAGAGCAATCCATCACGTCATTAGCTGATGTACAAGTCCCGAGAAGGTGTGGAGAGAAGAACGGAGCCCAGAAGCATGCCCCAGCCATTTCGGAAGCCGAAGAAGATGTTTTCCACCGCCGAAAGGCTATAGATCGCACATTCCACAGCGAGGAACACTTGGATCTTCTCCGTTTAGGGGTTTCTCTACTTATTCACATTTTTCTCCATGTTTCCCCGTTTCTCTACCATGTTTTGCTCTGAGATGAACATGCGGGGCTAATCCCCTTTGTCTTTAGGACCGGGAGTAGCCTCGGGGAAGCATTGTATGACATTTTTATCATAGTAAGTCATCATTAATCTCTTAAATCTACGGTATGATTTCGTTTTCTCAATTATATTTTTATGCTTGATCACCATAATAATAATATAATGCCTTTAATTACTTTGAAAAAAGAATTAACGGTTGAGAAGAGATGAAATTCACATTAATTAACAAATCCCTTGAACAAGGTGATGTACGCTTAATGGTGGAAACCCAGAGGTCGATATTAATGCACCTAGTTTAGGGGATAGGTTACTACGACGGTGGAACCGACCTAAACATAGGTAGTGAATTGTATCATGACGGTGGGCAATTCTGACTATCGGCCACTACCCAGATTGAGAGATGAACCTGAATTATTATATGGAAATTCATACAATGAAAACCCGCGGTGAAACCGCAATCCTAAAGATAACCATTTGAATTGATTAAAGTAAACCTTTAATAGATTGCTTTATTTTATTTTCTTTTCTTTTTATTTTTACAACAACTCTCATCTCTTTTAATAGGTTTAGCTGATCGCGAATAGTTAGTAGTAGTCTACTGACAGTTCAGTGCCCCTGAGTTCGACTCGGGCCTCACAAGGGCCTATACTACATTGATGCATACACTTGCATTCTATACACGGTAAAAGTGTGTCAAGTTTTTGGCGCCGTTGCCGAGGACACGACAACTGTCGGAACTACGAGTGCTGCAAGTGGTCATTCTAGGCCAGTTTTTAATTTTAATTTTTGTTATTCAATAATCATTTTTGAAATTCATAGTTTACCGTTCATATTTAGAAATCAACTATCACGGTACTAAACTGAGATTACCATTTTTTTTGCTGGTACTGTGCATGGTGCAGACACGTAGCACCGACTACATGCAACGAGCACCAGAGGTTCTGATGACGAGGAAGATTACAATCAAGACCAACTGGAAGATATAGACTCCGACTCAGAACAAGAAGCCATGGCCGAAGAGCAGACGATATGCGAGAAGATAAAAGCTTCTTCCTCATCCGCTTCAAAGGGGTCAATCCGGAAGCAGGCGATCAACATTCCGACTGATAAGATTGATCCTGCATTGATCAACTTGGTCAAGTCAAATGCATTCCATGGGCTAAAGAACGAAGACCCGGTGACTCACATTAGCCAGTTCGTGGAGAACTGCAATATGATAAAAATAGACAGGTTCCCGCAGGAGACACTGTACCTGAAGCTATTTCCGAGCTCTCTAGCGGGAAATGCACGAGAATGGTTGCATAATCTTGACGATGAATATGTGGAATCGTGGAACCACATGGTTGATGTGTTCTTTAAAAGATTCTTTCCACCCAAGAAGACAAATGATCTGATCAGAAAATTCACAATTTTAGTCAAAAAGCAGGAGAAACTTATTCAGAAACATGGGAGTGATTCCAAATAATGCTGAGAAGGTGCCCACACCATGGTTTGGACAAGGAGAAGCAGGTCAAGATTTTCTATTTTGCTCTTTCTGAGCATGATAGAAGCAATTTGGATTCCGCAGGATCTGGGTTTTTCTCAAACAACACTGGCACTAGGTGTTGGGAGATTCTGAAAAACATGGCAAAGAAGTAGTCTTGGGGTGATAGGGATGCACCAGAACAAGTCAAAGTTGCAGGTGAGTCCATGGCCATCAAGGAGTTGAATGATAAATTAGACCTTCTAGCTAAGAAATTGCTTGCCAAAGAGGATAAGAATCTGAGGAGGAAGCCCAGGTCAAATTTATGCAACAATAGGGCTATAGAAATAATGATTATGCTTGGAGGAAGGATAGAAAATTCTCGTGGAAAGATCCAAACAACTTCTTATAAGATCCAGATGCAAAGCCACAGTCAACGGCAGAGGATAAAAGAACTGCGTTGCTTAGTCAAGTGGTGCAATAAAATCAAGAGATGATGAGTATGTTTAGTAAGCAGCTGCAGTCCTAGGGTGATATTTTGACTAAGTTTGGACAAACACTACAAAGTCATGGAGTACAAATGAGGCCACTAGGGATGACTGTGACCCAAATTTCCAATGAAGTGGCGGCCATGAAGCATGCCAATCAACAGAGACAGGCAGGGAATGTAGAAGTTACTCAAGCACATCATCAAGTGAAATATATATATATCTGTAATTATTGAGGCAGAACCCCCGGTGGTGGAGGTCCAGGACAAAAGCAGAATGATTTTAGATACAAATGCTACACTGAAGATACTGTATCATTGCAGTCATTATGGACTATCGCGTGGATGTTTTCCATTCAAAAAAATCTGCAAAGAGCACATCGTGGCCGCACCCGCACCTAGGCAAGAGGAGCAGGTGAAGGTCATGTGTCATGGTGAAGCTACAGTCACTGAGAGAGAAGAGACATCACAAGTTACACCTTTTGAAAATGATGTGCCAAAGATTACATCAAGAGGTGACATTGAAGAAAGCCTAGGGGAGGAGACCCCGCAAGGCCCATATGTGCCACCTCATAAGCATTTAGATGAGGCAGTTGCGTCTTTATCGGACAGCCTGAGATCGAAGAAAAAGCATCGACACTACAGGAAGTTCTTGGAGATGTTTAGGAAGCTCCATATAAATATTCCATTAGTGGAGATGATAGAGCATATTCCCGCATATGGGAGGTTTATCAAGGAAATTATCAGTAAGAAGAGTGGATCAAAGACATAGATATTTGCCAGGTGAATGAGATGGTGAGATCAATTATCCATGGGAGTCTTCTACAGAACAGGAAAGATCTGGGAGGTTTCTATATCCCATGTTCTATAGGCGGTCAACATTTTCCACAAGCACAATGTGATTCAGGTTCCAACATTAACCTTATGCCACTGTCCACATTTCAAAAGCTTGGGTTGAAGAAAATAAAGAAATCAGCGATAACTATTGAATTGGCGGATGGGTCCATTGTTAAGCCATACGGAGTGTGTGAGGATGTACTTGTCAAAGTAGACAAGTTTATCTTTCTGATGGATTTCATTGTCATGGAAATGCCACAGCTTAAAAGTTGTGAGATGCTATTGGGTAGGCCGTTTCAAGCGACGGTCGATGTTGTCACTGCTATTGGAAGAGGTACTTCGACATTGGGAATTGGCCAAGATCGAGTTGAGTTCAAACTGCCGCATGATCCCCTGGGCACATTCTTCCAAGCTCCAAAGTGATGAAGTTTGATTTTGTCTAGCCTAAGACGTTAAATGAGGGCGCTTGTTGGGAGGCAACCCAATCATTGGCAACTTAGTTTAGTTTCTTTCACATTTGTACTTTGGTTTGATTTGATTTTGTTTTTAGTGTAAAAATGATACCTTGATCGTTTGTTCCATGTGCAGGACTGAGGCAGAGTCGATACCATCGACCCTTGTGTCGATGGTATCGATACAGGTACAGGTTGGCAGCTGCAGAAATCGCTCTGCATCGATACCATCGATGGCCTCGTCGATGGTATCGGCACACCAATAGGTTGATCGCAACAATGAGGTCGATAGTATTGACATGGGTGTCGATACTAGCGATATCTCTGGAGATATTCAGACAAAATTGTCTTAGTGAAGTCGATATCATCGACGACCATGTCGATGGTAACGACCTAGTTACAGGCAGAAAGTGGCGGTCGGGGCTCGCGAGGGTGTTGCCCTAACCAGAAGTTGATACTATCGACTTGCGTCGATAGTATCGACGCGACACATCACTGATCTGTGAGAGGAAATCAACGACAATCGCTGCATCAGGAGAGTCGATCCGTGGGAAGGGTCGATACTATCGACCCCCGTCGATAGTATCGACACGTCATCGATCTGGGCCCCCACATCGGGCTATCGACAGCTGTCGATAGTAGCGGAAGACAGATTGTTCTATGAAAGTCGATACCATCGAATCGCGTTGATGGTATCGACGGGCACACAGCAGCACTAGCCACGGTTATAAAAGGGATGGTTTGTCATCATATGACGTCACACTTTCCGAGATTTCTTCCTCCACTTGTGTCGTGCGCCTTGTTGAGAAATCGAAGCCCGACTACGAGCATCCAAGGATCATGTTCTTCCTCGAGCCTTCAACGAGCAGAGATTGTCTTCTCCGACCTTCACCAAGCTCCGTCTTCAATCCCTTCTTCTTCGACAATGGTGCATACTGCCGGTGCATCTTCTTCACGTGTGACACCAATGGAGATCCCAGAGTTCATTCCTCCACCCATTGCATCCATTCCGTGCCCGCGGATCGTCCATCCTTCCGCGGAGGTCCGGAAGGTCTACGAGGAGATTATGAAAAGAAAGATCGAGCCCACGCGTTACGTTGATCGGACAATGGTCCGTGATTTGGGGTTCGAGGCCAATCTTGCCTTTGTTCTCAAGGGACAGGCAAGGCATACGGGCAGGACGCACGATGAGATGGAATGCCATGTCGATGGCCAGCCATTCTTCGGTGACTGGCCCACATATAAGGAGCTGGTGGAAGAATTCATGGCATCGCTGGACATATGCGTCGTGCCAAACGACATCATCACCACTGATCGAGAATGGATTAAGGGCTGCGTTTCTTTCCAGATGTACAACAATGATTACACTCTCACCCTCAGGCAGTTCAATGAAATCTACAACTGGAATCAAGGGAGGGATCAGTACCGGCAGCCAGACAACAGAACAGACTACGATGCCATCTTCGCCGAGCTAGTGACTGCACCGCTCGGCAAATCAGTGAGCCACCACAATGCGGCGGTGGAGGATTTCGAGCATCCGTTCGTGCGGGTTCTTCATCGCATGCTTTGCACCACCTTGTTCGTCCGTGGTGATCTGTCTCTCAGCAAGTTTCAAGAGACAGATTTGTTTTTCCTGCACAAGTTGTTGAAGTGCCAAGAGTGTAATTGGGGCACATTTTTCTTAACGCGCGTGTTGGCTGTAAAGAGGAGTACGCGGAAGGCTCCAATTCACTTTGGAGGGCTCATCACACCGCTGGCCCACTATCTTGGGTTAAATTTCTCTCAGCTTATTCCTCTCTCCAACAGGAGCAAGGTAAACCTGCAACATCTGCACCGCTCCAACCTCATCCTGCCACGTGATGGCTTGGCATATGCACACTGCCATGTCAACCAAGCATATCAGGAGTGTTCACTTCCAGACCCCATCTTCCACATCGAGGGCGCTCAGCATTTTCGATGGCCTTTCATCGCCATCGAGAGCTCAGATGAAGACGACGACAACGACAATGACGATGACGAGCATGAAGAGGAAGCGGAGGCTTTCACTCCTCTTCGCGCACGCATGGCACCCCGGAAGCGTCCCCGTATGCATCCGGGTGCATCTTCTTCTTCGCAGCCCCCGCCACCATAGCCCTCACAGTAGAGAGAGGGTGTCTACTCCATGCAAGGGATGTATGCAATGCTGTAGGATATTCATCAGACGCAGCAACAGCATACAACTTCATATGCCGGTATTCAGGATACGATGAACCAGTTGCTTGATAACCAGAGGGCTATTTTAAAAAAATGAGCGCCTCCTCCTCGAAAACCAACAGCACATCCACGACAGGTTGCATAGGATGGAGATGCAGCAACAACCATTCTACGATCATTACTGGAGCCAAAATTACTTTGGGGGGTATCCACAACCTCCACCAATACCTCAGTATGATCCGAGTTTTCAAGGGCAGTACCCATCCTGGGACCCCACGGCCCCGCAGTACCCACCTCTTCTGGAAGAACGATCGGTATCTCTGTTCCACCTTTTAAGGTTTGTTTTTGACTATGAGGCCATAGTCGAATTCAAGCTTAGGGGGGAGTTGCAACAACTCTATCCTTTAGTTTTTAGTTTTAGTTTTTATTGTTTTGTTCTTGTCATTTATTTCTTGCAATATTTAGTTTGTTTGTAGGATCCACACTCTATCTAGTGTATTAGTGGATGTCTTAAGTCATGTGTCATCTTGTTGCTTGTACATGGGAATCAGGGGCAAAATTAAAAAAAAATATTTAGTGTTTGCAAGCTTGTGTTGTTCAACTTTGAGCACATAACTTAAGAAAATGATTGGGTTTGTCAACTCTAAAATAAGAAATCACAACTGTACATGCCTATGATTCATGAAAAGTGGACGGAATTATTTGTTTGAGCCTAAACTGATCAAATGATAATGAGACTCTAATTTGAAGTAAGAGAGAGAAACCTCTTAATTACCACACAGATCGATAAGGAGGGACACATAATAATTTTCAAAGGTTTAGTCAATTAGTCTTGTGATCTATCCACCCCATTGTTTTTCATATTCCACCATAAGAATTGGAAGTACATTACGGTTTTAATCTTCTTGATTGCATTCCATGTAAATAGGTCTTGCATCGCAACTACTTTAGTATATTTTGCATGAAATAAAAAATATAGAGTAATCATACATGCACATCACCCTTAAGTGCATGTCATTTAGTTGCATAATTATCATGTTTTAGCTGCATTCACATTTTTGGTGCATACATTACATCATGTATCTTATTTCTTCTGAAAAAGGGTGATGAACTTGTTCCATACCCTCTGAATGATTTATAAGTCATGCAGTAATAAGTGAGCCCGATAAACAATTCATTGTCAGCCATGAAAATAAGGGCTTGAAAAAAAAATATATCTTGAAAAAAAAAGAAAAAAAAAGAGATTTGAGAAGTAAGCAGTAATGAGAGGGAGAAAGAAACAGAGTATCACCTGCATATTAAGAAGGATAAGTACATGATGTAGTTTTCTTAGATATTCCATCTCACCTGGAGACAGAATGATAGTGCATGCATCATTCCACCCAAATGTAGGCATTAGGTCTTTTCCATTTGCATATGCATCATTTAGGGCATTTTTGTCTTATGCATGTTGAAGCCGTATAATACTGCCATTTCTTCCATGAGCCACCCATTCCATCCACCTGTTGCTCGAATTGGTAGGCCACCGTGATTTTCTCCTCATTTGTGAATATCAGGAGAGTTGCTTCCATGTAGATGGTAGTTAGGGCGAGCAACGTAGAATAGGAGATCACAAGATGCACCGAGTTTGAACCAGTGAATTTTATTATGTTAACTGCCTTATATGATAGTGTTCATCGATTTTGAGGTAGATATCTTTTATGGATGATTACTGTCGCCTTTAGGGTAATTATCATTCCGTGATTAGTAAGGGCCGGTTTGTGAATGTCTGTTGGGAAATATATGGTGATGTTTGTTGTGATGATCTGTTCTTTAGATGACCCTCGCAATTCTATTCTAAAGTTTAGTTGCTCGAGGGCGAGCAATGTTCAAGCTTAGGGGAGTTTGATGCGATGATTTCGAGTCACATTTATAGACTTGTTTTACTTGTGTTTTATGCATTTATTGGTCATTTTGGTGGTTAATATTGCATAATTCATTTACTTTGGTCTGTGAGCCTTCTCAACATCAATTCTCCCTTATTTTAGTGTTTTGAGCATAAATGATTATGATAATATGTTTTATTTCGGCTTATGTGGTTTTGTGTTGCAATTTTAGGAAAAATGAATATCTGCAGGTGTCGATACTATCGACAGCTGTCGATACCATCGACACAACCACAGGTTGCCAGCCGCAAGGAGCAGCACATAGTCAATACCATCAACACAGAAGTCGATGGTAGTGACTTACCACCAGGTTGTTGGCGAGAAGGGAGTCGATACTATTGACTCCAAAGTCGATACTATCGACCCCAGAAGATTCAACGACGGAAAAGGACAAAAACTGACGCCTAAGAAAGTCGATACCATCGACCCTCGTCGATGGTATCGAGCCAGCATCAGGCTCAACCATGAAGAGAAAGAAGACTTGCTGATATCACGCAAGGTCGATACCATCGACCCGCGTCGATGGTATCGACACCGTCAGATACAAGTTTGTTTCAGATTGATCTAAATCCGACGGTTGTGATATTTTTGCAATCTAACTTGGTGATTATACCTAATGACGGCGGCCAAGAGAAATCCATCATGTCATTAGCCGCTGCACAAGTCCCGAGAAGGTGTGGAGAGAAGAACGGAGCCTAAAAGCATGCGCCAGCCGTTTCGGAAGCCGAAGAAGACGTTTTGCACCGCCGAAAGGCTGTAGATCGCGCATTCCACACCGAGGAATGCTTGGATCTTCTCCGCTCAGGGGTTTCTTTACTTATTCACATTTTTCTCCATGTTTCCCCTTTTCTCTACCATGGTTTGCTCTGAGATGAACATGCAGGGCTAATCCCCTTTGTCTTTAGGACCAGGAGTAGCCCCAGAGAAGCATTGTATGACATTTTTATCATAGTAAGTCATCATTAATCTCTTAAATCCATGGTATGATTTCGTTTTCTCAATTATATTGTTATGCTTGATCACCATAATAATAATTTAATGCCTTTAATTACTTTGAAAGAAGAATTAACGGTTGAGAAGAGACGAAATTCACATTAATTAACAAATCCCTTAAACAAGGTGATGTATGGTTAATGGTGGAAACCCAGAGGTCAATATTAATGCACCTAGTTTAGGGGATAGGTTACTACGACGGTGGAACCGACCTAGACATAGGTAGTGAATTGTACCACGACAGTGGGCAATTCTGACTATAGGCCACTACCCGGATTGAGAGATGAACCTAAATTATTATATGGAAATTCATACAATGAAAACCCGCGGTGAAACCGTAATCCTAAAGATAACCATTTGAATTGATTAAATTAAACCTTTAATCGATTGCTTTATTTTAGTTTAATTTCTTTTTATTTTTACAACAACTCTCAAATCTTTTAATAGGTTTAGCTGATCACGAACAGTTAGTAGTAGTCTACTGACAGTTCAATGTCCCTGAGTTCGACTCGGGCCTCACAAGGGCCTATACTACATTGACACGTACACTTGCGTTCTACGCACGGTAAAAGTGTGTCAAAATGCCCATGGTCGATTGGGTGGAAGTTGAAATTTTTGATGTATGTGGAATTGACTATATGGCACCTTTCCCATCATTAAAAGGGAACCAATATATTCTTGTCACTATAGACTACGTCTCAAAATGGGTAGAGGTTTTTGCTACCTAGACATGTGACTCCAAAGTAGTAAACGAGCTATTTGAGAAAACTATCTTTCTGAGATTTGGGGTCCCACACACCATTATTAGCGATGGGGGATCTCACTTCGGGGAAAAAAAGTTTGAAGATCTATTGAAAAAGTATGAGTGAAGCACAAACTCACAACACCCTAACATCCACAAATATCGGGACAAGTGGAAGTATCTAACAGGAAGATCAAGCAGATCCTAGAGAAGACTGTAAGTTGTACAAGGAAAGATTGGTTGATGAAACCTGATGATGCATTATCGGCCTACCGCACGGAATATAAGATGCCCATAGGAACAATGCCTTATAGGATGATTTATGGAAAATCCTACCATCTACCTGTTGAGATAGAGCACAAAGCCCTTTGGGCTATAAAGTTTCTAAACATGGATCTTGACAAAGCAAGCAAGAAAAGCTTCCTCCAACTCTAGGAACTTGAGGAGTTGAGGCTTCATGATTATGAGAATGCAAGATTATACAAGAAATAGACAAAGGTGTGGCACGATGCCCACCTAAAAAATAAGGATGTGCATGAATGAGACAATGTTCTTTTGTTTAATTCCAGTATCAGGTTGTTTCCTGGGAAGATAAGAACAAGATGGTCTGATCCTTCTTTTGTGGTAAAAATATACCAATCAGGAATGATGAAAATAACCAGTGATACGACTGACCCTTTTATAGTGAACGGACATAGGGTAAAAAGATATTATGAAGATGAGGCTTTTGTAAGAAGGTATGAGCTAATTTGGTGGAACCCAGTCCTGCAACAAATGAAACATATGAGCCAGTACCAACATCGATTGAAGGAGGATGAAACTAGAATGAGAGAGTCAAGCTAAAGACATTAAATTAGCACTTCTTGGGAGGCAACCAATGCTTTTTCCTTCTTTCTTTCATAACTCAAGCTTTCCTTTATCTTATGTTTTTAGTATGAGATCTATCCAAATAACTATCTCTATGCTCTCTTTATCTAAGTATTTTGGTTTTCTGCTCTAAAGTAAGAATAGTGTAGTAAGTAGCTTGTCATGTCTTCACATGGGTTTTTAATAAAATACAATGGGGGTGTTTTTGCTTGAAAATGAAAATTTCCTTGTTTCTATCAAATCACCTATTCAGTGTATCGCGGTTGCGGCACTTGTCGCGGTCGCTATTGCTGGATTTAATGCTTTGGGGCCGCGGTCGTAGAAACCTACCCAATCGCGGTGATGGTTGTAGTCGCAACACCAACCGAGTACAAAAGTTGGGAGCTCTCAACATAGTTTTTCATCTTTACTCTCTTTGATTCTCAAATGATTCTAAAACATTTGAAGAAACCTAACTGAAGAATCACAACTAAAAAAAAAAGAACTGAAGGATGTTCATAGAGAATCAAAGTGCTGATCCCCTCATTGTGGTCCCACCACCCTCACCTCCTACTTACCTAGCCTTCTTCTCTCTCACTCTCTTAACTCAGAGAAGATACCTAACCCCACCCTATTTATTATTTCTTATTGTTTGATTCACATGTTTGTATTTCTTCTCCATTGATGCTTTATCATCTGATTTCTCGACTTCCTAGCCTTAAATAATGATTTCTTGATAGTTTTCTGGATGCAAATCACCCCGCGGCCGCTCCAGTTTTCTCAAAGCACTAGTAGTCTCACTGGAACCCCTTTTACCCATATCTCCTTCTTCTTTTCCACCAACCTATATGATTTCCTTCTAATCTGCTTTTGTGCCTCTGTCGTGATCAGTATGAGACTTCGATCGAGACATCTGTCATGACCGCAACACCGCCTTTTTCCTGGAAACCTTCCCAGTCATGGTCGTGATGATGGTCACAACCAAAAAACCTTCTTTTCCCCACCTATCATGATACCCTCTTCTGAAAACCATCTCACGGTCACACTGATAACCCCAAACACCGCGGTCGCGACACCTACTTTCTTGCAATTTGGTGATATCCGTCATAAGCGGTTATAACCCAAGTGTCACGGTCACGACACACCCCACGGTCACGACACTCTCTCAACCCTTTTTCATGGTCACAACAATATATATATGATTGTACTATTTCTACGGGCATCAAACAAACATAGTTACAAATGAAATGAACAATGATGTCATGAATAATTTTGACTACACTCTTACTGACAAAAATTTCAATGTGAAAATTTCAGAATGTCAGGCTCAACTGAAGACACGCTAATGAAGAAGGCAACTTCCCAAAAGGGTGCTGAAGAAAATTTGGAAAAGATAACCAAAGCCTTGAAAGTTCACACTGATCTTTCACCAACAAGGAAGCTTCAACTGTAGCTGAGTACATCCTGGCCCACAAGACGCCATAGGAATATGAAGAATCCCATGAGATTTCATAGACAAAAATATATCTGAGTACCAACCGTCTAAAGGAGAACTAAAGAAGATGGGAAAACATAAGTTAAGAACCAAGAATGCCAAGGACACCAAAAAGAGAAGGTTGGCAACCATGGGAAAACCAAAGAGTCTGGAAAAAGAAGCCAACCCTAAGGTGTTCGTGGAAAAAGAACAAGAGACCACTACCAAGAAGACTACAACGTTCATACCAAGAGACCCAGTGCACCAGTCGCACTTCGACTTGGTAATGAAGACCAAAATCTTCAAGCCGACACAATATCTGGATGTCGATAACTTTAAGATGATGGGAATTTACAACATAGTGATAAAGTTCTTGGGAGGGGCCAACATGCATACTTAATGTATGTCGAATGCCCCTTCTCTCACTCAACTAATGAAAGAATTCATGACGTCACTAGAGAAATTACCTATCAGTGATGTCGAATACAAGAAAGGTAGCGGAGCGTTCAATCTTAAGGTGAGGATGGGGGGCAAAGGCCACATAATCATTGAAGACATCCTCAATTCTATCTTCACAAAGACAATAGAAGAAGCACAAGCCTTCTCAACTATGCCTGGTGAGAAGGAAGTTGTTGGCTAAAACAACCACATCATGTGGGAAAAGCTGATAGGGGAACATGAGCACAACTCGAAGAACTCCAAGGCGACGCTCATCAACTCCTGCTTCATCAGAGCAATGCAAAAAATAATAGCCAATACAATGTTCACAAGATCACAAACCGGAGGAGTTTCTACAGGAGACCTATTCTTAATATGGTCTATGCTAAATAAGAAACTAGTGAACATTGAAAGACTGCTGATCGAAAGGCTCTCAGCCATTGTTAGAAAGGAAGCAAAGCAAAGTAAAGAATTCTGCATGGGCAGCCAAATCACCTACATTGCTTATCATTTCATGGATATCGAGCGGATAATGAAATATAAGCACATTAAGGGACATACCAAGATAGATGTTTAGTCCCTAATAAACATAGGTATCCTGGCACAAAGGGGTAGTTAATTATTACAAAGAGAGCTTCTCTAAAGTCCTATTGCCCCTACACGAAATGGCATACTATGACGCCCATAAGTTGTGGCCTACAGAGGAGTAAGTAGATAAAATACACTCTAGTGCCATCAACAAAGCTATAGACTCCATACCACCTAATGGAAAGGAGAGTATAAGAGACAAAATTCCAGTGATGGAGATGTAAAAGCTAGAAGAAAGGAAGAAGCTAGTAATTGGGAAGCATAAAGAAAAACATGTAGATGCTCTTGTTGTCCCAAGTCTACCCTTTCCTCCCACCCCAATGGAGGTCAAAGACCAATTGAACATAGAGATAAATGGTGGGAGTGGCCAAGAAAATATTGTTGCTGCTAAAAAGACCATCACACAGAGGTTGAAAATTAGCCAAGCAAAGGCCCCGAGGCCTCCAAGGTTGCACCAAGCCCTCCAAGAAAAGATGCAGTGCCTAAAGAACCTAAGCAACATGACGCAGCCACCTCTGCACAAGCAACCATTGCTACTCCTGAGAAGAGAAGTCAGCATCACATCCCACATTCCCTAAAGCATCAAGTACACCATCATCTACTCCTACAAAACAACAACATCAATGCACATAGTCCTTTAGTGATGTACTAGGGAACAAACTTGATGCCTTGTGGGTACACATGCATCATACTTCTGAAGTTAACTTCAATATTACTTCTAACATGTACACACTAGCAACATAGGTACAAAGTTTTAACGTGAGAACTGAGGCACTCCATCAGTTCATTCATGAGGTAATAAGCAAGCAAAACATGATGACAGGAGCTTTGAAGTCCTTGACAGAAGAAATGGTGGACCTTAGAAAAGAAAGGGATGCCATGTGGACTGATAAAGAAATGATGTGAAGGGGGTACGATGAGGCGTTAGAAGACTTGAAGGAAGAACACCAATGCTTAGAAGAAGAACATCAATAGCTGGCAGTAGAATGCCAAGAGATAGACAGTTGGTGACAAAGAAAGAAGTCAAGGTGCCTAACCAGCCCCTCCATGTCACAAGCTTCCTCAAGCCCCTCGAACCCAAACAAAGACGACGATGATGTGGGAGGAATGGGTGTAGCCTCAACCTCAAATGGTGTAAGTGCCAATGTAAAGCCTGCCTTGAGGGAGGAACCTTCTATAAAAGAGACGCCACAACAACCTGATGATCACCAAGGTGCCGACTAGAAAAAGACAAGCACCCCGACACAAGTATTTGACTTGAACACCAACCCAGACGATGAGGAGGCTAATTCTGAAGAGCACCAACACAATGTTGTCGTTAGGGAGGAGAGAACTACTATGGAAGAGCTCACATCAAGAGAGATCAAGGATATTAACAAATTTCTAGATGAAATGAATATTGGCATGGACATCTATGATCTCTACCTATAGGATCCTACACACAATGAGCACAATGACACTGTCTATGATGGCAAGATGGTTGCAACATTGGTTGCACTCAACGCAACAACACTAGAGCAACCATCAGAGGAAAATAGGCTCCTAGAAGAGTTGACTAGAAAAATAATTGATAATAATGTGAAGCAAGTAACTAAACAAGTGCAGATGGATTTTGAGAAACATATACCTACCCCAAACTTACCAACATCACCAAAGCAATCAGGATGAGACAGAAGTTCAAAAGACGATGAAGGGGGTCTTGCCTCCTTCTTCACAAATAAGCCGGTAAAAAAGCAGAGCACACTTATTGAAACTGAAGAATTAGGTGTTCCTCCTCCTCTACCCTACAAAATGGCAGACATGGACATGGCCTCCTTATCCAAAATCACATGAAGGGATGTTCATGTCTTAGTAGACATACTCAATGACAATTTTCCAGGAATGGACATAATTTACCACAACAAGGGTAGATCCCTCAATAGGGACCATTTTAGAAGAATATTCCTAAAGAAAGAATGGGTACACAAAAGGCTATTTAAAGTACTCTATGCAACACTGTTGGAAGAATTTCTACATCCTGAGAAAGTGCATTCTATTTTCAATGGTACTACTCATCTAACCGGACAACTTTTTGATAAAATGTTCGAGTTGGGCAATGTAAAAGAACTACAACAGGTCATGAGCAGAGCTGAAACAAAGTTTTTAGTTATGCCTATACGGAATGTCAAGCATTGGGCTATCATTGTTGTCAACCTATATGAGCGACGTACAATAATGTACAACTGTTGCGCAGCTGAATTAGATAACACTTCCTTAATTTACATAAACATAGAAGCAAGAGACATTATAAAAGTGCCACTACGTGTACAACGTGCTATCCATATAGTAGACAACTGCCACCAAGGTATATAGAAATAGTTCTCCATCTGCAAAAAGGTCCCTCAAGAAAAAGTAAGGATAGGGGATTGTGCCTTCATAATGTTAAGAATGATGGAGGCCATCAACAAAGGAATCCCGCTGGAAGACCTCTACATAAAAGACCTGCATGGCTTATGTGGTGTTTATGCAATGGAAGTAATCTACAATTGCTAGTTCTTCAATGACCCATCGATGACCACAGACGCAATACCACATAGGCCTCACCCTAAAATACCCCTACCTCAAAAGAAAACATGGAGGGAACATCTCAGAACCCTGTGGGTCGATCTTGATGAGCCAACTAGGGCTGCTTCTTGGAAGGAAGGAAGGGAGACAGACACTCCCGATAAGGAACAACATCAATCTAAGTGCAAGTAAGAAATCATCCCCATAGTAGACAAAGAGAAAGAACAACCTCCCATAAATGAGCCAAAAGAAGGGGAGATAAATGAAGATGATATGCAGGAAATAAGGTTTGATGGGCCAGTAGGAGAGATCGTGCCCCCTTCTAGGAATTTGATAGAATCTTTGCATCTGATAATGAAATGCCTAAATAAGGTGATACCACGGCCGAAGTAATCTTTGAAAGGGATGACATATGTGTACTAAAAGATGACCTCAGAGATACTTTGAAAATAGGAGGGTATCTTTCAGTAAGCACTATGTCAGCCTACCAATCACTACTGGGTGACAACATGACAAATGTGCATATGGCTTTTATTTTTCTAGTCGATGATATCCTATAAGACAAACGGTCTAGTGAAAAGAATGCTTATAGCAATGTATGACAATCTCTCTCCTTGAATATATATTCCTTCCCATCACGCATGATAACCATTGGACTCTATTGGTAATCAACATTATAGCAAGGATTGCAGTTTTATATAACAGCTCTGATGCAGCCTTTGCACTGAACAAATGCACTAACATGACTACTGCAAAGACACCTATAGAAGAGAAGGTAGTCACATGCACTAAAGCAATCATCAATATGATCAAAAGTCAAGGTAAAGGGTACAAGCATAAAGAAGGAAAATACTTCAGAAAGACATAGTTCTGCCAGAGAAGCCAACAAAAAGTACTACTATCAAATGACTATGAATTCTTTTATCTAGCCTGGATGATGGCCCTCGCCATGATGAATATGAAGGTGGATAGCATGCAACATGAATAATACCACACACTATACGAAGTTTATACGAGCATGCTCCTTGAATCAAAATGGGTGACAATAGAAAGCCAACAACAATAAAGAACACCTTCTTATACCTAAAACTCTATTTTTGACACTTTGAGTCAGATTCAATGATAAGTTTGTTGGGTTTTAGGGGAGGCAGAGAAGGCAGCAGAAACAAAAAATTTCCTCCCCAAACCCAGAACAAGGAAACACATCAACATCTATACAATAGGAAAGGATGGTTTTTGGAATCATACCTTATCCTGAGGCTTGCTCGGTGACCATACCTCACGGCTTGCGTGGTCTTCACCTTCGGTCTTGGACGATGTCTGTGCAGCTCTTGGTTGCACTGGGACTGACGACTCCTGGTCTCACCGGGACTGTCACGATTGATAGTTGTCCTCCAAGCGGAAGAAATCTCCCGCCTCTAAAGTAGACCACACAGACCACCTGGAACTCCAATCTCCTTGTCCCACACGGAATTGTAAGGAGTCACTCCCTCCTATCAGTGTACTAGTCACTGACACACTCTCCTGCCACCAGTCACTTTCTGCAGTTGTCTTTCCCTTGTTGTGCCTCCCTTATCGGGTAGCACTTGCTCGGGTTCTCTCGGTTACCAAAACCAGAGAGAACGACAACTTTACAGAGAAACTGGTTGCACTGAGTTGTTCTTTGAGAAGCCCCCAATACCCCTATATATAGGAGGGTCATGGGACATGGTTATCTACCCCAGGAAATGCAGGACTAAAGCAGGAGTAGAAGGGTTTGAGATTTTCCACAAAAACAACCAACTGCGCAACCTGAACCGATCGTTTCATTTCTAAAACAATCGGTTGGGGACCTGAGCCGGTCAGTTGACACCTCAACCGATCAGTTGGGACCCATGAAATGATCGGTTCACTTCTGAACCGGTTGGTTTGTGGTCCTGTTCAGTTCCCGATTGACTTTTCATCTTTTGTTTCTAATTGGTATCAAATACCAATCCTTGTTCCAATCAAATTGGGCAAGTGAAATGAAAGGAAATTTCTCACCAACCTGACTTTCCCAACTTGCTCAGTTGGACTAGTTGAACCGGTCATTTCAACACTTGAAGTGATTGTTTCACCCTATCCATCAGCCGATCGACTCACCATCTGAGCCGATCGGTTCACCAAGCTCAGCCGATCGGTTCATCACATGAGTCGATCGGTTGGGAGTGCAGATTGTGCAGAATCAGTCAATTGCAGTTTCAATCAATCTGATACTCCAATGAATGTGTCCAACACCTTGAACATTATGACATTGGGCTATCAATTAATTGAGTGTTTAATTAAACTACTAAACTCCTTTAGTAATAAATCTAAACATTGTTTGTGGACAAGACTCCTCTTCCAGGTTAAATCCTATGTGTGTGACCCTGTAGGTCCATTTCACGTTGGTAGTGAAAGTCCATAACACTTATGACTTCACAAGCAAAGAGCGGTGCCTAGTCACACATCAGTGCTACCCAAGTGAAATAGAAAGTTGCAGAACAACTTTCAATCCTACAATCCGTGAATGGTGTTACAATGAATGTATTATTCCTTTGTCACTGATATCCCAAATGAACTCGAGGCATGGAACAGTCATCCTGTCAATATTCATTCACTTTCTTGATCTCAGAGTAGATTGGAAGAGATATGTATGACATCAATATCACATACTGATTCACACATGCGTGCACGCCTTTCTCAATCCTACTCATCAAGTGGCCATGGATATCAAACTCCCTCAAGAGAGACAAATCCCATATCTATCACTCACCCCTCAAAAGCCCCATGTGTCAAAGCCACCCAATCATCACCTTTATAACAACCCATGTTTCAGGACTACGTTTGATGATGTCAAAGTGTGCCCAATGACATGTGTTGAGTGTAGTGATTTCAGGTCAAAGAATCACACTCACCACCATCACTGTGAGTACTGACTGTGACTACCATGTCATTGTTCCATGTGTCACACTCACGGTGGGTCTATCTGGTACACTTGCTCTCTAACAAGTACCCATGTGTTTGGTTTGATACCTCTATATCATGACTAATGAGATTCTGTCATCAACCAACACCACAATCTAGTCTTGTGTGTCATTGCTGTCTATCTACCTTCCACAATGGCATCTGACTAGGGACATAACAAGAATGTACAAACTCTTAGCATCCATATGATCTCATCATTCAGGTCCTGAACCTGAAGGCATACGTCATTGAGTATTGTCATTCTCTAGACATTCAATCTATTCTATCACTATCTCATATGACTGAACTAGAAAGAATTGGAAGCTTGCCGTTGATGTTTATCAAATCAATCTTAATATATCCCACCAATCATCCCATGATTGGCTCTCAGGGCATACATACCAACAGACTCCCACTTGCACTATGAGCCAATCACCCTTGAATCATATTCATAGTGATCTTCAAACATGTCCCACATGTTACTCTGCTCTAGTGCGATCATAGTGAGTAATGGAGACACCTTGCCAAAGTCAATATAAATTGCATGTCTCTCATCTCTTCACTGTACGTCACACGTATGAGATGGAGTTGTCGTAATATGCGATCTAGTATTCCTTTGCTAACCTTTAGCCACATTGCATGATCAAGGATTCCATACTTGTCATCAATGAGCGGAATATCTATAAGTTCATCTCATAAACTTCCAGATCCATATAGTATCCACTGATGTTCCCCAACACATAGATACTCGACATTTCCTTTTAAATGGTTTTATTGGAACACTTCCAATTATCAACAAACTTTCACTTTTATATATATCATATATATATTTTGCGATTAATTTTCTATCCTTTCGAAAGTTCACATCAATGTAACTCTTTACAGTGAACTCTTCCTTATCTCCATAGAACTAGTACTTCTCAAGTACTTATCAAGTTCTCATGGTATTCCAGTAACCCTTACTGGAAGTAGACAGACATCCACTCGTCATGTCCCACATACGAGTTATCAGGATGAGCACATCATATTGCCATGTCCTACATACAAGATGATGAATGCATTTTTTTCTTGCCATGTCGATACATGCAAGATAATGGGATGATTACATACATGATAGATCCATATCTATTCTTAGTGTTCACATTCTTCATAAGAATTGGACACTTGGCCTTGGGATACTAACTCCATGTAACAAGGAAAAGTTTTCTCCCACTGAATCTGTGCATACTGAACCCTTCAGTACAGATTGCCAATGTATGATTTCTCTTTTCAAGTCAAGAGGTTTTCAAGAACTATCTCTATAGATCTCTATTCCTATCACATAGGAAACATCTCTATCTTCCTTAAAGATAATTTCCACTTTTGGATTTCCATTCTAGAACATTTCCATTTCACATCAACATGTGGAATGTGAACACACTCCCACTAAATCACAGATCCCTTCTTTATCTTTAACATATCAGTCAAACCTTTGACTATATCATCAAAGTAAAGATCCAATTCTAAGTTGCTTGTAGTCAATAAATCACATTTATTAGTCCATTATAGCTTATAGACTTCATTTGCATTAGTGGATTCATAAACCTTATAGGTTGCGTCATGTACACATCCTTGTTTTATTCCTCATAGGAATGTGGTTTTAGTATCCATATGCCAAATGTCTTAGTCATTAAGTTGCAATCAACAAGCATCATCCTTCTCAAAATGTTATCCATGTGTCTTAACACTTAAGATTCATTTGCAATTATGGATTTCATCCAATGGGTTCTACAATCAAGGTCATACCTTATGGTTCACATGGATGTCATTTAGGATGAAATGGTCATAAACCATAACTCAAAATTCGGTTCCTCATATTCATCTAGATAGTTGACTCATCACATGAACAACTCATCACATAGATAATTGAGGTGTAAGGATATAAGAATTCACAACCCTTGTGATTCTTAATTTCTTTTATTAGTGAGGGGTATTCTTTTATTAAGAAGAATTCAATTATTTGATAATCATTCTCTAACTCCTTAGAGTATGATTCCTTCTTGATTTAGACATCACCATGCCTTAATCATGAGTTCACTATGATACACTATCATAATCACTCATAAGGATCTCAAGCATTTGGTCCAAGTATTTCATGCATTGATTTCATCAAGAATTAACACTTTACCTAATTTGTACTTATCTATGATAATCTTGAACACTTCAAGATATTCATATTGGTATTTCTCTAAACAGCATTTGAAGTATTAGCATTTGTTCCAATAGGTATGTAAATACATCACATGTATCATACCTAATAGGATAATCATTCTCCCACTACCTGTAGTGAAGATTGATTAATCATGTCTAAGATATTCATGTCTCTTACTGATTCTCTAACTAAAAGATTCTAGATTTATCCATCACATGGAAACTAGATATGAATTTCTCATGATTGATGCTAATTTGATTGTTTGAGTTATCTACAACTTTTGGGTATCATTTTATCTTATGCATATCAAATACCACAAGATAAACAAGGCATTGCCCCAAAGAACATATTGAAACATCTCTTTATTAATTGCCTTCATTGTCATACAATATGAAAAACTAAAGTGTTTCTATCTATTGGCAAATATGAAATAGCAGTTCATAACTGTATTACATGCCTTTTAGGCTGAAAATAAACTAAAGTACTCCTATCTATGGTGGAAACACTTTCCCCATTTATTGAGTGCTTTACACTTTACATCTTGGTATGATATACCTCAAAAGTGTTACAAGTTTACTTTCATGACACCTTTAAGTAGAGACGTCTGTCGCCTCCTTCTTTTGTTCTTACAGATAGAGAGGACAATTCCTTTTCCAATGTCCTGGCTTTTGACAATGGTGGCAATTGCCTTTCTTAGTCACGCCTCCCATGGCCTTGAGAGCTGAAGATGACTTGGGCTCCCGGCTAGCATCAGAACCTTTCTTAGCTTTGCCCTTGCCCTTACGCTTGGACTTGCCTTTCTTGCTCGTGATCACCATCACAGACTTAGGCTTGTCCTTCTTCATTTGTGTCTCAGCTGTCCTCAACATGCCCAACAACTCTAACAGTGTCCTATCAAAGTTGTTCATTGTTGTAGTTCATCACAAACTGACTGTAGGATTCTGGCAACGATTGCAGTATCACGTCAGTAGCCAACTCTTAGCTTAGTGTAAATCTCAGTCTTGTCAGGTTCTTCACATACCCAATCATCTTGAGTGTGTGAGGACCAACTGGATCTCCTTCTGTCATGACACACTTGAATAGTGCCCTTGAGACATCGTATCTCTCTTGTCGTGCTTGATCTTCAGACATGTTCCTGAGATGTTGAATCATCTCAATGACACCCATGTTCTCATGTTGTCTCTGCAACTCGTGGTTCATAGAGCACAATATCAAGCACTTTGCATCAATGACATCATCAGAATGCTTCTTGTAAGCATCCCTTTCTGCCTTTGGTGCATTAGGAGCAGGTTCCTCTGGAATTGTAGTATCCAGGACATAGAGCTTTCACTCTTGAGTGAGAACAATTCTCAATGTCCTATACCAGTCGTGGAAGTTTGTCCCATTTAGCCTGTCCTTTTCAAGGACCGATCGCAAAGAAAAATGATTGTTGTTTGTTGTCATTTGTACTACAAAAGGAAATATGCAATTTTAGTCCAAAAAACTCATTTTTGACTTATTTGATTTATTTGAAAAGTTGATGATATAATTAGGCCTTTAATTAATTATTGCTCCCACTATTTTAGTTCAAATTGATAGCCCTCACCATCAATTCAGAAGATTGCAGCGTACAACCTTCTAGTGGGAAAGATCCATATTTCATCAAGTCATGAGTCTGCTTTGGTTGATCGCCCACAATCTTGACTACTTAGGTAGGCCATCATGCCAATTGCATCATATGCAACTCTTGATGAATGAACATGCGCAACACCTTGCCATGAACATTCCTTGCCTTTGGGCTTAGACGCTCTAAGAATCACCAGTTAAGTCTAACCCAAAAGCTGACACGGTAATCATGCACCCTGCTTTGGCAGAACCTACATGTCTACCCTTCACACTTCCACAAGATAGACGGTGCACCACACTTTGGCGTAACCTCTTCTTGGTCGATCGAGTTTTTCATGTGAGCCGCTAATGGAAGGCATATAAGACTTAATATTTTAATGAGGGATTTGGTTTTTATATACATATACATATCCAATCAGCACAATATATAGTACGTATCATATACATGCTATATCCCACATAAAACATGTGAAACGGTAAAAGCGATGATTATGGCCATCCCAATGTGATTCCTCGAGCCAAGAGGAATCACGGTCATCTAGGTCTACATCACATGCAACCTGTACAAGATGAACTTTGTGCCTTGCCTTTCTGGGTTTGATCAACTCATCACATGACTGATCGGCTCGCCATCAGGCCGGTCGGCTGGGTGCCACCAGCTGATCGGTTGGCTCCTCCAACCGATCGGTTCACCTAGTCGTCGTGCATCTCATCATGGCCGTCACCCGCTCATCTCACTCCTCGAACTGGTCATCAACCAATCGGCTCACTCCTTGAACTGATCATCTCGAACGTCAACCAATCGGTTCACGCCTTGAACCGATCGTCTCAGCTGTCGTCAGGATGTCCTCCGTTCTTTGACATAATAGGAAATAAAATTCTATCCTATTTTACAATGTAAAAAGAGAAACCTCGAGTTACATTCGAGGGGAGCAAAGGTAGGAAAGAAATCTCGAATTATTTCGAGTTACATCAGGAATAGGAGAAAGAAGATCGGTGCGCAGACCGAGATGCAAGCAACCACATACAACCATACACATATAGGGTTTATTGGCCATAACCATGCTATACATCCACCACAAAACTTATTTAAGGGCAACGCGTATCGAGTGCATTCATATTACATATCATATATGTATATTGGGATTTGTGGATTTAAGATTGGACATGCATAAAGCCAATTTTATTCGCATCGTATGCAATAAATAAAGGTGACAAACCAAAATCGATCATATCAATAATCCTAAAGTATAGAGCAGTTGATGTGGCTCTGATACTACTGTTGGGTTTTAGGGGTGGCAGAGAAGGCAGGGAAACAAAAATTTTCCTCCCCAAACCCAGAATAAGGAAACGTGTCAACGTCTATACAATAGGAAAGGATGGTTTGTGGAAACATACCTTATACCGAGGCTTTCTCGGCGACAATACCTCGTGGCTTGTACGGTCTTCAACTCCAGTCTTGGACGGTGTCTGTGCAGCTCCTGGTCGCACCGGGACTGATGACTCCTGGTCTCACCGGGACTGTCGGGATTGACAGTTGTCCTCTGAGCGGTAGAAATCTCCCACCTCTGAAGTAGTCCACACGGACCACCTGGAACTCCAATCTCATTGTCCCACAAGGAATTGGAAGGAGTCACACCCTCCTATCAGCGTACTAGTCACTGACATACTCTCCTGCCACCAGTCGCTTTCTACAGTTGTCTTTCCCTTGTTGTGCCCCCCTTATCGGGTAGCACTTGCTCGGGCTCTCTCAATTACCAAAACTCGAGAGAACGAAAACTTTACAGAGAAACTAGTTGCACTAAGTTGTTCTTTGAGAAGCCCCCAATACCCCTATATATATAGGAGGGTCATGGGATAGGGTTCTCTATCCCAGGCAATGCGGGACTAAAACGGAGTAGAAGGGTTCGAGATTTGCCACAAAAACAACCAACTACGCAACCTGAACTGAACATTTCATTTCTGAAACGGTCAGTTGGGGACCTGAGCTGGTCAGTTGACACTTCAATCGATCGGTTGGGACCCATGAAACGATCAGTTCACTTCTGAATCGGTCGGTTTGTGGTCCTGGTCAGTTCTCGATTGACTTTTCATCTTTTGTTTCTAATTGGTATCAAATAGCAATCCTTGTTCCAATCAAATTGGGAAAGTGAAACGAAAGGAAATTTCTCACCAACCTGACTTTCCCAACTTGCTCGGTTGGACCAGTTGAACTGATCGTTTCAACACTTGAAGCAATTGTTTCACCCTGTCCATCAGTCGATCGACTCACCATCTGAGCTGATCGGTTCACCAAGCTCAGCCGATCGGTTCATCACATGAGTCGATCGGTTGGGAGTGCAGATTGTACAAAATCAGTCAATTGCAGTTTCAATCAATCTGATACTTCAATCAATGTGTCCAACACCTTGAACATAATGACATTGAGCTATCAATTAATTGAGTGCTTAATTGAACTACTAAACTCCTTTAGTAATCAATCTAAACATTGTTTGTGGACAAAACTCCTCTTTCGGGTTAAATCCTATGTGTGTGACCCTGCAGGTCCATTTCACATTAGCGGTGAAAGTCCATAACACGTATGACTTCACAAGCAAAGAGTGGTGCCTAGTCACACATCAGTGCTACCCAAGTGAAATAGAAAGTTGGAGAACAACTTTCAATCCTACAATCCGTGAATGGTGTTACAGTGAATGTATAATTCCTTTGTCACTGATATCCCGAATGAACTCGAGGCATGGAACGGTCATCCTTTCAACGTTAATTCGCTTTCTTGATCTCAGAGTAGATTGGAAGAGATATGTATGACATCAATATCACATACTGATTCAGACATGCGTGCATGCCTTTCTCAATCCTACTGATCAAGTGGCCATGGATATCAAACTCCCTCAGGAGAGACAAATCCCATATCTATCACTCACCCCTCAAAAGCCCCATGTGTCAAAGCCACCCAATCATCACCTTTATAACAACCCATGTTTTAGGACTACGTTTGATGATGTCAAAGCGTGCCCAACGACATGTGTTAAGTGTAGTGATTTTAGGTCAAAGAATCACACTCACCACCATCACTGTGAGTACTGACTGTGACTACCATGTCATGGTTCCATGTGTCAAACTCAAGGTGGGTCTGTCTGGTACACTTGTTCTCTAACAAGTACCTATGTGTTTGGTTTGATATCTCTATATCATGGCTAATGAGATTCTATCATCAACCAACACCACAATCTAGTCTTGTGTGTCATTGCTATCTATCTACCTTCTATAATGAAATCCGACTAGGGACATAACAAGAATGTACAAACTCTTAGCATTCGTATAATCTCATCGTTCAGGTCCTGAACCTAAAGGCATACATCATTGAGTACTATCATTCTCTAGACATTCAATCTGTTCTATCACTATCTCATATGACTCAACCAGAAAGAATTGGAAGCTTCCTTTGATGTTTATCAAATCAATCTTAATGTATCCCACCAATCATCCCATGATTGGCTCTCAGGGCATACATACCAACAAACTTTTGGGGAGGAGTTATAAACGGAAGCGAGAGGTACAATTTTGTTGCTAACATTAACTCCCACTTTTACATATTCTTACTCTTACTGCAAGTAAGTATTGGAGAGTTTGAAACAATTTTGAAAGTCTCGAACAAATCTTTGCTATAGTTCGTAGTTTTTGCTTAGCCCCTTATCATCCAACTTACCCTTTACTTTGATTTGTTAATCCTCCTATTGTATGTTTTAGTGCAATCATTTCTAGAGAGGTGCAAATGAACTACCAATACACATAAAAGTAAAAGCAAGAGGCCCAACAATACGGGTTTATCTCATTCTTATGGCAAAATGTCATGTTTGGAACAATCCTAAATCTATGGAATCCCTAGAAACTGGAGAACTTTACCAACCATGATCCTGACCAATCACCCCGACCTGACGGTTCTAGCTAGAAAGTCTTCACCTCCCATGAGAAGGAAATAGCTGCCCCTTCCAGTTTTAGTTATCCCCGCTTTGGGATGAAAAGAGGCTTGATCTCCTAGAAAATCCTTTAAAATCATTCCCCCAATCCTGAGAGAAGATATGAAAAGCTAAAAAGAAAAAAATGGGAGTTGTGCCTAAAAGATGCCGAAGGATCCCTCACGGCATGTGTATTGTTGCACTCATGAATGTTGATATGTCATGCCCATAAGTAGAATCCTGAAGACAAGTATACCCATTTTCACTCCCAAGAAACTGTCACATAACCACCAGACTTAATATCAGCGCCATTGGGGCAACACTATCTTTATGACTGCCTATGGGTGAGGGAAATTGAGGAGTGTAGGAAAAACACCTAAACCCTGAAACCTACCTAAGCACATTAGCATAGACTCAACTAAAATAAAGATAGGGTGTGAAAGCTACCCCTCGTGAAGACAATATACAAGTATAGCTAGCAACCTAGCATCAGGGGGGTCATTAAGAGGGAGAGCCCTTACCAGAAAAGGCATTAGCAAGGACTACAAGTCATGCAACTCCAGATACAAAAGGGAGGAAATATAATTTCAGGATTCAAACTGATAAATGTATATTTATCCCTTTTATTTATATATTTTTGATATTTGTTTAGGATTATTTTGTTATTTATTCTCTTAGTTTCATAATTAATTGTATTATTTTAGATTTTTCTCTTTAATTGGAATTTTAATTCTATTTTTTTGGGTTTTGTAGGAAAATTACACAATTTGCAGCAGTCCTAAAATTCATATATACCCTCCACCAAAAGTGACATAACTCTTGCATTCGAACTCCAAATTGAGTGTAAAAGTATTCATTGGAAAGGGAATTTAATTTCATAAAATAAAATCCTATTATTTGGACTTCGTTTGTACTTTTTATGGGAGAAAAATATATTCGAAATCACTGTTGCGAGAATCTACATTAAAGGGAGTTACATGGTCAAGATAATTAAAGACAACCAACTTTCAATTTGACCAGATTCAAAAAATTCAAAAATGGGTTTCCCTCTCTTTTTTCCCCTATTTTGAGGGAAGCCTATCACCTCCCTCTCCTATAAAAGGAGGGACTCTTCAATTGTAAAAGATTCCATTCTTCATTCTATTTCATCTAATTTTTAGTTGTAGACCACATCTTGTATAATGTTGGATCTCATTTTAGTTTGCATTTCTTCTAGTCTTATTATGTCTGAGTAAATTTCTCTGGAGCATGGGAGTAGCCCCTTATCCCAGTTCTATTCAATATAATCAGTCATATTCCTCCATTGAATAAATGTCTTCTCTATGTTCTTTTTGGTTATTTGGATGATCGAATATATTCTTATGGAGTGATATGATTGTGAATCTCTGTAAGAATGAAAAAATAGTCGCTTAATTGCGATTATCATCTTTTCATCTATTTAATCTTATTTTTGTTATAATCCTTGGTGACGCAACCACCTGAGCCTTGGGTTTGAACGCCAGTTTGAATTTACATGCTTTTTGATATAACTGTGGATAATGGCATGTTGCACGGTTGGGCAATGATCTGTGAACGCCAGGACCAACAGGTTCATGGGAAGTCCGACCCTTGTGAGTTTGTCCATAAGTACATGTAAACACAAGGTCCTTATTTGATCCTTGGAGTTTAAAATTTGATTAGTTGAATAGGAATGTAGTTTTGGTGGTGATCTTCCGGACCCCAGATATCTATTTCTTGATTAGTTAAACTTTATTTCAGCACTTTTAGTTTTGTTCTTAGTTTTAAGAACTCTCTCAAATTAGGATTTAATTCTTTTACTTGCAATCGGATTTGGATTTTGACTTTTCTTTTCCACCATCCCTTGGATCGATACCTATCTATACTAATTTGACTTGTTGTTCACAACAAGTTGACAACCGGGTTAGAAGGTTAAACTCTAGGACTTTTCCTAGTGATTGTTGCGTGTACAATGACACACATCAATTTGGCACCATTGCCAGAGATAGCATAGTCATTTTTTAGATCTGGTTGTCTGTATATCTTGTATAATCCTTGTTCATATTTTCTAACTTTCATAACTTTAGTATTTTTTATAATTTCTTTTAGATTTTTATAATTTCTTTTTTCCTTCTGAGCACAAGTATGGAAGTGTATCTCCTCTTTCGGCTGAGTTTCCATTCTAGTAGTACTGCTTTCTAGTTACTTTTTTTGTAATTTTAGTTATTTCATAATTTCTTAGATTTATAATTTTTAGTTCTATTTGTAATTTTGACTGACCTTTTATCTCGCAATCTTTCTTCTCTCGTTCATTGATTGACATATCTTTCAGGAACTTTTCTTTTCAAATTGCGTGGACATACCAATATCTCCCCCAATGTTATTATTGTGGTTTTTACCACAGTGCATCTCTTACCTGTCCGACTCTACCCCATGCTTATAATAGCACCCCTTTTAATTGCGAGCCCTTTCATCCTGGTGGGTACAATGTGAATCCACATTTTCTAAGAACCATTATGGGGAACCTTGTTATCCATATTCTAATGGGGATATGATCAAAAAAAATTTGTGGGGTGTAACCAACAAAACCTTTGGGGGTTATGAGCATGTTTATGAAACCCAATGTAATCTTCAACAAGAAGAGAGACTTAGGGCCCTAGAGAAGATAGAAGTAGAAGGAGAAACAAAACTAAAAGCCAGCCAAGCCTTCTTAACCGCCGTTCTAGAAGCCCAAACCAAAAATATAGATTGTTCAAATAGGTTTCCTCATGATTTGGTGGCACCTTATAATATTGAATATTCCTACCAAGATGGACGCAATGCAAATTACAATCCACCATCTTCTGGAGATTATTATGAGGACCAATGCCACCCAAAACAATATGAGGAGTACTATGGCCAAGGACACTATGGGGAGTGTGGTGAGGATGAACAAAATTTTGGGGTGTATAAATCCTATGGAGAAATGCAAATTAATCTTGAACTGGAAGAGAGACTTAAGGCCCAAGAAAAGATGGCAGCAGAAGGACAAGCAAAACTTGAATCCAGTCAAGTCATGTTAGCCACCTTACTAGAGGATCAATCACAAACTCCCCCTATAGAGCTTGAGTAACCCAAGATGGTTCATCATGATGACAACGATGACGATGATCCTTATTTTGTGTCATATATGTCGGATCCTAAAGAAATAGCACAACCCATGGAGCCATATTTTGTGTGTGATGAGGACGTTAGTATCCCTATCTTTCCTTTAGAGACTCTTTTACTTAAATATGAAATGTCAAAGAAGGAGAGTCCATATGAAGATCCAACAACTCCTCCCATCCTCAACATAAATCTGAATAATACCATAAACCAATACCCTTCTTTTGAGTCTATTTTGGATAATGAGAATCTAACCCCCTTTATGATTCTTCCCGAGCCGTCACAACCAATTTCCATCCCACACATGGATGATCTAGAAGGGGATATACCACCATTGGAAGAAGCCCACACACCCCCTTCTATTGTTTGCAAGGAAGACATCATCATCCCTCCTAAATACTTGGGGAACCCTTGTACAAAAAAAATTAGAGACATATATTACATCAACAATGAAACTTACCAAACCCAATGTTGATGACATTAATTTTAAGGAGAAATAAAACACTTTTGTAAATGATTTTAATTTTTTTGTATTAACATCAATTCTCCCATACGCAGGTCATCATGATGGTGGAAAACCTGAACCAGATCCTCCACCCAACTCAGTTCATCATGCTCTACTGGCATTACTGGTCGGGTACCCGCCAACCTCCCCCAATTCACATCCATCTTCAACACTTCCCTTGCTATTGAAGGAAGATCTATGGATATTATTGGAGGGAATGCGAGGTGAAAGAAAATATGAGCACCCCACTGAGCTTCTACAATTACCCTATCATATGGTACATTATGAAGCTCCTCAGATAAAGGTCCCAGCCTTCATACACATCCCCTTTAGCTGGACATTTTTTGAGCTACCTGGTCCACATGGAAATCCTCGCTCTTCTCTTCCCTCCATCTTGGGTGTCGATTTTTCTTGGGACGAGCAAAAATCTATGTCTGGGGTGGAGGTGGGTGGTATGTTTCTATTCCACCCCCTTATCTTTTTTATTCTTGCATTATTACTACCTTTTTTTTGCATATAGTTACTTTGTTCATGGCCATTATCTAGTCGGCCATGTTTTTATTTCTTTTGTTGCAAAATGGCCTTTATCTAGTCGGACAATATGAATAGACGTTTATCATTATACCCCATTGAGTTTAGTAATTCTTTTGCAAAAAATTGTTACAAATTTCCATGTCTGAAACCACCATGTCACCTAGGATCCCAAAATAGCATCACTCCTTGGAAAAGTTGGCAAGCCGTATGGAATCAATCAAAACAAAACATAAATTTTCTCTATTTTTAAATGTTGATTAACTTGATATAAATCATGTATAATGTGATTGAAATGAATTTTCTTTCTGATGTAATGACACTTTTAAAAAAAAGAGAAAATAAATATGTGAAGTTATAGACACAAGGACACCTTTTGTTTCCCCCTTATTTTCTCTCTAAAAAAAGAGAAGCAAACAATCACCACCAGACAAAAATCAAGTCCGGGGTGGCATGCTTCCCATAAAAAAAATTCCATACCCCAAAAAGGGGTGTACCATCAAAAGATGCCAAAAGTGCACATGAAAAAAATTGTGACCAATGTAGCCACAACTCCACAAATCTAAATCCCAAGTCGAATAGAGGAGGGATCAATAGAAAATTTATCATTTCCTTCTTTGTTTTCACACCCCCTAATTTCATCTTCTTCTTGTACAATAACTCACAAAAAAAATACATTTATAAAAATGAGAGTGTCAAAGCAAAAGTAAGATGAAGCATGTTTTTCTACAAAATCTTGATTTAGAACCAAGATATGATATTTGTTTTTAATAGGGAATATAGAATTTTGTGTTTTGTGGTTTTAGGAGATTGGGTTGCTTGGCCAAATTTGGAGGTAAGGAATAAAGTGATGTTACAAGGGTGAGGATAGACATGTTGTTAGTATAAATTGGAATAATTTGTGATTTTATTTGTTTGAGGACAAACAAAGATTCAAGTCTGGGGTATTTTGATAAATGTATATTTATCCCTTTTATTTATATATTTTTGATATTTGTTTATGATTATTTTGTTATTTATTCTCTTATTTTCATAATTAATTGTGTTATTTTAGAGTTTTCTCTTTAATTGGAGTTTTAATTCTATTTTCTTCAGTTTTGTAGGAAAATTACACAATTTGCAGTAGTCCTGAAATTCATATATACCCTTCACCAAAAGTGACTAAACATATTGCATTCGAACTCCAAATTGAGTGTATAAGTATTCATTGGAAAGGGAATTTAATTTCCTAAAATAAAATCCTATTATTTGGACTGCTTTTGTGCTTTTTATGGGAGAGAAATATGTTCGAAATCTCTTCTTTGAGAATCTGCATTAAAGGGAGTTACATGGTCAAGATAATTAAATACAACCAACTTTCAATTTGACCAGATCCAGAAAATTCAAAAATTGGTCTCCCTCGCTTTTTTCCCACTCTTTTGAGGGAAGCCTACCCCATCCCCCTCCTATAAAAGGAGGGACTCTTCACTTGTAAAAGATTCCATTCTTCATTCCATTTCATCCAATTTTTAGTTGTAGACCACATCTTGTATAATGTTGGATCTCATTTTAGTTTGCATTTCTTCTAGTCTTGTTATGTCTGAGTAAATTTCTCTAGGACATGGGAGTAGCCCCTTATCTTGGTTCTATTCAATATAATCAGTCATATTCCTCCATCGAACAAATTTCTTCTCTCTATTCTTTGTAGTTATTTGGATGATTTGATATATTCTTATGGAGTGATATGACCATAGATCTCTGTAAGAACGAAACAATAGTCCCTTAATTGTGATTATCATCTTTTCATCTATTTAATCATATTCTTGTTATAATCCTTGGTGACGTGACCACTTGAGCCTTGGGTTTGAACGCCAATTTGAATTCACATGCTTTTTGATATGACCGTGGATAATGGCATGTTGGACGGTTGGGCAATGATCCGTGAACGTCGGGACCAACGGGTTCACGAGAAGTCCGACCCTTGTGAGTTTGTCCATAAGGATGTGTAAACACAAGGTCCTGATTTGATCCTTGTAGTTTAGAATTTGATTAGTTGAATAGGAATGTGGTTTTGGTGGTGATCTTGCGGACCCCAGATATTTATTTCTTGATTAGTTAAACTTTATTTCAGCACTTTTATTTTTCATCTAAGTTTTAACAACTCTCTCAAATCAAGATTTAATTCTTGTACTTGCAATCGGATTTGGATTTTGACTTTTCTTTTCTGCCATCCCTTTGATCGATACCTATCTATACTAAGTTGACTTGTTGTTCACAACAAGTTGACAACCAGGTTAGAAGGTTAAACTCTAGGACTTTTACTAGTGATTGTTGCATGTACAATGACGCACATCACAAACCAAGCTTGTTGTTACACCCCGATCTCACAATTTCCATTAATCATGAGATTAGGGCATAAATTGAGGATTTAACATAATACAAAGATCACCCTTAAGTTTTTCTTCTTTTTCAAACTCTTTGTTTTCTCGCATTGAATGGCATAAACTAACTTTGCAAGAGAATCAAACTTTTATTACTTTAATATGATCTCAACATAAACGATACACATCCATACATTCATTCTCCGGTACATACGACATGATAATCAGATACATTCTATCTTATTAAGAAAACAAAGATAAAAAAAACATCACTTACAACACTCTCACATCTATACTAGGGCCTAGAGTGATAGGGACTGACTGAACTTAACTATACTAAGACTTAACTCTTGTGGCAGATCTACTCTGATGCAATGACCTTCTTCAAGTCCATGTGATATCCCTAAATATTGTGACTAGAGGGGTGAACCTACTAGCTCAGTGAGTGAGTACTTCAAGGAAACAGTCTAAAGCACTAATATAATTACATATATACTTTTGAGCAACTGATATCAATTATAAAAGTAGTAAGATTTAAAGAGATTAATAATTTACAATCATAAATATGGCAGGATACTCTAGATATCAAAAAGCGTAAATCAATATATGAGCATGCTTGATTAATTTCAAAGAGAACTAATAATTCAGAAACATACAAAGAATAATTGTTGGGAAACTATACTCGAATCTTTCTTAGCCTTACTTACTTATAAGAAACTCTTTAAAACTTATATTATCATATTTTATCTTATGCCTTGATCATATGTAGTGTACTCTACATATGAAGACTCGTAGCGAACTACAATCTCACCGTATAAGACTTAGCTGACACACCCAGGAATGCTAAGCCTGACAATGTCACTAGTCTGCAATAGGATAATGGCTCTCTGGCCTCGACACACCTATTATGCCATAAAAATTGGACTCCTCCTCTAACCTGAGCACACAGATAGAGAGTCAAGCCACCTATTGGATTTACTGTACTCTAGTGCCACCAGGATCTCTGGTTGATGTTAGATACTACATTTTGTATTTTAAGGATACTTCCACTAGGTCTTTATCCTCCGTACCACCTGTTAGTATGTTCCGACCCCCGTATACTGGACACTGTCAGGTTAAGTCATTTCATCCCTACAGCGTAGACCTCTCATAGGGAATCTACAGTGTTTAGGGTTCTTAAGTCTATTATTTTATTATTCATGGAAAGCTCTTACTATATTGTATCTTTTCCCTTACTTATACTTGACTCTGGTATCACTATGGTACCGTGTCTATTTATTTGAAGTTTATAACACAGCATGTATATCATTGTAAAGTTGGCAGAGCAATATACTCAAAACACTGTAATATACTGAGAAATCAACATTTTATACCTACAAGCAGACTAAAATTCTTAAATAACAAAATACATGTCCACTTGATACTTTATACACTAGAATCATGCAATTGAACTTCTTAATACATTGATAGGAGTTAATTACTTGACATACGAGTAATCATCATTTGCACCTGTAAATTATTTGTACTTTCTTGAAAAATGTGCACCTCAACCCAAATCTTGAGTTGTTCATCACTACATCTCATATTGAGAAAATTGATATCAAAATACTTGATTCATTGAGCACCCTATCCTTAGGGTTTCATTTACCTCATTCACTTATCACATGGCTCTCATAAGGATTTCATGCGACATAAACATTCACTGAATAAAGACTCCTATCAACAAATCATATAAAATCAATATATGCTTGAAACCTTGGGACTGAGCTGAATTTTGGTTTCCATGCCATTCACTGAGATAACATGAATCAATAATAAAATTGAATAAATAAAGTCAATCATGTCAAGAAAATTCGTTCAAATGGGTTTCATGATATCTATTTGCAAATATCCAACTTTCCTCACATCTAGGGGTTCACCCTCTTTACTGAGATATCAAACAAACACTATTCACCTTAAATAAAATCTAAGATAGTATCTAATGTATATGTACTATGAATTCAGTTAAACAATCATTCATAAGCAAGGGGATCCAGATAAACAAATTTCTCTATTTAATTATACAACAATTTCAGTCATAGACAAATTCCCTATATTTTAGTTTACTCTTATAACCTCTGCAAATACTTAGGGAATTCTCATTAGGATGTATTGTATACATTTATAATATGATTTTATCATCTGAAAATCATCCAAACCGAGGAAGAATCCATTTCATATCATTTTGCAACAACTTAGATCAAACACACAATTTAGGGTTTGTAGTCCCATAAGCAATTAAAGATTATGGATGATTTAACCAATTTTTGTGCAATATACTGTTTAAAGAAAGTTCCCACTCACCCTAAGGTGTGAAAACACCTTAAAAACGCAGCTCATCCCTAAAAATCTTGATCTCATGTCAAATCCCTAGCAATTCACCCGATTCTTCTTCCTTTCAACTCAGAAACCCTAAAAATGAGGGAGTATGAAGAAAGAGTGAGAAAAGGGGAAGTTTTGATACCATTTGGATCAAAAAAGATGAGGGACTAAATCTTGACATGTGAGAGAAGATTCACCATTAAAGTCTATGCAAAGAAGCTAACCGTACTTGATTTCATCATATCTCAGATAGAGAAACCCTAGATCAACAATTCCACCACTTTCTCCTCTCAAACCCTAACTCTCCCTCTCTCTCTCTAGGATTTCGTTTCTTTGGAATGAATCACAAATTATGAGAGTTTCTAGTGTTTTAGGTTGACCATATAGAGCAATTGAGCTGCTTGGGCAATTGCACATTGACCCCTGACTATACTTTCTCTTATTTCAGCTTAATTTTTTCCCATAAACATATTACTGTAATTCATGTACTGATAAGGTCTATACACATCTAAAAATTATAATAATTTTACATGTTGTTTATGATTAAGTTTTATATCTCCACTAAAAATTTCAAATCATTTGGAGTTACCAATAATTAACTAAAAATAAAACACTACACTACTAAAAAGTACACTATCAACATTTTGGTCGAAGTATAGTTTGACTGAGAACCACATTCAAAGAACACTCAAATATTCTGAAATTTTTCTCCAATATGCATGATTGAATTATCCATATCATATCCAAAATTTAATTAAATAAAAAATTGTAGAAAATATGAAAAATCATTTACCACACTTCTACCATGATCAAATTCCATATACATGTACTATCAAAACCTTAATTTTTTCCGATTAGGGTTTACATTTCTCAAACCCTAATTCTTCAAACTAAAATCATAGTTAGAGTTTCTTCTTAGGTTTGAAACATCACAATTGATATAATATCATTAATCAAGTCTAAATTATGTTCAATCTAATCAAGCATGTAATCATTCAGGTAAACCCTAGTTTACCAATTAAGCACAAATGTCGTCATTACACATGTCACGAGAGCTTTTCTGTAAGAATGAGATAACTCTATAATGGTGGATTTTATAAAAATAAATTGTTTTCCATAGTTCATCTGTCAATGATTTTGATCCTACCCATTAGCGTGAGGACAGACTAAGTTCTAAGTTTGGGGGAGTTGATAACATCTCATTTTGTAAACTTTTTGTATATGTTTTATTCCTATTCTAGCATAATTTTTATGGATTTTTCTGTTCATTTGAGTACCTTAGGGATACAATCTTGATTTCATACATATCTCACTCAGTGCAGTTTCATGTCATGTCACGACTGCAACATAGGTCGCAACTGTGACTACATAGTCTACAAACGTCGTGACTACGACAGAGCCATGGCTCAACAACTTCACACCTCGACCGTGACCTCCATTGTGACCGGTGTAACGCAATGTGACTGTGATATATTAGCAGCCGTCATGACTGTAAGGAGGAGACCATCACAACTGCAGGCATGCAACCACTGTTCAAGAGTCACGATCGAAACAACGCCCTACAATCGTGACCTCTATACAAGTCACGATCGGGACCGCGACCAAGGCAAACTCTACTGAGCGTTGTTACCAGCCCATGCATCGCTACCACAACCAAAAGTTAATTCGGTAGACAACACCTATAAATAGGCCCCCGACTCCACCTGTCAAATTATCAGATCATTAAGGACCACGAAGTGATGTCAAACTCTCCAGCCATTCCCGTTCATCCCCATTGGTCTTGGATCTCAGAAGATGAAATTTGGAGGAGAGAGAAGATTGGTCATCCTCTTCTTCAAAAGAAGGAGTTGACATCATTCATGCCCACTCCAGATCTAGATCTGGAGAAGTACATGTTGTGTATCGCCTTCTCCCTTCTCTAGATATATCATCTCTCTCTCACATTGTACCCTTCACCTCGTAGTTATGATGCACATGTCCTTCTATAACATCATTATGCTTCCCATTAACATGTGTGGCTAAACATTTAACTTAGGTTGGGATTAGACACTAAGGCTCTCTCAACATGTATATCCTTGCTCCCCTTTGAATATAAATATATATGCTCTTATCAATATTATCTCCATACTCTTTTTCTTTATGCTTCACTTATATGTTTAGCTACCATCTTATGATGTATGATTGTTGGTGCCTAGAAAGAGTACTACTAACCTTATCTAGTATTATGGATTAGTATGAATGCATGAAAGTGTTGTAGTCCTAAATCTAATGGTCATATGGTTTTCTTTGCGGTTGTTTGGTTGTCATTTCGAGAGAGAGGCAACCGTATAATCTAGATCTACCCTATGCTCAATAGAGGAGGGAATATACATAATAGATGATTTCTTATAATCTTGATAAAGGTATACAAAGGGGCATGAGTTTTGTATGTTGGTGAGAGATCTTAGTAGGTGAAACCCGATCCAAGTTTCCTTCCATACTTTTGTTTCTTATTCTTGTTTGACTTTATTCTCTTGTTTTATTTTTTTTCCTTTTCCCTTCATTATTTTATTTGGAGCATCATCATTCCTTATGGAACATCACCTTGATCCACCTTTTTGTTTGGGGTGTAGGAGTCTTAGCCTTTGCGTTCTTATCACTTACCAACCTTGTCCCTGTGGTTCGACCCTAATTTACTATATTAGACTCTGTATAGTAGTTGTGGGGGCATGAATGTCACGTTATAAATTCAAGATTCTGACTACTCTAGATCCACTCCATTTTGGACTTGTGATTTAGGCCGGTCAGGCTCGTTCAAGGAATCATCGTGTGTGGAATCCGATAAGGAAACCAATGGAGGAAAAATCTCATGAAACCATCGACCACAGAGAGAGAAATATGAGAAATAAGAAATCATATTTGGCTACATGTTGCCAATTTAGACTTGAGCTAGGTGATGTTGTGTGAGCCACTGGATCATGAATCCAATGATCTAGATTGTGCAAAACATGTGACATTTAATGTCACCCCTATTTGATATTGAATAAATGTCTATTTAAATTATTTTCCTTTTTCTCTCTCTTTAGTTGAAGGTGCAAACAAAACCCAAATTAATTGACATTTGGCACCCAACTTATTTTGGACATGAGGAATCCAAATATGGCCCAACTTTTCATTTTTTAAGGCTCTAGATATTTTATTTAATTATTTTAATATAATTCATATTTTCTCTTTCTTATCACATTAGAGACTTCTAGAATTACCCAATTTTTGTGAAACTTTATCCTCAAGTAAACTTAAGCATGTTAGACATGGATTAGCCATCAATTTTATCCCTTGGTATTATTTATTTCATTATTTAGTATTTTGAGCTTTATTTAAATTTTCTCTCTCCTAAACTCATTAGAATATGAAATATTATACAAATTAGTTGAAAATTCCCACATAGGCAATTTTTATTGTGTATATTAACAATCTAAGATGAGTTTTCTCTTTGGATTCATTAATTATTTTATTTCATATTTTGGAGGAAAATCACCTTTTCTTTTATAAATAAAATAGAATATGGCTATTATTATCCTAAATTTGTGAAACTTGGCCTCCAAGCCAAAACATATCCAAAGAAAAGGAATCTAAAGTTATTCTTATCCAATTAGTCTTCCTTTTGAATAATTAGTATTTTTTACCCATCATTATTTTAGTTAATATATTATTTCATCATTAGTATTACCATTCTTCCAGTATCTTCATATTACAACCAAAAGGATATATATTATTATTGGGCACGAAGTTTTTATTTTTATTATTTAACTCATTAGATTCATCCATTCCTTATTTATTTGAATTATGTATCAATATTCTCAATTATGGACACCTTATCCTTCTATGCAAATTATTCGCGACGAACTAAAACAAATCAAACCATCACCAGTAAATAATTGCAGAATTACCATAAACAGTGGATTAATAAAAATCACTAAGAATTAAAACCATTTTGCAAAGAGATCCATTACCAGGAAACTCTTACTGAGAGATCCAAAACTTATATATATCATGGTTCACATAGTACATACATTGTGTCATCTCATCTCGAGGACAACATATAATAGTTACTTTGTCAAAACATATACTGAAGCAACATAAAACCTCGAGGCTTACAAGCCAAAATCTCTGATTGTTTATGAAACCATTACGTAGTGACTCCAAGGACCTGAGAATATACAGACGACACATAGGACTTCTATCTACAGGACACGACAAACAGTACACTCAACCTGAGCTGTCACTACTATCCCAGATCTTGTTCTCCCTCTACAGAAAGGTCTCTACTGCTTCGTGCACATCCACCTAAAAATTGTGGATCGCACATGATGACGCCGCACTTTATGCATTTTCTATATATATTTAATACCACTTTTAGTATAACTTTAGTCAATTTTGCACGCATTTTGTCTATCTTCTTGACTAAAACCTAGTTTTGCAATTTTAGGAAACAGCCCAACCGCGACCGCGATACTAGGGATCGCGACAATGGTTATTCACAAAGAATCGCGACTGCGGCCTCACCAAGGATCGCGATCGTAGTTATTCAGCAGAGATTGCGACCACGGACCAAATCTAAAGAATCGCGACCGTGGTTATTCTCCAAAGATTGTGACCGCAATATTTCCAAAGAATCGCGACCACGGCCCCAGTCTAAAGAATCGCGACCGTGGTTATTCTCCAAATATTGTGACTGTGGTATTTCTAAAAGATCGCGATCGCGACTTCACCAAGGATCGCGGTCAAGAAAGATTGCGACCAAGGAGGAGAAAAGGAAAGACCACGACCACGGTCTTAAGTCGTTGGAAGGAGCCTACAAATAGCGCCCCCACCTGTCTTGTCAAAGCATCAGATCAGAGAGATCTGATCCTGATACCACGAAGTGCTGTCACATCCCAACCTCATAGCCGAGGATCCATAAGTCTTGGATCTCTGGAGTAAAAGCCGAGGAGAGAGAAGATGACCACCTCACGCCCACCACTTCTTCGAGAGAAGGAGACGTCCCCACGGTAGATCTAGATATGAAGAAGTAGTGTGTAGTATCATGTTTCTTCTCCTCTAGATCTATCATTTCCTCTCACTGTATTATCCTCCATTCTTCGTGGTACCTCATGGATCTATCTTTCTGTAACCTTGCCATGTTATCTACAAGCATGAGTAGCTAAACACCTTAGCTTGGGTTGGGAGTAGCCACTAAGGCTCTCCCAACATGTATATTGTCTCTTTCTTTTGAATATGCTTACCCTTATCGAGATTATCTCTATGCACCTGTTTTAATGCTTCACTTGCACGCTTAGCTACCATCTTATGATGTTTGATTGTTGATGTCTCGAGAGAGTAATGTCACTTTTATCCCATGTTATGGAGTAGTATGAATGCACGAGAGTGTTGGAATGCTAATGCCTTAACCCATCGGCTTTGTTGCGAGGTTTTTAAGTTGTCATCTCGAGACAGAGGCTTCTTTTAGGCCTAGATCTATCCTCATCTCAAGAGAGAGTGGAATAGATGTTGTTGTGGTTGCATATAATCTTGATATGAGTAAGAAGGAGAGAGAGAGGGTATGCATGTTGGAAGAGATGCCTTGGTTGGTGAACCCCAACCCAAGTTATCCCATATACCTTATTACAATCTGTTTCCTTTTACATGCTTTGTTTTACTGCTCTTGTTTTTGAGATTTTGTTCCCTTAGGAACGCTTTTAAAATCCTCTTTTATGCCGGAGTATAGAGGGTCGATTTCGCATTCTTAGCACAATCAACCTTGTCCCTATGTTCGACCATGATTGCTACATCAGAACCCATTATCGTTGCGGGGGGCTGAGTGTCGGGTGATCTCTTTAAAAGTCCGACTACTTTAATCTGCTTCCTTTGGATGCTTGATTTAGGCCGGTCAACTTTTTGGCGCTGTTTCCGGGGACAAGGCAAAACGGTATTGTTTAAAGAACCAGAGTCCACCAACTATACTCCCGTGCCTCAAGCTTAGCAATAAGCTCGACAGCACTATCAAACTAAGTCTTCTAACCTGGACATGTGTAGAATAGTTCATCTTCATCAAGCTTGATTTTTCTTACTTGATCGTACGTTTTATCTAGGTACCAACTAGGGAGGAAGTACTTAGCCCATACTAGCTCCGCTCACCATGCCGCCCCACGTGGAACCACCTTCGTTCACAGATGAGCAGAACGAGAGGATAGGACAACATTGAACCCCACCAGAAGCCGACAAAGATGGGCGTTATAATGGCAATCATCTCGATGAAGAACAAGAAGAACCTGAAGACAATCCTCTCTGTGAGGAGCATGGTCACCACCACAGGCACAGGAGAAACCATCAAGAGTGACCTCGCAGGGACAGCGCCAGCGAAGAGGATGATGAAGAAGAGAAGACTATTCGAGAATTGGTGGCTACAAAAGCTAATAACTCAAGATGTCCTATGGTAATCTTAAGGTTCAATGCAACACACTTTGAACTGAAGCCATCTGTCATATCTATGATCCAGAACAAGAGCTTTCGAGGGAATTCAAAGAACGATAACCCTTATCATCATCTTGATGCTTTTAAGAATATTTGTGATACCATTAAAATGCGGGGAGTCCCACAAGAAGTCATTTACTGCAAGGGTTTCATCTTCTCCTTAGAAGACAAGGCGTTATCCTGGTATCTTAGGTTACTGCATCAAGCTCTGAATGGATGGAACGCACTGGCAGATGCTTTCGTGAACATGTTTTACCCTACTGAGAAAACTGTCAGGAATAGGCAGAGGATCACGTCATTCATGCATAAGCCAAATGAGAATCTTCATTAAGCCTGGGAAAGGTATCAGTAGTACCAGAGAGACTGCCTTCACCACAACTACAAGGAGGGGTTTTTAATAACAACTTTCTACAATGGTATAACCCCAGAAGAGAGAGTCTCGCTGAATGTTGCAGCTGGAAGTGACTTTCTCGGTAAAAAGCCTAGTAGGTCTAGAAAGATCATTGAAAACATGGCTAAGTTACAAGCTGGGACTGATTATGACCGGGCCGACAGAGGATATGCAAGGAAAGCCACCAATGAAAGATCTTCGATTGAATCAAAGGCTCTTGAAGAAATCACGTCTCAAATACAAAAGATAGCCACATATGTTAAATAGCTGAAGGAATCAAGAGGGAAAGGAAAGAAGCCTATCGAGAAAGTGATGAAATGTGTTACCTGTGATGAAGGCGGGCATGGGGTAGATAATTGCGTATATACCCGACCCAAAGAATCTAGTGAAAGCGAGTCCGAAGAGGAGGAAGCTGAAAATGTCTCTTATGCTAACTTTAAGAGACCAGATCACCTAGGATTCAGATATGAGAACAAGGATGCAGCAGAAAATTCACATCAATTGAATAATCCACCCAAACAACCACTTAGTTTCGAGAAGAAGAGCGGGCAAGGACAATACACCAAGACGAGCACTTTCCAGACCAACAAAATAAACTATCAAGGTCAAGTTAATTATCAAAACCGCCAAGCTACTAGCGGAAGTCAAGGACAAGGACAACCCCAAGGACAGAGTCAAGCAAGAAGTACTAGTCATCCCAACTTAGTAGGCTAACTATCCGACTTTATGAAAAGACAGGACACGATAAACAATCAACTTGCACAAATTGCATTGTCCAACTCTGGCATTTTGAATAGTATGCAAGTACATATGGCGGATATGCAAATACATCAATGCCAGATAGACCAGCAGCTCACTCAGTTGGCCGAGCTCGTAAAGAACCCCTCAGGGAAGATCCCTTCTAACATAGAATCTGCCAAGATGGCGATCCTCAGATCGGGGAGGACAATAGAGTGCCCAGAGGAGATAAGACCTGAAGAACTGGTACCAGAGAAGGTTACAGATAACCCAACTAAGGGGGAAGACTAGCACCCACCGGTGAAGGAACCGGAACCTGAAGAAGAATTGTTCGCCAAGAGGAGTCACTATTCACCAAGATTACCTTTCCCTTACAAGCTCGTAAAGGCTCACCTCAAGAAGAGGTATGAGAAGTTCATGGAATCAGTAAAAAGGCTACACCTGGAAGTACCATTCATGGATGCGTTATAAGAAATGCCAACATCTGCCAAATTCTTCAAGGATCTGGTCACGAAGAAGAGAAGAGGAGGGAAGATTGAAATCGTACACTTGGCCAGCATGTCGACAGCTTTCGTAAAGGTGGAACTACCTACCAAGAAGAAGGACCCTAGAGCCTTCACTATACCTTTTATAGTAGGGGATAATATCAAAAGGAAAGGTCTCGCCGACCTGGGGGCTAGCATCAGCTTAACACCATTAAGCCTCACGCAACGATTAGGACTGACTGAGATGGTCGAGACTAATATGAGGATCGAGTTGGCAGACCATACCTTCAAAAGACCAATGGGAGTAGTCAAAGATGTTCTGATTCACGTGGGGAAGTTCTTCATTCCGTGTGATATTGTTATCATTGACACTATCGAAGACCCTAAATGCCCTATTATCTTCAGACGTCCTTTCTTAGCAACCGACAGGGCACTGATTGATGTTGCTGAAGGCATCTTAACTCTAAGGGTCAGGAATGATCACACAGATTTCAAGGTGAAAGACGCTATGAAGGGACCGTCCCTTCTAGAATCTACTTACTTCGTGGATAGCTACAACCAATATTGTGAAGAAGTGGAAGAAGACACAGTAGTGGTAGACCCTCTTTTGAGGGTGTTAAACAAAGAAGATTCAAAAATTGACGACCCCGAGGTTGCTGAGATCCTCGAATACCTGAATCAAAATACAGAGGAGTTAAGCAACGAAGAGGAGGTTGTAGAGACTGTCAAGTATGCTTCTCTAGAATTAACGAGTGAAGAAGAGGAAGTAAAAAACCCAAACCTGAACTTAAGCAATTACCGAAAGGTTTGAAATATGAGTTTCTCGATCCTGAAGAGAGGTATCCTGTGATAGTCAATGCTAGCCTAACCAAGGAGAAAATGGAAATACTTCTTAATGAGCTAAGGCTCCATAGGCTATTCAGTGGATGATATCAAGGGGCTTAACCCTGCTTTATGTATTTACCGCATAAATCTAAAAGAATCAGCAAAACCTCTGGTTCAACCCCAGAGGAAGCTGAATCAAATGCTGAAGGAAGTTGTAAAGAAGGAAGTCATCAAGCTGAGAGACGCAGGTATTATCTACCCTATCTATGACAGCAATTGGGTGAGCCCAATTCATGTTGTGCCAAAGAAAGGAGGGATTATAGTGGTAAAAGGTGATAAAGGAGATGAAGTTTCTGTCCAGACTGTTACCGGATGGAGAATGTGCATCGATTATCGAAAGTTGAATCAAGCAATGAAGAAGGATCACTATCCTCTTCCCTTTATCGACCAAGTACTAGAAAGACTAGCACACCATGAATACTTTTGCTTCTTAGATGGTTATTCTGGATTTTACCAAGTTCCCATCCTGCCCGACGATCGGGAGAAAACCACCTTCACCTGTCTGTATGGTACCTATGCTTTCCGACGAATGTCGTTCGGACTATGCAATGCCCCAGTAACATTCCAACGTTGCATGATCTCGATGTTTTCAGACTTTTTGGAAGACATCGTGGAAGTCTTTATGGATGCATTTTCTATTTACGGAAGAGATTTTGACGGTTGTTTGAGAAACCTATCGTTAGTCCTGCAACGCTATGAAGAGAAGAGTTTATTCCTTAACTAGGAGAAATGTCATTTTATGGTGTAAGAAGGCATAGTCCTGGGGTACAAGGTTTCAAAGAGAGGTACTGAAGTAGATATAAGAAAGATTGAAGCTATCTCTAATTTGCCTCCACCTAAGTCCGTGACAGGGGTGTGAAGTTTCCTTGGACACACCGGTTATTATAGAAGATTCATCAAGGACTTTTCGAGGATATCAAAACCCCTTTCAAACTTGTTGGTTAAAGACACATAATTTGATTTTACGGATGATTGTTTGAAAGATTTTCAAACCTTGAAGGAAGCCCTAGTAACCCCGCCTATCCTCCGAGCCCCAGATTGGGAGTTACCCTTCGAGCTAATGTGTGATGCTAGTGACTATGCTGTAGGGGCAGTCCTAGGGCAGAAGAAGGACAGAAAACATCATGTTATCTGCTACGCCAGCCGCACCCTGGACGAAGCGCAAGTAAATTATACAACCAAAAAGAAAGAATTGTTAGATATTGTTTTTTCTTTTGACAAATTCAGGTCCTATATGATTGGAGCAAGGGTAAAGGTTTATACCGACCATGGAACTATCAGATACCTAATGCAAAATAAGGACACTAAACCTAGGTTACTAAGGTGGGCCCTATTACTCCAAGAATTCGATCATGAGATCATTGATAAGAAAGGAGCAGAAAATGTAGTGGCCGACCATTTTTCACAGATCATTGTCGGAGATGAAAATGAGCCACCCATTAATGATAACTACGTAAATGAGGCTTTGCTCATGATAGGATCCGAAGAACAAAACTTTCCATGGTACGCAGACATTTGCAACTACCTTGCTTGTGGGGAATTCCCACCAGATATCACATACAACCAGAAGAAGAAGCTTCTGTCTGATGTGAGAAATTACTATTGGGACGACCCGTTACTATTCAAGAAATGTTCGGACAATTTGTATAGAAGATGCATACCATAAGAAGAATCCCTACTGATATTGAAGGAATGCCACTCTTCACCATATGGAGGTCATCATGGAGGGGATAGAACTGCCCCAAAGGTCCTTCAATCGGGATTTTTCTGGCCCTAGTTATTTAAGGATGTTGTTGCGTATGTGAGAGTATGTAAGGAGTGCCAATTGACTGGGAATATAGGAAAAAGGAATGAAATGCCTATGATAGACTGGGTGGAGGTTGAGATCTTTGACATTTGGGGAATAGACTACATGGGTCCCTTCCCCTCGTCGAAGGGTTATCAGTACATATTAGTGGTCGTGGACTACATATCTAAATGGGTGGAGGTTGTTGCCACCCAAACTTGCGACTCTAAATATGTAATTAAGCTTTTCAAGAAAACCATCTTCCCCCGCTTCGGAGTACCCCGCACCGTGATAAGCGATGGCGGATCACATTTTGGGGAGAAACAATTTGAGGCACTATTGAAGAAGTACGAGGTCAACCACAAGGTTGCAACACCCTATCACCCTCAAATCTCTCGATAGGTGGAGGTATCCAATAGGCAGATCAAGAAAATATTAGAAAAGACTGTCAACCGAACTCAGAAAGATTGGTCTATGAAGCTCGATGATGCTCTGTGGGCCTATAGAACTACTTATAAGATGCCCATAGGCACTACGCCTTACAAGCTAATTTATGAAAAGTCTTGTCATTTACCCTTAGAGTTAGAGCACAAATCCCTTTGGGCGATTAAGTTCCTAAATATGGATTTGGAAAAGGTGCGACAAAAGAGATTCCTACAACTGCAAGAGCTCAAAGAGCTGAGATTACATGCTTATGAAAGCGCAAAGATCTACAAACAGAGGACCAAGGTGTGGCATGATACCCACCTAAAGAACAAGGATATTAGTGAAGGAGACAAGGTTCTTCTTTTCAATTCTAGCATCATGCTCTTCCCTGGGAAGCTAAGAACCAGATGGTCAGGCCCTTTCACTATGGAAAAGATTTATCCATTAGGAATGATGGAGATTCAAGGAGAAAAGACGGGGATATTCAAAGTAAATCTCCACAGGTTGAAAATATTTTACGAAGATGAAGATTTTTCTAGAAGATCTGAGATCAACCAAGATGAACCAACCAGACATGACAAGGAGGGGGATTGAGTGTTGTCTCATCCCACTGAAGGACTGGAGGAGTGAAGAATTTATGCAGTCTAGCTAAGAGACTTTAAAGAAAGTACTTCTTGGGAGGCAAACCAAGTCTTTGATCTCTCTTCACTTTAATTTTTTCTTTATGCTTCTTTCTTTCTTCTTGTCTAAGTTTTATTTCTTGTTTTATTTAAGTTGGTGGTTTGGCTTAATAATAACCGCGACTGTGAATAGAATCGTGACCGCGGTCTTGGTAATGCGGGTTGGATTTTCATGACTGTGGTTTTCCTTGGATGGATCGCGATCGAGAATATAATCGCGACCGTGATTCTCTTCAAAACATCGCGACCGCGATAAAAATCACTATTTGTCTTAGTTAAGTCAGAAGTGATCCGTACACCTATAAATAGACCCAGCTGTCAAACGACAGACTCTTTACGCTCCCTTCGCTTTCGTGAGTTTCCCCTAGATTTCCCTTGTCCGCTCGACTAGAGAACCGCCGTTGCAGCCGCAACTTTGCCGTCCGACGCTTGAGCTACTCGCTACCGCGCACCCGCCGAGATCGTTTGCCTTGCCGCTCATAGCTTTTGCCGTTGTCGCATCCTCTCCCTTCAATCAGGTAACCCACTCACACCGACGTGCTTTATTTTCAATCTCGGGACCTACCTTCATCACTACGGCGAGCCGCCCTCGCCGTTTCGCCGATTTTTGTCTCATCGACACCTTGTTTCCGGAAGACTAGCCCCGTCCCCTTTTCTTGACCAAGAAGAAGGTCCTTAAAACCCTAATATACCTAGTCAATGAACACCTGTCTAAAGAAATGATACAAGCGGAGAAGACCAGGAGTTCGGTCATCGCAATCTGCCATGAGGTGTTAACCCTAAAGACTGGAGACCGTAAAAACCCTAAAAAGCTTTAATTTCGGCTTTCCTGAAGAAAGAATCGCGACCGCGATCTTTTTGAAGCAAAAGATTCACGACCGCGATCTTTTTAGGAGGTAACCATGACCGTGATTAAAAACCGCAGGCGCAGTCTCTTCAATATATTGTGACCGCGATCCCTCCGAACAATAATGATCGCGACTGCGATTTACATCGTGACTGCAGTTTCATTATCAAGATTAAAAAAAAAGATTCGCGACCACGATATTTTCAAGAGATGACCGCGACCGTGATAAAATCTGCGACCACGATCCTTACTGACAGTTTAAAAAAAAATTGAAACCAAGGGATAACCTATAACCAGATAACCACCATCAACTTGATGATGGTTATGTCTAGGAAGTCAATAGAATATCTTTTTTTGAACTAACTCACTTTAACTTGCAGAATGTCTTCCCCAGCCACCAGTGATTCCCTATACTAGAGGGCTACCTCCCTTAAAGAGGTAGAGATGATAGTCAAGGACCTGGCCGCGCAGCTGAAGAAAAGCACAACCCTGCTAGTACTCAAACGCTTAGAGATACAAATGAGATTGGAGCAATACCAGAGGATATTGGCAGGGGTACCACAAGAACAATCCACATAGGCGACCGGGTAGACGGAAGACACAGAGACCTCCGAGTATCGGCCTGAAGAATTAGGAAGTCCAGTACACGGGAAGAAGTAGAAGGTCGCATATAAGGAGCCCAGGCCCATTAAGAAGACGAAAGCTAAAAAGGCAGCGGAAGAAGTTTCTGTGCCACAAGGGGAACCAAAATTCATACCCCAAGACATCGTGCACCAGTCCACCTATGACTGGATGTCCACTAATAAGGATTGCGTTCTGACACGTTAGTTTGATGTGGAGGACTTTAAAAAGTTGGGGATGTATGACAAAACAGTGAAAATTTTGGAGGGCGCAAACCCACAAACTATCTGCACGCCCGAAGTAAAGTCGTACCGGAGGTTGACCCTCGAATTTATGTCATCTCTGACAAAGGTCACCACTGGTGATGGAACACGAGCATCCGGAGGGGACTACGAGCTCGAGATACGGTTGGGGGCGAAAACCATCTTATAACGGAGATGGATCTGAACAAGATCTTTACCACGTCTAAAGAAGAGGTGAAGGCCTATTCAGGTGCGCTGGGAGAGAAGGAGATTGTTGTGTATGACAGCAACAAAATGTGGGAGGAGCTGACTGGAGAAGAAAAGCATAAGTCGAAGACTTCCAAGGCCTCCAAAATCAGCTCATGCTTCATCAAGATAATACAGAAGATCATCGCCTTCTTTATAGATGCCATATCAGAGACCGGGACAGTCAGCAAGGGGGATCTCTTCCTCATATGGTCTATGATCAATAAGCGACCAATGAACATAGGAAGGATCCTTATCAAAAGGCTGTCTTTGGCTATGGGCGGTGAGGCAAAGAGGAAGTCTGCCTTCTACATGGGCGGGCAAATAACAAGCATCGCCGATTACCTGTTGGAAGTAGGCGATTTGCAAAATTATGAAGAAATGGAGAGCAACAAAGGATCGACGCAAAGTCCCTCACCAGCATAGGGATTCTAGAGGTGAAGGGGGAGAAAGCATACTTCAAGCACTCCGAACTTAAGAAGCCACCCCCCCCTTCAAGAAATGGCGTTCTATGACGCATACAAACTGCGGCCAACTCTCAACGACATCGAGAAAATGAGCTCCGGGACACTGCACGCCAGCTTATCGCCAGAACCGACGCTCGTACTAGAAGGAAGCAATGTCCCAATACAAGTATTAAAGAAAACTTTAAAGCCACAAAAGAAATTGGTAGTGGAGAAAAAGAAACCAGAAACCACCAGTAAGCCAGCTAAAATTGAGAGTGCCTCAGAACTAAATGTGGATGAACAAATTGTGGACCCCGCTTCCCCGAAACCGCAAGAAGAATCAATTGCCAGGGAGGGTGAAGCGGGAAAGACCACAGACACACCAATAGCACCACAACGCACCAGCCAGCCGGAGGCGGAGCCAGAAAGACAAGGCTCCCAAGCCATACTGGAGTCAAGGATGGAGGGGAACCAACCTGAAGAAGAAACACCTCAAAGCACCAACGCACCAGAGGACGAGGAAGACAGACAAGCCTCTCAAGGCACACCAATGGTGGAGAAAAAGAAGAAGAGTCAGCCAGAGGAGATGCCCCCGCTGCCACACCTACACAGCTGACTGTACCGAGCGTGCCAACAACACACACGGGACAACATCTACACCACCAACAACAACAGGCATCCTCTTTTGGGGGTGCCCTAGGTAATAGGTTTGATGCAATGTGGGAATACATGCATCAAACCAATACAATAAATGAGAAAATTTCTACTTATTTGTCTTCACTAACCGTGCAGGTGAAGGAGATAGACGAAAGGACGTCAGCATTCCCAGAATTCATGTAAGAAGTCTTCAGCAATCAATGGAGGATGCTGGGAATGCTGACGAAAATAAAGGAAGAAATGACAATCCTGTAAAAAGAAGGGCAGGCCGTGCGCGCAGACAACGAGCAGATGCGCCAGGAATACGAAGAGGCAATGGCTGCCCTGGAGGAAGAACGATGTGGAGTACAAGAAGACTGCAGGAACTTGAAGAGCTTGAAGCCAGGCGGGCAAAGAAAAAAGCTAGGCGCTCTGCTAGCCTAGAATGCTATCTGGCCAACCCTTCCAGCCACGATGACAATGAAGGGGGCTTGGGGTTGGAGTCGGCGCAACAAAGAATGAGAGTGCAACATGAAGACACTCTCCCATCACTGAGCAGCAAAGCAACCTACCAGCAGGAAGATCAAGCCCCTAGTATGAAAAGCATACAGTCCAATCAAGGGGGTTTGACCTCAACTGTGACCCGGAGGAGGCAATGGACGAAACCGCCAATGAAAACAAGTAGTAGGCAGGACGTCGCCTCACTCCTCCCACACTCACTCTGACGGCAACAGAGTAGGAGGCAACTGCTCACCGGGAGGAGATGGTCGCAACCCTTAGCTCGACCGGCGCAGCAGAGCTCGATAGGCTAATAGCCGAGCTAGGAGCCGAAATGGAGGAATCCAATGACTTCCTCCTCTTCCCATCACCTGAGGAGTACAACGACTACATTTATGATGGGAAGATGGAGGCCACGTTAAAGATGATGGTCGAGGCCAAGCTGGGGCAGACGTCACAAGAAAGTCATGCAAAAGATGTCACCGTAGAAGCCTCATCAGAAGAAGCTGGACATGAGGCCGCAGCACAACCTCTGCCAAAGAGTGCAGAAAAAGCGGCTGAAGCTATGCCCACCATCAGGGAAAGCTCAATATTGACGGTGTAGGAAGCCACGTCGGAAGATGAGGATGGCGGGTTAGTAGCCTTCTTTACAGAAGAGCCCGCCAGGGAGAGGCAAGCTGAAGAACGAACTTTGCAACATGCAGCAGCTCCCCCTCTTCCATGCAAAATGAAGGACATGGACATGAAGACCATGTCGTGTATCTCTTGCAGAGATGTCCATGTCCTGGCAGATGTCCTCAATGACGATCTACCCAGGTCAGACACTTTGTATATCAACAAGGGTAGACGTCTGACCAGGGAGGATTTCCGGATGGTCTTTCTGAAGAAGGCGCAAGTACACAAAAGGATGTTCAAGATACTTTGTGCCACCCTCTTGGAAGAATTCCTCCACCATGATAAGTCGCAGCCAATCTTCAACAACACCACACGACTGTCCCGCCTATTATACAAAGAAGATTACAGAGCGGCAGAAGTGTTGGAACTTCAAGCGACAGTCAGGAGAAGAGAGACCAGGACAGTGGTTCTACCCATCCATAACACAAAGCACTGGGGTCTAATCGTCATCGACCTTATGGAATAAAAGACGACGGTGCTCAACTGCTGTGTGGTAGAGATGGACAACACTTCACTAGTCTACAAGAGGAAGGACGCCAGGGATGCTTTGAAAATTCCCACACGCCTACAACGGGCTATTAAAGAAGTAAGTCCAAGATTCCAAGGGTCCTGGAAACTCTTCTCCATAACCAAAAACGTTCCCCAGGAAGCACTTTGCTCAGGGGATTGTGCCTTCATCATCTTACGTATGATGGAAGAAATCAATAAGGCATTCCCCTAGAAGACCTAAACGAGGAAGACCTACATGGACTGCGGGGCATGTACGTAATGGAGGTCATCTACGATCATTGATTCTTTAAGGACCTGACGATGGCTGTTGATGCCATGCCCCATAGGTTACACGTGGATATTTCTCTCCCCGAAGAAACACCTTGGAGGGAACAACTCAAAAGCATGTGGGTCGACCCAACAGAACCAGCTACAGCTACATCATGGAAAGCGGGTTGGGGTGCTGAGAGTGAAGAGGCTATGGAGCAAGCAAAAGATGAACAACATCCGTCTGCATTCAACATTCATGAAGCCCCTTTTGCAGATGTGCAGTCCGTAGAAATAGAAGCAGAAGAAGATCTGGGGAACGAAGGATTAGAAGGCTCGGTTGGTGATATAGTACCTTCTTTTGAGAACTTCGACAGATGGAGCTGCTTAAGTCTGTCGATGGAAGAACTAACAATTATCATGAGTTCTCTGAAAGAAGATGATTTGTCGAGTGATGTCATCTTCGAAAGGGATGGCATCTATCTGCTCAAAGATGACCTCCGCAAAACATTGAGGACAGGAGGGTACCTCTCAGTGAGAACGATGTCCGCCTACCAGGCGCAGTTAGGAGATTCAATGCCAAATTGTCACATGGCATATTTCCTACTGGTAGACGACATCCTCAAAGACAAAAAGACCGGAGAAACAGAGCAGCTCCAGCGATGAATTCAAGCAGGCACTCCTGAACACATCTTTCTGCCAATTCTTCACGACAACCATTGGACCTTGTTGCACGTCAACCTGTTAAAAAAGGCTGCAGTTCTGAATAATAGCTCTGATGCAGCCTTTTCGATAAAGAAATGACCAATATGACGACATCAAAAACTCCCACAGAAGAAAAGGCTAACACATGTGTTGAAGCCATCGTCCAAATGATACGACTGCATTACAGAGGGTTCACAATTATACAAGGCAAAGACTCTAGAAAGACCCAATATTGCCATAGAATCCCTGAACAGATACCCCTATCAAATGACTGTGGGTTCTTCTTCCTATCATGGATGTATCTATTGTAACTACTGGCCTAAAGGTAGAGAACATGCAGTACGAGCAGTATCACGCACTTAGGGGTATCTATGTCAGCATGCTACTAGAGTGCAAGTGGGTTTTCCCCGTCTGTAAACAAATAGGTTTGTTTATACTTCTTCTCAAATTTTGACACCCCGAGACGGGGCTCCGAATAAGTTTGGAGGAGGAGTCATAAATGAGCCGCAGAGGTACTAAAACTTTTTCATTACTCCCCCTTTTATTCCACTTTCCCTTTTGCTTACGTTCTTACGCAAAAATTTTGAAATCTCGAATTTTTCATTGCAACTGAAGCTCGCACCCCTCTCGCTAAAATTTTCAAAAATGTAGTGTTCCAACCCCTGAGAAAGAAAAATATGAGCAACATATAGGAAAGCGTGAGTAAAATAATAGTCATAGCAACACTGCTATACCTCATTCTTGCAATAAGATGTTGTAGATGTAACAACCTTAACTCATGAACCCCTACAAACTAAGAGAACCTTAGTCATAATCCTAAACAACCATCCCCACCTGATGCTCGCATCTAGAAAATCCTAGTCTCTGTAGATAGGAAAAAGCTGATATGTTCAAGAAAAATATCCAAAAGAGGCTTGGCCGCCCAGAAAACCAAACAAAACCTTCAACCCAAGCTTGAAAGGAGAGATAAAAAGCCAAAAATCAAATAAAATAAATAAAAGAATATGAGAGATGTGCCCTAAAAGATGCCAAAGGTTCCTTCCCGGCCGGTATATTGTTGCACTCATGAATGAAGATATGTCACGCCCGTAAGTAGAAACTGGAAGCCAAGCTTACACACCTCCAATCCTGAATGGAACTTCACATACCACCTGACTTAAAGTCAGAAGCCCAAAAAGGGCAACATTGTTCTTATGACAGTTGTGGGTGAGGAGTTCAGGAGGAAGAGGAAACACCTTAAAGCTTCTAGCCTACCTATACACTTTAGCATAGGGCTCTCTGAAAATAAAGAATAGGTGTGAAGGCTACCTTTCAAAAAGATGTGGCACTAGTATGGATGCTAGCTAAGGGAGGGGTATGAGTTGAGAAGGAGACCTTTAACAATAGAAGGTTATGACAAATAATACAAGGTTATGCAACCCTTAGTCTAAAGGGAGAGATTGAGACCTAAGGGATTGAATACATTCGACAACAGTCTTGACCCAAGAATGAGATACTTCATTCGTGTTATTATGTTATCACTGTTCATCCTTTCTCTCTTTGGGTGATCGAACCAGCATTTAGCCTGAGGACAGGCTTGATTCTAAGTTTGGGGGAGTTGATGACGTCGCACTTTACGCATTTTCTATATATATTTAATACCACTTTTAGTATAACTTTAGTCAATTTTGCACACATTTTGTCTATCTTCTTGACTAAAACCTGGTTTTGCGATTTCAGGAAGCATCCCAACCGCGACCGCGATACTAGAGATCGCGATCGTAGTTATTCACAAAGAACTGTGACCGCGGCCTCACCAAGGATCGTGACCGTGGTTATTCAGTAGAGATCGCGATTGCGGCCCCACTCTAAAGAATCGTGACCGTGGTTATTCTCCAAAGATTGCGACCGTGAGCTTTCCAAAATATTGCGACCACGGTTGTTCAGCAAAGATTGCGACCGCGACTTCACCAAGGATCGCAGTCAAGAAAGATTGCGACCAAGGAGGAGAAAAGGGAAGACCACGACTGCGGTCTTAAGTCGGTGGAAGGAGCCTATAAATAGCGCCCCCACCTGTCTTGTCAAAACATCAGATCAGAGAGATCCGATCTTGATACCACGAAGTGCTGCCGCATCCCAACCTCGTAGCCGAGGATCCATAAGTCTTGGATCTCTAGAGAGAAAGACGAGGAGAGAGAAGACAACCGCCCCACACCCGCCACTTCTTCGAGAGAAGGAGACATTCCCGTGGTAGATCCAGATCTAAAGAAGTAGTGTGTAGTATCACACTTCTTCTCCTCTAAATATATCATTTCCTCTCACTATATTCACCTCCATTCTTCGTGGTACCTCATGGATCTCTCTTTCGGTAACGTTGCCATGTTATCCGCAAGCATGAGTGGCTAAACACCTTAGCTTGGGTTGGGAGTAGCCATTACGGCTCTCCCAACATGTATATTATCTCTTTCTTTTGAATATACTTACCCTTATCAAGATTATCTCCATGCACCTATTTTAATGCTTCACTTGCATGCTTAGCTACCATCTTGTGATGTTTGATTGTTGATGTCTCGAGAGAGTAATATTACTTTTATCCCATGTTATGGAGTAGTATGAATGCACGAGAGTGTTGGAATGCTAACGCCTTAACCCATCAGCTTTGTTGCGAGGTTTTTAAGTTGTCATCTCGAGAGAGAGGCTTCTTTCAGGCCTAGATCTATCCTCATCTCGAGAGAGAGTGGAATAGATGTTTTTGTGGTTGTGTATAATCTTGATATGAGTAAGCAGGAGAGAGAGATGCATGTTGGAAGAGATGCCTTGGTTGGTGAACCCCAACCCAAGTTATCCCATATACCTTATTACAATATGTTTCCTTTTACTTGCTTTGTTTTACTGCTCTTATTTTCAAGATTTCGTTCCCTTAGGAATTCTTTTAAAATCCTCTTTTATGCCGGAGTATAGAGGGTCGATTTGGCGTTCTTAGCACAACCAACCTTATCCATGTGTTCGACCCCGATTGCTACATCGGACCCCATTATCATTGCGGGGGCCTGAGTGTCGGTTATCTCTTTAAAAGTCTAACTACTTTAATCTGCTTCCTTTGGACGTGCAATTTAGGCCGGTCACCATGGGGTGAGACAATTGTCCCAGTGAGAGATATAACTCTCCAATGTCTATATTATTATCAAAGTTAACCAGAATAAAATTGAGCAGAGGTTCTTTTATATTAATAAGTAGATTAATCACGTTATAAGTAGAACAGAGTAATCATTTCTCTTAAAATAATGCATCTATCTATGGTAGAACAATAAATCATTTATTCACTTTGCAAGGAATATAAGGAAACATGAATAACATCTATCCAACTAAGATGTATAAAAGGAGTGTACATCAACCAATGTCTTTCCATATTCGATTCTTAAGCAAATATGCTACATGGCTGATTACATATTGCAATCATACTTATGCCCTAAGGAGATGAAGTATATCGTTCATGCTCCAACTGACCACTAGTAAGTCAAAATCACTACCATACAAGGTCAATGGCAGATCCGGCTATCAAGACATCACCTGTCTCGGATAGTACGAGACCACTTAGATTTAGCAGGACATCTTATTTTAACTGCTGGCAGGACATCTTGTGTCATCTGCAAATAGCATGCTGGGGTATAGCGGCATCTTCGCTATAGAGTTACTACCGTATCATGTACTCTCTTCGGGAGAAGTCCACGTAGCTTTCCCAGATTATAATATAAGGATAAGGAAGATCAATATCAATTCCTCTCCTGGTCGGGAGATTTTATACTTCAATCTCGATACCACTTAGAAATGAAGAAGGATTTACACATCAATTTCTTATTTGGTCAGGAGATTCACATCATCCCGTGATAAATAAGGAAGGTGTGACACCGATTCTTCATTGGTACGTTTGGATATACTTCGTCCTTCACCCCCGCATATTCAAAAATATTCTTTTGAGTTAAAATCGTTTCACCATCAACAATTTCTGACACTGAATGGATCTATGGTCAGGGCACTACATGATGAGATTTAACTTAATTAATTAGGTACATTACAATTATTCTTTTAGCATAAACCAAGTTTCAAACATGAATTATAATAGATGCTATAAAGAAAATGTAGTACATTTAATATCTTTGGAACATTTTTGAAAGTATATCACTCAGGATCTCAGTCCCCTATCACATCATTGGGGATTCCCATCCCTTCATATCATCATCATCATGATTACTGAATCTAGGTATTCAAACCCTTAGATCACCACATAGCATTGATACCTTTGTAATAGGTAACTATTACCTCTAGGTCCTCAAACCAAGGTATTCATCTCACTTGTTGTACAAGTATTTCACATAGCTCACATGGTTCATTAAACATCTTGTCACAGCTTCTAGATTTTAGTGGAGAAGGTTAAGTTTGACCTTACCCCTCAGGATAAAGTAATGTGTGATGAGTTCCATGTGTCTGATTTAGAGCACTATGTGAGGTACCCGACCATGTGCTGAGAAATGAACCTAGTGAGCCCCAAGGGAGGCTGAAATGGCCTGAGTCACCTGTGTAGTTTATAGACGCCAGGATGAAAGAACTCAGAGAAAAGAATATGTGATGATAAAGGTTCTTTGGATGTGCCATGAGTATGGTAAAGCCACATAGGGGCCAACGATGGACATAGAAAAGTCTTATCCTGAATTGTTTGTTTGTTTGTTGTTTGATTGATAGAATTTTGAGGACAAAATTCCTATAAGAGGGAAAGGATGTTACAACCCCAATTTTTGGGTTCATTGGTGAGAAATGTAATTTCTCATATGAAAGATAACTGAACAAATAAAGATATGATTTGGTTCAAATAAATGGATTTTTGTTTACAATAGCCTTGCTGTTTGTATTGTGGGCTTTATTGGCTATTGGGCCTGAATAATAAGAAAATTCAATGGATAATTGAAGAAAAGAAATATGTAGAAATCTCTAGAAGGAAAATCCAAAGAGGATTTCGTGCCTCTTGAGTTCCTTGGGTACCAAGAAGTCCAAGGTTAAAAAAAGAGAGCAATAAGAAAAGAAAAGTTTAATTAAGTATTTCTTTATGAAGAAAGAAATTGGAAAAATAATGATAAAATGTGGAAAATGAGTGGGAAGTGGCATAAATGCGATTTCTTGGGGAAATTTCATATCCATGAGATTTCTAATGATAAAAGGAATGCCAATGAGGAAAATAAAAAAGAAATAAGGAGAAATCCTCAAAAAGAATTATTTTAATAGGAAATAAACAAGATAATGTGAAATAATGCATATAGATGCATCTAGAAGGATAATAAGTATCCTTAAAAAGTAATATCGAAATAATATAGTTTCTTGGGGTATAAGGAGCCCCAATGAAGGAAGAGGAAAGAGAAAATGCCAAAATTTGCAGAATAAAAGATAATATGATATTTTATTAATGATCTTGGTGGCATTATGAAAAAGGAAGTAATTTCTATTATAAGAAAATAGAAATTCATTTTAATGGATGAAAGAGAAAGAATAAAGAGGATAAGAAAGAGGAAATTCGAATTCCTAAATAGCCATGCAACAAGTAATATCAAGGAAATAAAAGGAAGAGAGAGAGAGAGTTGCTTCACAACCAAGGAAAATATGTTTCCTTCTAAGAAAACGACATGAGTCCTCAAAGAGGCACGCCTTAGGGCTTAGTACTTCCCCCTATATAAGGGGCAAGGCTTTAGGTCGAGTGCAGAAGATCCCACACCAATTTCTCTTCTTCTTCCATGTTACTCATTCATAAACCCTAGCCAAGATGGGTATAGACACCCTGGAACATTTGAGGGTTCTCGTTTGGTTCTGTTGGAGGCGCAACGTACCCACGAAGCCGAAGGAGAGTCGGGCGATCGTTCCTTTGCCCTACCCTCGACGCAGCAACCGCAAGAAGGCTGCAAAGTGGCCGCATAGGCGGACCTGGCCAGTACGGCCCAGCAACTTTGACCGTGATATCCATGTACCCAGAGGAGCGCCGGGATGCGTCGGAGGCGGAGGAACCATCTCTGGGGGTCAGAGGTCAAGGAGGAGGAGTCGGAGCAGCGCCTAGGGCGGCTGCTGCCGTGGATTCAAGGAAGAAGAAGGCACGGGCGGCTTTTGACCGTGCTACCCCTCCGCGTAATAAAGAACCAACTGTTAAGTCAAGGGCATTTTGGTAATTCGATTATGTTTTCAAACAACCACGGATTGCATGAAGGAGGCCGACGTGGCACTCCTGGATTGGTCCATAAAGGTATCTTTTACAAAATTCATAACTCCTTAATAGTAGATCGGATAAATACAAGTAATATATGAATTTTGATCAGGAGAACGAGAGGAATCCAATAAAAATGGTATTAAATATATATTTCGTTCCTAATTGCAAAAGTACTATAAGTTAATGAAAAGTGCATTAAAGTAAAGATAAAAACCCTATTTGTGAATTAAAGGTTGAATCTATGATGCCTAATGGGTTAGTTTGAATAATGATACCTTGTTGAATGATAATATCAGATGTGAATCTAATCTAGATGAGAAATTGCATGTTTTAAGGTTTTAAACCAAGATTACATGATAATGCATTTAGAAACCATAATTTAGAGAAAAAGGGGAAGATATCATGAGAATATGTTGTTAAATGATAGTTCTAAGTTTTTGGTATATGAAAGTCCTTAATTCTGGATAAATACCCTAAAAGTAGTAATTAGGGTCTTTTTATGAATAAAAGGTAGAAATGATGGCAAAATGAGTTCATATGTTAATTAGACCCTAATGAGCTTTGAATTAATGATAGATGCACATAATGATCTTGTCATGAATTAAAAGGGATAAAAGTAGTAGCTTTAATGTAAAAGAAGTTTAATGAAATTAATTGATGAGTAATGTGCCTTTAAATGTGGAAATAGGGTTATATGTTGTTGAGATAACCTTAATACTGAAGAATAGATAAGATAACTAGGGTTTTGAGTAATGGCATAAAATTAGGGTTTAATATGGTAAAAGATGAAGGGAAACCCTAATTGCAAAAGGAAACCCTAAAATGGATACAGAAGCCTTAGGAAGCGATTTCAAGTTGAATAGAAAGAATCTTGATAAAGTGTGTAGTAAATGGAATACATGTGTTTTTCAAGATTCTTGATTATGTGGTTGAATTACTTCCTTGGATTGCTTTCTTGGTTGGAATTGATATTAGCTTGAGAAATCTACTGAATAGGTATGTGGTTACTTATGAATAACCGCTTAGGTTTTCCGATGGATTCCCGAATGTTTAATCGCATTGAATGCAACTAAACTGTTTGGATGTTCATATTGTAAACTATAATGTGGCTATGACTATCACAAAGGATATATGCCTACAAACTCAAATCCTGGTTCTCTCTGTGGCATTATAGCTAACCTAATACATGGATACCTATTGGGTAGGTCCATCAGGTTAGAGAAAGACCTAGTACATGGCTACCTATTGGGTAGGTCCATCAGGTTAGAGAAAGCCCTAGTACATGGCTACCTATTTGGTAGGTCCATCAGGTCTATGGAAGACCTAGTACATGGCTACCTATTGGGTAGGTCCATCAGGTCTATGGATGACTTAGTACATGGCTACCATTGAGGTAGGACCATCAAGTCACATTGAGTTAGATATTGGGCTATCTTCGGGTAGTGCCATGTGACTCTATTACCTAAAGAGAGGTGATATCCATGTCCACTGTAGGGACAGCCCAGAGTTCGAGAATATGTGTGGATTGAGTTGTATGGCTTAAAATGTAATCTTGATTGTTAAATGATTAATTGAATGATTATATTGTTAATATAGTTGAACATTATCTGTTTCCTCCACATACCAGCTTCGGCTGACCGACGTTTTGTTTGTCGGCGTTTTAGGTACAAGCCAAAAGGACAAACAGTAAATCATCACATTGTAAAATACATGAAGAAAAATACAAGGAGGATCAGTTAGCATAGGATCATTAAGTGGATAGAAGTTAGAAATCCGAAATTTCAAAAGGTATGCAAAGTTTATTTTCTTACAGCTTTTCAGTTTAGTATGTTAAAATTTGATAATTATTCTTGGTTAATTGCCGAACCTTTGATCCGGAAGTCATGGGTGCGGCTTCGACCTCTCGGTCTCCCTTAATTGGGGGTTATCGGGAGGTGGGGTCGTAACATGGCGCCTGGCAGGGGACCACCGAATGACATGCATGGGTAGTGGAGGGTGACTTACAACCATGTGAGGGCGGTCGAATCAGATGGAACGAGGCCTGGAACCAGTAGCCTATGGCAGGGAGTGGTGGTTCGAAGTGAGCGGATGAATCGGGGGGCACCACGCGTCCAAGGAGGACCAATGCGTGGATGCGTGGGGCACCAAGAATGGTCTCCACCAGATAAGGGCTAACGGCCTAGATCCGTCACTTGATGATCATGGTATGCTACTCCATACCCTATAGTTTTAAGACTAAACTTCAAAAAATGATATCTCCCAACTCTTAAGACTAAATATAGCAAAGTTATATACTAAATTGATCCTTTCAAAAAGATATACACAATGGGAATTGTTCTAGACCCTGAATCTTCTTCTAATTCTCCTGATTTGCTAAAATACAAACTTTGACCTTTTTTGACCATGTTTAATACATGTTTATGGTTAAAGCTTGAATCTTCATGCTCAATCTTGTATAGAGTCCTTAGATTAGTAGTTTTTATACATGTTTGGTTACATGAGGGTCCTAATCATCCTTTTTGTCCTATATTTGAGACTAATTGTACATATGTGCTTAGTTTGGGACTTTAATGATGTACTTTTCCCTAAGTTACTAATTTTGCATCCAATTTAAACTCTAGTCTCATCCTAACATGGAAATCAGTAGATTTATGTTACCATATGGGATTCATATCCCCCATTGTAATTTTTGCCTATGTTGTAGTCATATGACACCTAATGCTTTGGATGTACCCCTATTATGTGAATGATTGACTACACCTTGATTCAATGGTGTGTTTGACCTATTTTATGCATCTAATTACCTTGGATATCTAAAATGACAAATCTTGTAATTCTTAGTGACAATAATGCCTAATTTATGTCCACTTTGTACTATGATGGTACTTGTGACACTTTATACATCCATAATGACCTAATGTTTTCTAAAATGGCTTGATTTTCTTCATTGTGTCCCAAATGTGATATGGATCCTGATCTCATATCTTCCCCTCCCAAATCAAGCGGTATCCTCCCTTATGATTTTCTTGATGTGTATGTCCCATGTAATCTATATGTTGACTCCTAGTGGCATATGGACTACATTGACGATTGCATGTATATAAGAATGCTGATAACCAACCAAGGTTGGGAATATGATGCCTAAACCCTATGGGACATCCACCCATATTAGAATGTGATTCTTATGACCATACTTTCCTGATCTAAATCATTATTTATGCTTGGATCCCTTGTCTTGTTTGGATCATGACCTTCTATATCCTAGTATGAGCCTTTGACCCTATAATGTGCATTGATGACCTAAATCTTGATATGATCATAGAAAGTGCATGGAACTTTGGAATGACATGAAACTTGAACCACACCCTCCATGATGACCTCTAGATCAATATAAGATCATCTAATGGACTAATAAGTAACTATGAACCTAACTAGGACAAACCCTAAAATGCATCTAGTTAGGGTTAATGATGAGAATCTAATGCATTCATGTAATCTTGTTGCTAATCAGGTTGGCTTATGATCTAGATGGTAATGGACGAGTTAAGTTAATAATCTCTGAATCAGGTACGGGCCTTATGTAGTTATATGAATATCACTTTCTTACTTGAAAAGATATGTATTGTATGCTTGTTTGTTTACTTGCTCAAATATTGCCATGCAGTATTGCAATGTCTCGATGTTTGCCTCGTCAATTTTATAACTTGGACACACACATATATATAGAACTACTTTATACAATTTTTGAAATAGGGTTACCTCTTGGCGATGGCCTTGAGGTCCCTCTTGTACAAAAGGGTTAGCTAATCTTGAGCACCCTTATGGACCCTTCTGATAGGAAGTTGGTCAAAGGCCTTATAAATACTTGATATTGCTGGTATAATGGAGTGAAATGACATAAAATATGGTTTCACATTTTTTTAAATAGTTAACATGCTTATTCTTGTCCATTTAGTCTTGAAATATTTTAAAATTATGCAAAGCTTATACATATATATGTATCTTTCTGCCCCATACACAACACCTCATGTGTTGACCCGTTTCTCGTATTTTGTTTTTAGGTTCAGAGATGGCTAGAAGGTTGATGGGCTTGGTGATCTATGCTAGGTGTACGTGTTGTAAGATCCCTAGTGTACATGAGCAATAATTGTACAATGTGACACTTCATTATGTAAATGAAATCTTGTAATTAAAGGATGTTGCTTAATAATATATTGTTGAATGTTGAGATTATGTTGGTGCATACTTCTAGTTATCTATTCATGTATGCTAAGCATTTCACGCTTCCACATGTTGTATTTGGTATTCGTTTGGTTCATGGGACTATGATTCTGGTTCCATGACACATAGCACTAGAATAATATAAATAAAATGGAAACTAAGCCTCATAAACTTGAAACCTGATAGAGAACGGCACATAACCAAACTCCCCAATATATAAAAGTGTGGGCAAGGTCTCATAAACTTGAAACTCAGGTATGTGGAACATAATATCCATCCAAAAAATATAATAACGGTGCATAAGACAAAACCAAAGCAATTACACTACTCTAGGGATAATGAGTCATATAACATGCTTAATGTAGAGGCAAGTATAAGGCATAGTAAGATTAAACAAAGATTTGTCACCACATGAATGACAATATAAGCAATCACCACAAAGTGGGAAAAAGAGCACATATCACCAAGTAAAGTTCCATCATGAACTCTATATAGAGTAGAGTCCAAAAGAATGTCCATCACAATAACTTGATTGCAAGATTAGAAATAAGTAAAGTATTCCACAAGGAATATGTTTTTGAAAGAGAAAGGATAATTGTGTAGAGGATTTGTCTATAGGACCAAGAGAAAGAAGAAAATAGGTCATTTCTCCATTTAAAAAAACAGGAGATGCAAACAAACCACACTTAAGAATCTAAATAGTCCAAAGTCAGTCCTAGATCTAAGTCTAGGTCTCCAAAGCACTTGTGATGAATACATGTAGAATTAGGGTTTGGTTTACATTAATTATCCAAAACCCTAAAAATCTCCTTTTTACTATATGTGAATTAGATTATCAAAGCCATACCATGTTTTAGATTATATTTTTTGAGTTCAAAACATATTTTATTGTATTTTTCTGACTTATAAATTATTAGTTATGAATTTGCAAATTATTATCTATTTAGGAAAATCCATTAAAGTCACATATTTACAACATCAGATTTAGGCAACAAACTTGATATATTAAAAAAATTATAAATTTTTGATTCCATATCATATTTTATTATATTTTTCTGAGCTATAAATAATTAGTTATGGAATTTAGAAAATTAACAAATTAGGAAATTACATGTCAACATAAAGCCTGCAAGAAAGAAAGAGAGAGAGGGAGAGGGTGCTCACACTGAGTTGGCCCAATCACAAATGGCCAACTCAGCTGGTCCCACAGACAACTTGGTAAGTTTCCTTAGTGCTGAAACAAAACCAATTGATCAGGAAAAGACTAAACTACCCCTAGTGCAACAAATATTATACAGAAGAAATATAAGGGCATTCTGGGGAATCACTCAAGAAGATTGTTGCCTCTCCTATTTCCCCACCACGGCTAAAGCATGTCCATCTTGGAGAGGACACAACTTGGACTACAGGCATGAACGACCTCATATTAAGACTCCCAACAATTCGTGGCAACAAGACGAAGGCGGCAAGCAAAAGGTCCAATCTAATGATGTACTAAATCATCGGGTCGGAAAACCTCCCTGAAGGTCAGTGGCAACTCAAGGTAAACATGGCAAAAAACATCCATAGTCGGTGAAGCAATCATTCAAAAAGCCTTTGACCGGAGTTAATGAACATGAACAAGCCAAAAACATAACCGCAAGCTTGAAAATGCAACGAAAAAGTTTGAAAAACCTCAAAGCAACAATGCTAGTAGATTCTCTTACCCGACCCATGAAAAGAGAGCATAGCATGACCAAACAAAGGTGGAAATCGGCAGAGGAGGGTACCTTGTATGTGTGGGAGCACCCAATCGAACTCCAGAGGTTCCTGCTTCCCATGGTAACCGTTGGAGTTCACGGAAAAGAATGAGGTGCGGAGGGCGACTCAAGAAAACTCGATGACAATTGAGAAGAGAGGAGATGGACCAGTGGTTGTTTCTGAGCACTCACGTGAAGATGGGGTGCGGTGAAGGGGTCTATGTGGAAAATTATGGAGAAGATGAAATTGGGGGTTTCTTATTTATAGGGTGTCAGGGATCGTGCAAGGGATCATCGTGTGTGGAATCAGATAAGGAAACCAATGGAGGAAAAATATCATGAAACCATCGACCACAGAGAGAGAAATCTGAGAAATAAGAAATATTATTTGGCTTCCTGTTGCAAATTCTGATTCGAGCTAGGTGATGATGCATGGAACATTGTATCATGAATCCAATGGTCTAGATCACGCGTCAGGCATGACATTTAATGACACTCCTATTTGTTTTCGAATAAAGTTTTATTTAAATTATTTTACTTTTTCTCCCTCTTAATTTGAGGGTGCAAACAACATCCAAATCAATTGAAATTTGGCACCCAACCTATTTTGAGCATGTGAAATCAGAATATGGTCTTAGTTTTGCTTTTGAAGGCTCTAGATATTTTATTTAATTCTTTTAATATAATCCATAATTTCTTTTTCTTATTACATTAGAGACTTCTAGCATTACCCATTTTTTGTGAAACTTCATCCTTAAGTAAACTTAATCTTGTTAGATGTGAATTAGGCATCAATATTATCCCTTGGTATTACTTATTACATTATTTAATATTTTCGGCTTTATTTACATTTTCTCTCTCCTAAGCTCATTAGAACATTAAAGATTATCCAAATTAGTTGAAAATCTCCACATAGGATATTTTTAATGTCTATATTATGAATCTAAAATGATTTTTCTCTTTTGGAGTCATTAGTTATTTTATTTCATATTTTGGAGGAAAATCACCTTTTCTTTTCTAAATAAAATAGATATGGCAAATATTATCCTAAATTTATGAAAATTGGCCTCTAAGATAATAGATATATAAAGAAAATGAATCTAGAGTTCTTCTTATCCAATTAGTCTTCCTTTTTCATAATGAGTTTTTGTAGCCCATCATTATTTTATCATTAGTATTACATTCTTCCAATACTATCATATTACAACCAAAAGGATATACATTATTATTGTGCACAAAATTCTTTAGTTTTATTATTTAACTCATTAAACCTATCAATTCCTTATTTATTTGAATTATGTATCAATATTCTCATTTATGGACACCTAGTCCTTCTATACACATTATTTCTCTTAATCAACATTATAACATGTGACATATTGTATGCATCCATTATTGGTCTTAAGTTTAATACGAGGGTATTATGTCATATTTGTTTTCATGCATATATGTTAGGGTGATTTATTCATGCATTACATAGTAGACTTACAATTAGCTACTATTATGTATATCCTCATCCTAATTTGGCTAAGCCCAAAGAACTAAGGTTTCTAACCTCTTAACCTTGGAATAGGATAACCTTCTAAATTTTGGTATGTTACAATGATATCCTCTGTGGTAAGATCGTGTGCTGGTTGTAGTTTTCCAACAATGTCTACGTGGGATCAGACCTGTGATCCACCTTTTTTTCTATTCACGAGGTAGTCGAGGGTAGGAGGGTTCATGTTGCTGGAGCGATTCTCATGGATCCACCCTGGGAGTACAGAGGTAAGGGTAAACTACATGTCGTTGGGTTCTTTGAGGAAAAGAAAAGATGGGCCAAAGGCCACCACTTAGATGGTCCTTGGAGCCTAGTAGCACTAGACAACAAGACATATGAAAAAAATCCTAGGTCAAATCAATTAATCAATAACAATTTCAACAAATTTCAAACATTTCTATCTCTTACTTGGCTGATCTAATTGATACGGAATTTTAGGAATTAGTTTCACACCATATAATTAACTATTTACTTAAGTATGACACCACAAGTCCAACATTATTGTTCATTAAACTTAATTCATCAAAGAACCTCATAATAAGTGTGTGAACCTTGAATACAAGTCGATTAGTCATCAACTCTTGATCAAAAAGTGCAACTTTCATTTTTGACCATATCACACCTCTAGGTACATTATTAAATCATTTTACCCAAAACATGAATTCAAATACTCTATATCGAGTATCAGAATCCTAAAATCTGGGTTATCATAGAAAGTTAAGTATATTACAATTTTTTGCTAGATTTTATCATAAAAAGAGGAAAGTAGTTGGCATTATACCTACAAAGATTAATGTAGCTAATTTAACTTTAGATACAATAAAAGTATGAAGAATGTTTCCTACGATGATGGGAACACATTTTACAATATGTAAAAGTTTTAAAATGTTTAATATATATATGATTACATTGAGGACAAAACAATAAATTTGTGCTAATACTTGAATTTTGAAAATCAAGAAGAATGTAAAGTGAAACATACTTGAAAAGGGAACTAGCACATGATTTGTGATGATTTTAAGGTTATTAGAGTGATGTTCTATTTTTTTGGTACACTTATGCTTTTAGTTCGATTATGTTTTTGTACTAAAGAAATAATAAAATTCAAAAATACAACTTTACAACAATAAGGTTAAGGATCAAGTGAAGAGTATCAAGTAAAATTAAAGTGAGTATTCACCTAAAAATGAATTATATTTAGATTCTTTATGATGAATATGTCATAATTTTGTGTAGTTACTCATGTTTATTATAAAAAATGGTTTTTTTGGTTGTAGAGATAGACCTAATTATTAAAATCTAATGTTTGGTACTATAGTACAACAAAACGTGTACATTCGTTCTTTACTTCTGATACTACTTGATTGTTTTAATTGGATTTAAATGTATTTAATTTTGTATAGCGTCAGGAGGGCGAGTCCAATGAAGATGATTGAAGATCCGTAGGGTGCAGATGATACATGGAATGTAAGTACGTATTGCAGTGTTGATCTCCAAGTATGGCTGCGTTGAATATTTATTGTATATAATGAATATATTTAGCTTAAGAAATGATCGGGGGTTATCAGCAATGAAGAAAATTTGACTGCAGAAATATCATATTGGCAACACATATTTGTAAAGGAATTAAGATTGTTATTTGGATACGTTAACTAAAATATTTTAGTTGTTCCAGGGACTTGGAATCTCGTTGGTTGTAGATTGGACCTCGTATACAATTCGTGTTAAAGGAGTTGCACACGAAATTTGTGAAGAAAAGGCTTTGGAGACAAGTATATTGATGAAGTAAGAAACCACCTATAAAAGTGTTGGTGTGTTTGTTAATTGATAACGATCAATAGATTTTTTAGTATTACCTAGCAATTATTCTAGTAATGTTCTTTGTGATTTTAAGATTAGATTTTGAAACTGGATAGAAAAGCTCAAATCATAAGTCAATTTGACATGTAAGGATGTCAATGGGGAGAGCATTACCCATTTGCCTGTTATCCATACCTTGTAGGGTAAGGGTAAGGGTTAAGGTTTTTGTTACCCGTTTTCCATTTACCCTTTTCCCATTTTCCTGTCACATTAAACGGGGAGGGTAAGGTATGGACATTGTCTATACCATTCTACTCGAATTTATTTAACAAAATATATAACCATATTGAAGCTTATAGTTTAATTCCACCCTATTTTTTCAATAGGAAAGCTTGTGGGTTGCGATTTGCTTACCACCGTCACTCACACTCAAATATTTGTAATATATTATTATAAAATATTGCACCAGTTGATAGATCCACAGAACAATGGGAAAAAGATGATTGTGCCACCTTAAAATAAATTATTCATGAACTAATATTTAAACATATTAGACAAATATGACATTGTCATGCTTATATTCACATTTATGAAAATACAAGTCAAGAAAGGTGTGACTTAATCTTTCTCACTCTATGTGCCACCTTAAAATAATTTAACTTTTGATAAAAATCATTTTATATCAAAAATTATCCGTTTACCCTTTACCCTCCCCGTTTACCTTGTGGGGAAGAGGGTAAGGATAAGGGGATTGCTAAGAAGGATAATTATCCTTATCCTTACCCACTACCCTTTGGAAGGTAAAGGTAAGGATAAGAGTAGAGCCTTACCCTCCCTATACCCTCCCGTTGACAGCCCTAACCATATGGATTGGAGACTCTTCTAATTGAAGAGAATGATGAAAAACACCGATTAGATTTGTGATTGTAGGATATATATGGATGCTGTTGGAACAATATTACAAGAGGTATGAATAGTAAATGTTGTAGTATTTTTGTAAAATATGAAGAATTAATTTGTAAGCAGTTTCAGGGATAATTGAGGATTAATAATCACATAGTGCAAATATGTAGAGCTTCCCAACATGCGGTAGCTATCGCCAGTGTCGAATGGCAATCACGGCTCCTCTCTGGTTGGTGGGTGTGGCCCGTGTGGGAATGCCGTACATGTGTCCACAGAAAGGTGGGCTGGATGATGCTTGCCAAACAGTATACTGTCCGTTGGCCGTCACGGCTCCTCTCTTCTTCGTCCACTATACTCGGCCGAACAGCATACTAATAAGCTCTGGTGGCGGTCGAATGCGGGGAGCATGTCGGGGCCGCATGGTCAGGTGGGCTTTTTTTGCTTGGTGGCTCCTGGGGAAGGCAAAGTCGGGACCCCCTTAATTCTCGACTCACATGCGCATGACGTTGCAAATTTGAAATTTGTGTAGCTGCTTGTAACCGTATTTGCTCATCAGTAGATCGGATTTAGAACCCTACCGACAATGTATAATCGATTTTCAGTACTACCTAGTGTGAGCCTATATAATGTGGTTCAATGATATCTTCCTGAGACAGGGAAAAGACGGTTTTAAATGCAAAAAAGCAAAATTGCTTTTCCCCTTATCTCTGTGTAAAAACAACTTAACGAGCTTGGACTTATTCCATCATGATCTGTCCGGCTCGATCCATTGCCATTCGCACGAAATCACCTTGGAATCGCTCGGGACAACTGATAGAGGTTTGCTATAGGAACAAGAAATTAGATCAGAAATCAGACTCTTTTTGTCTCCACATATGTATCATCTTCATCATCATCATCTAACCCTCACTCTCAACTATGTTGGGGCGAAAATGTTGATCTTGCAATTGTTTTACTACATCTGGACAATGATTTGGCGGGACTAGCTTCTTTATCCACACCCGTCAAAGATGTGAAGACCCTTGTACATTTTTTACTGCATCTGGGCGATGATGCGACGAGACTAACTTCTTTACCCACACTCATCCAGAATGTGAAAACTCTTGTTTGTCATTTAACACAATCGAACGTAGTTGTGCCGAAACTCTTTGAATATTTATCTTTGCACCCGGGTGCCGATGTAGCGTGTCACTAAGTATGGATCCATGCATGTCATAAAAAGAGTGGTAATTTTTATGACTAGGTGTCAACCTACCACCAACCCTCCTCATTTACCTAGATTTGGAACCGGCTATGTTTGCATAAATGTACAAAAATATAGACCGAGTTTGCACAAAATGTTCCCACATATGCATAACAACAAAATAAAGGATAGAAGCAACTTACTTCCCTATGATATTTTGTTATTATGCATATGTAGGGACGCAAGATTCTCATTTCTAATTTCATTTCTTGTTCATGTACTTCCCTATGATATTTTGTTATTATGCATATGTAGGGACGCAAGATTCTCATTTCTAATTTCATTTCTTGTTCATGTAGCATTTTTCTAACTGATATATGGAATAAATGTCACTCCATAAAAGCACATAATCATTGCCGCCATTTATCCTTGGATACATCGTCAAAAAAGAATTCGATATCATAGCACTGATGAATGCCAGTTTTCACTCAGTAAGGGAGTTATTTCAGGCATGATATTCCTTCAGATTCATGGCCTCTTGTTCACATTGAGAGGAAGCCGATAGCGATATATTAACTGCAACGGAAGTAAAAGATCGGTACATATCCCAACATCACATTTGAAACATGTTCGAGAATGTCACTGCACAATCAATTGATCTTTGCAGATAATCTGAACGACTCGTTCAAGTCAAAGATGGCGAGACAGAAACATGTTATATATTCGAAACACCAATTTCCTGTAAGGTTGTGATCTTGTTTTATGTATAATTAAACCCTTGTAATTACTCATAGAATGGGTAAGTGGTAACAAACATTCTAAACGTACAATAAAGATGGGCCTCCCCTGTACTGACTTGAGTACCGCACGTACTGACTGTAGCCAGAGTCGTTGTTCCCAAGAGTACCAAAGTACTTGCTGACACGTACCCAGAGTCATGGTCCACCGTTGCTGCACGTACCAACTGTAGCCACAGTCATGGTCCCCTTACTATATTGCACAAACAGTTATAGCTTTGTACAAACAGTTATAGCTTTGTACCACCTATCTAGACGCGCACAGTTTGAACTGCAATTTTCTGAATGTAAAATTTCCTCTATTTATCACACCAGTTCATAAATATTAGACATATCATGTACATTGCATGGGTAGCAATGAATGGGTTTGAGAATATTAGAATTGTAATGGATAAGTGCAAAATATTAGACATATCATGTACATTGCATGGGTAACAATGAATGGGTTTGAGAATATTAGAATTGTAATGGATAAGTGCGGTATTGCATCATCTTATTTATCTTATTTTGCTCAGTAAAAAATAAGAAATAATTAGAGATGATAGGTAAGTAGACTGAAAGGAAAAGACATTGTTGAAACTTGTTTTCGACTAAGGGCTCGTTTAGTTGAGCGGAAAGCCAACCCACAACAATATTTTGAAAACAGGAAATCCAACCCTATGAAACTGTAACAACTTTGTTTGGTTCGAAGGAAATCTAGCATGTTGTCTTGATACTTTTCTATTTGTTTAGTTCGTCTATGGAGCTGGAAATATAATATGCAGCTAGGCACTTGCATGCATGCTATTTCAAACTTTTTGTCTCTCCACGTACATCGCCCATGCAAAAACGAAGCTGCTGCAGATTCCACCGTCATGACAAAGATCAGAAGTGTTGATTACTAGCAGCACTAGCGAGGTCCCAGCATGGTAGCTGTTGCTCGTGAAGAGATTCAATGGTTCTGTAAACCCTCATCGGAGATAGACTAACCAACCCTCATTGCTCCGGCGAGAACCTCAACCTTGTGCCCGACGGGTCCGGAATGCGGACCACCCCCATCCCAAAACTCTTACGCTAATCACGAGTGTTTGACGCTGATGGTCAAGGTGCTTGCTGGAACCACACCAGAGTTGTAGCCTGCCGGTAGGTGCTGCCGACGTTGTCCGACATACTTCGTCCATTCACGGCGGAGCGCACCAACTTGGTCGGTAGATATATGGAAGTGTGACGCTGAAGTACAAATAGCGAGAACATGGGCGCACACGGTGCTATTCGGGAAAACGAACTGCGCCCCAATTTGGCGCGTTTGATTTTCTTCAGTTTTGTACAGCTCGATGAGTTACCGTGTAGTTAGTTTTCCCACTGTGGGCTGGAACCGCTCGAAACCAAACGTAGAAAGTTGGGTTTTAGTGTGCAGTTCCAACACGTGTTTTGTTTTTCAGCCCAACCAAACAGGCCCTAACATCATACCAAACACAGAGTTAAGGAAGAAGAAAATGACCACTAAATAATAGATGAGGCAGGGGAACGGAACGGGAAGGGAAACAAGATAGGGAATGGAAGGAGAAATTGTTAAAAATAGCTGTTTAGTAATATGTGTATGGGAAGGAGAAAAGAATGGAGAAGTGTTAAAAAATATTTTTTCTTATATGAGTATGGGACAGGAGAGGCATTTTTTATAATAAAAAAATCACATGCAAGCATAATATCTCTCTACTTACTGTAGATAAACTTAAAGGAAAAAATTGACGTAAACAATGAAATCTTTTTTTTGGAAGGAAAAGAAGATTGGTGGTATCAACTCGGGAGAAACCAAATTTTGGATATCTCCGCATTATTCTTAATAGAGCAAAAGATAACGATGTGGATTTGGTTCAATGATATTTCTATAAATGTTGTTGTTCTTTACTCAGATAGAAACTAATTTCATGGGAAACTTTTTCTTTGAAGAAATTTTTGTATGATATATAGTGACCTAGAAGAAACCACAGTTCTGGTATCACCATAATATTCTTAACATGCGAAATGACAATATTATAAATTTTGTTCACTATAAATGTTTATATAAGAGAATATCATAGTTTACATATAATTTGGCAATAAACTTTTGTTTGGAGGAAAAATTTCTTGGCAGGTATTCACATGGGAGGAAACCATTTTATATGTAAAAAGAGTTTGGGTAGAAATCAAACTTTTAGAATGAGATTTTCAGTCACAAAGAAATATAACCACAACATGAAATTTATTTCGACAGAATTTTTTACTTGAAGGGAACAATATACACAGAGGGAAACAATTTTTTTACTAAACTATTATAAAGGAAATATATTTTTAGAGGGAAACAACAATACAATATTTGTTTGGTTGACAAAGATTAGCTTAAAACAAAAAATAAAGCTTTAGTGAAAGAAAAAAAAATTATTTGGAGGAAAATAAGTATTTACAAGAAAAGTATTATTTAGTGAGTAAAATTTATTGGCCAGAGAATCTTGAAGGAAACATGTTTTCCTAGTGAAGAAAAATATTGAAAAGAGACTATGTTCATATGTGTCTAAAAAATTGTTGAGCCTTGAAGGAAACTTTTTTTTCATGATTCACCATATTTTTTCATAGGGACAAAAACATGCCAAATTTTCCAAAGAGCTATCCATGAAAAAACTCTCCTTTCTTATCATCATCCTAATCCAATGGCATCTTTTAGTTTCCTATCATTCCTCTCCCCATAATTTACCATGCAACACATATAACTTCAAAAGATAAGTAAAAATTAAATATAAAAAGTACTTCCAATGTTGGTAATGACACTAAACGTGTCCTTCTGGGCATCATGTCATAGAGGCCAAATCATCCACCTCCTCATAGATTAGTGGTATCACACTTACAACCTTGCAACTATAAAAAGATTGTATGAGTGAAAGTGTTAATTGGGGGATTTCACATTGTAGTGGTATATACAACATTATTAGAATACATGCCATAGAACCATTTATTATCTAAATCCTAACTCCAAATATCTAGAAAGGCAATAGTGATAAAACCTAGGTGTCCATGCCTTCATGGTATTATCAAAGTATGAATGTGGAAGCGTAAAAAGCTTCACATATATGAACAAATAATAAGCTGGAACTACCAACATATTCTCAACAATCGACAAGTATTGTTGAGCAATATTGCTTATTACATGATTTCAATTACATATTAAATAGTACAATGTACATGTCTATGCATGTACACTAGCTAATAACTTACAAAAAGTACACCTGAACATAGATTGCAAAGCCATCAAATCTCATGGTATCTTTGAATCTAAAACACATGTGAAATAAGAGGGTCAATAGAAGAGGTATCGAATAAAGGATATATATATATATATATATATATATATATATATATATAGAGAGAGAGAGAGAGAGAGAGAGAGTCAGGCTAGAATACACTCGAGTGTATTTAGAGCAGAATACACTCAAGTAGTTTTTCATGATGCAATATTTTTTTCAAAAATCTAATCCATTGATATTCTTAAACATGTTGTGAATAGATCATACACAAAATTTTAGCATATTTGGACATGTATAGGTCATGTTATGAAGTCCACAAAAATTATACTTTTCAAATTAGTTTCGTGTGTTGATTTTTTTTGCCCTTGGATGAATGACTTACACTCATCCAAATGGGCTCAAAATTTGTATGTATCCTAGTTATAGTATGACAGTGAAGATCTATGGTTTACATTTTGCAAAAAAATCATATTGATATGCAAACACACTTGAGTGTATTCGTGTGATCTGTACACTCGAGTGTATTCTAGCCAGACTCTCTCTCTCTCTCTCTCTCTCTCTCTATATATATATATATATATATATATATATATATATATATATATGAGGTTAGGAAGTATGTACCGGCTAGTACATCCAACTTATGTGTACCAGACATGAAAATGACATATGTGGAATATATTTATTCAATCCAACCTTATAATTTGAATCAAAACTCAATAGAGTATATGTGTTTGAAAAATCACAATAATACCTCATATATATCATGAGATATAGCAATATATCATTGAATGATTTATGCAATTTCTGCAACTTACCGTTGATTATAAAATATGTATATGTTTCATTTGATGATCTAGGAATGTCAGTTTGAAGTGATTTTTGATAAACATGTTATATAATGAGTATGCATCACATCCATAAGGTTGGATTGCTTTTTTGTATTGTGTAATCATCACAAATACAGATGGGTACATGTAAGCTACATGTACTTAGGTACACAATACTTTTAGCCTATATATATATATATATATATATATAAGTTTTTCATTACTTGAACAGATTTGTAGAAGTAAACGGATAAACATGAACAAGTTAAACACTTAAAAAAATGATAACTTAGGTTTTAATCAATTTTACTCCAATTATACTAACAACATCATATATCATAAAGCCTTCAACCAACTTCCCATTGAAGGGTCTATAAGCATGCTCAAGATTAGCTAATCCTTTTTTATAGACATGGTCCTCCCTATCTTGACAACTCAAGTAGGACACCCAACCTTGTGTCCTTAGCCTAAGAATATAGGATGGTTCATAAAGTATAGAGTTTTGTATTGTATTTTCAAATTAATAAAACAACAAGACAGAGCATTGAGTACAATACTACAATGCTACATGGCAACATTTGAGAAAGTAAACAAGCATACATGCATATCAGTTTGTAAATAAAAAGTTATATTCATATAATTGTTACAACATGAATATGATATAGAGATTCTTAACTATCATTGACTATCTATATTACAAGTAACCACTTGGTTAAGAACAAGATTACATGCATGTATTAGATTCTCATCATAAACCCCTAACTAGTTTCATTTTTTGGATTTTTGGTCAAATTAGGTATCAAGTTGGTTAAATAGTACATTTTCTGATTTTTATTGATCCAAATTCCATTATGAAGGTGTATTTTAATTTCCATGTCGTTCAGAGGTTCCATTCATCTTACATGATTATTACAAGATTTATGTTTGTAAAGCATGTTTTTCGGTCAAAAGCCATACATTAAAGTAACAATGGTCACGATATATCAAGTCAAGAGGTCCAAACATGAAAGAGATTAGAGATTAGTAAAATAGTCACATAAGAAGCTCATTTGAAAATAGTTGGATGTCTCCTAGAGTCTAGGCATCAAAACCAACATTATTTTTTTTTATAAAAAACCAACATTAGATGTCTACATTTCAAACATACATTCATATCCAACATATAGACTTATATCATTAGGGTCCAACATGTGGATTATAGCAACCTCCACATTAACATGATCATAAGGGAGGATATTTATTGGTTTAGAGGGGAAGATAAGAGATTAAGATCCATATCATAATTTGAGGCACAAGAAAGACAATCAAGCCACTTTAGAATACACTAGGTCATTATGGATGTATTTAGCTTCACAAGTACCATCATAGAAAAAAAAGGGGGTAGACCTTAGGCATTTAAGTCACAAGAATAAAATCTTATTTATACAGCTATCTAAGGTAATTGGTTGCATAATCTAGGTCAAACACAACATTGATTCAAGGTATAACCAAACATTCACTAAAAAGGAGTACATTTATACATTTAGGGCCATATAGAAGAAAGATAGTCAAATGGGGTTTAGAGGGTAATATTTGAATGATTGAGGGGTTATAATGACTGATTTCAACATGCAATAAATATTAGGTGTCATTAAGGAGAAAGATTACCATAGATAAAGTAAAGTTCACAATTAAACAACAAACAAATATATTAGCACAATTAGAGTTATTCAAGGTAAATGTTGAGTGATTAATGCTTGTACGGGGCATAAAATTCATCAAAACTACTCACTTGAGTCATAGAAGGTAGTTAGAGCATTAAAGATCCCAACTTTATCACAATTATGCATTAATCATAGTCAAAGTAGTCAAACTTTACATCTTTAGCAAATCAAGAAAAAAAGAAGGGGTTTTAGAGTCTAAAACTACACTTGAGTTAAAAATCTTTTTGAGACAATCAATTTGATATCTAATATTTCATGATTTGGCCATGGGATGAGGAAGTCAATGATATTTTTATCATTTTGATTAAGAATGTGTTCTTGGGCTCTAGGCAGGTTCTCTGCCTTCTAGTCGTCATTCTTCAGTGTTTGTGTGCCCCTTAGGGGGTTGTTTCTCTCTCCTGTCGTGAGAGTATCGTGATCTCTAGCAAGTCTCATTTTTCTTTAGGTTCGTTTGCTGCTCAAGCTGTTGACATGGATGGTAGAGATAACAATCAGATGGAATACTGGTTTGGTTCATCCCTTGCACCGCTGCCTAATGCTCAAGTTGAAGGCATCTCTCATAAAAGTTGCCTAAGTCAGCCTCGAAGAAGAGAGATCTATGCAGAAGTGCTTTATTCTCATTCCAATATGAGTGGTAGTGGTTTGAAGTCTGTGGACCTGACTGATGCTTGTTCTTGTGGTTGTTCTTCTCTACTTGTAGATGTCGTTTGGCTTGACTAATGAATGGATCTGTTTACTCTCAAAAAAATAAGGCTAAGGAGCAACATACCCACATCATTTATTGACAACCCATGGCTGTCAGGTTTTCCGGGGTCCATGGTGTTCTTGGTGTAGGGAAATATGGTGACAGAGATGGAAAACTTCACATATTTAGAAAATCAAGAAAAAAAGAAGGGGTTTTAGAGTCTAAAACCATACTAGAATTAAAGATCTTTTTTAGACAATAAATTTGATATATAATATTGCATGATTTGGCCATGGGATGAGGGAGCCGATGATATTTTTATCATTTTGATTAAGAACTATAATGCTAAATAGGGACATACACACATCATTTATTGACAACCCATGGCTGTCAGGTTCTCTGTGGTCCATGGTTTTCTTGGTGTAGGGAAATATGGCGATAAAGATGGTAATTGTAATGACCCTGACCTGGGTTATGAGGTAACCCTATTTGTTTTGGCTAAAACAAGTTGCTTATAACTTTTATATAATCCTCTAAGGTGTTTTTTTATCATGTGAGACACTTATGTTTCAATTTTGGTCCCGATTGAATGTTGTTTGAGCAATTTTCCTTTGTTTTGAACCAAAGTGTAATTTACCCAAATTGAGGGACTATAATGTAATATGTCACATGTTGAACGTTCCTTATATGTTTTAGCATCATAATAGAGAGAATGATGCTAAGTGGTGGCTTGTGGAAAGCCTAAATTTCAAGTTTGAACTTGTTTGAACAATGTTGGAGCATTATGCACCAATTTTGGTACAAATTGTAATTTACCCAAAATGTGGGATTGTTATGAAAATTACCACCTCTAGAGTGACCCTACTCCCTAATAGTATCATTTAAAGGAGACATAATGAATGATACACCATGTTTAAATCACTTATGAGTGATGGTAATCTTGGTGATGAAATGACCAAGAAAAGGGTTGAATTTGAAAGCTTAACTTGAGTTGTATCAAGTTGAAAAGCTTATATATGAGTTCCTATGGGCCATGGAACCCAAGGAGGTGTCCCATATCGTTTTGTGAGCTCTTTGAAAAGGCCATATTGTGCAAAGCACCTCAAGGAGGTGAGGTGTGATGGCCAACAAGTTTCCTTAGAAAAAATGTATCGGCTTGACTTAAAATGGTGATTAAACCTAGATAACTTATCCAAATGGATAAGTAATGGACGAATTTGCATCTCAATATGATCCTCAACCGTTTTGTAAGACAATATAAATGTTGACGCATGCATGGACACGTGTCACCCATGCATGACACGTGGCACCTACTAGCTCAAAATGTTGACACCTCATTTTTGCCTTCCTTCATGAACAACAAGTATATATACTCCTAGTTTCACCCCTTGGTGCAATTTTTCGACCCTTACCACCCTCATACCCTAAGGTATCGTGCATAGAGCTCCCATATCGTGAAGGGATGCTGTGGTATCGTGCATGGGCCTTGGGATATCGCCCATGGCAAGAGCATATCGCCCAAGTAGGTGATATTGGCCATATAGGGTGATATCGGCCATAGAGTGAAGTTTTGACTCCAAGTGAGAGTCCTATAGTGCAAGTGAGTGCCATATCATGAAAGAGGGGTGGAATATCGTGAAAGGACACTAGTGTATCTTGAAAAGGTGTTAAGAAGAAAGAAGGAGCTTATACTTAATCCTAAGGTGAGAATAAGATCATCTTCAACCTTGGATTGAAGCATGAATTTAGGGTTTTGATCTTCCTTTCTTTTCTTCTTCACCAATTGATTATCCATGGTGATTCTTTGCATATAGAGGACTTGTGAAGTCCATCTTAAACCTTAGGAACGTGGATATTTGGAGCTTGGAGCTTTGAAGTCATTCTTAAGGCGGGTTATATAACTTGAACTCAACCATGTTATTATTCATCACCTAAATTGTTGTATTTAATGATCTACTTTTAATTCCGAAATTTCCTGAAATAGTTGATGAAATTATTAGTTCTAGTAATTTATTAGACTTGTTTCCATGAACTATAACAGTTAGAACAAAGGTATAGAGCTTGAAGATGATGGTATCACCTTATAAAAGTGATATCGAGTGCAAGCACACAAGAAAGCACCTTTAACCCGATATGATGATGCACCTACTTCACTTGAACGATATGGATATGAATGAATACATTGTTGCACGATATGGGGGCGTAGTATACACCTCTTGCATGATAGGGAGTCAAGTATAGACTCCATACACGATACGAGGTTGAATGAATACTTAAAAGTTGACATGAAACCCTAATTTGGGTAACCCGATATAAGTGTAGTATAACAAGTGCTATTGCATGACATGGTTGCACGACATGGTTGCATGACATGGTTCACGACATGGTTGCACGATAGGGTTGCACGATACACAACCCTAGATGATATGGTAACCCTAACCCGTCATGGCTAACCCTAGATGGTAACTAGACCGATAGGGTGGTTGAATGTACTTCTAGCCCGACATGGTGATGGTTTGATACCCCATAAGTATCATGGGTGACACATACATACACCTTGTGCTCGATATGAGGTCAAGAAGATACCTCATGCCTGATATGGAGACAAGTACAAATCCTAACCCGATATGGTGAGTGTTCATACACCTCCAACCCAAGACACCTTGTAAAGGTGAGAGTAAGACACTCTTAGGAGTAATGAGTGTAACACCAAGTAATGGTATGACTGATACCTTGATAGGTGAAACACCGAAAGTGGTTGACAATGGTTAATCCTATATCAACAATGTCTCAACCTGAGATGAGTCTATATCAATTGATGATGGTTGGACAATTCAAATGTATGACTCATGATCAATACACTACAGAAGAAATGTGATGGGCTAGTGCATAAAGTATTAGGATGGGGAATACCCTAATACAAGATAAGTTGAGGAACTTAAGTAAGTTAATAGTGATGAGGGAAGTGATACACTTAGGCATGGTAAATATCACATCCAACACTTTAAGGTTGTTACACCTTGATGCACCTTAAATCCAATATACTTGGATGAGTAACACATGAAGTGTGTTATGTCAATTGTTACATTGAGATGTAATAAGTTTAAAACACTTTGATAAGTGTGGTCTAACATACCTTGAGAAAGGGTTAAGCCAAGTTAATAAAGTATGATGTAATCATACCCTGGTAAGGATGAGAGACAAACTCATACCTTGTGTTGATGATTCATTTGATGATAAATGATGAGAATAAATAAGTATAATAAAATAATTATGATATCAATGGATGCTCCTAGATGTGTGGAGCAATGAATTAAGGTTTTAATTAATAATATGAACTTGAAACCCTATCCGGCAATAAGGGGAAACCCTAACCCTAATAGTTGTTGCCTAGTGAGAGGTGACAAGATGTTTAATGGGCCTTGTGAGCCATGTGAATAGTTGTTGCCTAGTGAGAGGTGACAAGATGTTTAATGGGCCTTGTGAGTCATGTGATTAGTTGTTTCCCAATGAGAGGTGACAAGATATTGATCTAAAGATTGATGTAAGAATTGGTAATGTTTAAAATAAACCAAGTAAATGGGAACCCTGTAACATAATAATAATAATAAATGGTTACAAATATAATAATGGAATCTTGATCATACATGCTTTATGGTAATAGCCAAATAAGGGCTATAGTGTTTTGAATATGCTTAAAGGAGATAAGAGGAACACTTGTAGTACTTATAGAATGAGAATTGATATGATGGCTTGCCCCAGGGTATAATGCCTAGTAAAAGGATGTGATAACCAATGATGAATTTAAGGGATTGATATCCCATAACGAATGTGTAATCAGGATTAGTTACGGACCAATACCTGGCATAGGTGTAAAGCCTATAATTAGGAGTGGTTAGAGTCCACTACCTAGTTGTGTAATCAGGATTGGTTAAAGTCCAATACCTGGCAGAGGCATAAAGCCAGTAATCAGGATTGGTTACTGTAACATCCCTGACCTGGGTTATGAACTAACCCTAGGTGTTTTGCCACAATATGTGATTAGATGCCACAATATATTTCCATTTCAGTCCCTTTTGAACAATGTTGTAATATTGTTTTGTTAAATATGGACTAATGTGCAAATTACCCTATTAGAGGGGTTAACTTGCAAATTGCACATGTTAAGATTTTCCTTTGATGATAAGACATCATGAGAAAAAATATGATGTGGTGTAATGGATTCCACAAGCTTGGACACCAAGATATAGCTTGCAGAGCAATCCTTGTGCTTTAAAACCGAGTTTTGGTGTAAAGTGCAATTTACCCAAAACATAGGGTGCAACATGTAAGATATACCATCTAGAGTATCTTTCATGACTTTTGGCATAAAGTAGAGCGAAGAAAATGAGGAGGGCGCCTCATTAGAATGATCAAATAATGAAGATAATCTTCATATTTAAATAATCAAGTTTTAAGTAAAATGACCCTTTTATGTATGCAACTTAGTAAGGTGTTTGGCTTCTTTTTCTCTAAACCGTGGATAAGGAAGGAGTTTTTCTTAAGGGAATAAGGGAGAAATGTGGCCAAGAAGGGGAGAAGGACTTGGTGAATATAGTTGAGAAATAAAGGAAATAATTCTCCTTGCCTTGAAAATATCCCAAAAATATATAAGCAGTCATATCGGGCGTCTTTGTCGGGCGGCCATCTCATCCAGACCATATCAGGCAGCTATATCGGGCACCCGTATCATGCAGCCATATCGGCCAGCTGCTGCGATTCTTGTCTTTTCCTGGTCTGGTACTTGAAAGTCCCAAAATTGGCTAGTTTCGGTGCCTACAAATCTAAAACAGGCTAATTAGCTACATTATTGGCTATTTTCACTACATTATCTAATGGAGAGATAGAAAACATAAAACATGAACAAAAGAGTGCATATTAAGACTAAAGTGGCACAAAACTATAGATAAAATGCGTAGAAAATATGCGCTAATTTGGATGTTATCAATATAGTTGAGAAATAAAGGAAATAGTTCTCCTTGCCTTGAAAATATCCCAAAAATATATAAGCAACTCTTTTTCCACAAGCAAAGGATCGATTCCCTTCATTCCTTCCCTTATCTTTTTGCTTTGGCCGACTAAGGAGAAGCTCAGGAGCAGAGGAGGACGACCAAGCTGGTTTGGGTAAGTTTTGATCATCACCTAGCTCAAATTCATGGAGGAAACCCTACTTCAAGGCTGGTTTAGTAGTTTTCCTTACACAACTCTTCTTTCTAGCCATCTTCTCCATCCAAATCTTGAAGAACGGACCTTGGACGACCTTTGGAGCTCAAGACACCATTAAAGATATGAAGCTTGGAGCTCTGGATCAGTCCTAGATGTGGGTTTTATAACTCTAACCCTTAAGTTTTGTTTATGCATCTTCCTTTCATGAAAATGTTGCTTAATCTCCTTCTTTAGACACTTCTAAGTGTTCTTGCAAGTTTTTCTGTGAAGAAGAGTCCTTGCTCTTGATGTAGAAGATGATGTCGTTATTTCCAAAGTTCATCCTAATCTTGCTTTAGAAAACGGTCTCCCACCTCTTGCTCAAACGGTTTGCAAAACCGTTTGAGAGAAAACGGTTTCACAAGAACGTTTGGGAGCAACCGATCCAAGACCGTTTGGATGGGTTGACCAGGCATTGACCATTTGGAGATCTTCTGTAAACATTATGGACTAATCACCCACCAAAAATCATCATCTACTTCCAAGTAAATCACCAATTGAAGGCCCATTAGTCACCTAAACCCTAATCGGGTTTATTGCTGATTTCAATAATGCAATCATGTTGAAGTTTCAGTTGAGTGGCCCAAACGGTTTCAAAACCATTTGGGCATCACCCAAATGGTCTCAAGACCGTTTGGTGATCACCCAAGACCATTTGGAGGTCTAGGGTTAAGTGGGGTTGACAAATTGAGGGTCCAATCATATCAAGTTGTTGAGCAATTAAGTGCTGATTTGGTTATTAAATCTAGGGTTCAACCCTTAAGTGAATGACTTGGTTTTTGATGAAATAATGAGCAAACGGTCTCAAGACCATTTGGAGGATGTCCAAATGTTCCCAAGACCGTTTTTGGGTCACCCAAGACCGTTTGGAGGTCTAGGGTTGACCATGGTTAAGTGGTTAAAGATTGAAAGGCAACAAGTCAAAGTATAATCGATTAGTGACCTAATGATCAAATCAATGAACCAAACCTTAGTAAGTTGAGTTAGTTTTTGATGTTGACTTGAGAAAATGGTCTCAAGACCGTTTGGAGAATGTCCAAATGATCCAAAGACCGTTTGGGGTCAGGACATGACCCAATTGAACGATGGTTCAATGGTCTCAAGGTCAATTAGACTCATGTTGATACATGTTGAAGGATGATCGTTCCAAACCCTAATTCAATTGATCCAAGCCCTAATTGGTGATCAAGTGAGGATCAATTGAGGGTCAAATCAGTTGAGGGTTGACCTAATTGACTCAATTGATGAGTGGCTAACCTTTGCATAAACGTTTGAGGGGTTCAACATTGAAAACCCTAACTCAATTGAAAGAGTCCATGCGATTTTGAGGGTGTTTGGACAAAACGGTCTCCAGACCGTTTGGGTCCAAACGGTCTCAAGACCATTTGGGACCAAACGATTCCAAACCATTTGGTGCTCATGCAGTTTCAAGATCGATTTATCCATACGGTTTAAAAGTCAAAGTTGGCCAAACGGTCAACAAGACCAAACAGTCTTCACCTCACCTAGGGCAAATGGTCTTGAGTGTGTACTTTATGAAACGGTTTTGAAATTCAAAGGTACCAAACGGTCAACAACCCCAAACGGTTTCAAAACCGTTTGGAGGTTGAAAGTGCAAGATCATTTGGGGTCTATTAAGGTCAAGAATGTTTGATGCCTTAGTGGTCAAAATGGTTTAGTATTTCATTAACTTAAACTCTAAAGATATCTAAAGTGATTAAGGGAACAATTAATTAGTTGATTGATGCATGTTATGGTCAATGGTGAACATTACAAAAATACCCTTAATGGGATAGAGTAACCAATACCCTTGGTCAAACAAACCCTAATGACCATAATGGTGATGACATGACTTATGTTATCAAGGTTGATTTGATCTAACCTAATCAAGAGAGATGTAAACATCATCTAATAGTAAAGAGAAGACTCCTAATATGTATGAGAATCAAGCAATATACCTCCAATATGTATGAATGCATCCAAATAGGGTATGATCCTTCATAAAGAGATCATGGAAACCCTAGTTATGATGGTCAATGAATCTTAAACTAATTTAAGGGCATTAATGGAAGTAATCCACATACATAATGTTGGTATGGTCTTAATTCACTGTAATGTGAATAAGTAAACCCTAATTCTAGGAGAATGTCATGATGTGAAATAGTAATCCCTAATGGTGGGATATTAATGATAACCCTAATCTAGGGGAACGTGATATGAATAGAAACCCTAATTGGGAAGTGATGTCATGAGAAACCCCAATTAGGATGAATAGTAAGCTTAATTATGGTTTATCAAATATGAAACCCTAATTTTTAAAGTGATGTTATGTGAAACCCCGATAGTATGATATGGTCTAAGACCCAATTCAGGGTAATGTCAAGTAATGATATACGAAACCCTAGAGATGGTTTATTAGCCAGTACATTAAAGAGAGGTGTGGCTAAACCAATTAAATAGGATGATTATGTCATAAACATAAAGAATAGGGTTAATGAACCATGTGAATGATAAATGTGGAATTTCAATGAATAAGGATTTAAGAGGTAAGATGATGCTTAGATCCAAACATCTATATGAATGAGTAATAGCTTTTACACCTTGCAATAATGATGGACATGAAACTCTTAGAAATGATGTATACTAAATCATGATGTAGATAACATCCTGAATATAGAGATACCTAGAATAGTTGATGATGATTTATCCTATATCAACAATGTTATCAAATAGATAAGCCTATATCATTAAAGATAATTGGACAATTGTAATATATGATACATGCACCATATGAGGAAAGTAATAAGTTAGTGCATAAAGTATTAAAAGAGAAATATCTTAATACAAAGTTAGTTAATTAACTCAAGTAAGATGGAAACGAGAAGAAACGGATACATCAAGATATGATAGATATCACATTCAACAGTTCAAGGTAACATACCTTGATGAACCTCTAAACCATTATATTTAGATAAGAGATACAAAGAGTATATGATAAGTAGTTTATAATAAAGACATAATGGACTCAATGTACTCGATAAGTGTTGATTAATATATCTTGAGAGTGGGGTAAGCCAAATCAATGAGTATGATGTAATCATACCATGATATGAATGAGAAATGAACTAATGCTTAGAATTGATGATCATTAATGATATATGATGAGTATAGTAATCAAAATCAAACACTTATAATATCTTTGAATGCTCCCAAGAGTGGTGGAGTAAAATATTAGGGTTGAACTGATAATGTGAATCGGAAACCCTAATTAATGAAAAGTGGGGTACACTAACCCTAAGTTTGGGTTATGCTTTTAAGCATGGAACCCTATGCTTGAATCATATAATAAAGAATCACTATACCTTCTTAAAGGTAAAAAGGGGTTGTATAACCCTAATTGAATCGGATAGGGAAACCCTAACCCTAGAAACCAACCGTGGTGATGTAACACGGTCGTGGTAGTTTATCAGTAGCATAACCGTGCAAGGTAGCACGACCGTAATATGCTATGATTAATTTGAAAAGAACTTGTATTGTGCTGATACAAACATAATGTGCCTATTTTCAATTATATTGTCATGCAAATTGTTATGAGGAGGTAGTCATAGCCAGGTAAGGGTTATGATGCTACGTTCATTGAAAGTATTCTTTAAGCTTTGAAAATAATGATATGTTATGTTGCCTATAAAAAGGTAACTTTAGAGATGGATAGGCTGTATGAGACATGAAGACCATCTATATTGTTATAATCACGGTCATGCTGTTAAATGACTTGTGATGATCTAAGGGCTTGAACAGCCATGTTCCTGAATCATAATGATGAGATGGTTAGGGATTGACGTCTCAATGATAATTGGATGTGAAATGAACTTGATACATTTAGTATTCTTTCTTTATAGCAGTTGTTTTAATGATTTATGATTGAAAACATGTCTGATGCTAAAAGAATGCTATAATGTACTTAAATAATCAAGTATAATGATATCATGTAGGGCCCTGGCCATAGATCCATCATTGTCAAAGAATTAAATGATGGTGAAATAGGTTTTCCTAAGGGGACTCCTGGAGCACATTCTTTTGAGTATGTGGGGGATTATGGACGTGAATATCCTTACGTCCTAATGTAGGACTTGATGTAAGATGTACCTTTAATCCATCAACCCTTCATTATATATTTATGCCGGGATGATGTATCACTAATCTCCCGATGATATTACTAATGCCACATCAATGAGTGATAAACAAGAAACCCCTCGATGATGAAGAGAGTACAACACGCCACTGTAACTCTAATAGTGAAGTTACCAGAATACCCTGGAAAGCTATTATAGCAGAGACACAAGATGTCCTACATGTTGATCCTCACACTGACTGAGGAAGATGAGGTCATAGGAATTCGGTCCTTCTGATGACCTATGTATGGTACCGATGCGATTTCGTAATGGTCGGTTGGAGTATGAGCGGTATACCTCATCTCCGTAGGGCATAATAATGTTTGCAAATCATAATCAGTCGTGTAGTATAACTGCTTAGGTTGAACTACGAGAAAAAATGATTGATGATACATTGTTTATAATGTTCTAGTTGGATAACTAGTATGCATGTTTTTCATATTCCTTATTGAGATATGCCTTGAATTTCAATTAAGTTATAATTGAAATGATTGCTTAAAGAGAATGTTGCTTCACTTAGTTATATAATTTTAAACCCGTTGTTGAATGTTTAAAGTTATATTTCTTATTGTTATTCTATTTGTTGCAATAACAAAACTTCTCGCGGTGAGTAATAACTCTCACTGGGACAATTATTCAAATTGTCTCACCCCTGTGGGATTCAACGTTTTAGGTAGACGCCGAGAATGAAGGAATCCATCTGAGAGTGAGCAACAGCAGCAGCAGCAACACCTGGGACAACAGTGATTCTCAGGTGGAGACACTGTCTATCAAGTCTTGTAGATAGAATGTCCTATGTGTCTTCTCTATACTCTCATGTCCTAGGGGTCAGTAGATGTTGATATAGATCTGAGATTTTGGCGTAATGCCTCGAGATTTTGTATCTTGTCTTGTACAGTTAACAAGGCATTTGATGTTTGTAACCCTCGAGATGTGGTTATTACAGAGATGTAATGATGGATCAGTTTGTAACAACTTATCAAGTTTCTTTATGAAAGAGTTTTACCGTTTGTAGATCTCTTTACAAATTTTTTTAATTTTTTAGTGATTTTTGTAATAATTCCACTGCTAGTTAATCGCTTTCGCATTCGTTGATCTCATTTTTCCAAGACAGACGTCACAATTTAGTGGTATCAGAGCTCTAGGTTCACTGAGTCTACAGAGACATAGGACTAAGGTAGTAGAGTCTGTTCTAGTGTCATCCAGTGTATCTGATAGAATCTTCTGCTCATGTAGGAGAAGAAGAACTTGAAGATGACTGGGTCATATGAGGAGTTTGCTGCAAAGAGCAGCAATACTACACCAAGAAGAGGTGCAGAGGAGCAGGCAAAAGAGGGACAAGTGCCTGAGACCCCCTAGCTAATCCAACTTTAATAAGAAATCCTTCCTTAGGGATCACTGTTGGGGAATTTAGGGCAACCATGATGTATCTAGTTGATCAAGCACTAGCAATACAACCTAGATTACCATCTCCCAATGATGATTTTTTGGATATCAACAGGATATGTAACCCACAACAGCAGGTTGAAGCAATGGGAAATGATGAAGTTATGAATTTAGAATGAGTCTGTGCTCAACCTCAGCCTGTTGAATCAATATATAGTAATGTAGGGATTAGAATACAACCAGAAATTAGGATCTGCCATAGGTGTAGGAAGCCTGGACATATCAGACCTAATTGTCTAGAGAAGGAATATAAAGGAAGAATTGAGAAAATGCCTATCCAAACCCAGGAGTAGATACCTGGTAGTTCCAAAAAGAAGAAGTTTTTGGTACCACCAGTACAATCAGGGCCTAGTGCACCAAGGCAATGGCTATCCAGAAAGGGTAAAGAACCCTCTAGACCACGTATAGAGCTTAGAACTTTCTATCGATGTGGACAGGTAGGGCATCTGGTAAGAGATTGCTTAGCCAGAAATGTTATGGCAAATCAACCTCTGAGGTAGAACCAGCCTGAGATAATGAATAATCCTCAAATCATGACAGGTTAGACAAAATCAATGTTATTCTTATATGTCCTTTTTATGATCTCTTGGATAAAACTGAGAAAGTGATTGATTGAACTTTCCTTGATTAGTCCTATGAGGACTTATAATGTTGTATAATAAATATAATAGATGTTTCATGTTGCTTTTACCTCCATAAGAAAGATGAGGTATTAAAGAGTGGTCTGGATAGAAATTCAGTAAGGTTAAATCTTATACTAGTGATAATAAGGAAAGAGAAGGAATATGGTAGTATACAAATGCATATTACCTTATCTCAGTATTTATATTCCCTGGCCATGTATACAATTGCTGATGATAAAGTGAATATGGAAACTCTTAGATTGTTATCTTTTTTATTGCTCTGATCAAGTAGTCATTCTGAGACAATCTAATGAGTATCATGAAATAAGAAATATGGGAATAAGGGAGGTTAACCCTATCCAGTAAAGTTGTAAGAATAATAATAAAGATCCTCCCCATAATGTGAAAATGTGATGAGATCATAAGACCTTTATGAATATGTTAGATAATAACAAGGAAAGGAACAATGTCATGTAATCATCCTTATAAAATTCCTGTGCTAGGACAATGAACCGAGGATGAGATAAGAGGTAAATGTTTCATGAATGGTTGGAAAATACATGAAATAATAAGAGGAATATGATTCCTTATTCTCTTTCCTTCCAGGAACATGGCAATCAAGTGGGTTTTAGGACACTTGATGTGCATAATATAAAGATGTTTATGTAATGAATACTTATAAAGGTATCAGTTTATCTTGGACTTTGGTTCCAAGGTGAGAATATATGTAATAAGTAATGTCCCAAGAATAAAGGAAGATAAAGATGTAATGTGTTGATAACACATGTGATAGGTATCAAGATAAGAATGTAATAATATATCAAATAATTTATGTTGACAACATGGAATAGTCAACCATGGAATCAAAGTAAATATGTAAAATAATATGAACATCACATGTTAGAGGTTTATGTTTATCATAAACATATCTTTCTCCAAGATATCTGTCAAATAAGTCCTTGATTGATAAGTAACTTTTCCCTATGATAAGAGAATGTACAACTAACGAGATAATTAGTGCAAGTAATAAGAAAAGTTAATATGGTGTTATCATATGTGATAACATAATCAAGGTATGAAAGACCTTATATAGTCTCAAATAAATGGCAGAGTATGATTGTGATCTTAAAGAAATGTTGATCTAACTAAGGAACATGGGAGTATATGTTCCATGTGAATCTTTCCATGATAAACTTGTGTGGAGAAACCTTGTATTGGTCAAAACTCTATAATATCTCCATAATAATGAAATGTTATCTTAGGATGTAATGATATGATGCTTAAATAATATCTGCTTCCCTTTTATCTGGGATTTTGGGGACGAAATCCTTGCTAGGGGTTTATAATTTGTAACATCCCTGACCTGGGTTATGAACTAACCCTAGGTGTTTTGCCAAAATATGTGATTAGATGCTTATGGTTATCTTTTGATATGTAATTAAAAACTTCTGAGGAACATATATTTCCATTTCAGTCCCTTTTGAACAATGTTGTAATATTGTTTTGTTAAATATGGACTAATGTGCAAATTACCATATTAGAGGGGTTAACTTGCAAATTGCACATGTTAAGATGTTCCTCTGATGATAAGATATCATGAGAATAAATATGATGTGGTGGAATGGATTCCACAAGCTTGGGCACCAAGATATAGCTTGCAGAGCAATCCTTGTGCTTTAAAACCTAGTTTTGGTGTAAAGTGCAATTTACCCAAAACATAGGGTGCAACATGTAAGATATACCATCTAGAGTATCTTTCATGAATTTTGGCATCAATTATAGCAAAGAAAATGAGGAGGGCACCTCATTAGAATGATCAAATAATGAATATAATCTTCATATTTAAATAATAAAGTTTTAAGTAAAATGACTCTTTTATGTATGCAACTTAGTAAGGTGTTTGGCTTCTTTTCCTCTAAACCATGGATAAGGGAGGAGTTTTTCTTAAGGGAAGAAGGGAGAAATGTGTCCACGAAGGGGAGAAGGACTTTGTGGATATATGATCGGCCTTTTTCATGCGTCTGGATTCGAACGCGGGACAAAGGAAGGAATCAAGCTTTAAATTTATAACCCGAAACCTTCTAGGCCCCCGCAACTTAATTACAGGGTCGAAGTAGATATACGGGGTCGAACACAGGGACTTGGTGACGTTTAGGATGCCACAGATTTCTGTTCTTGAGTCAGATAAGCCAAAACGATAGTCGATAAGAGAAAAATGCTAGAACTAGTCTAGCGGGTTGTCACGATTAAAATAAGGAAAAGAAAAGAAAACAAAAGCAAAACAAGACAGAGCGTGAGGTTCTACTAACTAGAGAAAGAGAGTTCTTGGCTATGTAACCACAAAAGGGGCAGTCTATGCACTCGTTCTCGGGCGTAGACAACCCTCGAACACCCAAGCAAGCATCTAGCACGCACAGCAGCATCTGTCCTGTGGGGTCATCCCACTCGCTCTCGCGATGCGTGACTAAAACCATCAACGATATGTCATTAACCCTCTCTCAAGGGATGACATATCAACACCTCAGTATATGCTAAGTTCCCTCTCGGGTCTTACGATATTATGGGGTGTTAGGAACAGAATACCTTGGATCGTCCTCCTCTCAGGTTCAGATCCAAACTATCATCTCTTAGCTATTTCTACAACGGATCTCTCAATACAGGCAGAAATAGCAGTTCAAGCGAGTGAGAGATCAACCAAACTAGCAATCATAACTTGGAAAGAGAAAATAGAACATGCAACATACTAGATCTGATATGAATCTACTTGCTTAAGGAAAAAGTATAAAAACATGCCCAGATCAGGCTGCATAGCCAAGAAGGAGCTAACTAGCCATAGACAAGCATAGATGGCACCGAACAAATATGGATAAACATCGTTTGTACAAGAAACAAAGGAATGCAGTAGAATGAAAGAGAAGAGGGAAGAGATATAGCCCGTAGAGGAGAGGTGGCTCTCGCTCCTTGGCCTCTGTGTAGGCCGGATCTCGCCCCTGGGGTCTTCTCTTTGTCCCTCTGGACTCCTCGGTTCTCTCTCTCTCTAGACTGTATCAGGCAGCGTCCGTATCGGTCGGCGGGCGTATCGGTCGGCGCGGCCGTATCGGGCAACAGCCGTATCGGATAGCGGCCGTATCGGTTGGCGGGCGTATCGGTCGGCGCGGCCGTATCGGGCAACAGCCGTATCGGGCAGCGGCCGTATCGGTTGCGGGCGTATCGGGCGGCGGGCGTATCGGTCGGCGTGGCCGTATCGGGCAACAACCGTATCGGGCAGCGGTCGTATCGGTCGGCGGGCGTATCGGTCGGCGCGGCCGTATCGGGCAACAGCCGTATCGGGCAGTGGCCGTATCGGTCGGCGGGTGTATCGGGCGGTGGGTGTATCGGTCGGCGCGGCCGTATCGGGCAACAGCCGTATCGGGCAGCGGCCGTATCGGTCGGCGGGCGTATCGGGCGACAGGCGTATCGGTCGGCGCGGCCGTATCGGGCAACAGCCGTATTTGGAAGCGGCCGTAGCAGTCGGCGGGCGTATCGGGCGGCGGGCATATCGGTCGGCGCGGCCGTATCGGGAAACATCCGTATCGGGCAGCGGCCGTATCGGTCGGCGGGCGTATCAGGCGGCGGGCGTATCAGGCGGCGCGGCCGTATCGGGCAACAGTCGTATCGGGCAGTAGACTTTTGGGGAACCCGACACACTAGCTCCTTGGTCTAGGAACTAGCTCTTGCAGGGTCCTTCCTCCAGCCCTCGGCTCTCTCCTGCCCCGAAGAAGGCATTCTTGTAGGCTGGCAGCTGTTATTTATAGGCAACGAGTTGATGTAAGTTGTAGCTTTTATTGGTCCACGTGTCCTTCATCCGTGGCTTCAATCTTGAGGAACCAGGTCAGCCAATATGACTGTCACTCGGCAACCGTATCGGGAAACCGTATCGGGCAGCCGTATCGGTCGGCGGCCATATCGGTCGGCGCACCCGTATCGGTCGGCGGCCGTATCAGTCGGTGCCCGTATCGGTCGACGGCCGTATCGGTCGGCGGGCGTATCGGTCGGCGCACCCGTATCGGCCAGGCCATATCGGGCAGTCATATCGGGCGTCTTTGTCGGGCGGCCATCTCATCCAGACCATATCAGGCAGCTATATCGGGCACCCGTATCATGCAGCCATATCGGCCAACTGCTGCGATTCTTGTCTTTTCCTGGTCTGGTACTTGAAAGTCCCAAAATTGGCTAGTTTCGGTGCCTACAAATCTAAAACAGGCTAATTAGCTACATTATTGGCTATTTTCACTACATTATCTAATAGAGAGATAGAAAACATAAAACATGAACAAAAGAGTGCATATTAAGACTAAAGTGGCACAAAACTATAGATAAAATGCATAGAAAATATGCACTAATTTGGGTGTTATCAACTACCCCAAGCTTAAAACTTGCTTGTCCTCAAGCAAGATTGTGCTCAAAGAACAAAAAGATAACATCCAAATTAAGCTTGGCAATAAATGCTAAGGTTAAGAAAAATAGTTTAAAGCATCAATACTCTTGATCCATGTCATTTTAGAACAAACCCCCACCAAACAAGCACAATCCTGCCAAAGTAAGATCAAAGAATTTCCAGGCAAGATTAAGCGAATTCACTATAGCCTGCCAATACTCATGAGGGTTTGAATCATAATTATTTGATCATGAAAGAGTTGTCACTTAGGTGATCATGCGGGTGATGAGTAATGAGCCATCACCATGAATCCATGCATACCAATCTAGAATACCATGCCTCTCACTTATTCATGTCCTAAGAAATAAAGCAAAAATACTCTAATGACTTCTGAGGATCCCGATCTGCGTCCGATTGGTCCATGTAGCGAGCAACAGTCCCTGCAGTCCGAACCAGTTGGTCCAAAGCAGTGAGATGAACTCCTCGTACTGCACCCGAACCAACCCTGCTACTGAGATGATCTCATAGGTCACCTAGGGGGTTCCTAGTGATTCTCTAATGAGCTTTTAGAGTGATACTACCAGGCACGACATATCCGCGTTCATGAGCGCAGTCATACACCGGCTGGGCACCATCCTCAACTCTCCTAAAAGAGAAAACAAGCGCTCATTTATTGTTCACACTCAGGCTTTTATCATCTGCATTCTATTTTTAGGCTTGGGTGAAAACTATATAGATATTTTTGGGATTTTATGGGCGGGCAAACCTCTTTTGCACATTTTTATATTTTTTATCTTTTTGACTCGATCTAATGTGAGAAGGCATGTAGTCCATTAAGGAAAAGCACTTCACCTTGATCATAGCTCAAAACTCATCATGATCCGCTTGATACATGTGTGAAAATATAGCAATTATGATTCAAGAATCCTTAGAATAGAGGCAAACTTGTGAATCCACAGCTAGGTTCTTTGATCAGGTTTTAGCTCATTCCAACGGTTCTTTACCATGGATTTGCCATTCACGACACAGATCAAGGGAATTTAGCTTTAAGCTATGAAAAAGGGACATAACCTTAGGTTTATTACCAAACTCAAGGAAAGAGTCAAAGAGCAAGTCAATCAAAAGGTCAAGCAATTTTTAAGATGAAAATTGTGTATCTAGGCATGAAGCCAAGCATTTATCTATTAGATTCACACCACATAGCCATAATTGCAAAGCTAAAAAGCTGAAAATTTTGAAAATTTAAGACTAAATGCAGGAAATAGACATGCATGCAAGAAGAGTGAAGAGAAAAGAAGGGCGACGCCTACCACCCCAAGCTTAAAATTTTGCTCGTCCTCGAGCAAGTCTTCAAACTTGAAATAGTGAGGCAGGAATGCATGAGTTTAACGACATTTATTGAAGTTCTAAAGATGATGCATGGGTGAAATGATATCAAAACAGTTAGAGGAAAGGAATTAACCAACAAGAACATGAAAAGCAAAATTTATTGTAATAAAAGGGTGGGAGGGTGGGTAAGAGAAAAGGGGGTGGCTGCCCCACGATACCGACACTGGGATCCCAAATCCTGAGTTTTGGGACCAGTGTCACCTGTGTCTTGACGACGGGTTCCGCCACATAATATGAGTAGAATAGGCGGATGTGTTGGCCCTGCCGAGTCTGAAGAAGAAAAGTAAAATCCGGCGACTCGGTGAAGTCATCTTTATGCTGGAAGTGACTTGAACTGCACTGGGGTGACTTCTTTGGTAAATCATCCTCAGGGTACCTTTCATTATATGAATCTGAATATGAAGGTCCTGGGATGTCGACACAGGATGAGATGGAGGGGATAGGTTGAATGACTTGAGTGTTATCCATTTATCCTCCCTCCATCTCTAAACTTGAGGTTAGATGCTCAGATAAATCATCATGTACAGTCTGAGTCATCCAATCATCTTCTGAACAAGAAGTACCCCCTGAAGAATCTATTTGTGGTTCTACCACCCCAAGCTTATCACTTGGCATGGAGTCGAGGGTGTCTTCATGCTTAGCAGCCATGTTGTAGTGCACCGTCCATCCTACCCCCTTGACGTCCACCCTACCTTGTAAAGGTATGGGTGTAAATGGCGACTCGTGCTGCTCTAACTCGTCGTCGGCATTATACTCACTGCTCCATGTCGAGCAGTTGTCGTCGTCGTCATCGTTGTCGTCATCGTCATCGAACAAATTGTTCCAAACCATGGTTGGCGTACTTCTCAAAGCGAAGTGATAAGTCTCAATATGAGAGATGTCACTCTGGTCTGGTTCAATATCTGACTCTGGTTCCTCTGAACAACTTTCCAGATGTGAGGTTGTTTGGCTGTCATTGTGAGGATAAGAGTCTTCGTCATCGTCATCGTTGGCCCATTCATGTCTATGACTCATATCGTCCATTGGTTCATCAGCTGGGTCATCTGGATAGAATGAAGGGCTTCCCCAAGTGGGTTGGTCTTCACAGAAAAATCCTGGCGAATCCAGTTGATGGTCTGAATAGGATGGTGAGATATACTCCGATTCAGATCCAATGGAATGTCCTTGATGACTAACGTCTTCATTATCTTGTGATGGCATTTGTAATTGGATTGTAACCAAATCAATGAGCTCTTGGAGCCTCCTGCCTTGTTCAACATCTTTATCATGAAGTTGTTGTACTTGAGCAGCAATGCTTTCGAGACTCGTCGATTCTGCCATGCACATTGGTTGCTGACCTGCTGTACCAAACTGATGCGCTTGAATGAATTCTCGCTCAACAGTTTGAACTAAACTTCTACTGTAGTCTGCAGCCTCGGTGCCTACTTTGAGAAGACGATCCTGCTCTTCTAGTAGTTGTTGCTTGGGATCGACATCTTCTTGGAGATGAGGGACTAGGGAGGTGAGTGCCTTGCCACTCTCTCCAGCTAACTCCACTGCCTTAATCAGTTCTTGATCCCATGCTAGCACGGGAGTCGATGGTTGACTGGCAGTCTCCTTTGTTGTAATTTCAACATATGACGACGGTGGAGGTGAGTATAACTCGACTAGTCGTAGAGCACGACCTTCAATTATTTGCCAGCAGTCAGAACTGCGGAAAAACTCGGGAGGACAGGCGGACAAGATCACTTGTCTTGCCGAAGCAAGATCCATGGCTGAAAAAGGTACAAGAAAAAGAGAAGGTATTCAGTATATATGAACACGTATGTTTAAAACAAATGAAAATTTATGCATATATATACAGGCTTATAGTGACAGAACAAAAATCTACTAGGCGTGTAAACGTGGAAAACCCACATCCCCGGCAACGGCGCCAAAAGTTGATCGGCCTTTTTCACGCGTCTGGATTCGAACGCGGGACAAAGGAAGGAATCAAGCTTTAAATTTATAACCCGAAACCTTCTAGGCCCCCGCAACTTAATTACGGGGTCGAAGTAGATATACGGGGTCGAACACAAGGACGTGGTGACGTTTAGGATGCCACAGATTTCTGTTCTTGAGTCAGATAAGCCAAAACGATAGTCGATAAGAGAAAAATGCTAGAACTAGTCTAGCGGGTTGTCACGATTAAAATAAGGAAAAGAAAAGAAAACAAAAGCAAAACAAGACAGAGCGCGAGGTTCTACTAACTAGAGAAAGAGAGTTCTTGGCTATGTAACCACAAAAGGGGCAATCTATGCACTCGTTCTCGGGCGTAGACAACCCTCGAACACCCAAGCAAGCATCTAGCATTCACAACAGCATCTGTCCTGTGGGGTCATCCCACTCGCTCTCGCGATGCGTGACTAAAACCATCAACGATATGTCATTAACCCTCTCTCAAGGGATGACATATCAACACCTCAGTATATGCTAAGTTCCCTCTCGGGTCTTAGGATATTATGGGGTGTTAGGAACAGAATACCTTGGATCGTCCTCCTCTCAGGTTCAGATCCAAACTATCATCTCTTAGCTATTTCTACAACAGATCTCTCAATACAGGCAGAAATAACAGTTCAAGCGAGTGAGAGATCAACCAAACTAGCAATCATAACTTGGAAAGAGAAAATAGAACATGCAACATACTAGATCTGATATGAATCTACTTGCTTAAGGAAAAAGTATATAAACATGCCCAGATCGGGCTGCATAGCCAAGAAGGAGCTAACTAGCCATAGACAAGCATAGATGGCACCGAACAAAGATGGATAAACATCGTTTGTACAAGAAACAAAGGAATGCAGTAGAATGAAAGAGAAGAGGGAAGAGATATAGCCCGTAGAGGAGAGGTGGCTCTCGCTCCTTGGCCTCTGTGTAGGCCGGATCTCGCCCCTGGGGTCTTCTCTTTGTCCCTCTGGACTCCTCAGTTCTCTCTTTCTCTAGACCGTATCAGGCAGCGGCCGTATCGGTCGGCGGGCGTATCGGTCGGCGCGGCCGTATCGGGCAACAGCCGTATCGGGCAGCGGCCGTATCGGTCGGCGGGCGTATCGGTCGGCGCGGCCGTATCGGGCAACAGCCGTATCGGGCAGCGGTCGTATCGGTCGGCGGGCGTATCGGGCGGCGGGCGTATCGGTCGGCGCGGCCGTATCGGGCAACAGCCGTATCGGGCAGCGGCCGTATCGGTCGGCGGGCGTATCGGTCGGAGGGCGTATCGGTCGGCGCGGCCGTATCGGGCAACAGCCGTATCGGGCAGCGGCCGTATCGGTCGGCGGGCGTATCGGGCGGCGGGCGTATCGGTCGGCACGGCCGTATCGGGCAACAGCCGTATCGGGCAGCGACCGTATCGGGCGGCGGGCGTATCGGGCGGCGGGCGTATCAGTCGGCGCGGCCGTATCGGGCAACAGTCGTATCGGGCAGCGGCCGTATCGGTCGGCGGGCGTATCGGGCGGCGGGCGTATCGGTCGGCGCGGCCGTATCGGGAAACAGCTGTATCGGGCAGCGACCGTATCGGTCGGCGGGCGTATCGGGCGGCGAGCGTATCGGTCGGCGCGGTCGTATCGGGCAACAGCCATATCGGGCAGTAGACTTTTGGGGAACCCGACACACTAGCTCCTTGGTCTAGGAACTAGCTCTTGCAGGGTCCTTCCTCCAGCCCTCGGCTCTCTCCTGCCCCGAAGAAGGAATTCTTGTAGGCTGGAAGCTGCTATTTATAGGCAGCGAGTTGATGTAAGTTGTAGCTTTTATTGGTCCACGTGTCCTTCATCCGTGGCTTCAATCTTGAGGAACTAGGTCGGCCAATATGACTGTCACTCGGCAACCGTATCGGGCAACCGTATCGGGCAGCCGTATCGGTCGGCGGCCATATCGGTCGGCGCACCCGTATTGGTCGGCGGCCGTATCGGTTGGCGCCCGTATCGGTCGGCGGCCGTATCGGTTGGCGGGCGTATCGGTCGGTGCACCCGTATCGGCCAGGCCATATCGGGCAGTCATATCGGGCGTCTTTGTCGGGCGGCCATCTCATCCAGACCATATCAGGCAGCTATATCGGGCACCCGTATCATGCAGCCATATCGGCCAACTGCTGCGATTCTTGTCTTTTCCTGGTCTGGTACTTGAAAGTCCCAAAATTGGCTAGTTTCGGTGCCTACAAATCTAAAACAGGCTAATTAGCTACATTATTGGCTATTTTCACTACATTATCTAATGGAGAGATAGAAAACATAAAACATGAACAAAAGAGTGCATATTAAGACTAAAGTGGCACAAAACTATAGATAAAATGCATAGAAAATATGCGCTAATTTGGATGTTATCAATATAGTTGAGAAATAAAGGAAATAGTTCTCCTTGCCTTGAAAATATCCCAAAAATATATAAGCAACTCTTTTTCCACAAGCAAAGGATCGTTTCCCTTCATTCCTTCCCTTATCTTTTTGCTTTGGCCGACTAAGGAGAAGCTTAGGAGTAGAGGAGGATGACAAAGCTGATTTGGGTAAGTTTTGATCATCACCTAGCTCAAATTCATGGAGGAAACCCTACTACAAGTTTGGTTTAGTAGTTTTCATTACACAACTCTTCTTTCTAGCCATCTTCTCCATCCAAATCTTGAAGAACGGACCTTAGACGACCTTTGGAGCTCAAGGCACCATTAAAGCTACGAATCGTGGAGCTATGGATCAGTCCTAGAGGCGGGTTTTATAACTCTAACCCTTAAGTTTTGTTTATGCATCTTCCTTTCATGAAAACGTTGCTTAATCTCCTTCTTTAGACACTTCTAATTGTTCTTGCAAGTTTTTCCATGAAGAACAGTCCTTGCTCTTGAGGTAGAAGATGATGTCATTATTTCCAAAGTTCATCCTAATCTTGCTTTAGCAAACGGTCTCCCACCTCTTGCTCAAACGGTTTGCAAAACCGTTTGAAAGCAAACGGTTTCAAAACTGTTTGAGAGCAAATGGTTTCACAAGAACATTTGGGAGCAACCGGTCCAAGACCGTTCAGATGGGTTGACCAGGTGTTGACCGTTTGGAGATCTTCTGTACACATTATGGACTAATCACCCACCAAACATTATCATCTAATTCCAAGTAAATCACCAATTGAAGGCCCATTAGTCACCTAAACCCTAATCGGGTTTATTGCTGATTTCAATAATGCAATCATGTTGAAGTTTGGGTTGAGTGGCCCAAACGGTTTCAAAACTGTTTGGGGATCACCCAAATGGTCTCAAGACCGTTTTGTGATCACCCGAGACCATTTGGAGGTCTAGGGTTAAGTGGGGTTGACCAATTGAGGGTCCAATCATATCAAGTTGTTGAGCAATTAAGTGCTGATTTGGTGATTAAATCTAGGGTTCACCTTTTAAGTGAATGACTTGGTTTTTGATGAAATAATGAGCAAACGGTCTCAAGACCATTTGGATGATGTCCAAACGATCCCAATACCCCATTGTGGGTCACCCAAGACCGTTTGGAGGTCTAGGGTTGACCATGGTTAAGTTGTTAAAGATTGAAAGGCAACAAGTCGAAGTATAATCGATTAGTGACCTAATGATCAAATCAATGAACCAAACCTTAGTAAGTTGAGTTAGTTTTTGATGTTGACTTGAGAAAATGGTCTCAAGACCTTTTGGAGAACGTCCAAATGATCCCAAGACCGTTTGGGGTCAGGACATGACCCAATTGAATGATGGTTCAATGGTCTCAAGGTCAATTAGACTCATGTTGATACATGTTGAAGGATGATCGTTCCAAACCCTAATTCAATTGATCCAAGCCCTAATTGGTGATCAAGTGAGGATCAATTGAGGGTCAAATTAGTTGAGGGTTGACCTAATTGACTCAATTGATGAGTGGCTAACCTTTACATAAATGTTTGATGGGTTCAACATTGAAAACCCTAACTCAATTGAAAGAGTTGACACACTTTTTGGTCCATGCGGTTTTGAGGGTGTTTGGACCAAACGGTCTCAAGACCGTTTGGGACCAAATGATCCCAAACCATTTGGTGCTCATGCGGTTTCAAGATTGATTTGTCCATACAGTTTCAAAGTCAAAGTTGGCCAAACGATCAACAAGACCAAACAGTCTTCACCTCACCTAGGGCAAACGGTCTTGAGTGTGTACTTTATCAAACGGTTTTGAAAGTCAGAGGGACCAAACGGTCAACCACCCCAAATGGTTTCAAAACCGTTTGGAGGTTGAAAGTGCAAAACCGTTTGGGGTCTATTAAGGTCAAGAATGTTTGATGCCTTAGTGGTCAAAATGGTTTAGTAGTTCATTAACTTAAACTCTAAAGATATCTAAAGTGATTAAGGGAACAAGTAATTAGTTGATTGATGCATGTTATGGTCAATGGTGAACATTACAAAAATACCCTTAATGGGATAGAGTAACCAATACCCTTGGTCAAACAAACCCTAATGACCATAATGGTGATGACATGACTTATGTTATCAAGGTTGATTTGATCTAACGTAATCAAGAGAGATGTAAACATCATCTAATAGTAAAGAGAAGACTCCTAATATGTATGAGAATCAAGCAATATACCTCCAATATATATGAATGCATCCAAATAGGGTATGACCCTTCATAAAGAGATCATGGAAACCCTAGTTATGATGGTCAATGAATCTTAAACTAATTTAAGGGCATTAATGGAAGTAATCCACATACATAATGTTGGTATGGTCTTAATTCACTGTAATGTGAATAAGTAAACCCTAATTCTAGGATAATGTCATGATGTGAAATAGTAATCCCTAATGGTGGGATATTAATGATAACCCTAATCTAGGGGAACGTGATATGAATAGAAACCCTAATTGGGAAGTGATGTCATGAGAAACCCTAATTAGGATGAATAGTAAGCTTAATTATGGTTTATCAAATATGAAACCCTAATTTTTAAAGTGATGTTATGTGAAACCCTGATAGTATGATATGTTCTAAGACCCAATTCAGGGTAATGTCAAGTAATGATATATGAAACCCTAGAGATGGTTTATTAGCCAGTACATTAAAGAGAGGTGTGGCTAAACCAATTAAATAAGATGATTATGTCATAAACATAAAGAATAGGGTTAATGAACCATGTGAATGATAAATGTGGAATTTCAATGAATAAGGATTTAAGAGGTAAGATGATGCTTAGATCGAAACATCTCTATGAATGAGTAATAGCTTTTACACCTTACAATAATGATGGACATGAAACTCTTAGAAATGATGTATACTAAATCATGATGTAGATAACATCCTGAATATAGAGATACCTAGAATAGTTGATGATAATTTATCCTATATCAACAATGTTATCAAATAGATAAGCCTATATCATTAAAGATAATTGGACAATTCTAATATATGATACATGCACCATATGAGGAAAGTAATAAGTTAGTGCATAAAGTATTAAAAGAGAAATATCTTAATACAGAGTTAGTTAATTAACTCAAGTAAGATGGAAACGAGAAGAAACGGATACATCACGATATGATAGATATCACATTCAACAGTTCAAGGTAACATACCTTGATGAACCTCTAAACCATTATATTTAGACAAGAGACACAAAGAGTATATGATAAGTAGTTGTTTATAATAAAGACATAATGTACTCAATGTACTCGATAAGTGTTGATTAATATATCTTGAGAGTGGGGTAAGCCAAATCAATGAGTATGATGTAATCATACCATGATATGAATGAGAAATGAACTAATGCTTAGAATTGATGATCATTAATGATATATGATGAGTATAGTAATCAAAATCAAACACTTATAATATCTTTGAATGCTCCCAAGAGTGGTGGAGTAAAATATTAGGGTTGAACTGATAATGTGAACAGGAAACCCTAATTAATGAAAAGTGGGGTACACTAACCCTAAGTTTGGGTTATGTTTTTAAGCATGGAACCCTATGCTTGAATCATATAATAAAGAATCAATATACCTTCTTAAAGGTAAAAAGGGGTTGTATAACCCTAATTTAATCGGATAGGGAAACCCTAACCCTAGAAACCAACCGTGGTGATGTAACACGATCGTGGTAGTTTATCAGTAGCACGACCGTGTAAGGTAGCAGGGCCATGGTATGCTATGATTAATTTGAAAAGAACTTGTATTGTGCTGATACAGACATAATGTGCCTGTTTTCAATTATATTGTCATGCAAGTTGTTATCAAGAGGTATTCATAGCCAGGTAAGGGTTATGATGCTACGTTCATTGAAAGTATTCATTCAGCTTTGAAAATAATGATATGTTGTGTTGCCTATAAAAAGGTAACTTTTGAGATGGATAGGCTGTATGAGCCATGAAGAACATCTATATTATTATAATCAAGGTCATGCTGTTAAATGACTTATGATGATCTAAGGGTTTGAACACCCGTGTTCCTGAATCATAATGATGAGATGGTTAGGGATTGACATCTCAATGATAGTTGGATGTGAAATGAACTTGATACATTTAGTATTCTTTCTTTATAGCAGTTGTTTTAATGGTTTATGCTTGAAAACATGCTTGATGCTAAAAGAAGGCTATAATGTACTTAAATAATCAAGTATAATGATATCATGTAGGGCCCTGACCATAGATCTATCATTGTCAAAGAATTAAATGATGGTGAAACAGGTTTTCCTGAGGGGACTCCTGGAGCACATACTTTTGAGTATGTGGGGGATTATGGACGTGAATATCCTTACGTCCTAATGTAGGACTTGATGTAAGATGTACCTTTAATCCATCAATCCTTCATTACATATTTATGTCGGGATGATGTATCACTAATCTCCCGATGATATTGCTAATGCCGCATCGATGAGTGATAAACGAGAAATCCCTCGATGACGAAGAGAGTACATCACACCACTATAACTCTAATAGCGAAGTTGCCAGAATACCCTGGAAAGCTATTATTGCAGAGACACAAGATGTCCTGCATGTTGATCCTCACACTGACTGAGGAAGATGAGGTCATAGGAATCCGGTCCTTCTGAAGACCTATGTATGGTACCGATGCGATTTCGTAATGGTCGGTTGGAGTATGAGCAGTATAACCCATCTCCTCATGGCATAATAATGTTTGAAAATCATAATCAGCTGTGTAGTATAACTGCTTAGGTTGAACTACAAGAAACAATGATTGATGATACATTGTTTATAATGTTCTAGTTGGATAATTAGTATGCATGTTTTTCATATTCCTTATTGAGATATGCCTTGATATTCAATTAAGTTATGATTGAAATGATTGCTTAAAGAGAATGTTGCTTCACTTAGTTATATAATGTTAAACCTGTTGTTGAATGTTTAAAGTTATATTGCTTATTGTTATTCAATTTGTTGCAATAACAAAGCTTCTGGTGGTGAGTTATAACTCTCGTTGGGACAATTATTCAAATTGTCTCACCCCCGTGGGGTTCGACTTTTTAGGTAGACGCCGAGAACGAAGGAATCCATCTGAGGGTGAGCAACAGCAGCAGCAACAACACCAGGGACAACAGTGATTCTCAGGTAGAGACACTATCTGTCAAGTCTTGTAGATAGAATGTCCTATGTGTCGTCTCTATACTCTTAGGTCCTAGGAGTCAGTATATGTTTGATATAGATCTAAGTTTTGGCGTAATGCCTCAAAATTTTATATCTTGTCTTGTACAGTTAACAAAGCAGTTGATGTTTGTAACCCTCGAGATGTGGTTATTACAGAGATGTAATGATGGATCAGTTTGTAACATCTTATCAAGTTTCTTTATGGAAGAGTTTAACCGTTTGTATATCTCTTTACAAAAAGTTTTAAATTTTTAGTGATTTTTTTAATAATTCCGCTGTTGTTCAATCGCTTCCGCATTTGTTGATCTCGTTTTTTCGAGACAGACGTCACAATTACGAACCAATACTTGGCAGAGGCGTAAAGCCTATAATCAAGAGTGGTTAGAGTCCACTGCCTGGCTGTGTAATTAGGATTGGTTAAAGTCCAATACCTGGCAATGGCATAAAGCCTGTAATCACAGGATTGGTAATAACCCAATATGTGGCAGAGGCATGATGCCTATAATCACAGGATTGGTAATAACCCAATACCTGGCAGAGGCATGAAGCCTATAATCACAGGATTGGTAATAACCCAATACCTGGCAGAGGCATGGAGCCTATAATCACAGGATTGGTAATAACCCAATACCTGGCAGAGGCATGGAGGCTATAATCACATGACTGGTAATAACCCAATACCTGGCAGAGGCATGGAGCCTATAATCACAAGATTGGTAATAACCCAATACCTGGCAGAGGCATGGAGCTTATAATCACAGGATTGGTAATAACCCAATACCTGGTAGAGGCATGAAGCCTATAATCACATGATTGGTAATAACCCAATACCTGGCAGAGGCATGAAGCCTATAATAATCACATGATTGGTAATAACCCAATACCTGGCAGAGGCATGAAGCCTATAATCATAGGATTGGTAATAACCCAATACCTGGCATAGGCATGAAGCCTATAATAATCACAGGATTGGTAATAACCCAATACCTGGCAGAGGCATGAAGCCTATAATAACACAGGATTGGTTAAATCCCAATGCCTGGAATAATAACACAAGATTGGTAAAAACCCAATGCCTGGAATAATAACACAGGATTGGTAATAACCCAATACCTAGAATAATTGCATATGATTGTCATAGTCCAATGCGTGGACAGGATATGATGATGTATACTCACATGACTGGTACAATTCAATATCTGGTTAGCAGATTGGCTGAGGCCAACAGATAGAAATGAGAATGATTCATGGATGACATACCATGATAATGAGCATCACAGGATATATAAGCTTGAGATAGTATGATGAGTAAATGATATACGTGTTTCTTCATATTCCTTATAAAGTGAATAGATGATTTACTGCTCTATCATAGATAGTGGCATTGCTTTAAAAGATGAGAATGTTCTAAACTGCTTATCCTCTGCTCAGTTTAATACTATTTAACTGTAATAATAACATAGTTGGCGGAGAGTTATATCTCTCACTGGGGAAATTTTCAATTGTCTCATCCCCGTGGGATCCAAATTTTTAGGTGGACGTGCACGAGGAGGTGAAGACCTTTCTGCAGAAAAAGAACAATAGCAGCAGGGACAGCAGTAATAGCCCAGGTTGAGTGTACTGTCTGTCATGTCTTGTAGATAGAAGTCCCATGTGTCGTCTCTGTACTCTCAGGTCCTTGGAGTTGGTTCGTTATGGTTTCATGAACAATCTGAGGTTTTGGCTTGTAAGCCTATAGGTTTTATGTTGCTTCATTATATGTTTTGACAAATCAACTGTTATATGTTATCCTCGAGAAGAGATGGTACAGTGTATGTACAATGTGAACAATGATGTATATAAATTTTTTGTTCTGCCTTAAAAGAGTTTTCCTAGAAATGGATCTCTTTGCAAAATGGTTTTAATTTTTAGTGATTTCTGTTAATCCACTGGTAATGTTTTAAATTCCGCTTAATTAGTAACGATTTGTCTATCAGTTTGGTGAGTGTCGTTACAAGTTTGGTATCAGAGCTTAAGGTTTGCTGAGTCTACAGAGACATAGGACTGAGGTGTTGAGTCTATGTTAGTGTCCTCTAGTATTCCCTATAGTGACTTCTTCTTATGCAGAAGAAAGGGTGAAGTTTAAAAATGACTGGAGAACACGAGGAACATGTTGCTGAGAGCAATGTTGTTGCACCAAGAGAGGGTGCAAGGGACCAGGCAAGAGAAGAATGAGTGCCTAAGAATTCCCATCTTGACCCAATTAGGATAGATAATCCTACTTTTTATGCTCTTGTGAGGTAGGTTAGGACAACAGGGATGAATATAATAGATTGGATACTAGCATTACAACCTAGGTTACCAGTCCTTAATGCAGAAACTTTGGGCTTTGAAAGGATTCCTAAATGACATAGTCATGTTGGAACAGTGGAAAATGTGGGAAAGATTAACATATGGTGAGAAAGTAGACTCTACCATAAGTTTAGATAGATAGTACATTTGTGATGGTAATGCCTAAGAAGATGTAATCAGCTGAGAATTAAGGTAAGATCTCTATAATTTTAGAGACATTTGCCTAATTGTTCTAAAAAGCCAAAGTTTTTGGTTCCACCATTGCAATAAATGCTTAGTGCACCAGGGTAGTAATCACTAAGTAAAGGCAAAAGTCCTAACTTTTCACCTGTAAGAACTCCTGACTTAGCTTCTACATCGGTAATGAGACCGATAAGACTATGGTATGAGGATAAGACATGGACATGTTAAGCATACTCAACCCTTTTATTCAAAAAAAGAAGGGAGTAAATGACCCAACAACCGAGGTAGACTCGGCATGGCTTACGAAAGTTACAACCTAATAGTGTAAAAAGGAAAAAGAAATAACATGAAACAGCTAGACTCTATGTTTGAGTCAACCAGATTTGGTGGATGACTGTGAGGGATGACAGTCAGATAGAGCTTTCTCATTCTGATATGTCTTCTCTATATTTTATCTGATAATTATAAGAAGGTAGTTGATGTTGATCTTCCTTTAATTAGTCCTATGAGGACATGAGGAAGAGATAAGAAGGATGAGAACCTATATTTAGATTAATATTCTCTTATATGTTTTGAAATTTCTCTCTTCATGTAGAAATGGAAGAGATGTAAAAGAAACACCCAGAGAAAATCTGAGATACTAAGTAGTAAAATTTAAAGAGATGTTAAAAGTATGAAACATAATATAAAACAAATACATACTAGCTAATTTCAGTTCTTGAATACCCTGGCCAGGTATTCATTTATTGAAGGCAAGGTAAGTATGACATATTTAGATTGTTATCTTTTTTATTACTCTGATCAAGTAGTCATTCTGAAACAATCTCAATAGTTTAAAGAAGGAGATGTGGCATGGATATTTCTACCACATTCTAATCGATATATGAAGGAATTTGATTTACTCATAAGTCAACTTATAAACAAAAATGAGGATGTGATGTGTTATTAACACATGTGTTAGATACCAAGGTAAGGAATTTTGGTATCTGAGAAACATCAGACTATCTTGTGATAGTTACATGGAATGGTTAACTGTGTAATCAGTCCAGTTACCTAATGTAGTATGGACATCATGTGTTAGGGGTTTATGCTTTGCATAAACATAACATTGATGAGAATGATCTACTTGAAGGAATAATTGTAAAAATATTACAATAAAATTTTGTCAAATGAGATTAACAAACAACCTCTATCTGAGTGAGAAAAGTGTTACCTGACCCAGAACGAACTACACAATCGATAATGAAAAGACAGTGAAGCATGTATCATATGTGTTTGATTCCATGGGATTTTTGTGTAAAAGAACTTTGTATTGATCAAAGTTCTATGATGTCTCCATAACAATGAGATGTTATGTGGAGACTTGATGATATAACAAATGAATAATATCTGTCTCCTTTTATCTAAGATTTCGGGGACGAAATCCTTGTTAGGGGTTTATAACTTGTAATGACCCTGACCTGGGTTATGAGGTAAACCTATTTGTTTTGGCTAAACCAAGTTGCTTAGAACTTTAATATAATCCTCTAAGGTGTTTTGTTATCATGTGACACACTTATGTTTCAATTTTGGTCCCGATTGAATGTTGTTTGAGCAATTTTCCTTTGTTTTGGACCAATGTGTAATTTACCCAAATTGAGGGGTTGTAATGCAATATGTCACATGTTGAACGTTCCTTATATGTTTTAGCATCATAATAGAGAGAATTATGCTAAGTGGTGGCTTGTGGAAAGCCTAAATTTCAAGTTTGAACTTGTTTGAACAATGTTGGAGCATTGTGCACCAATTTTGGTACAAATTGTAATTTACCCAAAATGTGGGGTTGTTATGAAAATTACCACCTCTAGAGTGACCCTAATCCATCCTAGTATCATTTAGAGGAGATAGAATGAATGATACACCATGTTTGAATCACTTATGAGTGATGGTAATCTTGGTGATGAAATGACCAAGAAAAGGGTTGCATTTGAAAGCTTAACTTCAGTTGTATCAAGTTGAAAAGCTTATATATGAGTGCCTATCGTCCATGGAACCCAAGGAGGTGTCCCATATCGTTTTGTGAGCTCTTTTAAAAGGCCATATCTTGCAAATCACCTCAAGGAGGTGAGGTGTGACGGCCAACAAGTTTCCTTAGAAAAAGTGTATCGGCTTGACTTAAAATGGTGATTAAACCAAGATAACTTGTCCAAATGGATAAGTAATGGACGAATTTGCATCTCAAGATGATCCTCAAACGTTTTTTAAGACAATATAAATGTTGATGCATGCATGGACACGTGTCACCCATGCATGACACGTGGCACCTACTAGCTCAAAATGTTGACACATCATTTTTGCCTTCCTTCATGAACAACAAGTATATATACCCCTAGTTTCACCCCTTGATGCAATTTTGCAACCCTTACCACCCTCCTACCCTAAGGTATCGTGCATAGAGCTCCCATATCATGAAGGGATTCTGTGGTATCGTGCATGGGCCTTGGGATATCGCCCATGGCAATAACATATCGCCCAAGTAGGTGATATTGGCCATATAGGGTGATATCGGCCATAGACTGAAGTTTTGACTCCAAGTGAGAGTCCTATCGTGCAAGTGAGTGCCATATCATGCAAGAGGGGTGGCATATCGTGAAAGGACACTAGTGTATCGTGCAAAGGTGTTAAGAAGCAAGAAGGAGCTTATACTTAACCCTAAGGTGAGAATAAGATCATCTTCAACCTTGGATTGAAGCACGAATTTAGGGTTTTGATCCTCCTTTCTTTTCTTCTTCACCAATTGATTATACATGGTGATTCTTTGCATATAGAGGAGTTGTGAATTCCATATTAAGCCTTAGGAACGTGGAGCTTTGGATCTTGGAGATTTGAAGTCATTCTTAAGGCTGGTTATATAACTTGAACTCAACCATGTTATTATTCATCACCTAAATTGTTGTATTTAATGATCTACTTTTAATTCCAAAATTTCCTGAAATATTTGATGAAATTATGAGTTCTAGTAATTTATTAGACCTTTTTCCATGAACTATAACAGTTATAACAAAGGTCTAGAGCTTGAAGATGATGGTATCACCTTATAAAAGTGATATCGGGTGCAAGCACACAAGAAATCACCTTTAACACGATATGATAATGCACCTACTTCACTTGAACGATATGGATATGAATGAATACATTTTTGCACGATATGGGGGTGTAGTATACACCTCTTGCACGATAGGGAGTCAAGTATAGACTCCATACATGATACGAGGTTGAATGAATACTTAAAAGTTGACATGAAACCCTAATTTGGGTAACCCGATATAAGTGTAGTATAAAAAGTGCTATTGCATGACATGGGTGCATGGCATGGTTGCACGACATGGTTGCATGACATGGTTTCACGACATGGTTGCACGATAGGGTTGCACGATACACAACCCTAGATGATATGGTAACCCTAACCCATCATGGCTAACCCTAGATGGTGACTAGCCCGATAGGGTGATTGAATGTACTTCTAGCCCGACATGGTGATGGTTTGATAACCCATAAGTATCATGGGAAACACATACATACACCTTGTACTCGATATGAGGTCAAGAAGATACCTCATGCCCGATATGGAGACAAGTACAAATCCTAACCTGAAATGGTGAGTGTTCATACACCTCCAACCCAAGACACCTTGTAAAGGTCAGAGTAAGACACTCTTAGAAGTAATGAGTGTAACACCCAGTAATGGTATGATTGATACCTTGATAGGTGAAACACCTAAAGTGGATGACAATGGTTAACCCTATATCAACAATGTCTCAACCTGAGATGAGTCTATATCAATTGATGATGGTTGGACAATTCAAATGTATGAATCATGATGAATACACTACAGAATAAATGTGATGGGCTAGTACATAAAGTATTAGGATGGGGAATACCCTAATACAAGATAAGTTGAGGAACTTAAGTATGTTAAAAGTAATGAGGGAAGTGATACACTAAGTCATGGTAAATATCACATCCAACACTTTAAGGTTGTTACACCTTGATGCACCTTAAATCCAATATACTCGGATGAGTAACACATGAAGTGTGTTATGTCAACTGTTACATTGAGATGTAATAAGTTTAATACACTTTGATAAGTGTGGGCTAACATACCTTGAGAAAGGGTTTATCCAAGTTAATAAAGTATGATTTAATCATACTCTGGTAAGGATGAGAGATGAACTCATACCTTGTGTTGATGATTCATTTGATGATAAATGGTGAGAATAAATAAGTATAATTGAATACTTATGATATCAATGGATGCTCCTAGATGTGTGGAGCAATGAATTAAGGTTTGAATTAATAATATGAACTTGAAACCCTATCCGGCAATAAGGGAAAACCCTAACCCTAATAGTTGTTGCCTAGTGAGAGGTGACAAGATGTTTAATGGGCCTTGTGAGCCATGTGAATAGTTGTTGCCTAGTGAGAGGTGACAAGATTTTTAATGGGCCTTGTGAGTCATGTGATTAGTTGTTGCCTAATGAGAGGTGACCAGATATTGATCTAAACATTGATGTAAGAATTGGTAATGTTTAAAATAGACCAGGTAAATGGGAACCTTGTAACATAATAATAATAATAAATGGTTACAAAGATAATAATGAAATCTTGATCATACGTGCTTTATGCTAATAGCCAAATAAGGGTTATAGTGTTTTGAATATGCTTAAAGGAGATAAGAGGAACAGTTGTACTACTTATAGAATGAGAATTGATATGATGGCTTGCCCCAGGGTATAATGCCTAGTAAAAGGATGTGATAACCAATGATGAATTTAAGGGATTGATATCCCATAACAAATGTGTAATCAGGATTGGTTACAGACCAATACCTGGAAGAGGCGTAAAGACTATAGTCAGGAGTGGTTAGAGTCCACTGTCTGGCTGTGTAATCAAGATTGGTTAAAGTCCAATACCTGGTAGAGGTGTAAATCCTATAATCAGGATTGGTTACAGACCAATACCTGGAAGAGGCATAAAGCCTATAATCAGGAGTGGTTAGAGTCCACTGCCTGGCTATGTAATCAGGATTGGTTATAGTCCAATACCTGGCAGAGGCGTAAAGCTTGTAATCACAGGATTGTTAATAACCCAATACCTGGCAGAGGCATGAAGCCTATAATCACAGGATTGGTAATAACCCAATACCTGGCAGAGGCATGAAGCCTATAATCACAGGATTGGTAATAACCCAATACCTGGAAGAGGCATGGAGCCTATAATCACAGGATTGGTAATAACCCAATACCTGGAAGAGGCATGGATCCTATAATCACAGGATTGGTAATAACCCAATACCTGGCAGAGGCATGGAGCCTATAATCACAGGATTGGTAATAACCCAATACCTGGCAGAGGCATGGAGCCTATAATCATAGGATTGGTAATAACCCAATACCTGGCAGAGGCATGAAGCCTATAATCATAGGATTGGTAATAACCCAATACCTGGCAGAGGCATGAAGCCTATAATAATCACAGGATTGGTAATAACCCAATACCTTGCAGAGGCATGAAGCCTATAATCACATGATTGGTAATAACCCATTACATGGCAGAGGCATGAAGACTATAATAATCACAGGATTGGTAATAACCCAATACCTGGCAGAGGCATGAAGCCTATAATAACACATGATTGGTTAAATCCCAATGCCTAGAATAATAACACAGGATTGGTAAAAACCCAATGCCTGGAATAATAACACAGGATTGGTAATAACCCAATACCTGGAATAATTGCATATGATTGGCATAGTCCAATGCTTGGACAGGATATGATGATGTATACTCACATGACTGGTACAATTCAATATCTGGTTAGCAGATTGGCTGAGGCCAACAGATAGAAATGAGAATAATTCATGGATGACATACCATAATAATGAGCATCACAGGATAAGCTTGAGATAGTATGATGAGTAAACGATATATGTGTTTCTTCATATTCCTTATAAAGTGAATAGATGATTTACTACTCTATCATAGATAGTGGCAATGCTTTAAAAGATGAGAATGTTCTAAACTTCTTATCCTCTGCTCAGTTTAATACTATTTAACTCTGATAATAACATAATTGGCGGAGAGTTATATCTCTCACTGGGGCAATTTTCAATTGTCTCACCCCCGTGGGATCCAAATTTTTAGGTGGACGTGCACGAGGAGGTGAAGACCTTTCTGCAGAAAAAGAACAATAGCAGCAGGGACAGCAGTAATAGCTCAGGTTGAGTGTACTGTCTGTCATGTCTTGTAGATAGAAGTCCCATGTGTCGTCTCTGTACTCTCAGGTCCTTGGAGTTGGTTCGTTATGGTTTCATGAACAATATGAGGTTTTGGCTTGTAAGCCTCAAGGTTTTATGTTGCTTCATTATATGTTTTGACAAAGCAACTGTTATATGTTATCCTCGAGAAGAGATGGTATAGTGTATGTACAATGTGAACAATGATGTATATAAAGTTTTGGTTCAGCCATAAAGAGTTTTCCTAGAAATGGATCTCTTTGCAAAATGGTTTTAATTTTTAGTGATTTCTGTTAATCCGCTGGTAATGTTTTAAATTCCTCTTAATTAGTAACGATTTGTCTATTGGTTTGGCGACTGTCGTTACAGCAGTGGACACAAAAAAAATGTTTCCATGTTCCCCATAAAGAATGGATCGTCTCAAGAACTATGGATTGGGAAGGAAGGCAACAAGGCCTATACGAGGTCTTGGAGCAAGTCCAAGGACTGAGGATGCTTATTTTATAAGAAGTACTCAGAAGGTTGTTGGAATCATCCTCCTGGTGTATCACCACAAATAATGATTGAGGATGTTCTCCTGGCAGGTGGCAACAACCTTCACACCTCTACGTAGTCCATGTAGACCACTGGGAACTCCTTTCAATTTTTTAGAATTGACATTATGGAGTTGTGTAGAGACCACCTCCCATTGTTTTTTGCAATTTGGATGGACTGAGAGGGAAAAGGACATTATCATATTTACATGATCGAGGTTTAGCAATTAACCAAAAATGATTATAAATTGCATTGAATGGGAAAAGTGTGGCGCCCTACGCCATGGAAAAATGAGATTACTTAAAACATGACTATAGAAAAGAGACGACAAACTTATTAACAGAAAACACTAAAAATTAAAACCTTTTTGCATAAAACGGTCATATAGCAAGAAGCTTCACACATGAGCACTTTCATGCCTTAAAGCATCCTCAAAACATGTTGTCAACCTGTAACAAGAGAATTGTTCTAGAACACATATACAAGAACCTTTCACATATGATATACAAAGACTCATAAAGAAAACACATTCTCAAAATGTCTACAAGATGTTCCCTAAAGACCCGAGTGTCCATGGATGACTCTAGGACTCTATCCATAAGGACATCCAACAAAATTTCCAACCTTATCAGCTACTATTCCTCGTGCTACTGCTCAACCTCCTCAGCATGACCTCTACCTCCTCGTGCTCATCCACCTAAAAAGTTTTTAACCAACAGGGTGAGACACACAGTCCCAACTAGAGATATAACTCATCGCCAATTATTTTATTATCACATATAAGATAAACTGAGCGGCAGAATAAATAACAATGAGAACAATTACTGATGATTTATGAAATATCTTAATAATTAAAAAGGAATATGAAGAACATGTATATTTTCTACCAACAACATTGTATAAAGATAAAGCAAGGCCTCAACCAATGTTTTCATATTTGATCCTATACAATTGTACTAAATGGTTGATTACGTATTCATTATGCCTTAAGGATTTGAATTATACCATTCAAATCCAACCGACCACTATATGTATATAGTCGAACACAGTTCCATATGAGGTCTAATGGAAGAGCTAAAATCCATGACCTCATCCCCTCAGTCAGTACGAGGGCATTAGCAGTGACATCATTAGTCAGACTACTATCAATGACTTATAGTCCAACTATACATATCTAGCCCACCTTGGTATAGGCCACGACGCTAGTGAGTTACAACTACAACCACACTCTTTACTAGGATATGACCGCAACCATTCCAATATCTCAAATTGAGCTACAACCGCAGCTATACTCATTATTGGGATTTGAACACAGTCAATCCCATTCATATACATTCAAGACATAAGGAGACACTTCAACTTGCACCCCGCATATTCAATAATATGCGCACCGAGGTAAACTCATTTTACCATTCAGCAAGTGCTGACGCTGAATGGATATATGGCACAGGGCAAACTACATTATTAGATTTCACTTGATTAGTTAGATCAATTAAAACATCTTTAAGCATCAATCAAGTTACAACGTATAACCTATATACAAGATCTACATAAATAGGGCATAACTCATCATCAGAACATATTGATTTACAATTAGTGTGATCTCATCACATCATGTCTCTTTGTGCTTACTATTCACCATATGTCCATCACTAAGACTAATTTACATCACAAGGACCACATGTCCATCACAAGGACTAAGGTCCATCACAAGGACCAATGACCATCACAAGGACCACTCTCTATCACATCATAACCACCATAGCTGATACCTGGCTATGTACATCAATTAGTATCACCTACATGGTTAGAAGCTGATAACAAGAAGGCAAAGTATCATCATCTCATAGAACTTCATGGTATTCATTCACACCATACACTTTATATCACAACAATTAGAGTTTCACTTTACCCGATTAGGGATTGCAAGGTTGGATCATCAACCACCCTTAGATTGTCACTTCCTCATCATCACGAGATGTGTTATGAGACATACAAGCATTTTTCTTGTTATCATTATAAAACATGTTATGTAGTTTAGGAACATAACCCTAACATCATACATACAATTCCTCCACGTTATATTACATCATCACCATGATACCCTAGCATCAACAAGAAGCATCACTACACCACATAAGGGTATCAGTTAGGGTTATTATTAGGGTATCGGCCACCACACTAAAGTGTGATATCGGCCTCCACACTAAGGTATGATACCGGACTCCACACTAAGGTATGATATCATCCTCCAAACTAAGGTATGATATCAGCCTCCACACTAAGGTATGATATCGGTCTCCACACTAAGGTATGATATCGATCTCCACACAAAGGTATGATATCGTCCACCACCCTAAGATAGTGTATTAGTTAACCCTAGATATCAGGAAACCAAACCTAGATAGGGTATCAGCCTACCAACTCAAAGGTGAGTATCAGTTTATCATCACTTTCTATCAGGCTCAACACCACTTGTACCGGACTCAAAACTTCCATGAGAGTGTGTCAGCCAAAGCACAACAAAAGATATCAGTTTAGAGGTATAATATAAGGTGTATCCGTCTCTCTATTCCTTAGGGTATCGGCCTATGTACCTCATGGTGTATCGGCCACATAGACCTCCATAGGATATCTACCATTAGGGTTGGTGGTATCAGTTAGGCATCAAGGAAGATGCTTATGACCTCTAAACAAGATGTGTCGACTAAGGAGTACTGCTTGGCAAAGGTGTGTCGATTTGCACATGTATCGGATTAGGGTTACCCATGACAACTTCCATACTTAACTAGAATCATGGAAACTCAACACTCTTCTCACTAGCCATCATGAGATCATAACAAACCACATCAAAGGAAGCATATCAGTTTAGACAAGGCATGTCAGCCTAGCACATCATATCAGTTTGCACCTCATATCAATTTAGTCATCTTTGACCTTTAGGTGACAATACTACCAAAGCAAAGGAAGGTGTATCTCATGGCAGCAACTCAACATAGTTCTATTCTCAAAACCGAACACAAGGCTACCAAGAAAACTACTAGAATGCACGCAAGAGATAATGAGCTAAGGATAAATAGCAGAATAACAAGTAGAAAGGTGATAATAACAAAGTAGGGTTAGAGTTATATAACCCCCATCAAGAACAACCACCAAGCTCTAGGCTCCAAGATCAATCTCAAAGCTTCCCAAGCTCAAGGTAGAAGAAGATCCTCATAGTTCGATCTCCACAAAACCTCCAAGAAGGAAGAAAGGACCATGGTTAAGGGAGAGAAAAAGAGAGATAAAGGAAGGTACCAAGGTTCATGGCTGAGGAGAAGAAAGAAGAAGAGAAAGAAAGCTAGAAAACCATGGCTTACCAAGGAAGAAGATGAAGGAGAGAACCACTAGCTTCTAGCTCGCCCACCAAGCTCTAAGGGAGAGGGCTCTTCAAGCTCAAGGTCGACCACTAAGGAAAGCAAGCAAGGATTTCCAAAAGGATCTTCTTACATGAAAAGGAAGGGGTATATATACGTGGCCAAAGAGAGAGAGAGCAAGGGAAAGGTGTCACCACCTTAGAACCCTGGAAGACACTTGTCCCAGGAGAAGGGACACATGCCACGCCAGCCAACAAGGTGATAGAACCTAAGTTTCACCCACTTGGTCACCATGGAAGGTCAAGGTTGACACACCCAAATTCCTCCTACAAAAACCGATAGGGATGAAACCTTAGGTCACAAACCGATATGGAACTCCTCTTGATTCACCACAACTCGATATGGTGATCCTCAAGGTGCCACAAACCGATAGGATGCCCCTAAAGACATCCTCAACCGATACTAAGACTCTTCAAAGAAACCACAAACTGATACAAAATCTCACTAAGGCTCTCAAGCCTGATACAACACTCCAAAGAACAAGACATACCTCAAACATGTGCCCAAAACACCACCAATGATGTTGCCACTCAACTGAGGCCAAAACACGACACCTAACATTTGCTCTCTTCTCTAGATGATGCCAAGAGAGAGAATGAACATTCTAGAGGTAGCATACTTGCATGTCAATCCCTACTCTAGGTAAATTGCAAATTGCACCAAAACCTCACCACAAAGTGTAAACATCAAGCAACAAGCTCAAACAAGGACCTCTAACATGCCCTAATTACATCTTAGATGATTTGAGCAAGGATCTAGGCAACACACTTAAGTGAAACAAATAGGGTTAGCCCAAAATATGGGTTAGGTTCCATACACGTCATAAACCCCTAATAGGAATTTTGCCCTCAAAATCCTAAGAGAAAAGAGAAGGGTACTTCCTTCTCATCTCCTCTTCGAGCTCCCACATGGCTTCCTCAACACCACAATGATTCCAAAGAACGTTCACAAGAACAAGGTCCTTCCTCTTCAACTTCTTCACCCTCCGATCAAGGATCAGCACTGGACCCTCCACATGGGTCACATCCTCATCAAGCTCCACCTCCACAGGCTATAGCACTAACTCTATGTCTGAATGTCTCTTCCTCAACATACTGATATGGAATACTAGATGCAACCTATGCAACTCAGGTGGCAACTCCAACTTATAAGACACCTTCCCAACTCGTGCCACAACTGGGTAAGGTCCCATAAACCTGGGAGCCAACTTACCCTTCTTTCAAAACCTCAAAACACCTTTCTAGGGAGAGACCTTCAGATATAACTTGTATCCTACTTGGAACTCCAAAGGCCTGCGATGATTGTCTACATTCGACTTATGTCTGTCCTGTGCTACTTTCAACTATTGTTGTATCACATTGATCTTCTCTGTCGTCTGCTGCACAAACTCAGGACCTAGAAGATGATGCTCCTCTATCTCATACCAACACAGTTGAGACCTACAATGTCTCCCATACAAAGCCTCATATTGTGCCATGTCAATACTTCTCTGATAGTTGTTATTGTAGGTGAACTCTTTCAGACTGAGGTGTATATCCCAACTTCCTAAGAACTAAAGAACACAAGACCTCAATATATCCTCCAAGTTTTGAATAGTCCTTTCAGATTGACCATCTATCTATGGGTGGAAAGTAGTGGTGAACTTCAACTGTGTACCCAAAGCTATATGCAGTTGCTCCCAAAAGTGACTTGTAAACTGAGGACCTCTATCATATACAATAGTAGCTAGGACCTTGTGCAAACTGTTGACTTGAGAGTTATACATGGCCCATATTTTGATAATGACTTAACCATTCCATTCTTATGTATCTAATATGTTTGTTCAAGATTATTTCAGGCTTCTGATACATGAAAAGGATTAAATTATACATGCCATAGCTTGTTCAATTTCAAGTCAAATGCAATGCAAGTGTGCAATTTGGGAAATCACTCCAAGTGACCTTAGATGATTTTTGTAATCACTTTTATTGATGATATGACTTGTAACTTGGACGAGAAAAAAAATTAGGGACACTTAATTCCAAGGTTTAATCACTAAAATGTCAATTTATAAAATTTGTCTTAGGCTGTTTATTGGTCGAGTTGAAAACTTGACCAAACCTTTGATGGATTTTCTAAAGATGACCCATCAATCGATTTGCACACTCATAGAACTCGACCGACTGACTCACTAAGCAAAATTGATTTTCGCTCATCGGTCAAGTTTCCCAGAACAAACTCGACCGATAGTTTGAAAATTGGCTTTGTCATTTAGTGAATCGGTCGAGTTAACTTTATTGAAACTCGACCAAATGTATTGTATAGAAAATGCAGAAAAAGTGATTATAACCGTTGGTGAGTTGTTTCAGATGAGAATAGATCCTTTACAACTTGGAAAATGGCTATATTTTGACCCTAAGTGATCCCACACTCAAGGGAACACCCCCAACTATGTATAGGACCCCTTGGAGTTCATTCCAAGTTTTCTCATTCATGCTATTCTAGGTCCTTACTATAGTTGAGTGTGTTGAAAATCCTTGATCCCCTTTATCTCTCTAGTTTTCTCTTCATGTCATGATTATGAATGAGATAGGCCAATTGTAAGAGAGCTACTTCCTTGTGCTTGTAAAGTTCTCAATCCATTCCATCTTCCCTACCCCTTTCCTCCATGAAGAAAAGGTGAAACAAGCTACTCTAAGTGAAGGTGGATATGTTGTTGTTCTTCTTCAAGGTTGAAGAAAAGGTGAAGATCTTCTCTAGGTGAAGGAGAAGGAAAAGGTTGAATATCCAAGAAGAGTGAGTAAATCCTTGAAGGTAGAAGACTTGTGCAAGAGTAGGTAAGACCTTAGAAGAAGGCTGAAGACTCTTACCAAAGTGGGTAAGTCTTTGGTAAGGTGGAAGAATCTTTGTGATTGCATGGATAAGTCCTTTTGTGCTTTTGTTTTGTAACTCGTATTGGTGAATATATAGATAAAGCACTTGCAAATTCCTAGAGGCTGACCTCTCTAGGTAGTGGACTGACTCTCTCCTAGTTTGGAGAGTGGAACCACTCTAAATGACCTTGTCAAGTACTTGCTATCAATTACTCTCATCCTTGATATGCATGTTAGTTAGGACTTTATATTTGCACTTAAATGTATTTGTTTTGATTGATATAATTTGAAGGTTTAATCTACCTTGTGAGAATTTTTAAAGCTCTATTTACCCCCCTCTAGATCCCTAGATCCAACAAGTGGTATTTTAGAGATAAAGATCTTCTCCAATAGTCTCCCACGATACGAGAATATGGGAAACAACCTACTTGGTTCTCTCAACCTAGAGGGAGGCTTCTCCATGCGTCCTCCAGTCTTTGATGGAATCGACTTCCTCTATTATAAGAGGCACATGAAATTCTACATTCAAGGCATGAACTTTGAAATGTAGAAGGTGATGGTCACACCATACAAGGAGCCAACTAGAGCTGTTGCAACATGGAGTGAAGTTGCACTCAAAGAAGCTCAACTCAATGCCAAAGCCATAAACATCCTCTATGCAGCCCTTACCACAACGGAGTTCAACCAAATCTCATCTTAGGACACCACCTATGAGATTTTAGACAAATTTTGCATCACTTATGAGGGCACAAAGCAAGTCAAGGAGGCTACGATCTACATGTTGAACATCCTTCTAGATAACTTTAAGATGGGAAAGAAAGAAGGGATTGTGGAGATGTACTCAAGACTCAATGTCATCATCAATGGGATGGCTGCATTAAGCAACACTTTGGATAGAGGTGTAATCAACTCCAAGATCTTGAGGACTCTATCAAATACATGGGAGTCAAAGGTCACCTCCATTGAAGAAGTAAGGAGCCTTGGTGACATCCCAACCCAAGAGTTCATTGGAAACCTCCAAGCCCATGAGCCAAGGCTTGACAAGAAAGAAGAAGAAGCCAAGCAAGAAGATAAGGAAGCTAAGAAGATCAAAGATAGTGCTTTTAAATCACAAGTGGAGGCGGTCATCCTTCAACAACAACTTGTTTTCCAGACTTCTCCTTCCTCCTCTAGTGAAGATGATGGCCCAAGTGAGCATGAAGCCAACTACATCAAGGGAAAACTCTTCAAATGAAATCAAGCCTCCTCCTCCACTCCTAGATGATACAAGTGTGGACAAAAGGGGTACTACAAGAGTGAATATCCCAAGTCAAGAAAGTCACACCACAGGGGTAGATCAAAGAAGGATAAGGAGTACAAGAAGGAGAGTAAGTACAAGAGGAAGGACAAGAAAGAGAAGAGACACAAGAATGCATGTCATGCAACTTGGGAAGCTTCATCCTTAAGTAGCTCAAGCTCTAAAGAAGATGGAGAGTGCCACTTTGCACTCATGGCCTCCACTAGTGAAGAAATTGATGAGGTAAGTGAGGTAAGTTTGCATGAGTTATATAAGGAAGCTATTATTGACATGCTTGTTTCTACTAGTTCATCTTTTGCTAAATGTAAATCTAAAAGAAAATGGTTAGGCAGAATTATTGATGATTTATATGCTAAACTTGAAATTCTTGAGCTTAATGAGAAAACTCATCTTGAGAGAATTGATAACTTGCAAGGGAAATATCTTGATCTTGAGCTCCAATAAAATGGAGTTGAAGTAGAGAATGGTGTCTACCTTAAGAACATTGAAACTCTTAAGGAAGAAAACTAAAATTTCTTAAAGGAGCTTGAAACTATTAAAATTGAAAATGCTGAATTTAAGCTTCTTATTGATGCTCGTCGAGATGAAAGAGGTGTCTATCTTAAGGAAATTCAAATGCTTAAATCTAAAAATGCTAGGTTGTTTGGTCAAGTTAATGATTTATCTTCTAGACCTATCTTGCCTAGTAATTATGTTGCTTCTATTTCTCATGAGAAGGATTCATATTTAACTAAAGCCCTCTATCTTGAGGCCAACTGTATTCATGCTAGAGATGACATTGCCAATTTATCTTTTACTATCATTTCTCTAAATGATGATAATCATTGATTAAGAGCATCTCTACAAAAATGCCTCAAAGGAAAAAACTCCCTAAATGAAATCCTTGACCATTCTACCAAACAAAGTGGTACTAGTGGTTTGGGGTTTGTAGGGGGAGCACCAAAGGGCAAGAGCAAAACTAAAGGTAAGAAAAATAGAAAGGACACATCTTTCATTGTAAGAGAGTCTTCCGACACTAAGAATCCTATGATCTGATCTTATTGCAAGTATTATGATCATTACTCTACTTATTGTCCTTACAAGCCTAAGGGGACCAACCCAAAGATGAAATGGGTCCTCAACCTAACTCTGAATCCCAAAGTTTGAGTTGGGAACCGAAATTCTCCTTTCTTGCAGGAAAAAGGAAGATGGATTGTTGATAGTGGCAGCACTAAGCATATGACAGGTGATATAAGCCATTTCAACAACTTCACCAAAAAGAAAGGAGGTTTGGTCACCTTTGGGGACAACAAGAAAGCTAAATTCAAAGGTGAGGGTGATGTAGGTGAATCCTTGTGTATCAAGAATGTTATTTTTGTGGATGGCCTACATCACAATTTAATTAGTGTTAGTCAATTATGTGACAATGGTTACCTTGTGTTATTTACTTCCTCTGAATGCTTGATTCTAGATTCCCTCACCTACCAAGTTATATATAAGGAAACTATAAGTGGTAATCTTTATGTTATTTTTGTTGAATCTATTAAGCCTATTGTTGGTAGATGCTTAGTAGTCCACTTGAATGATATTTCTCTTTAGCTTTTTCGACTTGGTCATGTAAATATGCATTAGTTAAAGAAGTTGAGCAAAAAGGACTTGGTCAAGGGACTTCCCAAATTGGATTTTGAAAAGGATGAGGAATGTTAACCTTGTACCCAAGAAAAGCAAACCAAGTCCTCCTTCAAATCCAAAGGAGCCCTTAGTACCAAGAGAGCTCTTGAAATTCTTCACATTGATCTATTTGGACCAACGAGAACTCAATCACTTTGTGGTTCCAAGTATTGCCTTGTTATTGTTGATGATTTCTCTAGATATACTTGGACCTTCTTTCTCATTTGTAAGAGTGATATTCTTGATGTTTTCTCAATCTTTTGTAAATGAGTTGAGAATGAAGCCTCTTGTCGCATAGTCTCCATCCGTAGTGATCATGGGGGAGAATTTGAAAATGATCTTTTTGAACATTTTTATCAAAAATTTGGTTATGCACACAACTTCTCTTCACCTCAAACACCTCAACAAAATGGGGTTGTAGAGAGGAATAATAGGTCTTTACAGGAGATGGCTAGGACCATGCTTCTTGAGTATGATACTCTAAAGAAGTTCTAGGCTGAAGGTGTCAGTACCTCATGATTTGTGCAAAATTGGGTTTTTACACATCCGCCTTTGAAGAAAATCCCCTATGAGCTATGGCATGGTAGGAAGCCTTCTATCGAGTATTTTCATGTTTTTTGATGTCCTTATTTTGTTTTGAATACAAAAGATTCCCTCAACAAGTTTGATATGAAATCTTACAAGGCTTTCTTTCTTATCTATAGCACTACTAGCAAGGCTTATAATGTATTTAATGTTGATCTTGCTAAAGTAGAAGAATCCATAAATGTTAAATTTATTGAGACTAACCCCTCTATTCCCAAAGATATTGTTCCAAATGATGATGTTGCAGATGAAGTAATTCCTATTCTAAAAGAGATCAACATCACCCAAAAGGGAAAAGAGGTGGTCACTCAAAATGAAGAGAAAGATGAAGAGAAGAAGGATCCAACTCCTCGGTTCATGAAGAATCTTCCAAAAGAGATATTTTTAGGTGATCCATTTGAAAGAGTGAAGATGTGGGTTGCATTTAACAAAGAAAAGACTAACAATGCCTTCAACTCACAACTCAAGCCTAAGAACATCAAAGAACCTCTTAGGGAAGATGAATGGATCCTAGCTATGCAAGAAGAGTTGGAGCAATTTGAAAAGAACAAAGTATAGACCCTAGTGCCAAGACCAAGTGATAGAAAGATCATTTTCCCCAAGTGGATCTACCCAAACACGCTTGATGAATGCAGAAACGTGGTAAGGAACAAAGCTAGGTTAGTGGCTCAAGGCTACAATCAACAGGAATGTATAGATTTTGATGAAACATATGCACATGTAACTAGACTTGACTCCATTCATATATTACTTGCCTTTTCTAGTTATAAAAACTTTCTTCTATATCAAAATGGATGTTAAAAGTGCAATTTTTAATGGTACAATTGAGGAGGAAGTGTATGTTGTACAATCTCCGAGCTTTGAACATGATAGTTTACATAACCATGTTTATTTGTTGCAAAAATCTCTCTATGGACTCAAAGAAGCACCTAGAGCTTGGTATGAGAAATTAAAGAACTTTTTGTTAGATCATGGGTATATCATGGGCAAAGTGGATTATACCTTATTTCTAAAGCACACTTCTAACCATTTTCTTATCATACAAATATATGTTGATGATATCATTTTTGACAGAATTAACCTTGATCTTTGCAAAGAATTTAGTGATCTCATGTAGAGTGAATTTGAGATGAGTATGATGGGTGAGCTCACATTCTTCCTCGGCTTTCAAATCAAGAAAACAAAAGATGGGAACTTCATCAACCAAGACAAGTATACAAGTGAACTACTCAAATGCTTTAGGATGGAGAACACCAAGCTGATGGACACACCCATGTCAAACACCACCAAACTTGACAAAGATGAAGAAGGTGAGAAGGTAGATGAGAAGCTCTATAGAGGTATGATTAGAAGTTTACTTTACTTAACTGCCTCTAGACCTTATATAATGTTTAGTGTTGGCTTGGATACTCACTTTCAATCAAATCCTAAGAAATCACATCTTATAGTTGTTAAGAGGATTTTAAGGTACTTGGCCAAAACCCAAAATTTTGGACTATGGTATCCCATGTCAAGGGACTTTACTCTTACTGCTTATAGTGATGCAGATTGTATAGGGTGCTTGATCGATAAAAAGTGCACAAGTGGCACTTTCTTTCTCCTAGGACCATGCTTGGTGTCTTGGTTTTCCAAGAAATAGAGTACAGTGGCATTATCAACCACTGAGTCTGAATACATTGCAACCGAGAGTTGTTGTGCCCAGGTCCTATGGATGAAGAAAATGCTCCATGACTTTAACATTTATTTTGATGTTTCTCCTATATATTGTGATAATACTAGTGCAATTATCTTATCATATAATCCTATCTTGCATAGTAGAGCTAAACATATAGAGGTTAGCCATCATTTTCTCTATGATCATTGCCAAGAAGGATATCTATATCATGCATGTGGACACGGAAAATCAGTTGGCAGACATTTTGACTGAACCTATAGGTAGAGAGCAATTCAACTTTATTAGATCTAAAGTGCTCATAACTTCTTTGAATGAATATAATATTCCTTCTAGATAGTTGTCATCTATCCTATATGTTTTACCTATTTTTTTATCACCATTCTTGCTAATATGCTAAAAATTAGTTTTTCATGTTCATTTTGCCTTGTTTTTCTCTTATTTTTGGGTATTTTTTGCAAACTCATGTTTTTATCACAAAATAGTACCCAATGATGAGTTATACGTGCCTGAGTATATTCAAAATACATAATGGACTTGAAAAATAAATTTAATTAGCACTCAAATAGCTAGAAACTAGGATTTCTAAGTTCAGGTCACGTTGACCATCAGTCGTGTTGCCAACTCGACCGATCAGAGGTCAAGAAATTTTTAAAAGAGCCTATCAGTCGAGTTTCTGAGTTCACAAAACTCGACCAATGGTCGTTCTGGAGCAAACTTAAGATGGGTTCAGCCGACTATTCTCCCTCTCAACTAGAGAAAAGTCGACCAATCCGACCTCCAGCTCCCCTAAGCTCTCAACACTAGCCCCAACCTTTCTCTCCCTAGTCCTAGTTCAACCAAGATAGACCTCCCTTGACCTTCCCCCTTACTAACCTAGATCTGTGGATGAGATTTGGTGGTGATTCTTTAGTTTTTTCTCTCTTCTTCCTCTCCTTTTCATCTCTATGGCACCCAACAAGAGGAAGAGGGCTTCCCCAACTAATGCACCTTCATCTTCATCCAACTCCCACTTGATTCCATTTGATGACACCTTATTTGTCTCAAATGAGGCTCTAAATAGGTATAAGGAGCTCCTTCCTAGGAACCCTTTTCCATTTTGGGCCATATTTGAGCCTAAACCATGAAGACAAGAGGTCATAGATCAAGTAGCGAAGGTGCTTTATGATCACCATCTCTCAATCTTGGGTGTTGAACGCGCGTTCTATAACAATTCCATCAAGAGCACCAAAGCGGTTCACAAATTCTATGCTAATTTGCATTGGAATTATGACAACCTCATACCCCCACCTAATACTCAAGTAGTCCTCACATCCATGATAGTCAGGAAGAAATTTCAAGTCTTTGAGGATACCCTAAACATCTTCTTTTTTGGTACTTAAGTGACTGACACCTGTAGTAAGGAATACCCAGAGTATTTTGACTTAGTTAAGCTTGAGGACTTCTACAAAAAATATGCTCTCACTCTCCCTAATATTCATAAGTTCTTGAAGAAGCCTCAATTCCTATATAGGAAGAAGTGCACCCTTCCCTCCTCTACCTTGGACCTCAAGAGACACATCCTTTCCCTAGTCGTTAACTGCAATATTCAGCCCAAGAAGAATCAGACTGAGATTATAGAAAACACTGTGGTAATCATGTATTATTTCTGGAAGAACATCGGAGTCAAGTGGTCGAGATATGTTCTCCATCATATGACCTGCTCTGACTCAGGCAAGAACACATGTGGCACCCACCAAACCTACCCTACCCTGATCTGTGATCTATTCCAGGTTGCCATTGGCAAATCTCTTTTCCACGACCTTCACTACAAACCTGCTCGAAAAGGATTTTGCATCAGTGAGACCACTCTTTAGAAGTATGTGCCTATCCTATCCTCCATAACACCTAGTTCCTCTACCTCTACATCTACCCAAGCACCTCCACCGTCTCAGCTTACCCGACCTTCCCATGCCTCATTCCATGTATCCAATGAAATCCTTATGGGCTACACGATGCATCAATATGCATACAACCTTTAGGTTTAGTAGCACCTACATCAGGACTTATGTTCCATCATGTCTAACTTGAACATGTCCTATGCACACCCCTACCCTGCCTACCATCCCTACCCAGGCAGTGACTATGCATCCTATGCATATGATTACTTTTACACTACCCTTCCGCCTGCATTTTCTACTTCTACATGCTCTACTGCTGGTGGATCTACCCCTGGTGTGCTATCTCTGATAGCTAGACCCTTGGCCACTCTTCTTGCTAGCCTTGGTAGTTATGCTCCTTCCTTCCCATAGGACAATGAGCTCCATTCTCTTGGTATGTCTTGGGATGAGCAGAATGCACGTTGTCCCAGTCAAGATTTTGATTCTTTTGCTGATGAGGAGATGCCAAACCAGGCTGATGAGGAGGATACTGTTGACGAGGAGGCTGATGATGATGATGGTGATGCTTTTGATGGTGGCTCTATTGGTGACTCTGGTAATGAGGACATTGCTATCTCTGGTACACCTTCAGACGGAGATGATGACTATGAGCCTGATGTTGATGATGATATTAATGATGTAGATATAGATGACCTAGATGTTTAGTTGTTCTAGTTTTTAGTCTAGCTGCTGATCGTATATATCTTTCTAGGCTATTTTGTATTAAAAACATCTAGGCACATGTTCTGAGCTATACTATTTTATCATCTAGCTTTCATCATTCTGGCTTGCTGTAGTTTTCTGAGAACTTGCTTTCTGGGTTGTAATCTTAATCCTTTATACACTTACTCTTTGATTTTCTATATCTCATGAGTTGGTGCCATGATTACCATATTTTGATTATGACTTGGATTGTTTGTTTCTCTCATCTCTGTTTGGTGTATGCTTTGAGATTGCATGATTGTGCATGTGGTTTTGGTTGTTCTTGGAGAAGATCTATTTCTATGCTCTTGTACCCCCCCTTGCTTTTTGATAATGTCAAAAGGGGGAGAGAAGTTCAATGTTTTGAAGCTCAACAATATAGTGTTTATTGTCTATGTGATCCTTTTCTTGTTCAATATATGCTTTATCATGTGACTTTCTAAAGGACCATGTAGTATATATATGTCATGTTGATTTGTGTAGATAGACTAAATATACAGGTTAGAGTAAGCATAGATTTAGGGGGAGCAATTCACATTGTACAAATCCTGAATCTCCCTACAATTCACAAGGCAAAGGTATAACTTCGAATATCCTTTTCAATATGATTGAGGAATGGTTTGTCATTGTCAAAAAGGGGGAGAATGTTGACTTGAGAGTTATACATTTCCCATATGATAATGAGTTAACCATTCCATTCCCATGTATCTAATATGTTTTCTCAAGATTGATTTCAACATTTAGGTACATGAAAAGGATCAAATTATACAAGCCCCAGCTTGTTCAAGTTCAAGTTAAATGCAATGCAAGTGTGCAATTTGGCAAATCACTCCAAATGACCTTAGATGATTTTTGTAATCATTTGTATTGAAGATATGACTTGTAACTAAGATGAGAAAAAAATTAGGGACACTTAATTCCAAGGTTTAATCACTCAAATGTCAATTTCGAAAATTTGTTATAGGATGTTTATCGGTCAAGTTGGAAACTCGACTGATCCTATGATGGATTTTCTAAAGATGACCCATCAGTCGAGTTGCACACTCACAAAACTTGATTGACCGAATCACTAAACAAAACTAATTTTAGCTCATCGGTTGGGAACTGATAGTTTGAAAATTAGCTTTATCATTTAATGAATCGGTCGAGTTACCTTTATTAAAACTCGATTGAATGTACTATACGGAAAATGTAGAAAAAGTGATTATAATAGTTGGTGAGTTGTTTTGGGTGAGAATAAATCTGTTGAAACTTGGAAATTGGCTATATTTTGACCCTATGTGATCCCACACTCAAGGGAAAACCCCCAGCTATAAATAGGACCCCTTGGAGTTCATTCAAAGTTTGCTCATTCATGCTATTCTAGGTCCTTTCTATAGTTGAGTATGTTGCGACTTTTTGAGCCCCTTTCTCTCTCTAGTTTACACTTGATTTCTTGATTATGAGTGAGATAGGCCAGTTGTAAGAGCGATACTTCCTTGTGCTTGTAAAGTTCTCATTCCATTCCATATTCCCTACCCCTTTCCTCCATGAAGCAAAGATGAAGAAAGCTACTCTGAGTGAATGTGGAGTTGATGTTGTTCTTCTTCAAGGTTGAAGAAGAGGTGAAGATCTTCTCTGGGTGAAGGAGAAGGCAAAGGATGAAGATCCAAGAAGAGTGGGTAAATCATTGAAGGAGGAAGACTTGTGTAAGAGTAGGTAAGACCTTGGAAGAAGACTGAAGACTCTTGGTAAAGTGGGTAAGTCCATGGTAAGGTGGAAGACTCTTTTTGATTAGATGGGTAAGTCCTTTGGTGGTCTTGTGTTGTAACTCTTATTGGTGAATATATAGAGAAAAGCACTTGCAAATTCCTAGAGACTGACCTCTCTAGGTAGTGGACTACTCTCCTAGTTTGGAGAGTGGAACCACTCTAAATGACCTTGTCAAGTGCTTGCTATCAATTCCTCTCATCCTTACTATGCTTGTTAGTTAGGACTTCAAATTGCACTTAAAGCTATTTGTTTTTATTGATATAATTTGAAGGTCAAATCTATCTTGTGAGAATTTTTAAAGCTCTATTCACCCCCCCTCTAGATCCCTAGATTCAACACAAACACTGTCTCATCAACATACACTTGAGCAAGCTTCTCTACTTGGAACGTTGTCTTCACGGGGAGAAAATGCGCTGACTTGGTTAATTTGTCACTGATCACCCAAATGGAATCATAACTTTTGGCTATCCTGGACAGACCAACCACAAAGTCCATGGTCACGTGATCCCATTTCCGCTGAGGTATAGGAAACTATTGCAACATCCCTATAGGCTTCTGATGATCAACTTTGACTTGCAGACATACCACACATCTTGCAATGAACTCAACTACATCTTTCTTGAATCCTGTCCACCAATACATATCCTTCATATTGTGGTATATCTTAGTACTACCTGGGTGCATAACATACATAGATTTATGAGCTTCTTCTAGCACCATCTTCCTTAGATTAACCTCATCAGGAACTACTATCATGTGATGATAACATACTATCCCATCTTCCGTCTCATGAAAACCATCATGTTTCTCACTGCCAAACTCAGATCTAATCTATTGTGTCATAGTATCTGTCTGTTGGGCTTGTTTGATATGTTGTCTCAACGTAGGATTTACTTGTAACTGTTCCAACAAATTGGCTAACAAAGAGACTTCCAACTTTACATTCATCTGGCACAAAGAGACCAACATGTCTCGTTTGTGACACATTAAAGAACTCAATTGCCCTCTATCCATAAAAGAATATTTCCTACTCAAGGCTTCTGCCACAACATTTGCCTTTCCCAAATGATAGTCAATTGTTCAATCGTAATCTTTAATCAACTCCATCCAACGGCACTGCCTCATGCTTAATTCCTACTGTGAAAAGATATACTTCAGGTTCTTGTGATCTGTGAAGATCTAACACTTCTCCCCATACAGGTAGTGTCTCCAAATATTCAAAGCATGTACTACTGTAGCTAATTCCAAGTCATGGGTTGGATAATTCTCCTTGTGTTTCTTAAGATGTCAAGAAGCAAAAGAAACCAATTGCTTGTCATGCATCAACACACACCCCAATCCATTCCTGGATGCATCACAGAAGACAATGTATCCTTTTTCTTGCTCGGGCAAAACCAAAACTGGTGCACTTATCAACTTCTACTTCAATGTATGAAAAGCTCGTTGACATCTGTCATCCCAAACGAATGACACATCCTTCCTTGTCAACTTAGTTAGGGGTAAGGCGATAGCACTAAACTTCTTAATGAACCTCCTCTAGTAGCCTGCCAAACCTAGGAAACTACACACTTCTATCAGTGTCTTCGACTGCTCCCATTCTATTACAGACTCTACCTTGTTAGGATCCATGCATACTCCTTCTGTAGATATAACATGTCCCAAGAAAGCTACGTCCCTCAACCAAAATTCACACTTGATAAAATTAGCATAAAGTTGGTGTTGTCTCAACACTATCAATGCCTGACGCAAATGTTGTTCATGTTGCTGACTGTCTCGACTATATATAAAAATGTCATCTATGAAGACAACTGCAAACTTATTAAGGAACGGTTGGAGCACCTTGTTCATCAAATCCATGAACACTTCTGGTCCATTGGTTAGCCCAAACGGCATAACCATGAACTCATAGTGACCATACATCATCCTAAAAGCTGACTTTGGTATGTTATCCTCCTTGATCCTCAACTAATGATATCCTGACCACAGATCTATCTTAGAGAACACTATCACACCATGAAATTGATCGAACATATCATTTATCCTTAGAAAACGATACTTATTCTTTATCGTAACCTAATTCAACTGTTTGTAATCTATGCATAACCACATAGATCCATACTTCTTCTTCAAAAACACACTGGAGCACCCCACGGTGACATACTTAGCCTGATAAAACCTTTGTCAAGTAGTTCTTGCAACTGTCTCTTATACTCTGCCATCCCTATCAGTGCCATCCTGTACTGTGTCTTGTTATGGGTTGTGTACCAAGAACCAGATTGATCTCAAAATCAATCTCACAGGGTGGGGGAACACCTGGAAGCTCTTCAAGGAATACATCCTCAAACTCCCTAACCATCGACACCTGTTGGATACTAGGGCTCCTCACCTCTGCATCCACAACTGTGCCAAAAATGCCTCGCAACCTTGTCTCATAAGCTTCCTTGCTACCATAGTTGATACAAGGCAAGTCCCAAGAATCTTCCTATCTCCTTTGAAGATCCACGTCTCACTACCATCTACAAACGTTGCTTGTTAGGAACTATAATCCAAGACTACTCTATACTTCTCCAGGGTATCCATCCCAAGGATCACATTGAATCCATGCATGTCAAGTGGTATAAGATCCACTTGAATGTTGCATCCCACAAAAGAGAGAACACAGGAAGGACACACATCTTGCAATGATGTAGAATCGACCAATGGGGTTTCTAGCAATAAGCTACTCTTCCTATGACTAATAGGCAAAGAACAACTCCTAAGCACTTTTCGTGTAGTAAAAGAGTGTGGAGTACCCATGTAACATCCCTGGCCTGGGGTTATGAACTAACCCTAGGTGTTTTGCTTAAACATGTGATTATATGCTTGTGGTTATCTTTTGATATGTAATTAAAACTTTGAGAAACATATATTTCCATTTCTGTCCTTTTTGAACAATGTTGTAATATTGTTTTGTTAAATATGGACTAATGTGCAAATTACCCAATTAGAGAGGTTAACTTGCAAATTGCACATGTTAAGATGTTTCTCTAATGTTGAGATGTCATAAGAATGCATATGATGTGGTGGAATGAATTCCACAAGCTTGGGCACCAAGATATAGCTTGTAGAGCAATCTTTATGCTTTAAAACCTAGTTTTGGTGTAAGTGCAATTTACCAAAATCTAGGGTGCAACATGTAAAATATACCATCTAGAATATCTTTCATGACTCTTGGCATCAAGTAGAGTAAAGAGCATGAGGAGGGCACCTCATTTGATTGATCAAATAAGAAAGATAACCTTAATATGTAAATAACTAAGTTTTAAGCAAGATGACCCCTTTATATATATGCAACTTATTAAGATATATGTCCCCTTTCCCTTTTACCTTGGATAAGGGAGGAATTTTTCAAGGGATAAGAATGGAGAAATTTGTCCAAGAATGTGGATAAAGGCTTAGTGTATATAGTTGAGAAATAAAAGAAATAATCCTCCTTGCTTTGAAAATACCCCAAAAATATATAAGTGCATCCTTTTAACAAGCAAAGGATCATTTCCCTTCATTCCTTCCCTTATCTTCTTGCTTTGGATGACTACGGAGAAGCTCAGGAGCATAGGAGAACGACCATGCTAGTTTGGGTAAGTCTTGATCATCATTCATCTCGATTTCATGGTGGAAATCGTTATACAAGGTTGGTTTGTTAGTTTTCCTTACACAATTCTTCTTTCTAGCCTTCTTCTCCACCCAAACCTTGAAGAACGAACCTTGGGAAACCTTTGGATCTTCATCCACCATTAAATCTACGAAGCTTGGATATCTATATTAGATCTTAAGGCGGGTTTTATAACTCTAAACCTTTAACTGTGTTAAGTGCATCTTCTTTTCCTAGAATCGTTGCTTGTTCTTCTTCTTTACACACTTCTAAGTGTTCTTGCAAACAATTCCATGAAGAACCACCCCTATTCTTGAGGTAGAATATGATGGTGTTAATATCTATGCTTATCCTAATTTTACTTTAGCAAACGGTCCTCCACCTCTTGCTCAAACGGTTTGCAAAATCGTTTGAAAGCAAACGGTTTCACAAGAACGTTTGGGGAGCAACCGGTCCAAGACCGTTTGGATGGGTTGACTAGGTGTTGACTGTTTGGAGATCTTCTATACACATTATGGACTAATCACCCACCAAAATTCATCATCTAATTCCAAGTAAATCACCAATTGAAGGCTCATTAATAACCTAAACCCTAATCAGGTTTACTGCTGATTTCAATGATGCAATCATGTTGAAGTTTGGGTTGAGTGGCCCAAACGGTTTCAAAACCATTTTGGGATCACCCAAACGGTCTCAAGACCGTTTGGTGATCACCCAAGACCGTTTGGAGGTCTAGGGTTAAATGGGGTTGACCAATTGAGGGTCCAATCATATCAAGTTGTTGAACAATTAAATGCTAATTTTGTAACCAAAACTAGGGTTCAACTCTTAAGTGAATGACTTGGTTTTTGATAAAATAATGGGAAAACGGTTTCAACACCATTTGGAGGATGTCCAAACAATCCCAAGACCGTTTGGGGTCAGGTCATGACCCAATTGAATGATGATCCAATGGGTTCAACATCAATCAGACTCATGTTAATACATGTTGAAGGGTGATCGATTCCAAACCCTAGTCCAATCAATCCAAACCCTAATTGGTGATCAATTGAGGGTCAATTGAGGATCAAATCAGTTAAGGGATGACCTAATTGACTCAATTAATAAGTGGCTAACCTTTACTTGAACGATTGAGGGGTTCAACCTTGGAAACCCTAGCTCAATTGGAAGAGTTGACACACTTTTTGGTCCATGCGGTTTCGAGGGTGTTTGGACCAAATGGTCTCAAGACCGTTTGGGTCGAAACGGTCTCAAGACCATTTGGGACCAAACAGTCTCAAGACCGTTTGGGACCAAATGATCCCAAACTGTTTGGTGACCATGCGGTTTCAAGATTGATTTTCCCATGCAGTTTCAAAGTCAAAGTTGGCCAAACGGTCAACGAGACCAAACGGTCTTCACCTCACCTAGGGCAAACGGTCTTGATGGTGTGCTTGGCCATGCGGTCTTGAAAGTCAAACAACTCCAAACATTTTCAAAATTGTTTGGAGGTTAAAAGTGCAAAACTATTTGGGGTCTATTAAGGTCAAGAACGTTTTATGTCTTACTGGTCAAGATGGTTTAGTAGTTGATTAAACTGAACCCTAAAGGTACCTAAAGTGATTAAGGGAACAAGTAATTAGATGATTGATGCATGTAATGGTCAATGGTGAACATTACAAAAGTACCCTTAGTGAGATAGTGTGACTAATACCCCTTGGTCAAGCAAACTCTAATGACCATAATGTTGATGACATGACTTATATTATCAAGGTTGATTTGACTTAATCAAATCAACAGTGATGTAAACATCATCTAATAGTTAGAGGAGAGAGAAGACTCCCTATATGTATGAGAATCAAGTAATATACTTCCAACATGTATGAATACACATAATTAGGGTATGATCCTTCATAGTGAGATCATGGAAACCCTAATTGTGGTGATTAATAAATCTTAACTTAATTGAAGGCATTAATGGAAGTAATCTTCATACATGATGATGGTATGACCTCAATATCATGTAATATGAACAGTAAACCCTGATTTTAATGGTAATATCATGTAATATGAATAGTAAACCCTAATCTAGGGTGATGTGATGAAGTGAACAGTAAACCCTAATTTGGAGTTATGCTTTTAAGCATGAAGCTCTGTTCTTGAATTATATATGAGTAATCATTATACCTTTGAAAGTCATAAGGGGTTGAATAACCCTAATTAGATTAAAAGGACACCTAACCCTAAAAACCAGCCGTGGTGATGTGACACGGTCGTGGTATTCTGTCTGTGGCACGACCGTGTAATGAAGCACGGACGTGGTGGCTTAATCTTGCACAACCGTGCAAGATAGCACAGACGTGGTGTTCTATGATTAATTTGAAAAGAATTTGTTTTGTGCTGATATAGATATAATGTGCATGTTTTCAATTATATTAGTCATGCAGGTTGTTACCAAGAGATAATCATAGCCAGGTAAGGGTTATGATGCCACATTCATTGAAAGTATTCTTTAAGATTTGAAAACAATGATATGTTATGTTGCCTATTAAAAAGGTAACTTTTGAGATGGATAGGTTGTATGAGCCATGAAGACCATCTGTATTGTTATAATCAAAGTCATGCTGTTAAATGACTTGATGACTATATGTCACATGGTAACAAAGTGTTATGATGATCTAAGGGTTTGAACACCCCTATTTTTGAATCATAATGATGAGATGGTTAGGGATTGATATCCCAATGGTAACTGATGTGGAATGAACTTGATATAATTAGTATTCCATCTTTATAGCAATTTTTTAATGGTTTGTGTTTGAAAACATACCTAATGTTAAAAGAATGCTATAATGTGCTTAAATAATCAAGTATAATGATATCATGTAGAGCCCTGATCATAGATCCATCATTGTCAGTAGTTTAATGATGGTGAAATAGGTTTTCCTAAGGGAATTCCTGGAGAACTTACTTTTCAGTATGTTGGGGTTATGGACGTGAATATCCTTACGTCCTAATGTAGGGATTGATGTGAGATGTACTTTAAATCTCTCATCCCTTCATTACATGTTTATGCTGGGATGATGTATCACTAATCTCCTGATGATGTTGATATGCCGCATCGGTGTGAGATAAACAAGAAATCCCTCAATGGTGAAGAGAATACAGAATGCCACTGTAACTCTAAATAGTGAAGTTGCCAGAATACCCTGGAAAGCTATTATAGCAGAGACACAAGATGTCCTACATGTTGGTCCTCACACTGACTGAGGAGGATGAGGTCATAGGAATTTGGCTCTTCTGATGACCTATGTATGGTACCGATCGCGATTTTGTAATGGTCGGTTGGAGAATGAGAGGTGTAACTCATCTCCTCAGGGCATAATAATGTTTGTAAAATGTAATCAGTCGTGTAGCATAACTGCTTAGGTTGAACTACGAGAAATAATGATTGATGATGCATTGTTTAGAATATTCTAGTTAAATAACTAGTATACATGTTCTTCATATTCCTTATTGAGATATGCCGTGACATTCAATTAAGTTATAATTGAAATGATCGCCTAAGAGAATGTTGCTTTATTTAATATTAAACCTGTTGTTGAATGTTTATAGTTTTACTGCTTATTGTTACTCCTTTATTGTAATAATAAAGCTTCTGGCGGAGAGTTATAACTTTTGTTGGGACAATTATTCAAATTGTCTCACCCCCGTGGGATTTGACTTTTTAGGTAGATGCCGCGGACGAAGGAACCCATCAGTGGGTGAGCAGCAGCAACAACAATACCAGGGACAACAGTGATTCTCAGGTGGAGACACTATCTGTCAGTCTTGTAGATAGAATGTCCTATGTGTCATCTCTGTACTCTCAGGTCCTAGGAGTCAGTAGATGTTTAAAGTAGATATGAGATTTTGGCTTAATGCCTCGAGATTTTTGTATCTTACTTTGTACAGGTAATAGAGCAATTGATGTGGTAATCACTCGAGATGTGATTTTACAGAGATGTAATGATGAATCATGTTGTAAACAATTTATTATGTTTCTTTATGAAAGAGTTTTATCGTTTAAAGATCTCTTTACAAAAAGTTTTAATTTTTAGTGATTTTTAATAATCCCTCTACTAGTTAATCGCTTCCACATTCATTGATCTTAGTTTTGCGAATCGATCGTCACAATTTAGTGGTATCAGAGCTCTAGGTTTGCTGAGTCTACAGAGACATAGGACTTAGGATGTTAAGTTTGTTCTAGTGTCTTCCAGTATATCTAATAGTGTCTTCTACTCCTCAGGAGAAGAAGATAAGATTAAGGATGTATGGACCTCACAAAGAACACGTTGCAGAGAGTAGTGTTGCTGCACCTAGAGAAGGTGCAAGAAACCCATAGATAGAGCAACCTGTGCCTGAACCACCCCAGTTCAATCCAACTGACATGGGGAACCCAGCCGTCCAGACTATGTTTGGGCAATTTATGACTTCCATGACACACATAACTGATAGGATGCCTATACCTGCGCCTAGGGCACCAACCGATCCTGAAGGACAAGGAATAGGCAAGACATTTGAATGACTTTGCCAAGTTGGAGCCACAAAGTATTTTGGAACAGCTGGCCCAGCAGATGCCGACTTATGGTTAACTGAACTAGAGAAGGCCTTTAGAATCCTAAACATCCCAGAAGCCGAGAAGGTTAGACATGTTGTGTATCTACTCAAGGGGAGTGATGGTCATTGGTGGACCATGGAAGAATAGAAGAGGCCTGGTGTAGAGATTGCATGTGAAGATTTCTGACTGGAATTTATCAACAGATATTTCCCTAAGACATTTCTGGATGAGAAAATCTCTCATTTTGAGAGGTTAAGGCAAGGTCTGATGAACATTAGTGAGTATGAGGCTAAATTCATGGAGTTGTTGCAGTTCTGTCTGCACATGGCAGCTACAGATGAAGAAAGGATTAGGCATTTTGAGAAAGGGTTAAACGCTGAGTTGACTACTCCCTTGTCTACCCTAGAGAATCAAGAAAGGTTTTCTACCTTTATGGAGTCTGTCAGAAGGATAGAGAGGTTTGTAGCAGAGAAGAGACAAACTCATAATAAGAGGATGTATCCCCAGTTCCAAGGATCTTCATTTAAAGGTTTCAAGAAACCTAGGTTTTCTGTGCCTACACCACCACCTAGATCCAGTACCCAGACACAGTGGATGTCGAATAGGGGTAGAGGACGAAGCCTACCACTAGAAGGAGCTCGCAATTCAGCATCTATGTCGGTTACAGGACCACCCAGACCACAACAACTGAATAGAAACTGTTATATATGTGGGAAGATGGGACATCTGATGAAAGATTGTTGAGCCAGAGAAGTGAGTGTAACTCAACCTCAGAGGCAAAGTCAACAAGGATCGCAAAGGAGAAAGTTTCCAGGAGGAGCTAGAGGACGTGGAAAAGCGTCCCAAGCTGGATCATCAGCACCTAGTGAACGAGCACCGAATCAACTACAGGCGACGACGAGATTCTATGTGATGAATCCACCTGATGCAGTGATTAACCCTCGGGTTGAGGCAGGTCAGATGGAATTGTTATGTTCTAATATATCTACATCTTGCATTGTATATGTTTTGATTGATACGGGTGCTACACACTCCTTTATCACTCGAACAGTGATTCTTGACTGCAACTTGACTATACGTCATAGAGCAGATAGTTTGTTGCTAGAAACTCCTTTGATGGGGTCTGATGTGTTGCAGGAGGTATGTTCTCCCTGCATTCTCTTCTTTTCTGGACATCGCATTCAAGTGGATCTTATACCACTTGAGATGCATGGATTTGATATAATCCTTGGGATGGGTACCTTAGAAAGGTATAAGGTTGTCTTGTATTGTGAGTCCAAGCAAGCTGTGTTTGCTGATGATAGTGACACATGGATATTTCAAGGAGAGAGAAAGATTCTACCCACCTGTCTTGTGTCAGCTATGGTTGCTGAGAAGCTGATGAGACAAGGATGTTATGCATTCTTGGCCCATGTGGTGGATACTACCATGGATAGTCCTAACCCTGCTGAAGTTCTTGTAGTCAAGGAATTTGAAGATGTATTTCCTGAAGAACTTCCAGGTGTGCTACCGCCTCAGGAAATTGATTTTGAGATCAACTTAATTCCAGACACACAACCTATAGCACAAACACCATATAGAATGGTGCCTGCTGAGATGGCAGAACTCAAGAAACAGCTGCAAGAGTTGCTTGAGAAGGGTTTCATTTGACTGAGTACTTCACCTTGGGGTGCTCTGGTCCTTTTTGTTAAGAAGAAAGACGGGTCAATGCGGTTCTGCATTGACTATAGACAGTTAAATAAAGTAACAATAAAGAACAAGTATCCTCTACCAAGAATTGATGATCTCTTCGATCAGTTGCGTGGTGCAACCGTCTTCTCAAAGATAGATTTGAGATCGGGATATCATCAACTCCGTATTAAGGATAGTGACATACCCAAGTCTGCCTTCAGGATAAGGTATGGTCACTATGAGTTCACTGTTATGTCATTTGGACTAACAAATGCACCAGCTGCATTTATGGAACTAATGAATAGAATCTTCCGACCTCTTCTCGATCAGTGTGTTGTTGTCTTTATAGATGACATCCTAATTTATAGTAGAGATGCTCAACAACATGAACAACATCTTCGTCAGGCTCTAACCTTGCTAAGAGAACACAAGTTATATGCTAAGTTTAGCAAGTGTGAGTTTTGGTTACCGGAAGTATCTTTCCTTGGACACGTGATATCTGCCTCAGGTATTCGTGTTGACCCTAAAAAGGTAGAATCTGTTCTACAATGGGAGCAGCCGAAGACACTAACAGAGATCCGTAGTTTCTTAGGGTTGGCTGGCTATTACCAGAGGATCATTAAGAACTTCAGTTCCATAGCCTTACCTTTGACTAAGTTGACCAGGAAGGATGTTCCTTTTGTTTGGAGTGATAAGTGTCAGCAATCTTTTTAGCTGTTGAAGGAGAGGTTAACAAGTGCGCATGTGCTAGTGTTACCTAAGCAAGGGAAAGGATATATAGTTTTCTGTGATGCCTCCAAGAATGGACTTGGATGTGTGTTGATGCAGGATAAACAAGTGATTTCTTTTACTTTCCGACAGCTTAAGAAACATGAGGAAAATTATCCGACACACGACCTAGAGCTAGCTGCTGTGGTTCATGCCTTGAAGATCTGGAGACACTATCTCTATCGAGAGACATTCCAGATTTTCACTGATCATAAGAACCTTAAGTACATCTTTTCTCAGCATGAGCTTAACATGAGGCAACGCCACTGGATGGAGTTAATCAAGGACTATGATTGTACAATTGGTTACCATCCAGGGAAAGACAATGTGGTTGTTGATGCTTTGAGTAGGAAATCAGCAACACCAGCCTTAGATAGAGCACAATTGAATTCCTTGGTATGCTCTAGGAGAGATATGCTTATCTCCTTAAGGCAAGACAATGTACAGTTAAAAGTATCATTGTTAGCCGGGTTGTTAGTTGAGATGCATATAAAACCTACTCTAAGAGAGCAGATCAAGGAGGCACAACAAGTTGATGTTGCAGTTCAACATATTAGATCGGAGTATGGTAGTGAGAAATGATATGGTTTCCATGACTCATATGACCAAGTAGCCTGTTATCATGGTAGGATGATAGTGCCAGATGTGGATAACTTGAGAAAGTTAGTTCTGGAAGAAGCTCATTCTTCGATGTATGCTATGCATCCAGGAAGCACCAAGATGTATCAAAACTTGAAAGATATGTACTGGTGGCCTGGTTTGAAGAAAGACATTGTTGAGTTCGTTATACGGTGTCCTGTATGTCAGCAAGTTAAAGTTGAACACCAGAAGCCTGCAGGAACAATGCAACCATTACCCATACCACAATGGAAGTGGGATCATGTAACCATGGACTTTGTGGTTGGTTTACCTAGAACAGCCAACGGTCATGACTCCATATGGGTAATAGTTGATAGGTTAACAAAGACAGCACATTTCTTATCTGTCAAAACAACCTATTCTAGTGAGAAGCTAGCACAGTTGTATATAGATGAGATAGTACGACTGCACAGAGTCCCAGTTACCATCGTTTCTGACAGAGGTCCCCAGTTTACGAGTCATTTTTGGGAAAGACTTCATAAATCTCTAGGCACACAGTTAAGGTTTAGTACAACTTTTCACCCTCAGACTGATGGACAGTCAGAAAGGACTATACAGACTTTTGAAGACTTGCTTAGAGCATGTGTTCTTTAGTTTATAGGGAGTTGGGATCTACACCTAAGCTTAATAGAGTTTGCCTATAATAATAGCTATCAACATGGCATTGACATGGCACCTTATGAAGCTTTATATGGTAGACGTTGTAGATCACCCTTATACTGGTATGAAACCGGTGAATATCAACTTTTAGGTCCTGATCTTGTACAGCAGACTACAGAGAAGATTAAAGTAATACAACAACAGATAAAGACTGCACAGGATAGGCAGAAATCTTATGCTGATAAGCGTCGTAGACCTTTAGAGTTCCAGGTTGGAGACAGAGTATATCTCAAAGTCTCACCTTGGAAAGGAGTTCTGAGATTTGGAAGGAAAGGAAAGTTAGCTCCTAGGTTTATGGGGCCTTACCCAATCATTGAACGGATTGGAAGAGTAGACTATAAACTAGAGTTACCATCAGAGTTACAGAGGTTACACCCTATGTTTCACATTTCTATGATGAGGAAATGTCACCCTGATATAGAATCAGTTCTGCAACCTATGGAGATAGAACTGAATGATGATGTATCTTATGAGGAAGGACCAGTATCAATCCTTGATAAAAGAATTAAAAAGTTGAAAAAGAAAGACATAAGTCTTGTGAAAGTTCTCTGGAATCATCGTGGTGTAGAAGAAGCCACATGGGAACTAGAGGAAGAGATGAGGAGGAAATACCCTGCTCTTTTCTCTTAATATGTTTTGTTGATTTTGGGGACGAAATCCTTGTAAGGGGAGGATAATTTGTAACATCCCTGACCTGGGGTTATGAACTAACCCTAGGTGTTTTGCTTAAATATTTGATTAGATTCTTGTGGTTATCTTTTGATATGTAATTAAAACTGTGAGAAACATATATTTCCATTTCTGTCCTTTTTGAACAATGTTGTAATATTGTTTTGTTAAATATGGACTAATGTGCAAATTACCCAATTAGAGGGGTTAACTTGCAAATTGCACATGTTAATATGTTTCTCTGATGTTGAGACATCATAAGAATGCATATGATGTGGTGGAATGAATTCCACAAGCTTGGTCACCAAGATATAGCTTGTAGAGCAATCTTTATGCTTTAAAACCTAGTTTTGGTGTAAAGTTGAATTTACCAAAATCTAGGGTGCAACATGTAAAATATACCATCTAGAATATCTTTCATGACTCTTGGCATCAAGTAGAGTAAAGAGAATGAGGAGGGTGCCTCATTTGATTGATCAAATAAGAAAGATAACCTTAATATGTAAATAACTAAGTTTTAAGCAAGATGACCCATTTATATATATGCAACTTATTAAGATATATGGCTCCTTTCCCTTTTACCTTTTATAAGGGAGGTATTTTGCATGGGATAAGAAGGGAGAAACGTGGCCAAGAAAGTGGATAAAGGCTTAGTGGATATAGTTGAGAAATAAAAGAAATAATCCTCCTTGCTTTGAAAATACCCCAAAAATATATAAGTGCATCCTTTTAACAAACAAAGGATCGTTTCCCTTCATTCATTCCCTTATCTTTTTGCTTTGGCCGACTGAGGAGAAGCTCAGGAGTAGAGGAGAACGACCAGGCTAGTTTGGGTAAGTCTTGATCATCATTCATCTCGATTTCATGGTGGAAATCCTTATACAAGGTTGGTTTGTTAGTTTTCCTTACACAATTCTTCTTTCTAGCCTTCTTCTCAACACAAACCTTGAAGAACGAACCTTGGGAAACCTTTGTAGATTCATCCACCACTAAATATACGAAGCTTGGAGCTCTAGATCAGATCTTAAGGTGGGTTTTATAACTCTAAAACTTTAACTGTGTTAAGTGCATCTTCTTTTCCTAGAATCGTTGCTTGTTCTTCTTCTTTACACACTTCTAAGTGTTCTTGCAAACAATTCCATGTAGAACCTCCCTTGTTCTTGAGGTAGAAGATGATGGCATTAATATATATGCTTATCCTAATTTTACTTTAGCAAACGGTCCTCCACCGCTTGCTCAAACGGTCCTCCACCGCTTGCTCAAACGGTTTAAAAAACTGTTTGAAAGCAAACAGTTTCACAAGAACGTTTGGGGAGAAACCAGTCCAAGACCATTTGGATGGGTTGACCAGGTGTTAACCATTTGGAGATCTTCTGTACATATTATGGACTAATCACCCACCAAAAATCATCATCTAATTCCAAGTAAATCACCAATTGAAGGCTCATTAGTCACCTAAACCCTAATCGGGTTTATTGCTGATTTCAATGATGCAATCAAGTTGAAATTTGGGTTGAGTGGCCCAAACGGTTTTAAAATTATTTGGGGATCACCCAAACGGTCTCAAGACCATTTGGTGATCACCCAAGACCATTTGGAGGTCTAGGGTTAAGTGGTATTGACCAATTGAGGGTCCAATCATATCAAGTTGTTGAACAATTAAATGTTGATTTTGTAACCAAATCTAGGGTTCAAATTTTAAGTGAATGACTTGGTTTTTGATAAAATAATGGGCAAACGGTCTCAACACCGTTTGGAGGATGTCCAAAGGATCCCAAGACCGTTTGGGGTCAGGTCATGAACCAATTGAATGATGGTCCAATGGGTTCAACATCAATCAGACTCATGTTGATACATGTTGAAGGGTGATCGATTCCAAACCCTAGTCCAATCAATCCAAACCCTAATTTGTGATCAATTGAGGGTCAATTGAGGATAAAATTAGTTAAGGGATGACCTAATTGACTCAATTAATAAGTGGCTAACCTTTACTTGAACGATTGAGGTGTTCAACCTTGGAAACCCTAGCTCAATTGGAAGAGTTGACACACTTTTTGGTCCATGCAGTTTTGAGGGTGTTTGGACAAAACTGTCTCAAGACAGTTTGGGTCCAAACGGTCTCAAGACCATTTGAGTCCAAAAGGACTCAATACCTTTTGGGACCAAACGGTCTCAAGACCGTTTGGGACCAAACAATCCCAAACCATTTGGTGACCATGCGGTTTCAAAGTCAATGTTGGCCAAACGGTCAACGAGACCAAACGGTCTTCACCTCACCTAGGGAAAACGGTCTTGATGGTGTGCTTGGCCATGCGGTCTTGAAAGTCAATGGGACCAAACAGTCAACAACTCCAAATGGTTTGAAAACCGTTTGGAGTTAAAAGTGCAAAACCATTTGGGGTCTATTAAGGTCAAGAATGTTTGATTTCTTAGTGGTCAAGACGGTTTAGTAGTTGATTAAACTAAACCCTAAAGGTACCTAAAGTGATTAATGGAACAAGTAATTAGATGATTGATGCATGTAATGGTCAATGGTGAACATTACAAAAGTACCCTTAGTGAGATAGTGTGACTAATACCCCTTGATCAAGCAAACTCTAATGACCATAATGTTGATGACATGACTTATATTATCAAGGTTGATTTGACTTAATCTAATCAAGAGTGATGTAAACATCATCTAATAGTTAGAGGAGAGAGAAGACTCCCTATATGTATGAGAATCAAGTAATATACTTCCAACATGTATGAATACACATAATTAGGGTATGATCCTTCATAGTGAGATCATGGAAACCCTAATTGTGGTAATTAATGAATCTTAACTTAATTGAAGGCATTAATGGAAGTAGTCTTCATACATGATGATGGTATGACCTCAATATCATGTAATATGAAGATTAAACCCTAATTTTAAGGGTAATATCATGTAATATGAATAGTAAACCCTAATCTAGGGTGATGTGATGAAGTGAACAGTAAACCCTAATTTGGAGTTATGCTTTTAAGCATGAAGCTCTATTCTTGAATTATATATGAGTAATCATTATACCTTTGAAAGTCATAAGGGGTTGAATAACCCTAATTAGATTAAAAGGACACCTAACCCTAAAATCCAACCATGGTGATGTGACACGGTCATGGTATTTTGTCTGTGGCACGATCGTGTAATGAAGAATGGTCGTGGTGGCTTAAGCTTGCACAATCGTGCAAGATAGCATTGTCGTGGTGTTCTATGATTAATTTGAAAAGAATTTGTTTTGTGATGATACATATATAATGTGCATGTTTTCAATTATATTAGTCATGCAGGTTGTTACCAAGAGATAATCATTGCCAGGTAAGGGTTATGATGCCACATTCATTAAAAGTTTTCTTTAAGCTTTGAAAACAATGATATGCTATGTTGCCTATTAAAAAGGTAACTTTTGAGATGGATAGGTTGTATGGGCCATGAAGACCATCTGTATTTTTATAATCAAAGTCATGTTGTTGAATGACTTGATGACTATGTGTCACACAGTAACAAAGTGATATGATGATCTAAGGGTTTGAACACCCCTATTTTTGAATCATAATGATGAGATGGTTAGGGATTGATATCCCAATGGTAACTGATGTAGAATGAACTTGATATAATTAGTACTTCTTCTTTATAGAAATTGTTTTAATGGTTTGTGTTTGAAAACATACCTGATATTAAAAGAATGCTATAATGTGCTTAAATAATCAAGTATAATGATATCATGTAGAGCCCTGATCATAGATCCATCATTGTCAGTAGTTTAATGATGGTGAAACAGGTTTTCCTAAGGGAATTCCTGGAGAACATACTTTTGAGTATGTTGGGGTTATGGACGCGAATATCCTTACGTCTTAATGTAGGGATTGATGTGAGATGTACTTTAAATCTCTCATCCCTTCATTACATGTTTATGTCGGGATGATGTATCACTAATCTCCCGATGATGTTGTTAATGCTGCATCGGTGTGAGATAAACCAGAAATCCCTCGATGGCAAAGAGAGTACAAAATGCCACTGTAACTCTAAATAGCGAAGTTGCCAGAATACCCTGGAAAGCTATTATAGTAGAGACACGAGATGTCATGCATGTTGGTCCTCACACTGACTAAGGAGGATGATGTCATAGGAATCTGGCTCTTCTGATGACCTATGTATGGTACCGATTGCAATTTCGTAATGGTCGGTTGGAGAATGAGAGGTGTAACTCATCTCCTCAGGGCATAATAATGTTTGTAAAATGTAATCAGCCATGTAGCATAACTGCTTAGGTTGAACTATGAGAAACAATGATTGATGATACATTGTTTAGAATATTCTAGTTAAATAACTAGTATACATGTTCTTCATATTCATTATTGAGATATGCCTTGACATTCAATTAAGTTATAATTGAAATGATTGCCTAAGAGAATGTTGCTTTACTTAATATTAAACATGTTGTTGAATGTTTATAGTTTTACTGTTTATTGTTACTCCTTTATTGCAATAACAAATCTTCTGGCGGAGAGTTATAACTCTCACTGGGACAATTATTCAAATTGTCTCACCCCCGTGGGATTTGATTTTTTAGGTAGACGCCGCGGACGAAGGAACCCATCAGTGGGTGAGCAGCAGCAGCAGCAATACCAGGGATAATAGTGATTCTCAGGTGGAGACACTGTCTGTCAAGTCTTGTAGATAGAATTTCGTATGTATCATCTCTGTACTCTCAAGTCCTAGGAGGCAGTAGATGTTTAAAGTAGATCTGAGATTTTGGCTTTATGCCTCGAGATTTTTGTATCTTGCTTTGTACATGTAACTGAGAAATTGATGTGGTAATCACTCGAGATGTGATTATACAGAGATGTAATGATGAATCATGTTGTAAACAACTTATTATGTTTCTTTATGAAAGAGTTTTATCGTTTAAAGATCTCTTTACAAAAAGTTTTAATTTTTAGTGATTTTTAATAATCCCGCTGCTAGTTAATCGCTTCCGCATTCGTTGATCTTGGTTTCGCGAATCGATCGTCACAACCCATGTCAACGAAAATAGATATAAAGCAAGAAGAAGACAAATTAGAATGAAATAACTCCATCTGACATGTCACCACTCACGGGTTGACTAATGTCTCTGGCTGACTCATGCATAGAATCTAGTTGCTGCCTGTTGTTGCCCCCATCCTCTGCTTCCTTGAGCAGTCAATCCAGCTTGGGACACTTGCCCATGTCCCCATCCTCTTGCACCACTGTTCTGATATCTCTATGAGCCCTACTAACTCAGCCTCAGTTATTGAGTCACTTTATCATCCCTCATCAAGAACTCCCACTTCAGATGTCCCACTTGTCCGCATGTGTGACAGGCTCGGGTCCCAATCTGTAGCTTAGATGGACCTATCACTGATGTTGATGCAACATTCTGGGCTCCTGAGGGAAGAAAGCTACGGCCTATGCCCTTGCTTGGTGACCATTTTGTCGAATCACTAAACCTCTACGACGGTGGCGATATAGAAAATCTCAACTTCTTGAAGCCACCAGACAATTGCCCTTGAAACTGTGCAGACCGCTTCTTGGTACTTGCCTCTCTCTTCTCTTTCATATATCATTCTATCCTTTGAAAAAACTCCACAAACATAGCAAACCTCTCCCGATTCTCCAAGACAGCAGTTGGGGTAGACAACTCAACATTCAACCCCTTCTCAAAATGACGAATCCTCTCTTCTTCTGTCACAAACTATGTGAGGAAAAAACCTCAACAACTCCATAAATTGTGCCTCATACTCATGGATCACCATGGATCCCTATCGAATCCTCTCAAACTGACTGATCTTCTCATCTAGATACATATGTGGAAAGTACCAGCTTTTAAGTTCTCATAGGAACGCCTCCCAACCAACCACAACACCATGTCTCTTCTCCTTCTCTATGGCCCACCAATGGCCAACTCTCCCTCTCAGAAGGTACACAACATGCTTCACCTTATCCTCTTCAGGGATATTTAGGATCTTGAAAGCCTTTTCAAGCTTAGTCAGCCACATATCAGCATCCACTGGATCAGTTGTTCCAGCATACTCAACTGCCCCATCATGGAGAAGCCACTCAAAAGTCTTTGTAGTTCCTAAAGACTCAGCATGGGGGAACAGGTGCCCTAGATTGAGGTGCAGGCATCCTATCCTCCATATGAGTCATTGTTGCCATAAAGTGCCTAAAAAGTGATTGAAAGCCATGGTTCTCTATCATGGGTGGGTCAAACTAGGGGACTTCAGGCACCCGATCTTCATGTGCCTAATTCTTTGCACCACTACCAGCTGCAGCAACACTGCTCTTGGTAGCATGTTCTTTGTGTTCTCCAAACATCTTTTTATCTTTCTCTTCTTCTTCTGCATAAGAAGAAGTGACTATAAGACAAACTCGAGGACAGTATAACAGACATAGACCCTAACCCTAGGTCCCTATAGACTCAGTGAACCTAAAGCTCTGATACTAACCAAATTGTGGTTTTCCATTCCATGAAAAAATGAGATTACTCAAAACATAACCACGGAAAAGAGATTACAAACTTATTAGATGAAAACACCAAAAATTAAAACCTTTTTTCATAAAATCACCATATAGAAAGAACCTTTACACATGAGCACTTTCATGCCTCAAAGCATCCTCAGAACATGTTGTCAACCTGTAATAAGAGCATTATTCCAAAACACATGTACAAGAACATGTCACATATGATATACAAAGGCTCATAAAGAAAACACATTCACAAAACATCTACAAAATGTTCCCCAAATAATCGAGTGTACAGGGATGACTCTAGGATGCTATCCACAAGGACATCCAACAACACTTCCAACCTTATCAGCTACTGCTCCTCTTGCTATTGCTCAATCTCCTTAGCATGACCTCTACCTCCTCGTGCTCGTCCACCTAAAAATGTTGTTAACCAATGGGGTGAGACACACAGTCCCATTGAGAGATATAACTCTTCACCAACTCTATTATTATCACAGATAAGATAAACTGAGCAGTAAAATAAACAATAGGGATAACAAATACTGATGACTTATGAATATCTTAATAATTAAAAAGGAATATGAATCACATGTATATTTTCTACCAAAAACATTGTATAAAAATCACCATCAACCAACATTTTCATATTTAATCCTATACAATTATACTAAATGGCTGATTACATATTCATTATGCCCTGAGGATTTGAATCGTACCATTCAAATCCAACCGACCACTATATGTATATAGTCAAAGTTAGTGTCGGATGAGGTCTAATGGAAGAGTTAGAATCCACAACCTCATTCCCTTGGTCAGTACGAGGACATTAGCAGTGACATTATTAGTCAGACTGCTATTAGTGATTTATAGTCCAGTTGTACAAATTTAGCCCTCCTTGGTACAGGTCATAGTGCTCATAAGTTATGACCGCAACCACACTCTTTACTAGGATATGACTGTAGACATTCCAGTATCTAAAATTGAGCTACAACCCCATTTGTAATCATTATTGGGGTTTGACCACAGTCAATCCCATTCATACACATTTAGGACACAAGGAGATACTTCAACTTGTGCCCCACATATTTAACAATATGCGCTCCAAGTTAAACTCATTTCACCATTCAGCAAGTGTTGACGTTGAATGGATCTATGGCACAGGGAAAACTACACTATTAGATTTCACTTGATTAGTTAGATCAATTCAAACATCTTTAAGCATCAATCAATTTACAACGTATAACCTCTAAACAAGATCTACATAAAAAAGGCATAACTCATTATCAAAACATATTATTTTCACAGTCAGTGTGATCTCATCACATCATGTTTCTTTATGCTGACTATTCACCATATGTCCATCATCGGGACTAATGTCCATCACAAGGACCACATGTCCATCATAAGGACCAATGTCCATCACAAGGACCAATGTCCATCACAAGGACCAATGTCCATCACATCATAACCACCATAGCTAATACTTGGCTATGTACATCAATCATTATCACCTGCATGGTTAGAAGTTGATAACAAGAAGGAAAAACATCATCATCTCATAGAACTTCATGGTATTCATTCACATCATACATTTTACATCATAAAAATTAGAGTTTCACTTTACTCGATTAGGGTTTGCAAGGTTGGATCATCCACCACCCTTAGATTGTCACTTCCTCATCATCATGAGATGTTTTATGGGACATACAAGCATGTTTCTTGTTATCATTATAAAACTTGCTATGTAGTTTAGGAACATAACCCTCACATCCTACATACAACTCCTCCATGTGTTATTACATCATCACCATGAAACCCCAACATCAACAAGAAGCATCACTACACCACATAAGGGTATTAGTTAGGGTTAGGGTTAGGGTTAAGGTATCGGCCACCACACTAAAGCGTGATATCAGCCTCCACACTAAGGTATGATATTGGCCTCCACACTTAGGTATGATATCGGCCTCCACACTTAGGTATGATATCAACCTCCAAACTAAGGTATGATATCGGTCTCCACACTGAGGTATGATATCGGTCTCCACACTAAGGTATGATATCGGCCACCACACTAAGATAGTGTATCGATTAACCCTAGATATCGGGCAACCAAACCTAGGTAGGGTATCGGCCTACCAACTCAAAGGTGATTATCATTTTATCATCACTTTGTATTGGGCTCAACACCACTTGTATCGTACTCAACACTTCCATGAGAGTATGTCGGTCAAAGTACAATAAAAGATATCAATTTAGAGGTATAAGAGAAGGTGTATCGATCTCTCTATTCCTTAGGGTATCGACCTATGTACCTCATGGTGTATCGACCACATAGACCTACATAGGATATCGATCATTAGGGTTGGTGGTATCAGTTAGGCTTCAAGGAATATGCTTCTTACCTCTAACCAAGATGTGTCGGCTAGGGAGTATCGGTTTGCAAAGGTGTGTTAGTTTGCACATGTATCAGATTAGGGTTACCCATGACGACGTCCACACTTAACTAGAAGCATGGAAACTCAACACTCTTCTCACTGGCCATCAAAAGATCATAACGTGCCACATCAAAAGAAGCATATCGGTTTAGACAAGGCATTTTGACCTAGCACATCATATCGGTTTACACCTCATATTATATTAGTCATCTTTGACCTCTAGATGACGATACTATCAAAGCAATTAAAAGTCTCTTAGAGTGTCTAGGGTTGGGCCAATAGTGTCTCTTAACACCTTCTTTTTTCTTCCCATCCCATCAGAGTTGTGTCTCGTGACAGCAACTTAACATAGTTCTATTCTCAAAACTGAACACAAGGCTACCAAGAAAACTACTAGCATGCAAGAAAGAGATAACGAGCTAAGGATAACTAGCAAGATAATAAGTAGAAAGGTGATAATAACAAAGTAGGGTTAGAGTTATATAACCCGCCTCAAGAACAACTACCAAGCTCCAAGCTTCCCAAGCTCAAGGTAGAAGAAGGTCCTCCTATCTCAATCTCCACAACACCTCCAAGAAGGAAGATAGGACCATGGTCAAGGGAGAGAAAAAGAGAGAGAAAGGAAGGTACCGAGGTTCATTGCCAAGGAAAAGAAAGAAGAGAAAGAAAGCTAGAAAACCATGGCTTACCCAGGAAGAAGATGAATGAGAGCACCACTAGCTTCTAGATCACCCACCAATATCCAAGGGAGAGGGATCTTCAAGATCAAGGCTAGACACCAAGGAAATCAATCAAGGATTTCCAAAAGGAGCTTCTTGCATGAGAAGGAAGATGTATATATACATGGTCGAAGAGAGAGAGAGAGCAAGGGAAATGTGTCACCACCTTAGAACCCTAGAAGACACTTGTCCAAGGAGAAGGGACACATGCCACACCATGCAACAAGGTGATAGAACATAAGTCTTGCCCACTTGGTCACCATGCAAGGTCAAGGTCGACACACCCACCTTCCTCCTACACAAACTTATAGGGATGAAACCCTAAGTCACAAACTGATATGGCACTCCTTTAGAGTCACCACAACCTGATATGGTGATCCTCAAGGTGCCACAAACTGATAGGATTCCCCACAAGACATCCTCAACTTATACCAAGCATCTTCAAGGAAACCACAAACTGATACAAGGTATCACCAAGGCTCTCAAGCTCGAGACAACACTCCAAAGAGCAAGACATACATCAAACATGTGCCCAAAGCACCACCAAATATGTCACCACTCAACCAAGGACAAAACAAGGTACCAACACTTCCTCTCTTCTCTATATGATGCCAAGAGAGAGAAGGAACGTTCTAGAGGTAGCATACTTGCATATCAACCCCTACTCTGAGAAAATTGCAAGTTGCACAAAAACCTCACCACAAAGTGCAATTATCAAGCAACAAGCTCAAACAAGGAACACCAACCTCCAACATCCCTAATTACATCTCACATGATTAGAGAAAGGAGCTAAAAAACACAATTAAGAAAAACAAATAGGGTTTGCCCAAATGTGGGTCAGGGTCATTACAAAAAGAGTTTGATATGTTATGAATGATAAACTCTCCAATAAGGAGTTACATGATATGTGAAACTATTATTTGTAGCTGGAAATAAAAACTACCTAAATAGATCCTCCACGGTAACTTTAAGTATCTTTTCTTTTGGTGCCTTCTTCACATGATGTCCATTTTGCATAAAACAACAATCAAATCTAAAACATTGTGAAACAAAAACGACAATCAATAAAAAAGTTATAGTAATGTGTAGGGGAAATAAAATATTCACAAGTAGGTTAACCATATAATCATCCATAACATCAATAATGATTACAAAATTGATAAACCATTTTCTTGTTTTATCCTCACCACCCGTATAATGTTTTCTCAATGATGTACCCACTCTTTAGGGGAGCCTCTTTATGGGAACACTCTTTAAGGGTTTTGGTCCCTGCAATGGACATTTCATAACCTTCCCTCACACAGGCTTGGTTTCATACATAGGCCTTTTGTTCCAGTCTTGTCCTGAGGTGACCTGCTACTCCAGGCTTGATCACCAATCATCCCCATGATGACATTATTCACCCCATGCTCTTTAACTCACTTGAGATCGATATAGGATTTGAGAAGGTTATAGTTATATGAGATGATATACAGTCACTTTATAGATTGCAGGAAATCAACATGCAAGCATTTAATTACAATCCAATTGGGAAAACTCTAAGAAACCGCATGAGTTGGTTAAGGATATTAGTCATAGTTGTAATGTAAAGACCACAAAATCTTTACTAAATAATCATGGTAAACAAAAACACCAATGTAAAGCAGCATAAGTAAAAACCTTGACTATATTCAATTGTATAAAGAGTACTTTACAAAATTCTCCAAAAGGGAGTACAACTTTATACAAACAACAAGATCCAGGTAGAGGGAGATTAAAACCAAATCAATATTGTCTCCAAATAAAGACAACTTAATATATAGGTAACTATGTCCAAGCTACAAGGTTAAACTCCTTATCCTTATCCTTAGGTAGATTCACCAAGCTTCAACTACGTACTCTGATCCTATACCTGGATGGTTGGGATCATCTAGTAAGAGAGAGATAAAATTATGTGTTAATCAAAAGGATAAGGACAATTATAAGGTACAACATTGCATAAATAAAAGATCCATTAAACTAAGAGATTTCAAGAGTATGAGGCAAGTATAATAAATGAGAAATGAAAATATGCCATAGTAAATCAATCCACAATAATCAAGATAGCATGAATAATATTAAGACACAAAATCATACCAATGTAGAGTGAGGCACCTACCGGACCTATACCAAGAGGAGACGGGAACATGCACATCCCAAACCTCAAATATATATAATGTGGCAGGGGGACTAAAACCCCAGTGCCTGGAAGGAGGACTAAAACCTCAGTGCCTATACAAAGTGGCAGGGGGACTAAAACCCCAGTGCCCTATGTATGGTTTGTACTCATGTACACTACATTGTCATTTGGCCAAAAATACATCATGCTAAATAGTTCACTTGGAAGTAGTGAAAATATAATTATCATTGCATCATAACAAAAGGGGAATAACACCCATGAAATAAATCAAGTAAATGTGCCAACATTGGCAATAGAAATATTCAAGTATCTCAAATATATGAGACAACATAGGCAATAGCAAGATCCAAATAATCCAAATAGATGAGCCACAATGGCATTAGAAAAATCAATTGAATAAAGAGCCAATAAAGACCGTAGAAAAATATCAAGGCTAACACATTAGGAATCTGGGGCAGGATAAAATACCAAACTAGAGGATTAGGGTATGCATTTCAGATTATATGTTCAAAACCATAAATGGGGATCACATACATAAATAGGGTCTCATACTTAAATAGGGCTCACATACATAGGGGTCACATACATAAATAGGATCCACATACATAAATAGGTATCACATATATAGGGGTCACATACATAAATAGGATCCACATACATAAATAGGCTTCACATACCTAAATAGGGGTCACACACATAAATATGCTTCACATACCTTATTGAAGATTCACATAACCATCATTATCACCAATTAGATTGTATCCAAGATCATTTTACCTAATTACAAATATTTCACAAGAATTAGCATTTATTGAGCATAAATTATAAAGAAAGATACCCATTTTAGACCTTTTATGGAAACCTTTGATTTAGGACTCAAAACTAGGACCAAAAGATCACTTAGGTTTCACTGATTAGGAAAACATATCGTATTTCTCATTTTGGAGTTAAAATGAATTAATTATGATTTTTAGAACATTTAACATACTCAAAATGGCACTCAAAGAAAACTTTGAAAAAGGAAATATAATCATGGCTCAAAAACCACAAATTCGGATTCTAGATGAAAAATATTTTCCAACGACTATTTATTTGCATTTTTCTGAGCAAGGACCAATTTACTATAAATTAAAGAAATTGGACCAATCCGATGGAAAAAATATGCCACGAGGGCAAAAAGGCTAGCGAGAGAGATAGAGAGCCTCGGTCAGGGGTGAGTAAAAAATGGCAAAATATCAAATTTCCCTTGGCATTGAAATGCGAAGGTGAGCACGCGTGAGGGAAAAATCGTAAAAATGCTACACGCCATCTTCTTCCCCTCCCCCAGTCATGGCCGCGAGGAAGGACCTTGGCTATTTGGGTGTTTTCGCATTTCTCAACCAAAATGTGAGTTCAGATACTCAAAACGAAGAGGACGCAAAGGTGAAATCACCAGAGTGGTTTATTGGTATGATGATATCACAAAGTAGCTGGGAAACTCATCGCAAAGGCTGGGATGAGGTTGGGGTGTCGGTGGCTAACGGTGGGTGCCTCGGATAAATTGGTCCAGCGAAAAAGTTCACAATGGGTCGACGAAGATGAGGGGGGTTCTATAAATAGGTGAGGAAGTGTGAAGTGATGAAACGCAGAGGGAGAGGAGAAGTCATGGTCAATGACATTAGGCATTTTGGCCATGGTGCACGGGGGTAGACGTGCCAGGGCTTAAACGGTGCGGCTTGAGGAGATGAACTCAACGAGGGTGAGATATCAAGGAATGGTTGAGAGGTGAGAGAGAGTGACGTCGGGGCCGAGGCGTATGAAGAAATGATCAGGCTGGAGGTTAGTGATGATGTGGATGTTTTCAGATTGAACGGTGATCAAATCTTTGTCGTTGGATGGAGTCCAAGGGTGTGTAATAGGAAATCAAAGCAGACTGTGTTGTTATGCATGAAATAAATGAAATTAATTGATTTGATTCATCTACCAAAGTCACACTATATCCAAAGCTTATAAAATCAATTTGAAGGGTCAAATAAATTACAAAACCACCAAAATTTAACCTTAGGTTAATTACAACTCCTAGATCAATGCTATGCAATTAGTTTCTCATTTTACACACATTTTGGCCCTTAAATTCTATATTGGCTATTAATGTATATATTAATGCATAAAATGAATGATTATTTGTGAAAAGAGTCTTTTAATGACATAAGTGAGTGAAATTTGAGATATTAGATAAATATCAATATTTAGAATCATATATCACCATATTATCCTCTCATTAATGCATTAAGGTCCATATGGAGGAGAGATAAAGTAAAGGGGTTAATTACTCCTATACATTAACTCAAATACACATTATTACTCATATCTTATCCAAAAAGATATAAAAAGCTCCAAATTAACATTATCCACTAATTATCTTTCATTAAAAGCCACATTGTGTTATTTTAGTCCTCAATAATCACATTAAGTGGGTTATTAGTGCAAAACCGCCTACATTATCATAAATGTGGGTAGATTGTGAATTACATCCTCAAGAAAGTCTCAATTTCAATATGTATACCAAAAAGGTCACAAAAGATAGTGAAATTTATGAAAAAGGTCCAAAAGGACTATAAAGTGAATAAAAGCTCAAAAGTGGGTAAATTGCATAAAGGCCCTTGAGATTCAGTCGTTTACATTACTCCACCCCTTAAAGAGGATTTTGTCCCCAAAATCACAACAAGAGGGAAGAGAGGGTGAGTGTGTAACATCCCAACAATAGGTAACTAGGTGTTACTTCAAAATTTTGGTACTTTACAAGCTCTACCTATAAGCCAAGTCTCACAAAGGTTTCCACTATCCTTATAACATTTTTATCAAACATAATATAATTAACACTTTGGCTAACAAGCATAATCTCCATCATGAAAAAGCATCATCTTTATTATTCCATTACTTGTGTCATATTTTACTCACATTCGTTGTAATAAGGATTACATCTCAACATTAAGCACAGTGTATTACCCTTATTTATCCCATTAAGGGTTTTAAGCACAATTCGGGTTTACTAAGCAAATCTCAACATCTAATAATGTATTAGGTCACAAACCTTAATAACTTGAATTCATTCTCCATTATCCTCATAGTAACATCATATATGATTATCATAGATTATTTTATAAGAAAAGATAATATTATCAACAAATTATTAGGTCAACAACCATCCCAAATAATGTCAGATTAATTTCTTAAAACTATATTACACATTCTCAAATTAATGACATCATTAATCATTTTCTCAATTACACTCCATATTATAAATTATACTCTTAACATCACATTAGGCATCTATGCATGCTTATGTGAACCCAAATACTCATAATCATATTTGAGTCATTGCATGTGTTTTAGTGAATAAGATGGAAAATATTAAACACTAATGAATTGATTTATATACTAAATCATGATAAGGTGATTAATGGAATGTATATTATGGAACAAGGTGATATGCCTTACATATATAGATAACTTGATCACAATTATGATTTGGTGACTATAATCCATCTCGATGTATCAAGGTATATTATGTGATGATGACACCTAAGTCACTAATGTATCATGAAGGCGTCAAAGATATGTATGTATTTATTGTCAAGGCTAGATGATTACACATTAGGGTTTAGGTCATCATGACCATTACATGTTATGCCTATTAAGGATGCATTAGAACCATTTATCTTACTAACCATACTATTAGGGTGACATGGTCAACATTAAGTGTATTCACAATTAGTGATTAATAACCCACTATTATGTGCATCAAGAATATGTGAAGGTTCAAGCATATGAACTATCACTTAGATGACTTATTGTACATATATTAATTTGTATATAAACAAACAAGATGAACTATAATTATAATATTTTTGCTCAGTACTAATCACATAGGATCACTAATCTCTCAGGGTTTCCAAAATAGAGTAACTTGATTTCAAATGTATTAGGGGAGTCCACCCCCTTAAAGAGGATTTCGTCCTCGAAATCAACAACTCTAAAATCTAACAAGGTATAAAAAGTACTACTACTAAAGTCCAATATACAAAAGGGTTGAGGTAAATCTATGCATGGGATCCAACACTTAGTTGTCCCACTAAACACCATTATCAACCTCAAAGCCTAATCATAGGGTAGGATACTCTCAAACATGAAATTCTAAGGCTCCTATAAGGACACATAAGGGGATTCTATATGACTAACCAAAGAATAATATACTAGTTTCAAAAGGTTACTCAACAATAAGATAATTTGTCCAAAGGTATGCTATTTTGGGACAGTCGGTATCAGCTCAGGCCAGGCCGGTGTCATATGGATATGGGAGTCCTCATAAGACAAGCTAGTGGTGCAGTGGAAAATATTTCTAGCCCCCAGATTCTGACCCTTTATAGACACCTTTGCTTTCAACTTATTCCCTAGTAGTAACCTAATAGACCAATCACAAAAACGTAGACAAATTATATTTCTAATACGAAATTATTATGTTCCTAAATCAATCTTTCATCATTGGTCAACTCTAAGGTGAAAAGCTTACTAAAGGGAAACTATATAAGGTAAGGGTTTATAACTAGGAGACAAATTAAATTAGTCAAGACTCCTATTACCTTGATGCTCCTATACCATGCTGTAAAGACCACAAAAACTTTACTAAATAATCATGGTAAACAAAAACACCAATACAAAGCAGCGGAAGTTAAAACCTTGACTATATTCAATTGTATAAAGAGTACTTTACAAAATTCCCCAAAAGGGAGTACAACTTTATACAAACAATAGGATCTAGGTAGAGGGAGACTAAAACTAAATCAATATCGTCTCCAAACAAAGACAACTTAATATATAGGTAACTATGTCCAAGCTACAAGGTTAAACTCCTTATCCTTATCCTTAGGTAGATTCACCAAGCTTCAACTGCACACTCTGATCCTATACATGGATGGTTTAGATCATCCAGCAAGAGAGAGATAAAAGTATGTGTTAATCAAAAGGATAAGGACAATTATAAGGTACAACATTGCATAAATAAAAGATCCATTAATCTAAGAGATTTCAAGAGTATGAGGCAAGTATAATGAATAAGAAATGGAAATCTACCATAGTAAATCAATCCACAATAATCAACATAGCATGAATAGTATTAAGACACAAAATCATACCAATGTAGGGTAAGGCACCTACCGAACCTACACCAAGAGGAGAGGGGAACATGCACATCCCAAACCTCAAAATATATATAATGTGGTAGGGGGACTAAAACCCCAGTGCCTGGAAGGAGGACTAAAACCTCAATGCCTATACAAAGTGGAAGGGGGACTAAAACCCCAGTGCCCTATGGGTGGTTTGTACTCATGTACACTACATTGTCATTTGGCCAAAAATACATCATGCTAAATAGTTCACTTGGCAGTAGTGAAAATATAATTATCATTGCATCATAACAAATGGGGAATAACACCCATGAAATAAATCAAGTAAATGTGCCAACATTGGCAATAGCAATATTCAAGTATCTCAAATAGATGAGCCAATATAGGCAATAGCAAGATCCAAACAATCAAAATAGATGAGACACAATGGCATTAGAAGAATCAACTGAATAAAGATCCAATAAAGATAATAGAAAAATATCAAGGCTAGCACATTAGGAATGTGGGGCAGGATATAATCCCAAATTGAAGGATTAGGGTATGCATTGCACATTATATGTTCAAAACCATAAATGGGGATCACATACATAAATAGGGTCCACATGCTTAAATAGGGCTCACATACATAGGGGTCACACACATAAATAGGATCCACATACATAAATAGGTGTCACATACATAGAGGTCACATACATAAATAGGATCCACATACATAAATAGGATTCACATACATAAATAGGGGTTACATACATAAATAGGCTTCACATACCTTATTGAAGATTCACATAACCATCATTATCACCAATTAGATTGTATCCAAGATCATTTTCCCTAATTACAAATATTTCATAGGAATTATTATTTATTATGCATAAAGTATAAAGAAAGATACCCATTTTAGACCTTTTATGGAAACCTTTGATTTAAGACTCAAAACTAGGACCAAAATCTCACTTAGGTTTCACTGATTAGGAAAACATATCTTATTTCTCAATTTGGAGTTAAAATGAATTAATTATCATTTTTAGAACATTTAACATACTCAACGTGGAAATAAAAGCAAACTTCAAAAAAGGAAATAGAATCATGGCTCAAAAACCACAAATTTATATTCTACGTGAAAAATTCTTTCCAACGACTATTTATTTGCTTTTTCCAGAGCAAGGACAAATTTACTATGAATTAAAGAAATTGGACCAATCAGATTGCAAGAAAATGCCATGTAGGCAAGAAGGCTAGCGAGACAGAGAGAGCCTCGGTCAGGGGCAAGTAAAAAAATGGTAAAAGACCAAATTGCCCTTTGTGTTAAAACACGAAGGCAGGAATGTGTGAGGGAAAAAGCATAAAAACACCAAACGCCATCTTCTTCCCCTTGCCTAGACATGGCCGCGAGGAAGGACCTTGGCTATTTTGGGTGTTTTCACATTTCTCAACCAAAACATGAGTTCAGATACTCAAAATGAAGAGGACGCAAAGGTGGACTCACCAGAGTGGTTTATTGGTATGGTGATATCACAGAATAGCCGGGAAATTCGCCGTAAAGGCTGGGATGAGGTTGGAGTGTCGGTGGCTAACGGTGGGTGCCTCGGATAAATTGCTCCAGCAAAAAAGTTCACAATGGGCTGGTGAAGCTGAAGGGAGTTCTATAAATATGTGAGGAACTGTGAAGTGCCGAAACGCAGTGGGAGAGGAGAAGCCATGGCCGGTGCCATTAGGCATTTCGGCCATGATGCACGAGGGAGGACATGCTAGGGCTTAAACGGTGCGACTTGAGGAGACGAACTCAACGAGGGTGAGATCTCAAGGAATGGTTGAGAGGTGAGAGAGAGCGATGTCGGGGCTGAGGCGTCTGTAGAACTGATCGGGCTGGAGGTTAGTGATGACGTGGATGTTGTCAGATCGAGAAGCGATCAAATCTTGGCCGTTGGATGGAGTCCAAGGGTGCGTGATAGCAAATCGAAGCAGACTATATTATTACACGTGAAATAAATGAAATTAATAGATTCGATTCATCTACCAAAGTCACACCATATCCAAATCTTATAAAATAAATTCGAAGGGTCTAATAAAGTCCAAAATTTAACCATAGGTTAATTACAACTCCTAGATCAATGATATGCAATTAGTTTCTCATTTTACATACATTTTGGCCCTTAAATGCTATATTGGCTATGAATGCATACATTAATGTATAAAATGAATGATTATTTGTGAAAAGACTCTTTTAATGACATAAGTGAGTGAAATTCGAGATATTAGATACATATCAATATTTAGAGTCATATATCACCATATTATCCTCTCATTAATGCATTAAGGTCCATATGGAGGAGAGAGAAATTAATGGGGTTAATTACTCCTATACATTAACTCAAATACACATTATTACTCATATCTTATCCAAAAAGATATAAAAAGCTCCAAATTAACATTATCCACTAATTATCTCTCATTAAAGGCCACATTGCATTATTAGTCCTCAATAATCACCTTAAGTGGGTTATTAGTTCAAAACCCCCTACATTATCGTAAATGTGCGTAGATTGTGAATTACATCCTCAAGAAAGGATCAATTTCAATATTGATGCCATAAAGGACACAAAAGATAGGGAAATTTATGGAAAAGGTCCAAAAGGACTAGAAAGTGAATAAAAGCTTAAAATTGGGTAAATTGCAAAAAGGACCCTGAGATTTAGTCTGTTACATGTAACCACATACCTTTCTCATATGTAAACTCAAAGTCCAAGCAATAAGTGCAGTTTGAGATTAAGCAGCCAATCACCCTAAAATTAATGCATAGAACCCAAGTATTTTGACTTTGTTTGAAATCTACCATTAGAACTTACTAAGGTTCCAAGTTAGGGTTTTGGGATCAAATTAGGGGTTCATTAGGGTTTTGGCTTCCCAAACCTTAATTACCACTTTTCATGCCCTTTTAACTCACAAACCTAATTTTGATATTATATGCATTATTAATCTCACATGAAGTCAAAGATATCCTTTTTATCCAAAAAGACTAAACTCTATCTGTCAAATTTATTTAAGCATGTTATGATCATTAAACTTAAGAAAATAGGGTTTCCTTGCTTTTAATATATTAAAGTTAGCAACTGTATACACTTTTGGAATTCAATGTAGATCCATACCTTGAAACTATTTTTGTGGGAATCCTTGTATTTGTTTTTATCAATTTTCATATACAAATTATCAGAATTGGACATTCCTATGAATTACTATGATTTTTATGAAATTAAATAAATTATTGCCAATGAGGGCTCGCTACCTAGGAGATGAACTTGGGTCCTGACCTTACAAACTAGGTAGGACGAGCCAATGGGCTCATGCCAGCTTGGTCATCTACACACACATGGACGCTTGTTGTTCACGGGAAAGAAAGGAGAAAAGGATGGAAAGGTCCTTACCTATACTAAAGATAAGTCATGGGCAAAGGGGTAAATTCCCCAAAGGTTTTCTTCAACCTTAGCTCTTTCTCTTAGGTGAGTAGGTAGTCAACTCATCTATTCACTTTTAGATCCCACCCCTCAGGGCGATCAAGAAGAGCACCAGAGCCTTCGTCGTGCCTCCACGAACCCACCGAGGGCTACAGTTTCCCAAGAGGTGGCCAGAGTTGATAGTACAGAGAAAAGGTATCTCTAGTGAGATAATAGAGAGAGGTAGAGGTGAAGGATGAGACTAGCAGAGAAATTGAAGAAGATATTACTTCTTTAGTCTCACAGAGTCTCAAAATGATGTTTATCATCCCATAGAATGGTGGTATCCCCTTTTATAGCATATGGATATGGTGGATAGGTCGGTGAGAAACTGAGAACTATAGAAAAGTTTAATATCCTTCCAAAGGTGTCATAACTTTGGATGAGTCTATGCATTTTTCTCTCATGAATCTACTAGAGAGATTTCCAGATTTGATCATTATCTGAGTTGAGAGGAAATTGATCGAGAAAGTTATCATTACTGAGTCTCTATTTCTTTTTTCCTGATCTATGCACCGTCAGATCATGATATGATGACCCAAAAAACACACGCAAAAAGGAGCGAGTTTTTTTTATTTCATTTCCAAATCGATTTAAATTGTGACATTTAATACTTATTTCCATAATCCACCCACGTTATAAGCCTAGATAAATTCATATCTATCTTTCATTTTATCCTTTTAATCCCAAATTTTAAACGAAGGTCTTATATACTTTTATCTAAGTTTATGAAAGATTAGAGGCCAAAATACAAAACTTAGACACTTTTCTTTATCTCCAAGTCTCCCCTTTTAAATACTTTATTTAAAGAAATAGATTAATTCTTTTCTCTTTCTAACCTAGACATATTTCTTATTTTGATTACTTTCCTCATTAACAAGAACACAAACACGAAACCAATCCCATCAGTTGTCTTTAACACCTTTTTTTTCTAGAAAATTCTACACAATTCCATTTGTAATTTATTAATTACCCATTACCTTTAGAAATTCATCTATTTTGGGATTTTCTATCTTTTCTTTCCTCATATCTATTATTAGATTATTGAAAATAGCAAAATCCACGAAAACCATAGAAAAGGAGAATTTGCAAGTTAAATCCTTACTTTTAAAACAAAGCACATCAAGTTTCTAATATATCCTTATTATTCACTTATTTGCATTTCATATATGTAAATACATGGACCTTTCCCTCCTATAGGAATTTTGTCGTCAAAATTCAACTTATCATACATACAAAAAGATTAGGATGAAACTCTTCCATGTCTATCTTTAGCTCCCATGTGGCTTCATCCTCACCATGGTCAAATAACCTTTACCATCTTTATCTTTGTATTCCTGAGCTCTTAGACCTTGGAGTCTATTATCCTCAAAGGCAACTCAATATATGTCAATCTCCTTGAAGGTCAATAGACTCAATATTAAACACATGGCTATGATCTTTCACATATTGCTTCAGATTGGATAAATGGAACACATCATGCATCATACTATACTGTGGCGATAAAGCCAAACATAAGCAACTTTTCCAATCCTTTCTAGAATCTCAAATGGACACACATATTGGGGACTCAACTTTCCTCTAATTTTAGGTATAGCTGGAAGGGGTTAGATTTTTAGGAACACATGATCACCTTCAGTGAAGTGCAAATCTATTTGTTTTGCATTAGCATACGACTTCCTTTGATCTTGGGATCTCTTTATCCTTTACTTGATCAAAGCGACCTTGTTAACATACAACTATAGTTACTCTGACCTCAGCAAGGTCCTCTCACCGACATCATCCCAATGAAGTGGTGACAGACATGGCCTCCCATAAAGAGTTTCATATGGAGGCATCCCAATACTGTCTTGGTAACTATTATTACAGGTAAACTCATCTAAGGGCAGGTATTTCTCCCATGATCCACTTCAATCTAGCACACATGCACTCAACAGATCTTTTAAGGCCTGGATCGTTCTTTGTGACTGCCCTTCAGTCTTGGGGTGATAAGATGTGTTGAATTTTAACCTCGTACCGAGTTCTTCTTAAACTTGTTTCCATAATTTTGAAGTGAACTTATGGTCGTGATCAGAAATAATTGAACTTGGAACACCATGCAAATGAACTATCTCTCTTAGGTAAAGCTCAGCTAAGTCTGACAACTTGGTAGTGATTTTTAGAGTAGGGAAGTGTGCTGACTTGGTTTGGTAGTCAACCACAACCCATATTGCGTCATGACTTGTAGTTGTATTGGGAAGACCCACCATAAAATCCATGGTGATCTGGTCCCATTTCCACTCGAGAATCTCAATTGATTACAGTAACCCACTAAGTTACTGGTGTTCAACCTTCACCATCTAGCACATGAGATGACTAGCCACATATGAAGCTATGTCTCTCTTCATTCTTAACCACCAAAAGTATCATTGCAGATCCTTTAACATCTTAGTGGTGTCATGGTGTATTGTGTACTTCATTCCATGAACCTCTTGCAAGATACAAGTTTGTAAGGGGGAATCCTCAGGAACCAAAATGTGATTCTTATATCGGATTTCACCATCTCCACCCATCGAGAGGTGTGTTTGAGTATTTTCCATCAAACCCTTCATCTTTACAAATTTTGGGTTGATTAATAGGGATGTTACAATCTCGGACAATAGGTCAGGCTTGATATGGTTATTGGTAAGATGAATCCTATGTGCCAATGACTCTCAAGCCCATCGAGCAAAGCCTTCCATCTTCTTCCAATGATTAACCAAACTAGCTGCACAACTGAGATGTTTTCTCCTGAGGGCATCAATAACCACATTGGCCTTGCCGGGATTGTTATAACCTCAATTTTACTTGTATTGATTGAAATGCAACTTTTTAAATAAAAGGGATTTGAATGGAAAATTTTACGATTTGTTTTAGGAATGGATTCATTTGCAAAATTTCCCATGTACACATGATTTCTTTGTTTATATTGTTTTGATAAATCTAATAATGATAAAAAGTAAAAAAGGATTAAAGAAAATCCTATACTAATTAAAAGGAAAAAGAAATAAAAGATAATTGTGTGCATATGTGAGAATTGTGTAAAATTCTATAGAAAGTGGTATGGATGACCACTATTGGTTAGTTTTTAGTTCCATTTGGTTTCTAATTAGAAAAGAAACCAAAATAAAGAAAATAGAAGAGAAACAAATAGAAAAATGAATTTTAATTGAATAATTTATGCTCTAAAAGTGGATAACTTGCATATAAAGAAAAGTCTCTTTTATTTTTGAATTTTAGTTCCAAACTTGGAACACAATAAGTTTAAGTCATTAAAGACTTTCCCTTAAAATTTGAGAGAAAAAGGATAATCAAAGAGAGAGGTATGGATTTTAAAAAATTCCTAAAGTGGAAAGGAAAAGGGGAAATACATTACATGTCACATTTCATAATCGTATCAGAATATGGGGCCCGACCAATTAATGTGTCACACTCTCTAGTAGCCATTTGATTTGAGATCAACGGTGCTTGGATCATCTTGTACCTCCAGCCTTTTATGGAAATAAGGGGGTTGTACATCAACTGGCCTTCCGATCTCTCTCTTCATTTCACTCTAGCTTTTAGAAACACTCCCATCAGAATTGGGAGATTAAAAGTAAGCCAACCATCCCTGGGTTTCCCTTGTTTCAGGTGGGTTTGGGATTTCCCCAAAATCTCAGCTAGTTTGGAATTCTAGTAATGACTGGAAACCACCATGTCGCTAGTCAGTGCCTATTTAAGCATAATGCTTCCTTAGGATCTCCCTTGAAATGAGACAAACTCATTCTATTATCCCACGGCCTATGAACTACACCCAAAATGCTCCTTTTGTTCCTTTTGCTCCCTTGTACACCGCCCACACAACCCCCTTCGTTGGCCACTGACCATGTCTCCTTCGACCACGGCGAGACCCTATTTGAGTTTGTGTGTAGCCGACAGAGGTTTTAGACCCTTCACTTAGCTACCTGGGACCCTACATCTGAGAGTGAACATTGTGTTTGACTCACCTAGAAGGTATAAGTGGGGAAGGACCTCGTCACGGGTAAGGCAATGGATAGAGTGAGATTGTTGAATCCACCCCTGAGTGTGTGGGACTTTTGTCCACAAAACTAAGGGTAATAAAGTCCTTTCCTCTCCCCTGAGAGTCTCGCCTCACATGTCACAAGGATCCTAAGTGGAAAAAGTAATTATCCAACATGGGAACCACGTGGAAATTCTTAGGTAAAATATTGTCTTCTGACTTGGCACTCATTGATTGGTCAAAAATGGGTTAACCTAGAAATAATCATAGCTAATTATTGGTAACTCGGATTAAAATGAGTTATAAATGAAAATTGATCATAAGAATTAGAGGTATCCAATAAAAATATTATCAAGGACTAAATCTACTTCTAATTTGGCAAGTGATTCAAGTTAACATCTTTAATGTGTTTAATGGACTTAGAAACCCTAATTTTGATAATTATGAGGTTTGATGGATTTAAATATGGAAATCAATCAAGAAGGTGTGAAAATGATGTTCATGCACTAATTTATGGATAAAAAACCCTTAACTTGGATAATTTGAGTAATTAGGGTTTTTATGAGTAGAAATGTTCTTATTGGATTTATTGACCTAAAAAGGGTAAAATTGGAAGATGAAAATTTGGAAACTAAGAAACCCTAAGGAAACTCTAATAAGGATTAGAAATGTTAGAATGGAATCCTAAGTCAATAAAAGATGGTTGGATGCGATTATAAAAATTAGGTGTTATACTTTTCAAGATCAAGTTGCTTGAGTTATTGCTTGTCTTGGTTGATTGGACTTCTTGACTAGATTATCTATCTTGCTAGGTTTTGAGACTGCCAAATTAGGTATATGGTTGCACTTATGTCTAATCACTTTAGTTTCATGGTGATTTCCGAGGTTCTACTGGTTGCTTGAAATTAACTACTTGGATGAACTTTAATTCTTACAAATATAAAGTGATTATGGCTATCACCATAAATATGTGCATGAACTAGCTCAGATCCTAATCCTCGTCTGAAGCTTCGTGTATATGTAAGAAATTGATGAATACATATTGGTCTACCTTTTGTGTAGGATCAATAGTTTATCATGAGTCTATGCTTGGTCTACCTTGGGGTAGGATCATATGACTCTATACAACTCTAAGTCTTAGTATACCTTTATGGTAGGACCAAAAGGGGCTATTGAGGATCTACCATATGGGAAAGGTAGTATCCATGCCCATTGTAGGGACAACATAGAGGCTTGGATATGTCGAGATTGAGTAGTTATGTTTAAGATGTAAAGTTTGATATGCTCAAAAATAATTTTGTTGGAATATGTTGTTATAACTAAATGAAAACTTTTTGTTTCCCCCACATACCAGTGTTACACATTATACCGAACAACATTTTTTTAATCGGAATTTTAGGGTAATATAGATTTACGTCTACAAGCTTAATGGAAAGTGGATGTTCAATAAAAGGTGACATTGAAAAAGAACAAGGCTAAATAATGTATGGAGGAATATAGTTAGCTAGTTATCTCCTTGGGTAAATCTCTAAAATACTATGTTCTTTAGAAAGGTATGAGAAAAGAAAAAAAATTATATCCTACTTAAGCTTAGTTGTGGTAGAATTTATTAATTATTTTTTATTATTTGCAAAATCATATGATCTTTTTGGGATAACGACTCTATCTTCTTGGCCTTCCTTAATTGAGGGTTGTCGGGAGGTGGGGTCATTACATTTGGTATCTGAGCATGGTTTTTCATATAATATCTAATTATTATAAATTTTACAAATTCTTTAGAGCTAAAGGGAGTTATTGGATAATTTTCAAAAGATGGAGGTGTCTAGAAAAGGATCACGATCTGGGGCTGGAAAGATTTTCCTCTGTCCCACTAGTCAGTTTACGAGGACTCTCAGAATCCATGTGACTGCCTGGCCAAAAATATGAGGATTTGACTCAAAATAAGATACCTCTAAGATTTCTTATCCACTTTAATCCCTTCTTACCCCCTTCCAATGAACAAACTTTATGTGCTTAAGGTTTTCTCTCTCCACCTCATTAAGAGTTTTGGGGATAAGAGTGTTAAGGATTAAGGCATCCTCTACCAAATATAAAAGTGAAAATAATGATAAAGATAAAAATTTTGATGGGTCTCTCCTCTATAAAAAAAACCCTAGATGGAGTAGGTTTGGTAGGGTAAAATAATCTTAGTGGGTCACGAGAATCACAAAACCTAGGTGCAGGTTGTAAACCCTAACCTCAACCCAAAACCTTAAGCAGTGGATAGAGAAAGAGAGAACCCAATAAGTTAGATGCTTTAGTTTGTCCATGCATGCAAGTACGTAGGTTGAGCATTCATGATATACATGGAGGATTGAAGTATGCACATGAAACATAGACAATAAATGGTCGCATGATCCCTAGAGGCTTGTCATACCCAAAATGTCCTTGAAAGGACTAAATCATAGAGATAGAGAAGGAGGCTTCTTATATAGATGTGTAGATTATATGAGTACCTACCCTCTAGGTGAGGGAAAGAGAGTATCAATATCCTAGAGATGTAAGGAATGGTAATATGACGTGAAGCCTTAGACTCGGATTGGTAGCCTTTGTGTAGGACTCTAAGGGTTGTTTATGTGGAAGAGAAAGTTGGGAAGAAAATGCCTAGCATGTTTTGGTTTGATACGTTCTTGAGTAGCTCATTCATGCAGTTTAGATGACTAATGCTGAGGAAGTAGACCCAAGAGGGGAAGTGGTGGTATATGTTGCATACAATGCTCACAAGGTTGAATGAGTTCATAAAGAATAAACATGGCACCCCTCTCAAGTTTTAGATAAAAGGAATCCCTTATTAGACTAAGATATATGTTTGATGAGACACACACACTAGTTGGTCTCATTTGTATGTATGAAACTGGTCTAACCTTGAGAAATGATGAACAAGTATGAATAACGGAAAACTTAGAAATGGTTTAATAAGTTGTCTACTTGCTAGCCACATGCATTGGTGGAATAATAGGAAACATGCCTACATGTGATGATATAAACTTTGGATTCAAGCATGTTTTGTGAACCTTTTTACTATCAAGTGATAGTTTTCTCCTGTCCTAGGAAAGGACCCTTCCTAAAGGAGGAGTACCAAAATTTGTTTAAGAATGGAGGTACCTTTAAAGGTCACTTAAACGAACTTGAGATATTAAGTGCATGAGGCACAAAATCACATAGATTGAGTATGATTCTTTACACCCAAGAATGACCATATCTAAAGGACATGGAGAAAACTCACTATGGAAGTGACCGGTAGAATGGAACCAGGCCCAGATTGGTAGGTCGCCATGTTTCCCATGAAGGGACATAAAAAACTATGAGTGCCCTGAGAGATGAAGGGAATTCAGGTGAGAGTTCTAAAGGATACAATGTTCTTAGATATAATCAAAGGAACCTCAAGAAAAATGTTTGATGAAATAAAAAAAAGTTACAGTAGAATCCTAAGTCAATCCTAAGGTTAAGTAGGGATGAGACCGACGGGAGTAGCAATTTATTGTTCGCTGAATGGACAAGACGATACGATTAGGAGGTAACAACTATGATTTCCTGAGGCCCATGGGTTAGGAAGTTGTCCACTTTCATGAGTTAATGGGGCTTGAAGGGTAAATGTGGAAGGCACTCTCTAGATGCATAAGGGTAAGATCACCTCAAAAGTACCAACACCCTATAGACCTTGAGGAAATGACTAAGGATTGTAAATATGAGTTATGATAAGACTCAAAGTGTAACATCACTAACCTAGATTTTGGGATAACCCTATAAGTTTGGCCTAAGTAAGGTAATAATAACCTTGTTTCAATCTTTTAAAAAGTAATTAAGACTAAAGGAGAGCTCAAGTTTCAAGTTTGGTCCTATTTGAATGTTGTTTGAGCAATATTTCCTTGATTTGGACCAAAGTGCAATTTACCCAAGATGAAGGGTTATCTTGAAATATGTCACATTATGGGTTTTCCCTTAGAACTTTAGCATCATAAGAAATATCATGGTGGTAAGGGGTTCCTTGTGGAAAGACTAAGTTCCAAGTTGAACTTGTATGGATGATGCATGTGCTTCATGTACAAGTTTTGGTGCAACTTGAAATTTACCCAATATATGGGTTTGTTCTACAATTTATAATCTCTAGAGTGTCCCTACTCTCTCTTAGTATCATCTATAGGATATATAAATGAGGGGGTGCCTTGTTTGAGTCTTGGTTGAGTGATAACACTCTTGGTAGTGAAAGAACTCAAGAATATTGAGTATCTTGCACCATAGATGAGGTTGTTTTGACTTATGAAGGGTATATGGGGGTGCCTATTGGTTTGAGAACCATGGAGGAAGTCCCCTATCGGTTTAAAAACTTTTTGAAGTATCTATATCGGTCTAGAACCTCAATCAGGTGAAGCATATCATTTTTTATGTTCCTTACAAAAGATGTATCGGTTTGCATATAATATGTTAATTGGGTTGCGAAATCTTGTCAAGCAAGATATCCAATGGCTGATATCTCATCCCTGAATTATCCACAAGAGTTTTTCATGTCAAGATAATCATTTTTTCATGATGCCACCATGTATGGACACGTGTCACCTAGTTACATATGGTGATGACACCTCTCAGATAGTCTCTCTCATGAGCCTCAACTATAAAAGCCTCTCCTTTCACCTCCTAGTAAACATTTCGACCCTCATACCATCTCTTTCTTGGTGGACGACCCTAGGAGATCTAGGAATAAGAGGAAGGTTGAACATCTTTCCCAAGGTAAAGCAATGGTTATCTTCTACCTTGGATGGGCTATGATCTCAAACCATGATTCTTTCTCTCTCCTTCTTTACCAAGTTCCTTACTATGATACCTTCTTCTTGATGGAGGAGAAGTTATGGCCAAATCTTGGACTTTTGATAAGTCATATTCAAACTTGGTAACTTGAAGCTATGGATCTTGAAGATCTAGTGATGATCTTGAGGTGGGATATATATCTCTAATTCAATTCTATTGAATTCACTTTCAATTTTACAATACTTGGTGATTCCTTCTCAATTTTGATTTCCCTTGATTAAATGATGAATCTATGAGATCTAATGGAAACATGGGGTTGTTTCCCATGAAGTACAGTGTTAATGCATGAAGGTTTTAAGCTTGAAGATGATCAAACTGTTAACCCTTTAAGCATCTTGAAACTATTATCCCTTTTAGCACCTCAAGGTCGGTATCCCTTTTAGCACCTCAAGACCGATATCAGTTTGATGTGTTATGAGAAACACAAGGTGATGGTAAGGTCAACACATTAGATGGTTGTGTGGTCGATATACTAATGTGTATTAAGGTCGATACACCAATGTGTTCTGTGGCTGATACACCAAATTGTTGTATGGCCAATACACCAAGGTATGGTGTGGTCGATACACCAAGGTATGGTGTGGCCGATACACCAAGGTATAGTGTGGCCGATACACCAAAGTGTGGAGTGGCCGATACACCTAAGTAAGGTAAAGGTGTTACATCCAAGTGAGGTAAAGGTATTATATGAAAATAAGAAGAAGATATTACGATAAAATATGATAAAAGTGATGCACCTAAGAAGGGTGAGAATGATATACCAAAGAAGCATAAGGTTCTTACCTTGATGAATGAGGGAATTAAGGGATTTGATGATGCCTAATTCACTATCATATAACCCTAACACTAGAAATTGATACACTCAAAAACTGATATCTCTTTAGTTTAAAATAAGTGTGATGGGCGACAAACTTAGGTCGACATACCGTGTGGAAGTGTGGGCAATACATTCCTTGAAGTTTTAGTTGACAAACCAAGTAGTTGTGAGGTCAATAGGTGAAGGAAATCAAGGTATTGTTGAAAATTCACCCGATACAACCAAAACACTAATGGTTGATATACAAAAAGGATAGCTAGACCGATGCATTAGTTAAGAGAGTGTTGATACATAATGAAATGTTGAGGCTGATACACAACATAATAGGGTGGTCGATACCCTAAAAGTATATTGTGTCTGATATACCTCAAGTACCTCCAAACCGATATACAAGCAATAGTTCTTTGATCGACACATATAATAGTGTCATGGCTGACATAAGTGAATATGTCTAGGCCAACACAAGGGATAGTGTGGAGGCCGATACACTTTGAAGAAAGTAGGATGACGCAAGGGATGGTGTGGAAACTGATATACTTTGAAGGAAGTAGGATGACACATGGGGAAAGTAATCAAATCAATACTTAATGACAAAATGAGATGGATACACTTTGATAAGTGGCGGCCAATACATTCTAATGAGGATCAAGTTATTACAACAAGTCAGGTTGAACTAGTATCCTAATAAGGATAAGAGAGGAACTTGTATCCCTCATGTTGATGACCAATAAATGATAATTGATAAAATTAATTAAGTATGAATGAATACATATGGCAATTAAATAATCCCCTAGATATGAGGAGTTATGATTTAGGGTTCAGCTATTGAATATAACCCTAGAAACCCTAGTCAGTTGAAGAAGAGAAATCATATTCCTAATCACAAGGGGAATACAACTTGAAAGAAACACAATGATAGTAATCAATGGTTATAATAACATAGTGAAATCTTAATCATACAAAGATGATGATCATAGCCAAATAAGGGCTACATTGATTATAATATAATATGTCCTGATTATGCCTTATCAGACATATGGAAAACATGTATTGCATGATTAATGTAAACATGTCTGGTGACCTGGCTAAGACCTGTTGTCTAAAAGGTGATGTGGTACTCAATGATAAGTTAAGGGATTAATATCCTATGATAAAAATGATTGGGTAACACAGAGGTGTTCCAACTGTTAAAGAATCTTATGCAATATGATATACCTTTCATTTTATCATATTTGCAACTTGATTGAATGATTATCTATGATATAATGGAATGAAAAGATAGTAAGATAAGATCCTAGACATAAGGAGTTATGAATTAGGGTTTCATTGTTAGACATGAACATGAAAACCCTAATCAATTATAAGTAAATTGACATTAATTACGAGAGGGTTATAATTTGAATGATTCTCTTTATGGAATGGTAATGATATTCAATTGTTTTTATCATGAAATCCTAACCATGTATGTATTATGTGACAATGAGCATAGCTACGTATGAGCTATCATGGCATGATATAATACAGTTTACATGAGCCTTGTGAGCCATGTGAAATACTTATACAATGAGTATGATGTTATATGGGTCTAATGACCTAGAGCTGAGTGTTGCCTGATAAGAGGTGACATGGTTTAATAATAAATTGAGGGGTTGATACCCCATAGCATGTTTTCAATGAAGATGTAACATTGAAGAGATGAGATCCTTAAGAATATGTTTATGGGATTGAGATCCCAGGTAAATGTGATAGTCAAGTATATGGGTCTGATAACCTTGAGATGGTTGTTGACTAGTGAGAGGTGACAATTTTTAATAATGAGCCAAGGGGTATTGAAACTCCATAGTATGTGATAATAATGATGAGACATTATGTAAGACATGATCAATATGTTTACATAATGAAGTATTGTAGTACATACATAAACTAATAAGATGATACACATGTACTTGGGATTCTTAGTTGGTAAGAAAAGACTTAATGTTATCCTACACCATACTACTAAACAAATTGGTAGACATGGTTTGAGATATGATAATAGTCAAAGGAACAACAAAGGTAAAGGAACTCCAGTCTTCCATGGAAAATCCTCTAGTTCCAAGACTATGGGCATATGCAACTATTGCAATGAAATTGGTCATTATTCTACTTGTTGTCCTTTTAGGAAAGCACCCAAGAGAAATAGGACTTGGGTTGCTAAGCTAACCCCTCCGGACCCAAAAACATGATTGGGGACCATTTCATCTTTCTTCTTGTAGGTACTTACAAATGGATTAACTTGAGCTATTGAATTGCAAATTGACTTCTCAATCCACATGAAAGAAGAAAGGTGAGATGTGTAGAGGGTGACCACAAGTGGAAAAAGGAATGGTAAGAACAAAGGTAAAGTGTTCTTGCTTATAACCATTTCTAACTTGTTTTTGTCAAGTTAGTGTTCACTATGCATGTGATTTTTGAGTCAAAAGTGGTATTTTGTGTTTCTCTTCACACTCTTGCACAAAAACTATTTCTAATGCTTCTATAGTGCATTACTAACTTGTTTAGACATGTTTGGATATGGTTTGTATTTTTAGCATGCCTTTAAATATGTTTTTATGAAATATATGTGCCTTTTTGACAGCAGCTCTGTCAGTCGAGTTTATCCTGTTTGAAACTCGACCGATAGGCACAAATGGGTGTTGCCAGCAGCTATCATCGGTCGAGTTGTCAATACATAGAACTCGACCGATAACACTGTGCACAGAATATACAATTGGCTTATTGGATGAGAATTTCCCTCTCAACTAGATTTTCTCAACCAAATAGCCTTATTCTTTGGCATTATTTTGGTACCTTTATGTATGCATATTTCCTTGTTCTAAATTTCCTATCTTGCTTACAACTCTATCTCTCTAATTTCTCTAAATTGTTATATCTACATCTTGCAATTACTTGCTTTGAGTTGTTTTGCTACATCTATCTAGCTGTATATCTTGTTTTGATACAACCTTGAGGTTCTTAGTGGTAATCATCTTATGGTAAGGATGCATATCTAGTGAGTTATATTCTTTCATGCTTCTAAAATTGCTTATCTCTTTGTTTGGATATATCTCTACATTTACTCATAGCTTTCTTTATCTTGTGTATCTTTTGGTATATCTTGCTATGATCTAGATCCTACTAGTAGTCCTAACTTGTGATATCATCTACTAGTAGTTCATATACATGTAGTTCTAACCTTTTTTATATTTTATATTGTTGCTCATCTAGTGGTATTTCCCTACATGCTATGCTTGTATCTTGTCTCGTACATGCTCAAGATTGTTCCTTGAATTGCATATCTACTATCTTGAGTTGCTTGCATAACATTGTGATGCAGGGTGCATAAAGCTACATTGTATGTAGAAAATGGAGTATTTTTGGTTTTCATGCAGATTTGACTCCCGTTTCAGTTTTTGGTGCAAGACTAGTGTTTTTTAATGCAGAAACAACCTTATGAGTAAGGCTCATCGCTTCTCCATGAGCCCTAATGCTTTTTGGGTAAATTCTATCATCTTGAGGGACAAAATTGTGATTTATTGTTTTTCTGTAACACCTTATCTTGCATTTTGGGTTGTTCAAGTATATGTTGTAACTTGCTTTTCCTTCTATGCTTGGACAAGCCCCTATATGTGCTATTCTACTCTCCTTATATAACTTTTTGTTATCTCCTTTCCTTTAACAAGTGGTGTTTCTTATTTCTCCATACCCCCACTTTTTGAAATGATAAAGGGGGAGAAAGGTATGTCTTCTTTTGATAAAAGAGGATGAAGGTATGTCTTACATGAAGAGGAGAAGCATGTCCATATAAAGGGGAGAAGTTAAATGGGAGAATACATATATGTGTAGAACATATATGAGTAGAAGACATAGTTTCTATAAATGTTTTGAAAGCTAACCATGTAGGAGAAATAGCATCAATTGAGGGGGAGTATGAGAACTCCACTAGCATCAATTAAGGGGGAGCATATGAGCTCAATCATATTGAATCCCCTAGGTTTCTCTGAAGGTATGATTTTACTTAAAATCCTTCAATACATTTATGGAATGGTTTATCATCTTCAAAAAGGGGGAGAATGTTTACTCAAGGTCAATTAGTTCAATGATTGACTCACGTCTAAATTGACTAAACCCATTTTTTGATGATGAGTAATCATTCCACATATTTGTGTCTAATGTCTCTACTTGAGTGATTTCAGTTTAGGTATAGACACACTCCAAATGCCCTAACTTGCACATATCAAATTGGAGAAAAGACAAGTCAAAGTCAATACAAGTGCACGTTTTTGTAATATGATGTAAATCCGTTAGAATAATGTTGTAAATCACTTGTAATTAAGCTTAGAAAAAATTAGGAGCACTTAGATTGAATGTTTAAGAACTCAGAAGCCATTTTCCAAAATTCACATCAGGTTGTTCATTGGTCGGGTTCTGTGAGTTGCAAACTCGACCGATCCTGATTGGATCTTGAAAATGACTTTTGATCGGTCGAGTTTACACTTCATAGAACTCGACCGATGGATTACATGACCAATTAAATTTTCATTGGTCGGTCGAGTTTCCCCAGGACAAACTCGACTGATGGTCTGAATATCGGCTTTGTCTTTTACTCTATCGGTCGAGTTACCCTTATAGAAACTCGATCGATTGCACTATATGGAAAAGTGCAGAAAAGTGCTTCTAGCTGTTGTGGAGTTGTAACAAGTGAAAATATATTTGTTGCAAGCCACAAAATGGCTAGTTTTCATTCTCAAGTGTTCCCAGACACTAAGAGGCATCCCTATCTATAAATAGGACCCCTTGGGCTTCATTCCAAGGTTGAGCATTCAAGCCAAGCACTATGAAGGTCCCTATTTTATAGTTGAGTGATCCTACAACCTCCTCTCTCTCTTTAAGCTTAATCACTTACTACATCCATTAGAGTGAGTAGGAGATCTATAAGAGAGCTAGTCCTACATGTATATCTTGTGAGGCTCTCACTTCCACCACCTCCCTATCTCTCATTTCAATCATGAAGATGAAGGTTCTCTCTCTTGGCTAAGAGAGGTGAAGAAGAATAAGGGAAGGCATCCCTTGGTGAAGATCAATGCTAAAGACTTGGAGCAAGAGTGGGTAAGCCATTGGTGAAGGCAGAAGACTCCTTTCTCAAGTGGGTAAGTCCATGGTGGAAGCTTCTCTGAGTGAAGGTGAAGTCAAAGGCGGAAGATCTAAGAAGAGTGGGTAATTCCTTGAAGGATGAAGACTTGTGCAAGAGTAGGTAAGTCCTTGGAAGAAGGCAGAAGACTCTTGCAAAGTGGGTAAGTCCTTGGTAAGGTTGAAGACTCTTTGTATTGGATAGGTAAGTCCTTTGGTTGGTCATGTATTTTAAGTCTTATGAATGAATATAAGAGTGCAATGGTTAGGAAATACTAGAGGTTGACCTCTCTAGGTAAGTGGACTGAATCACTTCTAGTTTGAAGTGAGGAACCACTCTAAATAGCTTGCCTCTTGTGTTTTCTCAATATCTCTCATCCTTGCTATGCATGTTTTAGTTGCACTCAAATTACCTATTTAGCAACCTTATCTTATGATACATCTTGAAGGTCTAATGAATTTTTTTTAAGTGCATTGCGCTCTATTCACCCCCCCTCTAGAGCATCTAATCACCCATCTAGGATCCAACAAGTGTCTCATAAACAAAAACGTATCTTCCCTCTCTTAGTCTAGGGCTCTTAAGTATACCTCATTGGCACTAGAGATAGCCTTACAAGCTCAAGCCACATAAGCACAAACCAAAACACAATATGATGTTCTCATCATAGATTTCTACCCATGAGACATGCTTACCCAAAACTCTCTTATAAATACACCACTAGAGTCCTACATGGGAAGCCACCAATCTGAGCATGAGGCTTTACAGAAACTAACATAGCTACCTCCTCCAGGGTCTTAGGCTCTCTCCCTCACCCAGATGGTAGATTCTCACATTTTCTTATTCACATATGCATATATAACCAGCCTCTCTCTGACTCTAGGGTTTGGTCCTCCCAAGGACATCTAGGGTTCAAGATATCTATGGGAATTATGCACTAAGCAACTCAACTCATTCACTCAGGAGTAGTCTAGTTTAGGACATATCATATCACATATTTCTCATCATCTCATATCTTGGAGTTTAGGTTCTCTAACCTTCTCCCAATGGGTCTCACTCTCTCTGGAGTTAACCCTAAAACTGGTCCTAACACTAGAAGTCCTCCTTTGTAAAAGAGCTTGAGTCTCATGCTGACTCACATCCTTGTCTTAACTTATCTTATCTTATCTCATAAAAACCTACAAACTTACATCATAAAGCTTATCTCAAATCCTTAAATCTGAACTTAAATCCTTGAAGACAAACATAGATCATCATAACCATCTTATGTCATCAATATAAGACTCACAACATATCATCAAACCTTATTTCATCTATTCCATCTATCACATATTCCAACAAGGCTCTAGAAATCTAATCTAGAACTACTCTCTCTTCTAGACTGATGTCATTCAATTTCACTTAGGTTACATGACCACGTCCTACTTGTACATGTGTGGGGACATATTTTTTTAATACATATATATAATAAAATATTGTACAGTTTTTCTCTGATAAAACATGTGTTAGAGAAAACTATCAAGGTTCGATCCAATTGGAATAAAAAATCAAATCTAGAAAATGGGTGTCCCACACATAGTAGTGAGTACAATGCCATGAAAACTAGTGATAAGGGTGAGAACATGGTGTAGACTAGTGTAGCTACTCCATACAATGAACGCCATATGTCCAGGGTTTCTCTTCCCTTGATGTACATCATTTCCAAATAGTACAACATCCCATACCGCTGCATTATAAGGAAAGAGCGACATCTAAGGACTTTCTATACAATAACCACCATTCTAGACCTAGTTATCTGACACCTAGGTGTTAACCTAGAGGGTAGGTCAGATCTAGTCTCTAAAAGATGACTAATCTAACCCTAAAGATTATTAAGTTCAAGGTTCTTTAGTTTTGAGTTGCATAATGAGCAAATGTCAGGCTTTGCTATTGTTCATGCTCTGATACCACCCGTGATGTACCTGAATTTTCTAAAACTTAATCTGATGTGTGACGTCCAAATTGAAACCTCACCTCAGTGAGAATCTCAATTTGAGCACCACACACCAGACTAAGAAGAAGAAAATCAAGGGAGTTAGAAGGAAATAATCAACAGTACATGCACATGAACAATAATAATCAACAGTACTTGACCTTGTATACATAGGAGCAGGGGGACGGTTCTGGAGCCGACTTACTGAAGTAAGACATGTACTGAAGGTGCCAGGCCATAGACAGTAGTTCCTCAAGGACATTGGGATCGGAGGCATCACAGGTGTTGTTGCGATGAGGAAGATCAAGGAGGTGTTCCCTTTGATATGCAGATGATGACTTCTCCTGTCTCTTTGTGGGTGCTCTTATAGTATGGCAGAAGAGATTGTTATCTAAAGCTTGGTTGAGCGTATGTCTTGTTCTTTTCTACTCGAAACAACATGGTGTCTTGCTATGTTTTGTCCTGCTCCATGTTGATACACCTTTTAGGTGTTCGGTGCAGTTGGCGAAGGACTGTACCAGGTGCAGCTGGTTCATTTCTTCAGGAAGGAGGCAAAGAGTGGTAGACTTGTCTCCTTGTTTCATTTTTCTTTTGTGATCCTTCTAAGATTATCATCTAGGATCTGGGGTAGGGGATGACTTCTCAGGTTGATTTGGCAGCTGAGTTGATGTTCATATAGGCATTTTTGTGGGTGTTTTGATTGGTTTTGTATGTACTTCTTTCTCTCCTACCACGTCCTTCTGTTTAGTTTGGAACTTGTCCCTTCTTCTGTCTTTTCTTAGTTTGGAGTTTCTTTCTTAGTTTTGGGTTCCTTATATCCCCCTGCGTGGGGTTTGGGACCTAGTAGTTTCCATAGGGGCACAAAAATGTACCCTAAGATTTTGGTTTTATTAGTAACAGGATTTTTGCACGACCAAAAAAAACAATAATAAAACCATACAACACATGTTCACCATTCAACATATAATTACAACATGAATTGTTACAACATTTGCTAATACATATTGAACAACAAACATATACATATACATATACATATACATATACTACCACTAAACTACAAGATCTTAAGACAACAAGTCCACATGTACATCAGCTCGACACACAACTCTCAACTATCCTGGATCCTTCAAGAGCATAACCACAACCTAAACAAAAGATTACATGTGGTACATGTCAGCACAATATTCAAGAATATTGTACTGAGTATGCCTACGTGTCTTTTATATACCTCTCATCATATCTTGGCAATAAGATAAAACTAATACTTGGTAGTAATAGAAGAATATAACAAAAGCATACTTGAACAAGAATGCTTATTAACAAAAGAGAACACATGTCTTTTAGGCATATTTTCCATTATATCGTCCATGCATTTACTACCTAAGAGTTGAATGCATTAAGGCCTTTATGATCTACTACCAAAGAGTTGGATCATTTCACAATGTGATCTACTACCAAAGAGTTGGATCACTTCCAATTACTTTACTACCAAAGAGTTGAAGTACTTCTTTTCTAGCACTTTACTACCAAAGAGTTGAAGTGCTTGAATATAATAGAACAAATTTATTATGTTTCATGTGTTCATAACAATAAGTAAGGAAAATTAAGCAACATATCATACAAGAGCAATCATTTCATCCAATACCGTATGCCAAGTATTTTAATATGCATATAACACAAGCATATTGTATAATATGCCAATTAAGAGGTAATGGCGTACCTTCCAAAGAGATATCCTAATTACATATTCCCAATGTCATCTATATCTTGGTCAACCCCTGATTAAGACAACACCACATATCATCATCAGGTTCTCATCATCTTACATCTCATCTTAACCCTAGTTATGATTCATTTTAGGGTTTAGCTTTGTCATTAGGTTATTCTCATAATTACTTGTATTCTTGTCTTAGATTTATCTTACTAATGTCATATTCTAGATTAGTATATGTAATATGAATATTAGGTTTTGTATCATTATTTATACATATTAAATGTAGTTTACATGTATTGTTCAAATTAGGGTTACAACCCATGTATTAAGGGTCAACTTCATATAGCAAAGATTATATGGATCATCATGATCTCATAATTAAATCTGAGGTTCCACATAAAGATATGAGCTAACTCTGTAAATTTCATCATTTATTGAGTATGTATGCATTTATAACATTTTTATTTAGGGCTATTAGCCTTAATTAGCCATATGGAGCAAAATACATAATTTCATGCTTCAACATTACAATTATTGACATCAGTTGGATCCTAAACATGATTATAGACTTAGTGACATATTATCATAATCTTAGGCCATCATTTGATATTTATTATCCAATGAACAAGAATTACATATCTTATATGATATCACTGAGATTAGTGCATCAAAATCCTAATATTACACTTTCATATTGTTCTACACATTTTTCTGAGAATATTGATACCTTATTTGTATTTTTCTGACAAGGGATGTATTTACTATGAATTATGCAATATCTAGGTATTTATTGGAATATATACCTCTTTAGGCCAATCATGTGTCACCACGTGGACACTTGGAGGCACTACTCCTCATCTGAGTCCACAATCTTCAACACTTGGACCAGGTTGAGCTGGTCGGTTCTCAGCTCTTGGATCGGTCCGTCTCCCTCTCTCTTGTCTCATGAAACGCAGACGCATGAATCCATGGGGACTCTGTTTTATGGGGTTGCTTCCACACGGCTCAGCTTCGTTAAGCAAACCCAAAAGCTTCACGGTTCCAAGATGCCTCCTAGGGCCACAGTCAAATTCGGCCACCTCTTCCACATGCCCATGGCTACTCCTCTCCTAGGTTTCACCTCTGGAGCTCCATGTCCACAAGCTCACTGACCATGGCGACTGCTACGGAGCTAGGAAAGGGAAAAAAGGCTCCCCTACCTCGAATATCATGGATGAGGCACCGAAAAGCTTAGTTAGAGCTTCAAGGACCTGAAGGGACTCTTGGATCGAGTTGCAGAGCCTTGGATCGACATCCCCAACTCTGAGGTCGTCTCCTTCAAACCTTGGCTTCGGAAGCCATAGGACTCATAGTGGTTGGGCAAGAAACTAGTGGCAATTAACTCCACAGTGACCTAGCTTCTTTTTCCCTTCCTCATCTTCCTCCAATTTCCTCTCTAGCTCCTTTCCCTTACTTTCTATAACTGATAATGGAGAAAGGGGGGCGAAGATGATGCTTGTTCTTGCTCGCCTTTTACCCTCCAACCTCAAGTGAGGGGTTGTGGTACTCCTGAAGACGAGCTGACATCAATTGTTTGCTTAGAATACCCTCTCACCCCATGACCTGGGTGAGTGGTGGTTGAGAGGATTGCGGGGTCTTCTACCCCACTACCTTTCTCTAACCATAAGGTAGGGGACAACTCAAGGACCCTTGATTTCTAATCCAACGGCCTGATTCCACCCTTCACTTGAGCCTATCCGTGGCTCAAGCTTAAGATCACCTATGACCACTGGATTAGAGATCCAGGGCCAGAAAAGGGCCACACAGCTGGCTTCAAGAAATTGGATTGTGACACCAACGTGTATGCTCGACTTTGGTCTATCCACCAATGATAAAGCACATTAATGCCCAAAATCAAACCTTAATAACTTCTCCTAGGATCCTCCAATCTTCATGAAACTTATATCATAGCTCAATCACGATTTAAGTTACATTCTACTCAAATTTGGTGCCAAAACTCAATTCTTTGACCATTCAATTAAATTCCTTAAAATGACATAAACTTTAGGATATTAATCTTGAAATCAACACCAATCAACACTCAGACTTTACAGAACACTTGGAAACCTCAATGTAAGTCAAACTCACAAGATTCACTTGTCTTACTAAATATTTAGAGATTCCAAAATTTCAGTCCATCACATCCTACACACCTTAAAAGAAATTTCATCCTCGAAATTAAGCCAAAAATTAGTGTTTCACATCATATACATCTTAAAAGAAATTTCGTCCTCAAAATTAGGCCATTCTCTTACTCCAAGGAAAAACTAAGGCATTCATTCACATGTAGGCCACCACTTGTGCAACATATCCAAAAACAAAACTCCATTTTCATATTCAAATCACTATTATGAGGTTTTCAAACATGTAAGGTGAATCACCCCTTCATAAAAGATTGAAACAAGGGTTTAGAAACTCTAGTTATGTCATGACATATCTCATATGTTAGGGTTGCATCCTTATCTTTACCCATGCATCAAAGTTCCCACATCATATTACCAAGTTCTAAAGGAGTTAATTAAAGTTAACCCATTATATCAAGGCATCAACAACATTTTATTGAGCTAATAGTTAGAACATTTCAACATTAACATATGCCTTTTAGGAGGGATTTAACTAAAGTTAACCCACTTTAATCCATCTAGAACATATCAAGGTGTCATAATCGTTATGTTATGCTAATTGTCAAACTATATTTTCATGTTTATTAGGCACTAACATTAACACCTCTTGTAACATGTTTCATTCATATGTTCTTATTCCATTGCTCATAGTTAAATTGAAACATTTACTAGTGATTTCATCACAAGATTAGCCAACAATTTCACATTATCATCATTATTCATGTTTGTGGTTAACCATATATACTTTGATATCTATTAAACCATCTCTTGGTTTCCATCATATCATGTCTATATATCATGTCTCGAGATTAGATCACATCCTTACATACATTATATCACAATTGCACTAAACAAACTTATGTGAGTGGCTAATCAAACACATATTAGAACTTTATCTAGTCCAATTGAGGTTCTCCTAACCAATACCATGAGGATAGTGCCATGGTCAGTCTCTCTGAGCTAACTCCTCTCTGTGAGTGTCTCATAAACAAAAACTTATCTTCCCTCTCTTATTCTAGGGTTCTCAGGTATACCTCATTAGCACTAGAGATAGCCTTACAAGCTCAAGCCACATAAGCACAAACTAAAACATAATATGATGTTCTCACCATAGATCTCTACCCATGAGACATTCTTACTGAAAGCTCTCTTATATATACACCACTAGAGTCCTACATGGGAAACCACCAATCCGATCAAGAGGCTTTATAGAAACTAACATAGCTACCTCCTCTAGGGTCTTGGGCTCTCTCCCTCACCCAGATGGTAGGTTCTCACATTTTCTTATTCACATATGCATATATAACCAACCTCTCTCTGACTCTAGGGTTTGGTCCTCCCAAGGACATATAGGGTTCAAGATATCTATGGGAATCATGCACTAAGAAACTCAACTCATTCACTCAGGAGTAGTCTATATTAGGATATACCATATCACATATTTCTCATCATCTCATATCTTGGAGTTTAGGTTCTCTTCCCTTCTCCCAATGGGTCTCACTCTCTCTGGAGTTAACCCTAAAACTGGTCCTAACACTAGAGGTCATCCTTTGTAAAAGATCTTGCGGCTCATGCTGACTCACATCCTTGTCTTAACTTATCTTATCTTATATCATAAAAACCTACATACTTGAATCATCAAGCTTATCTCAAATCCTCAAATCTGAACTTAAATCCTTGAAGACAAACATAGATAATCATAACCATCTTTTGTCATTTATATAAGACTCACATCATATCATCAAACCTTATTTCATCTATTCCATCTATCACATATTCCAATAAGGCTCTAGACATCTAATCTAGAACTACTCTCTCTTCTAGACTGATTTCATTCACTTTCACTTAGGTTACATGACCACCTCCTACTCATACATGTGTGGGGACACATTTTTGTAATACATATATATAATAAAATATTGTATAGTTTTTCTCTGATAAAACATGCGTCAGAGAAAACTATCAAGGTTTGATCCGATTGGAATCAAAAACTAAATCCAGAAAATGAGTGTCCCACACATAGTAGAGAGTATAGTGTCATGAAAACTAGTGAAAAAGGTAAGAACATGGTGTAGACTAGTGTAGCTACTCCAGAAAATGAGAGCCATATGTCCAGGGTTTCTCTTCCCTTGATGTACATCATTTCCAAACAGTGCAACGTCCCATACCGCTGCACTATAAGGAAAGAACGACATCTAAGGACTTGCTATACAACAAGCACCAGTCTAGACCTAGTTCTCTGATATCTAGGTGCTAAGCTAGAGGCTAGCTTAGATCTAGTCTCTAAAAGACAACTAATCTAACCCTAAAGATTATTAAGTTCAAGGTTCTTTAGTTTTGAGTTGCATAATGAGAAAATGTCCAGATTTGCTATTGTTCATGCTCTGATACCACCAGTAATGTCCCCGGATTTTCTAAAACTTAATCTGATGTGTGACGTCCAAATTGAAACCTCACCTCAGTGAGAATCCCAATTTGAGCACCACGCAGCAGGCTAAGAAGAAGAAAATCAAGGGAGTCAGAAGGAAACAATCAGTAGTACATGCACATGAACAATAATAAAACCATACAACACATGCTCACCATTCAACATATAATTACAACATGAATTGTTACAACATTTGATAATACATATTGAATAGAAAATGTATACATATACATGTACTACCATAAAACTACAGGATCATAAGACAACAGGTCCACCTATACATCAACTCGCCACACAACTCTCAACTATCCTGGATCCTTCAAGAGCATAACCACAACCTAAAGAAAAGATTACATGTGGTACACGTCAACACAATATTCAAGAATATTGTACTGAGTATGCCTACGTGTCTTTTATATACCTCTCATCATATCTTGGTGATAAGATAACACTAATACTTGGAAGTAATAGAAGAATATAAGAAAAGCGTACTTGAACAAGAATACTTTTTAACAAAAGAGAACACATGTCTTTTAGGCATATTTTCCATTATATCATCCATGCATTTACTACCTTAGAGTCGAATGCATTAAGGCCTTTATGATCTACTACCAAAGAGTTGGATCATTTCACAAGGTGATCTACTACCAAAGAGTTGGATCAGTTCCAAGTGCTTTACTCCAAAGAGTTGAAGTATTTCTTTTCCAGCACTTTACTACCAATGAGTTGAAGTGCTTGGATATAATGGAACATATATATTATGTTTCATGTGTTCATAACAATAAGTATGGAAAATCAAGAAACATATCATACAAGAGCTATCATTTCATCCAATACCATATGCCAAGTATTTTACTATGCATATAACACAAGCATATTGTATAATAATCCAAGTAAGAGGTAATGGCATACCTTACAAAGAGATATCCTAATTACGTATTCCTAATGTTGTCTATATCTTGGTCAACCCCTGATTAAGACAAGACCACATATCACCATCAGGTTCTCATCATCTTACATCTCATCTTAACCTTAGTTATGATTCATTTTAGGGTTTAGCTTTGTCATTAGGGTATTCTCATAATTACTTGTATTCTTGTCTTAAATGTATCTTATTGATGTCATATTCTAGATTAGTATACCTAATCTAAATATCAGGTTCTGTATCATTATTTATACATATTAAACCTAGGTTACATATATTATTCAAATTAGGGTTACAACCCATGTATTAAGGGTCAGCTTCATATAACATGGATTGTATACATCATCATGATCTCATAATTAAATCTGAGGTTCAACATAAAGATATGAGATTACTCTGTAAATTTCATTATTTATTGAGCATGTATGCATTTATAACATTTTTCTTTAGGGTTATTAGCCTTAATTAGACATATGGAGCAAAGTACATAATTTTGTGCATCAACATTAGAATTATTGACATCAATTGGATTCTAAACATGATTATAGACTTAGTGACATATTCTCATAATCTTAGGCCATCATTTGATATTTATTAACCATTCAACAAGCATTACATATCTTATATGATATCACTAAGATTAGTGCATCAAAATCCTGATATTACACTTTCATATTGTTCTACACATTTTTCTGAGAATATTGATACCTTATTTGTAATTTTCTGACAAGGGATGTATTTACTATGAATTATGCAAGATCTAGGTATTTACTGGAATATATACCTCTTTAGGCCAATCGTGTGTCGCCACGTGGCCACTTGGATGTGTGACTCCTCATCTGATCACGCGGTCTTCGGCACTTGGACCGGGTTGAGTCGGCCGGTTCTCAGCTCTTGGACCGATCCGTCTCCCTCTATCTTGTCTCACAAAACGCGGATGCATGAGTCCACATGGACTCTATTTCATGGGTCCGCCACCTCATGACTCGGCTCCAGCGAGAAAACCCAGAAGCTTCATGGTTCCAAGATGCCTCCTAGGGCCACAGTTAGATTTGATCACCTCTTCCAGATCCCCACAGCTACTCCTCTCCTAGGTTTCACCTCTGGAGCTCCATGTCCACGAGCTCACTGGCCATGGCAGCCGTCATGGAGCTAGGAAAGGGGAAGAAGGCTTCCCTGCCTCAAATCTTATTGATGAGGCACTGAAAAGCTTGGTCAGAGCTTTAAGGACCTAAAGGGACTCTTGGATCGAGTTGCGGAGCCTTGGATCGACGTCCCCAACTCCAAGATCATCTCCTTCAAACCTTGTCTTCAATAGCCATAGGACTCACAGGTGTTGGGCATGAAACCAGTGGCATTCAACTCCACTATGACCTAGCTTCGTTTTCCCTTCCTCATCTTCCCCTGATTTCCTCTCTAGCTCCTTTACCTTACCTACTATAATCGATAATGGAGAAAAGGGGAGGAAGATGATGCCTGTTCTCGCGTGCCTTTTACCCTCCAACCTCAAGTGAGGTGTCGTGGTACTCCTGAAGATGAGCTGAGATCAACCATTTTCTAAGAATACCCTCTCACCCCATGACCTGGGTGAGTGGTGGTTGAGACGATAGCGGGGTCTTCTACCCTACTACCTTCCTCTAACCGCAAGGTAGGGAACAACTCAAGGACCCTTGACTTCTAATCCAATGGCCCGATTCCACCCTTCACTTGAGCCTATCCATGGCTCAAGCTTAAGATCACTTGTGACCACCGGATCAAAAATCCAAGGCCAGAAAAGGGCCACGCAGCTGGCTTCAGCAAACAGGCTTGTGACAGTGACACCAACATGTATGCTCGACTTTGGTCTATCAACCATTGATAAAGCACATTAATGCCCAAAATCAAACCTTAATAACTTCTCCTAGGATCCTCCAATCTTCATGAAACTTAGATCATAGCTCAATCACGATTTAAGTTACGTTCTACTCAAACTTGGTGCCAAAACTCAACTCTTTTACCATTCAATTAAATTCCTCAAAATGACATAAACTTTGGGATATTTATCTTGAAATCAACACCAATCAACACTCATACTTTGCAAAACACTTGGAAACCTCAATGTAAGTCAAACTCATAAGATTCACTTGTCTTACTAAATATTTATAGATTCCAAAATTTCAGTCCATCACAATACTTTTACATGAGATCACGTATCAACAAAGAGTCCAATAATTCTTTGTTTATAAGTGAGAATCCAAGAAGTTTAGAGAATTATGGAAAAGGGAGTCATACTTGTAATTGATGGTTGTTTACTTTCTAGTGGGTGGGTGAGTTTACAGAATATGGAAGATGGAATGAATATGTGAGAGCCCAACGAGTTTAAAAACTATGGAGTATAGAGACAGAGTATCCATGTTTAGTAGAGTAGAATAGTAGGTGTGTTGCACATACTACTCATACCTGCAAATATATAGTTATATTAACTCTTGTGTCTACTATAATCTATATGATGTGTATTGTAATACCATTGGGTTAAGAATGAAGTCTTATTTTATCCTCACTCCAACCCAAATGTTATGGTCATAAGCATAACTTTACCTAGGTTTTCACATGTTACAATTTTCCACTCTTAAAGAGAATTTCCGAAATCAAAGCAACCATAACTTGGAGAATCTTGTCCCTACTACTTTTATCACTGTAAAATCTGTGATAGGAGAGTTAAATTAAATCCTAAGATTCTATACACTTTGTTTTACTTAATAAAGTTACCCATATTATGGTGGTTATTTTATCGTATCTTAGTAGTTATGTCTCATTGAAACAAACTTAAGAATAAATGATAAATTCTACTTGGGCCTATCACTAAAAACAAATGACACCATTTATGTAATTTGGTTACTCATACACGTGTGGTGAAAATAGGAGCCTTTAGTACACCGTAGTGACCACATGTATATATTTTTAATACTTAAAAAAATTATGGAATTGATGCTAATAAAAAAAGAGGATGATAAATGACAACCTCACCATGTAGTATTATAATCCCTATTATTTTTATTATTATTCTTATTTTCTTCTATAATATTATTTCTAAAGAAAATAAGAGTGCACATACTCGAAGAGTATGTCATGGATATACTAATCTAGCAACGTACCTTGGTTATGATTTCTTCACAAGATAAATGAATGTTGATTTTAAAAACTAAGTTTAATTATTCATCTAGCATCCATGGGGTTAATTTAGCAAGATTTACCCACTAATTAGGTGGTAGTTACATTTGTTTAGCATTTATAAAGGAAATTACCCAAGAGTTACGTATTGCATTCATGAATAAGTTCTTTGTTTCCTTAATTCAAATTGTTACCTAAGTAATAAAGAGTACAAACATCCACCCCGTAAGAGGATCAATATATAACCCAAAAAACCACCTAAGGAAGTACAAGGGCTAAGTCAAATAAGTAATACATATCAAAATCTCACTTCTTACTCACTACTCCAAACTTAGGTCCATGGTTTTTTGGTTGACCTAGCTAGTTATTTAGAGGGTATATACTAAGAGTTACTATATGTGTACAACTTCATATGGTGATTTCTTGGTTCATAAAATTATCAATAAAATTCAAAAGAGCTTTTCTTTTTTACGTAAAGTATAATAATGAAAATAAACATAATAATGAAAACTTTGAGATGTAAATACAAAAAGGATCCAAACTTAATAAAAGAACCAAGTGAACATATTTTCATCATATCAAATCTATCTTGTCTATATTGTTATTACTAAGAGATTCTAATTCCTCAAACATGTACAAGGTCATCCCAAAAAGCATATCTAACTTATAGAATCGAAGGGTGGTGAGCATGGCTTCTTAGTACATGATGTCAAATCCTAGAAACCCTAGGGTATACACAATTAACTATTCCTAGTTCACTCTATCTGTGACCTAATTATAGACATTGGCGAGTCATATGGTAATCCAAACATCATAGAAAAATATTAGCTTATGAACACTAACAATTTTATCTCTAGCATATGGAAACTTTAGACACTAAAGAGAGGGTAAGATATTTAGATTTTAAATAGGACGTGTCACAACTAGAGGAGGAACCAATCTAACCAGGGATTAAAACCCAATAGGTATCTCATGACTAGGAGGTAGAACCCTCAACATCCTTTACAAGTCAACTAACTACTATTCAAGGCATATCAACAAGAACAAGTCAGGTTAAATTGGAATAGTAAGATTCACAGACTGCCAAAGCTCTGATACCATCTTGTAAGAAGTGTTACGTGATAGGGGAGCAATTGCTTACATAATTGAAGAATAAAGTTATCCAATCCAAATACACAAATAAACATGATGGCTTAGGTGTATTTTCAATTTATTCTTCAGACTTGTATTTTGAATTTCAAAATGGCTCATTCTCTTCTTATAGTTCTTTTTAACTCAACTAATTGAAATTAACCTTCTTCTTTTGGGAACATATCTTTGTATGTTTAACTCGTCATAATGTATAAATATTTATTATATGTACATACTCATCCTTTGCTAACCCATACCTTAGTTCCTATGCTTTAGGTGATGTTCCCTTCAACCCAAGTTTTATAGGTAAATTAGAATACAAGGATGTAGGAAGATCATGTACTAGGTATTGGACCTAAAAATAGCTTGAAATGGTCATGCTTCTCTCTAAAATGGGTCTTTTTGTTATTACTTTTATTAGATTTATGTCTTTTTAATTTTTTGTAGCACCTTTTATTATGAGGAACAATTGCAAATGAACCATCATGTAACTTTGTATTAGTTCTATATGCACTGCTTATTCATTGTCTTGATCTATAATATATACCCTTTGGGAAACTATTGAACTCATCCTTTCCCCCATTTTGTAAAATAGTATGGTTTATAATTCTTAACCTAGTAAATAGTGGGTCCCCTCTTGGGTCCCACTCTTTACATAATGGTATCAGAGTCGAAGAAATTGGTAACTTGACTATATCAATGTATTCTATATTGTACCTAAATTAGGTACTTAGGTTACCCTTTACATGTACCTGATGTATCTATCATGAGTAGTATAATACCAAACATGGCTTCAATCCATATCTAATTTGGTGATTTCCACTCCCCAAACCATTTTGTGGTCGAGACATTATTTTTGGGAACAATAGTTAACCCTACACCCATTATGGAGTAATGAATTTCCCTACATAGGGGTTGACTCTTTGGTCTTTGGATTCTATTTCCTAGCCTTATGGGGGGATAGACCATGACTAAAATGAATATTGAGTTTTGCAATCATACACAGGATTAACCCTAACTCACGATGGGAGCCTCTCCTGGTTGATTTTCTAGCATGCTTGGAATATGTCCACTGGGAGGACTGAGTATGCATAGATGATAATAGAACTCTGACAAAAGTTGTAGAATAGTAATGATTCCCTTGATACTAGGTGATGACCTAATTAACTCTATTGTGGTAACACATGACCTGGTTTCAACATGTAGTGTGTCCACATAACTCTTTCCAAATCCATATATCAAATGGTTGGATGCCATCCTTATTAAGCTTGTTATGCCTTATACATGAGAATTGGTTAATGAAGCTATAAATTTTTAGTAGATAATCTTAAGTGATCACCTCTCTCATCTCCAATAGTTTACTTGTTCTACTTAGTGTTTTAGATGAGTAGTTTGACTATATAGATCATCGTGTTTCGTTGATACATTGTGGCTATAAACCAATAGGTAATGGAAAAATCCTAAATCTCCTCCTATAACATTTGGTAATCTCATGACTCCATTAGGCATCAAGTTGAGGTGGTGTAAATAGTGATTAAGAGTTACATGGGGAATGGTGTATGTCATGCCTTGTTAGGTTTTGTCATATTGTATCTCTGAAAAATGAATATAACAAGTGTGTAATGGTTGCAAATCCTAGAGATTGAACCCTATAGGTAGTGGATGTACATTTACTAGCTTGGAGTTTGAAACCTCTATACATATCTTGTGTTCTTGTGCTTGTTCAATCTCACCCATTCTTTCTATGTATGCTTAGTTTCACTCAAATTCAATATATGTAACCTTATCTTGTGATATGATTTAAAGGTCTAATGAATTTGGTTTAAGTGCTTATATCTCTATTCACCCCTGCCCTCTAGAGCCATCTGATCCAACAAGTGGTATCATAGCAGGTCTTCTCCAACCAAGTTCTCCAATGAGATGAGAAGATGAGTGAGAATCTTTTGGTGTCTCTTAACAAAGAATGTGGATTCTCTACGCATCCTCCCATATTTGACGACACAAACTTCCTCTATTAGAGAAGAAGGATTCAATTCTACCTTCAAGGGATGAGCTACGAGATGTGGAGAGTGGTTGCTTGTCCATACAAAGAACCAGATGGAGATATGGCTACTTGGAATGAAGCCACCATGGAGAAGGCTCAACTAAACACCAAGGAAATAAGCGTCATCTATTCAGCCCTCATTCCAACCAAATTCAACCAGATCTCCACTTGGGATACAACTCATGAGATATGGGACAAGCTTTGTGTTACCTATGAAGGAACCAAGAAAGTCAAGGAGTCAAAGGGGTACATGTTCAATGAATTACTTGAAAACTTCAAGATGGGGAGGAACAAAAGAATTGTTGAGATTTATGTGAGGCTCAACTCCATTGTGAATGGGCTTGTAGCTTTGGTACAACTCACGGACCAAGAGAAGGTCAATTCAAAGATTCTTAGATCTCTTCCCAAGTGGTGGCAATCTGAGGTGACCTCTATTGAAGAAACTAAGGCCTTGGTGATATTCCTACCGAAGAACGCATTGGGAATCTTCAAGCTTTTAAAGTGAGGCTTGACACTCAAGAAGAAGATGACAAGCTAGAAGATAATGAATCAAATAAGATGGAGGATGTAGACTTTGAAGCTCAAGTGGAGGCCATTGTTCTTCAACAACAACTTGATTTCCGGCCTACTCCTCCCTCTAGTGAAGATGAAGCCCCTAGTTATCTTGAAGCTTATTACTCCAAGGAAAACCACTTCAAAGGAAAAACCCTCCTCATCTCTACTCCTAGATGCTATGATTGTGGACAAAAGGGACATTACAATAATGGTTGTCCCAAGGCAAAGAAATCCCATCACAAGAGATACTCTAAGAAGAAGGAGGACTACGACAAGGAGACCAAATTAAAGAAGAGGGAGGAGAAGGAAAGGAGGAAAAGATGTTGCCCATGCCGCTTGGGAGGAGTCTTGCTCAAGTGATTCCAGCTCAAATGAAGGAGAGTGTCATCTTGCACGCATGGCCTCAAAACCTGACGACATAGGTGAGGTAAGTGAGATAAGTTTAAATGAAATTTCCAAAGATGCTCTCATTGATATGGTTCTTGCCTCCCATTCTTCTTACTCTAATTGAAAATCTAAAAAGAAGAGATCAGGGAAAATCATAAATTATCTTTATGCTAGAATCGAAACCATGAGTAATAAAAACCTTTCTCCCTCTTATTTTTACATAATAGAGATGTAGTGATATGGCCTTTTTGGTGGTTGAACAAACAGATCCTTTTTGTTTTGGGATTAAGTGATGATAGGATAATAGGGTAGGAGTTGTCTTGCAGAAGGTCGATGACTTGGTTTTCAGATCAAATTTGGCACCATCTTTTGAATTTTTATTGTAAAGCTTTTGTCATTGAATTTTATTTTCATTATTAAGTTATATGTACAAAAAAATACTTTTGGATTTTATCAAATGTTTTTGGAACCACATCATCACAACAAGAAAGATTTAGTGGTAGAGAAACTCTTTACTGGGGAGACCCTTGACTAGAATGATCAAACATGAGACCCAAGGCCTAGTGTGAAGTAATGAGTACTAAGAATATGTTCTGGAGATATAAAAACTAGAACCAATCTTTTTTCCCCTCTAGATGATTAGATAGGTTATATATCAATCTTTTTAAGAGTTCAGCTTAACTTTAGTAATAATTGAGGTTAATTGTTGTTAATTAGTAAAATTAGAATAACTCCTAATGATAATATCAATAAGTGTACCTAACACCTAACTAAGAATATCGAGTGAGCATTGCTAAGTATATCACCATAAATGTTACTTTGATTATTAAAATAAATTTAAAAAATTTATCTTCACTTATCTTTAAAGGATGAACTTAAGTCAGATACGATGCCCAGTTAGGTTAAAAAAACACGCTTAAAAGCTTAAATTAATGTCCTATACCCCAAATTTGTTGGTAACTAAATTATAAGGATAACTCTACAATAGAAGCTAAGTTGAACACATTAAGGATGGTGGAACTTATGAATGTACATCAATCACTTATGATCATAATAAAATAAAGTGGAAATGAATTATTTACACCTTAATTGTAGCGCATGTTATGTAAGGTGTATGATTATAGCATCGATGGCTAATTCCATAAATTGCATTTATTACACTATAATTCTATAATGTGAATGGTAAACATATTTTCAAAACAAAACCCTAATCTTATAACTTTCCCTAATCGACCTAATAGTTTGTTGATAATTTCTTGGTAGTCATACACAAATTAATTAATTAATTAACCTGGCTAAAAAATTCATAAATGTATCCAAGTTAAGAGAGACCTGATATTGGAAGGAAAAGAAGACATATGTGGATATTATACCTCAATAGTACATGTAGATTTTAGTTTGTAAAATAAAACTTTAAATCATAAAAATTAAGAGTTACAATAATGTTGATGGTAATCATCATGATATATGTGTTAATGTTTCCATTCCTAAGCTAGTTTAGCCTGTCAACTTAGTGGTTGTAATCATGTTGATTCTATTGGAGATATATTTTTGGTAATTTTTCACTCATGATTAAGTGATGGACAATAAGAGACTATAGAAAAACCTAGTGACTTCATGTGTATAGGGGTGCAAGTCGTGTAAGAGGATAATGATACCACCATAACAATGTAATTAACCTTAATGATTGTAGCACTACTAAGACAACTTATGTCTTGGTGTAAAAGTTTCCAAGTCCATCCTGGAATGTGACAATACTATGGTGACTAGATGCTTAGAATAATGTGGGTTCAACATGAGGTTTTGGATATACGTATGATATGGAGTGTTGTAAGAAATTCCATTATATTAAGTGTGTTAGAAACCTTTGATTGATTTGGAAGTATGACTTAGTATACCTGGCCAGTGATGGATAGATTTCAAGGTCAAAATCTCTTTAAGTTGTTGAGTGCTTGTAATATACTGAACACTAGCACATCGTTAGTCATCCTTTCTTCTATACCCCAATTCGACTATGTTATTATCTAATGCCTTTTCCCAACTAGAAATGCACTAGGAATAGTATATTCAAATAGTATCATGTATTCATAATTACCCTTTATCAATGATATTGGATAGATAAATACCATGATACATTCTACAATAATACTTCTGGTGAATGCATACCTATAATGGTATTGGGTCGAATTCAAGACTTTAGAATACATGTAGGATTATAAGATAAAATAAATTATGTTAATTTATGTTATAATGTCTCAATTGAATAATGGAGGGGGTAGATACATTAAATATAGGCTTAATACACTAGTAATTGAATCTAATTTATCACATATTCAAAGAGTATTATTAATGCCAAATTTAGACTCCTCGCATCCCAAATAACATACCTAGAAAATTTGACATCAATTGGATAACATTTGACCATCCAATTGAGTTAGCAAAGAGTTTAATTGAATGACCTATAAAACATATAATCAAGATAATGTTTTATATCCTCTACGTTTTTAATTTTCTATTGTGCCTTGTTTTATTCATGTTACTCTCTCACAATCAGGAATAGCTACTGCTTTGACCTTGTCCCATAAACACCTGGTCATCTTCCCCATTTGCAATGGTCTCGAAGCAGAAGAAGTATTTATATTGCATCACCCTTTCCCTTGCTATCCCTTTTCTCAAAGAAAGGCCTGGGCAAGAAATTTCACCCTTTCCCTCCTTGTCTTCATTCCATCCCAATGACCCTACTCTTCTAGGTCTTAGTAGCCTCAAAGCCCATCTCAAACTCGAGCTCTATTCTTCCCTTATTTGTGCCTTGGAGGAACCTCCCCCTTTCTCTATGCCATTATTCCTATATGCATATTTCTCAAGCTTGTCCTTGACCCCATCAAAACTCAAATAAGTCATCAATACTCCTCCTTTGACCTGTGATCATTGTGCTATACTCCAACTCAAACCAATAATGTTATCAAAAGTGGCATAGGCCATCTCATCCTTGACAGAGACCTTGATCCGCCCCCACTGTGTTAGAGTACTCAAAGCTAGAAAATTCATGATGAATCCCAATAGGTGAGATCCCCTTTCTGATGTTCCTGAACATGTCCTTTCGTGTGTTGATTCTTCCTTTAGGTTCTCATGATTTTAATTTACATTTCTCATGACTTTGTGCCTTTGCAAGCTAGTCAAATGGTTTATTATGCCTAGGTGAGATAATTTTGTCTAGTTTTGGTATTTGGAGGAGTCTTCCTCCTTCCCCTTGGGTGGACATAGAGGAAGCTCATTGGTTACCTAGATCTGTATGAGTACTTGTTTCCTTCACATCATATGAGAAAAGTCTACAAACATATCATGAACCATGGTTGGATCATTCAGACTCACCATTTCACCCCTAAGGAACTACTTTCTTGTAACTACACCATTGCCACCGTCATGATGGGAGTAGAAACCCATGGCTTCTTGCCCCCAATTGACAAGAGTCAGAGTTCAATGGGATTGATATGATTCAAAGAGTTTGCCTTATAGGTCAATTTGGTGATTCATGCAGTGGTTTTCATGTTTGAATTTATGGAGGTGATTACATGTACTTCTAGTTCTTCATGGATTGGGATCGCACAAGCTAGTGCACATTTCTACTTTTGTCCTTATGCATTCAATTTGATTTGCCTAATTGTATAAGGGCATTTCCAAAATTCCATTGTTGTTCCTTGATTATGATGGAGAGCGCGACATGATAGGGTTTTTATGATTACTCTATCACACAATATGAATTCAATGTCACATGTGAGAATATCATCCTTCCACCAGTATATTTTTATAAATAACTAGAAATCAAATTATTGATATAAAGCATAGCTAATGATTGGCTATTCAAAAAAATACAAACATACAGGTTTTTGAAATAAAAAAATATGACAGATTTATTGGTGTCATTTTTAGATCCTTTCTTGAAAGGTTTTTCTTGGGTTCTATCGATCATATTAATCAGTATTAACCCGAAAAATAATTATGTGCTGAAATAAGGTTTTGAAAGATTGGGATTTGTATCGTAGAGGTACTTTTAGATAAGTAGACATGACTTTTATGGTATCTACATCTTTTATTTCATTTTGGAAGACTAAGCTCTATATCGTAGAAAACGTTTAGATAAGTATACATGACTATTTAGGTGTGTACATCTTCTACTTTATTTTGAGCATTATTTGACTGAAAATTATATTCATTTAATGAGGCATTTCTAGAACTATCATTCCTAATGAAAATTCCAATTTCTTGGATTTTTTATTTCCTGGTTTTAATTCATTATATTCATGTGGTTATTGAGACATTTAGTTTATAATGAGTTTTTGGACCCCTGCTATTTGATTGTCTTTGTATGAGAAATTGACTGAAATGCTAGTTTTTCCAATCTATATATGCATGCTACATGTTTGACTAGAATATTTAGAATAGTGGCACTAATGTACAACCATACATATATAGGGAGTGAGTGTTCCTCCTTGGGTGTGTGTTTCCACTCTTATCTCTTTTAGGCCATGATTGTATGGTGTTATGACCCTATTTTAGGTATATTCAATCTACACTGTTATGGATGCAAAAGTTTATTGTTTAGAAATTTAAATTGTGGTTAATTAATATGTTAAGACATTTTTTTCTTCATGCTTGTATTTTGAATATTAAAATGTCTCATTTCTTTTGTTATAATTTTTTGAACTCACCTAATTGCAATTAGCAACCTTCTTCTGGTAACATCTCTATTTGCACATTTAACCCAATGTAATCCCAAAATTATTTATTATATGTGCATACTCAACTTTTACTGGCCTATACCTTGTTTCTATATTCTTGATTATGTTCGATAGGTACATTAGAAGATAAGGATGCATGCAAATCATATACAGATTATTGGATCTAAGGATAGCTTGAAATGGGCCAGTTGTCCTCTATAAAGGGTCTTGCATGTTATTAGATTTATTAAATTTATACCTTTACTTTGATATACTACCTTTTATGGTGAGGAACAATTGGAAACCAACCATCATGTAATTTGGTAAGAATTTTTTTTCTACTGTGTATTCATTGTCATGTTCTGTAATACATACACATTTGGAAAATAACAAAACTCCTTTCCTCCATTTTGTGGAATAGGATGGCTTATATTTTTCCACCTAGTGAAGAGTGGATCCTCTATCAGTTCCCACTCATTATAATTTGATATAAGAATTAAGGTTACACTTCATTAAATAATTAAAACTCTAAAAATAAACTTTTGAACCTAACCAAACTAGGTCTTGAAAGGCATGCCAAATGATAAGTTTCAATATTATGATTTCAAAACATATTTTATTTTATCTTTCTATTTCACCAATATTTAGTTAATTTTTTTATAAGACTACTACAATTAACATTTTAATAAATATAATTGATCAAAAGAAAAAAAAACCTACCTGGAGACTTCATGGCATGTGTCTTGACCTAGAAAGAATAGTTATATCACAAAGCCAAATTTCACTCAATTAAATATATGAAGAGAACAAAAGACCATATTATACATAGATAGCATTATATGGAATTATCAAGGCATGGGAAAGAAAAGAATTCCATTTCTTAGAACCTATTCTATTCACACGGAACTATGGATAACTGGACCTCAATAAAAAGGGTTAAACCTTGAAATGGAAGGGTCAGCCTAAGTTTCACCTCAACTCAAAATCATAGGGGAATCTGTACGGGACTTCCAGGTGATGTCAGATTCAACAACCCAAAATGGAAATCATGAGTTGGTTGGAGGCTAGAGAATTCACTCCTGTAATTATTAGGTCGAGGGAGAGAAGTGAAGACATGGAATGGAGGGAATCGTAGTAAATTGAGATCATTGAATGCTATATGAGGCCCTTGTAGATTCAGAGCAACATAAAAAATTGAAAAATATTATAATATAATACACAAGCTGTTGTTCATAGTGAACAAGATATATAACTTTGAAATAAATGAAAACCTATTGAAAGCATGGACCACTTAAGGGATGATAAATCTATGGAATCACTCGTTGAATCTCTCAGAAAGGGCCCAACATAGCTGGAGGACTAGGAATTGTACTCCTCAGGGCCTCTGATGACCCTCACTTGTCATAGATTGGAGACATAATGTAGGACAGTTCACATTAGCAACTGGATATTTTGGTTTGAAGAATTAATCTAGGGGAACGTTTTACCAACAACAATTTTCATGAGGTGGCTACCATAGACCATATTCAACTCTAGTAGATGACAACAAACTAGGGTAGGGAAACAAGTTTGACTATGGAAGGCCAAATTAATAGGGCCAACAAATCCCACTTAGGTCACACTTTCTCGAGGAGGTGGGATTTTGTATGGGGTTCAATGTCTTGTATTCTGGAAAGAGAGCGACAATGGAAGAAGGAGGGTTATTAGGGTGTCCTATGGAGTGTGATTATAGGTAGTAAACATGGGAGTCATCATGTTTGTAACAACCTCTAGAAGATATGGGAGGAAACATCATGATTAGGGTGGGGAAGTGAGGGGGAAAAGCGAGAGAGGATCCTCCAAAAATTGCTCACATAGAGACAAGTCTTCTACCCAAGGTAGAAGGCAGATCCTACAACATTGGATCATCATGCAATGGAGGTCACATAGGCTACATCAAAAATCAAGGCCAAAGATAAAAACCATAGCATGACAAACATTTAATTTCTCCTATTTAATTAGATAAAATCATTTACATTCCTTTTTCTTTGTCTTCACTTTTGTATTTTAAATGAGGTTCATTAGCATAATACAATGAAGCTGAAATTTTACATGTAGACTAGTTAATACATGAGGAATTAAAAAATATTGTTAGATTCTAGTTTTAGGATATTTAATGGGTCATCTAATGATATTAATTTTAGCATTATCTAAACATTTATTAATAATATGCCTATTTTGTTGCCACACTTGGTATTTAGACTCATCCTATAATCATATTTGTAGTAGAGAAGTTCCACACACTCTAATTGCATAGATATTCTTGTTCACTCAATTATAGATAAAAGTAGAACAATCCTTCATAATTGCACTTTAGTCATATAAATTACTCATGATTGAACATGGTATGCATTTTATCATAGTATCATTCTTTAAAAAATGTGTTTCATGAATTTAAGAAGCATAGATGTTAATAATATCTATCCAACTTGCTTTTTGTGGAATTAAATATAAGTGAAGTAATTTTTTTAAAGAAAAGTACATAGACAAGATGGACATTACTTCTTAGTTGTCACCCAATAATTAATTTGATATGTTTGAGGATACAAACCATTTCCAACTGATTGACACTCAATTTTTTTTGATTTATTTGCTTTATTAGAGACTATAGATATTGAGTTAGCCTATAGTATTTTAATTAATAAGGAAGAGAATTAGTATCATAAATAGGTAATGAGGTTATTATTGAATTTTCTATTATCTTGGAGTTACTTAATCCTTTCAAATTTATGTTAAGATATTCAACATGTACTCCATACTTGGAATTAAATGATATTAGTATTTTCCCACTGGGACTACATTTTCTTATTTCACCTATTATAAAAAACATTATTTTCCTTTATCCTAACCATGACTTCCTTTATAATTTTCCACATAAATAATGGAAAGATGACTCATCTATATTGGTTTAAGTACGTAAGTAATGTATATTTATATGTATTTGACATAATACTAATACCCAAGAATATTTAGTTAAGTTCACTCATGTATTATTTACATTGTATTTGATGTGTATTGGATAACCCGTTGGGTTAAGAATTAGTTCCTAGTTTTATCCTCACTCCAAAACCCAATTTTTAGGGTCATACGAATAGTTTTACCTAGGTTTTGATATGTTACAATATTTCATCAACACATCATTCTCTTTTGTAAAAGAGTAAGCAAAATTTTTCCCATCACCTTATTAATGTTATGCATAAACAAATGTTTAAGTTTTCTTGAGGTTTCATCTTTTTACTGTTTTCCAGAAAAGAATAAAGTTCTATTCAAATTTTCATATTTTGTAACTAGGATGCTATATTTTTCTTTCCTTTAGAAAAATTTCCCCCAAAAGATTTAGGTCATTTAAACGAGATATGTAATCATATATACATATACATATACATATACATATACATATTTCTTATCAGTCTACAAACTCGCATGTTGATCTTTTTAAGTTTATACTAAATGGTAAGACAATCTTGTCTATACTACATGTTGGATCTATATTATCCATATCTTTTTTACATTTCAAGTTACATATGTTCTCTTATGATTCTACGTTTGAGCTTTAACCATGAACGTTTTGTTGACAAAACCATATACTATTTATTGTAAACCAAATCTCAGAAAAGAGACATTGTACCTTCTCAAAGAAGATGTTAGATTTATTAAATTAGAGATCAAGTTACAAACACAATGAAGAAGAGTAGTAATGATTCCCAATACATGATCATAATTGGAAGAAGAACAATAAGAGATCAAAGCAAATCTAAAGAGTAATGAAGAGAAACACACCCATGAGGCTTGGCACCTAGTTAAGTTATTTCCATTTTTATTCATAGGCGTGAAATTTGGCTTCAAGTTTTAAAATCAAGGTTATTTCCACAACCGTACCTTTTTTTTAATCTAACTTATTATACTTGCATTGGCATATTATTATCATGTTTCTCATTCTTCTTTATAAGTCTCAAGATATTGAAAGTAGGAGTGTTAAAGATAAAGAACTTTAAAAAGAACTCATAGGCTAGTGACTATTTGGTTGTATAAGGCCACTAATCAAAGAATGAAACTAGTTGAAGTTTTGAACCGGGGGATTTTCCCAATTTTTTAGTTTTTGGATCAATTAGGGGAGGCGGTCTAAGGAAAGTGTCTCTTCTTCATTTCCAAAGACACAAGTGAGGTGACTGCACATCTAAATGAGCCACTGACACCATGATATAGGAGAATATTTAGCACTGAGCTTGAAGACAATAAAACACTCGGGATATTGTTTGTGTTGGGAAAGGGAGGTCCGGCCCATGTCCCATTGGGAATTGGACTTAATGGAAGTTGGTTTGTATTGCCAATACTAGTAGGAGTTGAATCCAAAAAGGAAAGAAGATGACTCTCTATGTGTGGGATTAATTAATATTTGGACTTATATTAGGAATTGGAATATGATTCCTAGTTATAATCACATGTCATAGAGGCCTATAAAGAGAGGCCCCGAGGGAGGCCATTGAATCATCCCACCTATTGGTGTGTGATCCCATCAGTTGTTTGTTGTTGGTGCCTTCTGTGGTATAAGAGCCAGAAAATAAGAGCAACTGGTGGTGCTGTCTTGTGGTAAGAGAGGGTCAGTGACTTTTCCTTGAAGCGAAATAGTGACTGACAACCAGTGACACATTGGTGGTGCATCAACAACGGTGTGTCTGATCTCCTACAACCGTGTGTCTGATCTCCTACAACGACAGAGGTGTTGTGAGGAGAAAAAAGATAAGTGGGACATTTTGTTCACGTTGGGTGTAATTTTGTTTTTTCTATTTTTATTCTCATGTGGGAGAGAGCTATCCGGATTTAGGGGTAATTAAATCTGGACGGTGTGAGTTGTAATCTTGATTATATAGTGCTTGTTGGTTGGTATTGCCATGTGATTTTTCTCTTCTCATTTTGGGGAGAATTTTCCATGTTAAATTTTACGCTTTCAGTCTTGCAGAATACGTCACTTTCCCACTACAATTCCTAACAGTTTGAAGTTTAAGTTTCTCTATCTAGAATTAGGTGAATAAAATTGATTTCGGAATGTAGTTAGTAAATTTAGTAGGAGTTGTATTATTCTAGTAATAGCTAAGTAATCAGCCAAGAGACCATTCTATTCCATCCTCTCTTGTTTAGCAATCAAAACCACATCCAAGTCCTAGAAGGAAAACCAATAAATTGAAAAACTACTTTAGTTTAAATTTAGAATTGAACAAGGGGAACAATGCTAAACTGGCCGCGCTTTCTGAAAAAACTTCTCGAGTCAGCATCATGTGTTGGAGGAATGGGACAATTTGGGTGAAACAAGTTTATCCGTGATCTAGTGAGCACGCAAGAAGCCCAAGCCCAACCACGTTGCAGCAGCTAACAGAGCCCAAGCACTCCAGTGCACGGTTTCCATTCATATCCTGACGAAGAAGATGCTGAGGTCCGGCCCGCTGTTGCTGTCTGGGTTGATCATGTAGAACGTCTCTGAGTCTCTGGATCCGACTACCCGGTCGAAGTACGCCCTCATGTAAGTCAGCTCGCCACCGCCGCCGCCAGCGTCGTCAGCTGAACCTTCGAGCGACGGCAGAACACCAGCGCCCATAGAGATTGTTTGCAGCAGCCGCATGACGTGGAGGTCCTGTTCCACGACCTCCCTCTTGGCACCGTACCCGGCATTACGACCGTTGCAGTACATAGTCCACATGGGCTCGTCCAGCAGCTTGGTTCTCCCGCCGGCCGGCCCGTTGCCGGCGCCCGCTCGTCGCTCGCACTCCAGCGCGATTCTCGCGAGGCCCGAACCGATGTCCTGGAGCATCTTCCCGGTGGGTACGCCGAGTTCGAGCAGCAGGATCGGCTGGCCGCGTGGGGAGTCCTGGATGGCGAGGGTTATCCGGGCCTTCCGAGGCCCGTAGAGCGTCCCAGTCATGCGCGCGGCTGCACTGTGGGTACCCCATGCCGAGGTGTCCCCGTGATGGTGAGCTGAAGGTACAGCAGCGCCTGTGGGGAACCGGCACGCAGCAGGGCTGAGGATCGGGAGAGCTCGGAAGGCGGACCGCAGGCTCCGGAGGACCTTGGCGGACCGAGATCGTTTCTTCTGCTTCTGTGGCGTCGTCTGCTGCTGCGGCGACGGCTGTTGGTATTGCTGTTGTCCGGGAGCGGGTGAGAGGGGACCAACCCGCGGTGTCCCTGGTGCGGAGGAGGAGAAAAATGCATGCCCCGGAGATGGGAGTGGCGGGAGGCTGCCGGAGATGGCCATGTCGTAGTCGTACCGTCGTGGAGAGAGCGGCGGTGTCGCCGTCGGCGTCGCCATTACCTAGCTCTGGTGGCCAGGCCCGCGAGTGAAGGGACCTGCACGTCGACGTCGACGTGAAGACAGGTTTTTGGCCGGCTGGATGGCGCGCGCGGGGGCTGGAAAATGTAGGTGGGTGGTGGGTTTTCAAGGTATTGTGCCTTTCATGGTCGTGGGACGCACTTATTCCTGTTGTGTTTGCTTCCAGCAGTTCAAATTATGGGCCGGCGTTTTGAAATAAACAGGAATGGTGATGAAATTCTTCAGGTGGTATTGGAGCAACAAAAGGTTTTTTCATGTGAGTGGTTCTCCACTATGGGAGATATGATAATCACACTCTTGGGGTCAACCATTATGTTGTACAACATCAAGAGAAGAAACGGAAAAAGATGTATAGTATCCATTCGATCTAATTATTAATTATCGGGTGCAGAAAAACCAAACATAGGCTGAGTTGGACAAGACTACCAATGCAATACTTAATATTGAGTTCAAATATGATAAATAGGAGTATAAGTTAAGATACAATTGGTCAATGTAGCGTAGGTTCCCAATATAGCTTCATACAAGGAGTCAATAATTAGACTACGATTAGTTGACATGATTATAGACACAGTTGGTATAATATATAATCCAGATGGTAGAAGGAAAGGTTGGAGGACGAAGAAAAGTGAGGAAGGTGGAACTTCTAACATTTCACATGTATTTTAATCTAAATAATTGTCGATGCATGATATCATGAATTCAATACATAGTCCGAATCATGATTGTAAATAAAAATCTATTTCTTTTGTACTACAATGACAATATGTCGCTACGAGCACAACTTTGTGATCATTTCGTGTTTACTTAATAATGACAAGTTAGTCCATTGAAGATAAAGGTCATCATTGTTTTTTATTATGCTCTAATTTCAATAAAATATATAAAACACGTGACATACACATGAACCATATCATCTCCTTTTGTATGAGATCACTACTACAGAAAAGACCTTTGGCGTCGGTTATTTAGAGCCTTTAACGTCGGTTTCCAAGCGACACCTAAGTGGATGCAGCTAAAAGTCGACACCTTCAGCGTCGGTTTCTAACTGACGTCATAACCCTTCCCGCCACTAAAAATGAGCCAACAAGGGAACTATATGCATCGGTTCTTAACGAAAACCGACACTATATCATGATCAAAGACGTCAGTTATTAAACACACACGCCATAACCCTTCCCGCCACCGAAAATGCGCCAGCAAGGGAACTATAAGTATCGGTTAGTAAAGAAAACCAACACTATATGATGGTTAAACACGCCGATTATTAAATAATAATTGACGCCATATCCCTGCTAGCACGGTCATGCCTGGCCACAATAGGTGTTAGTTCTTACTGATAACCGACGCCAACCATAGAAGAGACGTCAGTTTTTTTACTAATAACCGACGTCGTATGTCTTTGGTGTCGGTTTTATACAAATAACTGACACCTATGTTCTAATTTTTTTCTTATCAGTTTGCAGACATGTTGTATGGCTAGTCATAGGATGCAAAACCTGCAATTCAGTTCTGAACTGCAGGTTTACAACATCCATTGATATTAGCCAACAACAAGCCACAAACATGCAAAGTCATTCACATTCAGACACATATATTGATCAGATACATGTAGAAACATACAAAGTCATTTACATTCACATTCAGTTCCATTCATTTCATATCTTTTCACATTCAGACATTAATGTATTGATCAGAAAAAAGTCATTCACATTCACACACATGATAATTTAGAAAAAGTCATTCACATTCACACACAAATAATTATGAGAACAAAGTTTAGAAATATCATTCTTTATTCATCATCGTCATCATTGTCCCAATTACATTTAAAAATTCCCACTACTTGTAGGACTTTTGCCCATTCTTCTCTTACAACATCTAATTCCTCCCTCGTATAGGGAGTATGTACATCTAATAACTTTCCACCTGTGCTGAAGTCAATTTTAAACACATGTAAAGAGAATGACGTATATATATAATTAATAATATATAATAAGATTGATATATCTCATATTATCTAATGAGACTATATATAATACCTGATGTATAGTATCAATTTCTATTACAGCATATTTGATGATTATGTCTATAAATCGCATCACATAGTAGGCACATGCCCAACCATTGACTTGTGTAGCACGCTATAAATTGAAACATACAAAATATTTAAAAATATAAATAGGCACAGTTCACATAAATAATATATACATTGGAGTCGGGAAATTACTTTCACATTCTCCCAAGTTAGTGGATGATTCTTTTGCCCGGGGACCTTTCCTCCAGCTTTTTTGAACTCTTGTAAAGCACTACATGTTAATGTAACATAATAAATTGCATAATTAAATAGTAATGTAATAACATATGTTAACAGATATAAAAATACGAAATATTTCTCACGAGAATAATGGCCTTTTCATTGCACATCCATATAATGTATTCAATTCATTCCCCGCAGGATCTAGATAATAGACAGTGAACGTCTTGGGGACAATAACTAGTAACTCCCAATGCCTACCACTACATGTGTAACATCCCAAGATTTGAGGCCTCGGATAACATGATCTTAAAAGGAATGATTGAACTACCCATATCACCAAGGTGCACCTCCTTTTCCGGGAGCCCATCACTAAAAAACTCCATAGTTAAGCGTGCTCAGCTTGGAGTAGTACTAGGATGGGTGACCATTCGGGAAGTTGGTCTTGGCTTGCACGTCAGTGTGGACAAAGTGTGCAGTTAAGGCTAGTAGTGGTTTGTGGGGCCAGTCTTCATTCCCGAAACTCTACTAGAGCCTTGGGCAGTGGGCTCGGGCGTTACAAATGGTATCAGAGCCATAACCCCTCTAGTAGGTGGGCCCCACATGGGCATGTGGCATGCTAGTCTTGAGCCGTGCGGTCCAGGCAAGTTGGAAAGGGCTATCCGTAGAGACGAAATGGAACCGCCCTTGCGCTGGTATCCGTGGACGGGAGCTGGGTGTCCATGGGCCATTGTGGGTCTACACTAAAATGGGGTTAGATTATGAGGCCATATAGTTGAGCCTTGACGGGGACGTCAAGAGTCTAAGTGGGGGAGATTGTAACATCCCAGGATTTGAGGCCTCGGATAACATGATCTTAAAAGGAATGATTGAACTACCCATATCACCAAGGTGTACCTCCTTTTCCGGGAGCCCATCACTAAAGAACTCCATAGTTAAGTGTGCTCAGCTTGGAGTAGTACTAGGATGGGTGACCAGTCGGGAAGTTGATCTTGGCTTGCACGTCAGTGTGGAAAAAGTGCGCAGTTAAGGCTAGTGGTGGTTTGTGGGGCTAGTCTTCATTCCTGAAACTCTACTAGAGCCTTGGGAAGTGGGCCCGAGCGTTACAACATGTAAGAAAGTCAAAAATTAATAACTCAAAATCCATAATAAAAATGTAATTTTCTTAAGTCCAAATTATAAGCAAAGTAAACTTACTCGACATTGAATGAAGCTATTATCACCTTCTTCTTATTTTTACCAAAATATTCAAAAGCATCACATCAATATGAAGTAACTGAAGAAGGGTCTGTATCTACAAGACTAATCAAAGATGGAACCAAAAATCCCACATGGGAAAATGCAAAATATGTACATATCTTGTGTAAGTGGCTGCAAAATATGTATTATGTATGCATTAATATATAAGAAACCAGACCACCGTATATAAAATAAGGTATATGGATGTATAAACAAGATCTCACCATATCCACACCTCTATCATAGATGTGTTCAGCCAATCATAACGAAACAATTCCAAAATATCTTATAAAAATAACTTGTTTTTGTATGATTGACCTGCATTAATACCTATACATTAATACGTATGCAAAACTTGTATAAATAGATTGTTATCGTATGATTGATTTCCAGCATCCTCCAGAATTATAACATTTATAGGAAAATTTCGATCATGTTCGCTGATCCATACTGACATACCCCTACGATTAGGACCTAACGAGGCATGTAGGTCCCTTGGAAGCCAACTTGGTAGTTGAGGAGGTGGACGTGGAGGCCGAGATTTAGCGAGTGCCATCTTTTTTACTTGTATATATAATTTCAGATCAATTGACTCATATATACACACTAACAAATTAATGTAATGTACATTTACCATACAATATTAGTATAGACGACATCCGCTTTGGGCCACATTATCACTCCGCCTTCTACATCATCAAGCGTTTCAGAATCTGGGTGGGCATATGACAGTTGAAGATCCTTCCAATCGGGGAGTATATGTATTAGGTTCACACGAACCGCACCAACTGGTACTGGAGTCCCATGAAACATCTCCCCTGGAAGGTCTGGGTAAGCCTGTGCCTCTACAACAATATATTCTTTACTTTTTAGATGACATGGCTTCAACCCCTACAAATTTATGTAAATAATATTATATACATATATACATAAACATATCATCTTGAAAATACTAGCTACTATGTCATAAAAATACTTACAGAGGATGTGCTAGGTGGTGGGTCTACATGATTACTCCCAACCTCTGCAATAGGAGTAATAGAAGCATGACACGTCACGAGTACCGTCTGAGTGGTCGTTTGAGACGCCTTCCACTTCACCATTTCTTCTTGGACTTTCCTCTCAATTAATTCATCTGCCTATACATGGATAAAAGAAACGTAGTCGATTATTGAATTTTCTTTCACAATAACATTCTAAAAAAAGAATAGGTTATCTCAACTTGTGAAATTCCTGCTTTTGGGGACATGTTTGCACTGGGATGGCCCAAAGAACGCTTTGATGCCCATACCAGCGCCTGCACCCCTAACACATCTAGGATGCTCTGGGTTACCCAGAGCAACTGTCAATTCATCCCTTGTGCCCTTAGGGATGAACTTGCCTTCCTTCCTCTGCTCATGCAGCTCCCACTAATCGCCATCAACAAAAATTGGTAAGTAAACACAACAATAATCAATATCGATCAATTGCTCTAAGAGTTGAATTTTACCATTTTTGCAGCCGCCTCAGCAGTTGCGGGTTTCGTTATATCTTCCTTCTTATTTTTCCTCCCAGCTATCCACATAGCATGGTGAGACAGAGGTGCGGGACCAATAGTAGAGGACTCCTGAGTAGCAATAGACTCAGCCTGTAGTCTTTGACGAATGCCTACATAGCCTCTTAGACCCATTGTGTGGTCATGCACATTCAGTGCACACCTTGCTCTTTGAGCATCACTAATAGCCTTGTTCATAAGCACATTCAGGCAAAGTCTTTTACTCCTTCATAAACATCCTCCCATGGTATAGGTTTAGGTACACTCCATTCCTCATTCCGTCCATTGAATGCTTTGTGCAACCTACAATACATATGGAATTTTGAAAGAAACCATCGATGACCAAGATATACAGTCTTGCCGTCGTGTTTTAGTCGTATTGAGGTAGTGTTCTCTTCACATATAGGACATGCTTTAGATCCTTTGACACTATATCCAGACAAATTCCCATATGTTGGAAATTCATTCACAGTGCAAAACAACATAGCGTGCAAACAAAATGTCTCTCTTCGTGAAGCATCATAGGTCATCATCACACCTTCACCCCAGAGTTTCTTCAAGTCATCAATCATAGGTTCAAGATAAACGTCAATATCATTTCCAGGTTGTTTAGGGCCCGATATCAATAACGACAACATAACATACTTATTGTTCATACACAACCATGGAGGAAGATTGTATATAACAAGCATAACTGGCCAAATGCTATGTTGGCTGCTCGATGTCCCATATGGATTCATCCCATCTGTACAAAGCCCAAGTCTTAGATTCCTGACTTCTTCACCGAATTCAGGGTATAATAAATCAATCTTCTTCCACTGTGGGGAATCAGACGCATGTCGTAGGATCCCATCATTATTTTTCTTAACATCTGTATGCCACCTCAAATTCTTCACATCTATCAGATTGGAAAACAAGCATTGAAATCATGGTATTATAGGTAGATACCACATCACCTTGGCAAGAGAATCAGTTTTGGACTCCCCCAAAGTCATCAATTTATACCTTGACGCACCACATTTGGGACAATCTTTCAAATCCACATAGTCCTTTTGAAATAATACACAATCATTCAGGCATGTGTGTATCTTCTTGGCCTCTATTCCCATTGGGCACAACAATTTCTTTAACCGGTATGTTGAGATTGGCAGCTCGTTTCCTTCAGGAAGAATTTCTTTCAACAAAGACAACAATGACATGAAGCTTTTGTCGCACCATATATTGTTAGCTTTCAGCTTATACAATCTCAACATAGCGCTAAGCTTCGTAAACTTACAACTTGTATATAACAGTATCTCAACATCATGCACAATGTTTCTAAATATGGGAGGTGGATCAGTGTGCTCTACCCCACAACTATCCAGCATCGCATCAACGATGTCTATTGGAACTGGTTCGTTCACATCTACGTCATTGGAGGCAATTTCTTCTTCCACACAAGCACTGCTATCGACATCCACTGATTTTAGGTTTGAACTCTCTCCATGCCAGTGCCAGTCTATATAGCCTTGTACAATCCCATTGCACATGACATGACTTTTGATTTCTCCACCTGTGCTGACTTTCAAGTTGTTACCACAATGCCTACATGGACAGTAGAACCTATCTCCAGGTTGTTTCCTATGTTCCTCGACAAATCTAATAAACTGATCAAGACTAGAAATAAACTCTGGGGTGCAGCGATTTGGAATGGACATCCATGATCTATCCATTCTATGATCAAAGAGAAAACAAGTATATATTAGAACAAGATTAGGATCTAGGGTTAAAAGATTAGGGTTTATGGTTAAAACTTTAGGGTTTAAGGTCTTATATATAATACATGTGTACCACCTATCCCATTCTTGAACACCTAATCTCACTAGTAAGTGTATAATGTGTATTGGGTTTTCAAGAAAATTTCGGCAACATTTCCTCGCTGTTCTCCAAGTACATATGTACTTAGAGAACAAACGGGGAAATGCTATCGAAAGTTTCTTGAAAACCAAATACACATTATACACTTACATCCTAAGTGAGATTAGGTGTTCAAGAACAGTCCCAAACCGGGGACTATCCAAGATTTACTCATTAGGAGTAAATCTTAGACGGGTTTCTAGGCCAACAAATACACGTGTTGTCATTCTTATATATATAGAGAGAGAAAGTATTCTATCATTATAATAATCACACAAGAGTCTATGTACCATCATCTCTTACTTGAATTAGGGTTAGGTTAAGAATTATAACTGATCTTGTCATATATGATTAGAAACTCTTGATGAATAATTGAAGTTTTTAGATTAATAATATTATTCATGCTGATTTAGTGTTTTGAAACCATGGAAATCTTACTATGATCTTAATGATAGTAATATGATCTAGGTATCATGGATAACCTAATATGCTTAAGATGATGAATAAGGTTTCACCTAATATGCATAACTAAAGGTTGTAATCTTAAAAATAATGATATGATGGAATTAGGGTTTGTAACCCTAACTCCTAGTTCAAACATGAGACAACCCTAATTACTTTGGTCAAATTAAGTAAAACTATGTTCATATAAAGTCTTATAACGATCCATCAAACTTTTATCATGGATTCATATAAGTATCACCGTGACATATAATTAATTGAATCATGAGCAAACCATATTGATAAGTAATGAACTAATGTATATGTTAAAAAGTAACCTAGGAATTTCCAAGAAGAAGGTTGTCGATGCTACTGCAATAAATAAAAAAGAAAGTTACCTAGTAATTTCCAAGAAGAAAGTTACCTAGGAATTATTCTTGCTAGCTAATAAATCAATCTTAATGCTAGTAATATGATCAAAAGAGAGGAGGCCCAAGTTGCTAGCAAGTGCAGCCATGTGGTGATGGTCCCTTTAATTTGAGTTAGCATCACCTCAACTGTGTCTAAAATGATGGAAGAGAAGAAAACAGTGATGTGTAGTGATCATTCATCAGACCATCAGTTTGTATGAGTACATGTTTAAGGGAGAAGCAAATCTAGGTCATGGGAGGGCTCACCTTGGGCGGCAGCAGTGACCTTGGGGCTGACCTTGGGCGACGGAGGGTAGGGACCAGGCGGAGGAGGACCGAGTAGGTCACAACTGTGATTTTGGGCAGTGGCGAGCAGGGAGCCGGTGAGCACAGTGTCAGAGTGGCAAGCCGGGAGAAGGGTGGAGACGAGTAAGGAGAAGGAGCGTGTGGCATGACGGTGGCAAGCAGGGAGCAGCAGGGAGAGGCGGGTGGCAACTCTCAAGGAGGAGGGAGTAGGGGGCAGAATTGCCAGAGCTAAGCTTCAATTGCAATGAAATAGAGAAAGGGGAAGAGTCTTCTTCGTGCGAGTGCTATCAAGTTAACAATCGATGTTTTTTGTTAAAAACAACCAACACTTATAACAATAGGCATCAGTTACCACAAAAACCGACACCTATGCTCAATGATTGTCGTCAGTTTAAACTAGAAAAACCGACATCTATCTACATATGCCGACAAAAAAAATGTTCTTGAATTCTGACCATAGTCGTCGGTTGCCGTAGAAAACCAACACCGAAGGGGGGGTGAAAATTTTTGCAGGGACAACACGTGAAAACACTTCGGCATCGGTTATTGCAAGAACACCGACGATAAAAATGGTCCCAATTTCTGTCTCATGAAAAACCTTTAGTCATAGGTCAATTAGTTAATAACTGACGTCGTATGTTAAATTTTGAAGGTAATTTTTTTTACTGCAAAATTTAGATTTGGCGGTCGATTTTAGGCGTCGGTTGGTAGTTGAGGAACCAACACTGAATAAAAAGCGATACCCATGTCTGGCCGCTCTTCACATATGGATGTGAGTTTGTGTATTCAACTGACGTTGTATGGTTTAGGCATTGGTTTCTTGTATACAACTGACGCATGTAAATGTGACATTATAAGACATTTCTAAAGTAGTAGATATCTTAGGTATAAATTTAGAATTTGATATTACATGCACATGGTAAATTATGAATATGATTAACAATATATATGGTCACTCTTTGTAGTTAGATATGTTTTTGGAGAAATTTGCATTAAGAACTGAGAGAAGAATGAAAGATGGAGTTATATTTATGGAGAGTGAGAGAGAGAAAGAGCATGTGTAGGGAGAGAGAGAAAGAGTATATGTAGGGTGGAGACAAAATATATGAGAATATAAATGACGAGAGAGAATGAAAGAAGGAATCTCATTAGAAAACGTGCTTTGAGTAATGGGTAAATGTGGAATGTGGAGTGAAAATTCAAAAAATAATTAGTGGAAATTTTTTATGGACAAAGAAGTTTTGAGAACACCTGTATTTTAAAATTGATGTACCCTGATTGGTTAAAGGAATGAAAAAAATGGCATGATTGGATTCTAATAATCAATCTTTTCTACATACTACAGATAAAAATGAGAAAAAGTAAAAGGTATGTTGTCTCTTGTTGATTATGGTTGTGATTGAGTTACTTAACAACATCTCTCACACACCCAAGAACTCACAAACACATGTTTTCCATATCCTTCTCCATTCATCCTTTGTTTTTTCAAGCTTTCTCTTATAAACACTCACCTAATGTTCATAACCACGATTCACAATCTCTAGCACCCAAGTTTGTACACGCCTCTATCTCCCCCACATACATTCTATTTCCCTCATTTTCCCTCTAATAACATAGGAAACTCCCAAATTTGTAACAAGAATTAGAAAACCAACATAGCAAGAGGAGAAAAATAAGTAGCGATGTAATACCAAGATGACAAAGGAGATTGACTAGACTGAAGCCCTCTCACCCCAACAAAGTTTCTATTATGGTATCTATGCTACTACTTATTCATCTCCTCTACCCATGTTAAGTTTTTCTTGTTCTTGTTGCATCCCCATCTAACTCAAGATTGTTTAAATAGCAATAATCAACTGTATAGTAATTATAGTGAGTGGGAGTCAATACTCACCCTTTTCCATCATTTAATCATAAATCTACACACATATTTTTGTCAAAAAGAAAATTTATTATAAGAATTCCACTCATGTCAGTTTCATTTTCTTTGAAAAGGTCTAACCAATTAGAGTACAAGAAATCTAAATCCCCATAGTCTCATAAACTCATTCCCGCCTCACTTTGTCTGTTTTACTTTTCTTATTCATATCTAATCTAGATCCCATATATCCCCATTACTCGACATGCCTTTCTATGAAAAATATCCATCCTTCTCTTCCTCTCCCCCTCCATCTTCCCACATATTTCTCTCTCTTCCCTACTCATGTCCTCTCTCCTTTGTACTATCTACCACTCTACATATATTAATTCCTTCTTTCCTTCTTCTCTCAGTATGCAATACAAGCTTCCTCAAAAAACAAATCTTACTATATTATTTGGATGGTTATGTATGAATAACTAACACAAAGAATGACCACATATGAAATTAATCATATAAATTATCTATTAATGCATGCAATCAAAATTTAAAAGGTATATGTAATCTATGTCTCAAGAAATAGTCATAAAAATAAAATGAGACAATAATAATGATATTAATATCCGATTGTACCATCCGGCTCGACTGTTCGGACCATGAACCAGCACCCCTATCAAATTTTTATCATATAACCAGACAATACTAGTCCACCATTCAGAAGGTCGGTCCAACCAGTTAATGTTGATATGTATGCCCTGAGAGCCAATCATATGATGACTGGATTGACATATGTAACATACTGAATCTCAGGGTCTTCCCTACAATTTACCCATATTCTATCTTTTCATATCTTTCAAGTCCTTTTGGACTAATTTCATAAATTTCCCTTCTTTTATATTCTTTTTGGACTCCTTATGCAATTTGAGCACAATTCAAGGTTGAAATTACCTTTTTCCCTCATTTATATAAATGGAGGGGTGTTTGCACAAATAACCCACCTAAGGTAATAATTAAGGACTAATAATGCAAAATGGAGTTTTATGTGAGAATATAAGTAGATAATATTAATTTGGAGCTTTTTGGATAAATATATTAGTAATAATGTGAATTTGAGTGTTTAATGAGAGTATTTCCCCTTTTTCCTTCTCTCTCCTAAAAAATGATAATAATATATAAAATAGAATATTATGTTGAGTTTTTGCTCTTAAAGTTAATAATGGATGGATATCTTGTAATTCACTCATGTAATCCATTAAAAGAAGTCTTTTCATATAACTCATTCATTTTAATATATTAATATACACTTTAATGGGCAATATATTTATTAAGGGCCATATTATGTATAAAACGAGAATCCAATTGCATAGCATTGTTCTAGACTTTAATATGAGCATGTGGTTAAAATTTGGTCGCTTTTGGACTTCATTTGACCCTTCAAATATATTTTATAAGCTTTTATTAAAGAGTAACTTTAACATTTAATCGGTTTCATTTAAATGACTATGTAACGCCAAAGTCTACACATTTTGGCTGTCATGCGCCCCCGACCCCGACCCAATGGTCCTGATCTAAGGACGATCGGACAGATAAGCCATCGTATTCCTCCTCCGGCCGTCAGAACAGACCCGACCCCTCTGGATCCCTCGACCCGTTCTCTCTCTATGCTTAACCTTTTTGCACGATTTTAGTTCCGTCGGCTTTGTCTCATCGTGCCAGTTCATTTGACCCTTTTCTCACCTGTTCCCTTGGCCTAGTCACGAAATGCCCAAACATGCTCTTCTCCTCCTCTTTGCCGGTACATGCAGAGGGAGCGTCGGCTTCTCTAGTGCCTATTTAAGGCCACCCATAGAATCCTCAGCCCTCTTATTATCTTCCTCCCCTTCCAATTTGTTCCCTAATATCCCTATTCACCTGTACCTACCTACTTTCCTTCTCCAGTGATGATGACTGAGAGCTCTCATCTCTGATCACCCCACATCAATTCCCGCCTCAGTGAGTATCCTCGACACCCTTCCTACCCTTTTCCTTCCTTGTTTGGCCCCAATTTGCATCGAGACGCCGGGTCCTATAGGCCGTCGGAAGCTCCTTGGCAGTGTCTGACCTTTTCTCCACCCTGTCCTCCTCCGCCCATCATGACACTTGTTTTTTTATCAGTCTGGCATCCGCGAACCTGTTGGAGTCCCAAGCAGTGGCTTATCTCAGGGTTTTCGATGGTCTGGTCATTGTTGCCTTGTCTTTGTTCTCTGACTTCACCCAGCTTTGGGGTGGATTCTGCACACAACTCCGCCTTGTTTTAGCTCCTCGATGCTCGTCGAAGCCCATCCGCCCCATTCGTGGTTCCAGTTTTTCGAATGGTGGCCAGACGGTGTGCATCGACCCTGGAGTCGAAGCAGGGTGTACAACCCTCGCACCATGGCCAAGGCTGAAGAAGCCTGGCTGTGCAATGACACCCGTGGTCATGCCCCTGTGATTGGGATGATTAATCATCCAGGGGCATAAACGTAAATTCATCCCTTCCTTTATTTCTCGCCAACGACGATGGATTGTTCAAATGATAGTACTGCCCTCACTACTTAATTAATTCGATTTTACGAGAAAGGGTATTTTGGTCATTTCACATATTATTTACATCGAATTGCATTTTCATTTAAATTACTGTCACACTATGGTTTTCTTGCATTCTGATTGGTTTATTTTACTTAATTCATAGTAAACCGATCCATGGTCAGAAAAATGCAAATAAATAGTCAATGGAAAGGATTTTTCATGTAGAACCCGATTTTATGGTTTTTGAGTCATGATTTGGATTCCTTTTTCGAAGTTTGCTTTGAATGCCTTTTAAGTGTATAAAATGTTCTAAAATACATAATTAATTCATTTTAACTCCAAATGAGGAAATAAAATATGTTTTATTATTCAGGAGAATATGAATAATCTATTAGACTAGGTTTTGAACCTTAGATCACGGTTTTGTAAAATTAGGGTTTTCCTATGCTTTAAGTCTTATAAATACTAATACATGTGTAATGTTTGCAACTAGGTAAATATGGAATTGGATACAATCAGATTGGTGAATATGATGGTAATGAATTGAAACTAAGGTATGTGACACCTATTTATGTATGTGGCTCCTATGTATGTGAATCCTATTATTTATCAATGAATGATGAATGTGGAATGTATATGTGCAAATTACCTACTCTTCAGTTGGGCTTTTATCCATCCCTACCTTCATTATGTGCTAGCCTAGTTATCCTTATAAATGTCTTTATTTGGCTCTTTACTTATTTGATGCTTCTAATTCCATTGTGGCTCATTCATTTGAAATATGTGAATCTTGCTAGCACTTATGTTGGCTCATTTACTTGGAAATATTGAATATTGTTGTTGCTTATGTTGGCTCATTTATTTGTTGGGTTTTATTCCCAATGCTATGTTGCAATGTTGTTATACTTTTCACTACTGCCAAGTGAACTATTAAGCATGATATATTTTAGGCCAAATGACAATGTAGTTTACATGTGTACAAACCACCCATAGGGAACTGAGGTTTTAGTCCTCCTGTCGGGCACTAGGGTTTTAGTCCCCCTGCCATTTTATATTAGGCACTGGGGTTTTAATCCCCCTGTCACTTTATATAGGAACTGGGGTTTTGGTCCCCCTGCCACTGGTGAGGTCCAGTAGGTGCCTCACCCTAAATTGAGATGACTTTGTGTCTTAATATATTCATGCTATGTGATTGTTATTGTGGTGATTGTTTATGACAGTTCTCTATTTCTTATTTGAATATTTGTCTCATTCTCTTAAAATCTTGTAGCATAGAGAATCTTTTATTATGAAATGTTGTTGACTATTACTTGTCCTATTCCTTTTGATTGACACATACTTTTATCTTTCTCTTGCTGAATGACCCCAACCATCCAGGCTAGGATCAGAGTGCGCATGGAAGCTTGGTGAACCTAAGGCTAAGGATAGGATAAGAAGAAAAGGAACATATAGCTTGCATGATCATAGTTGCTTTTATATATTAAGTTGTTTTGTTTGGAGACAATATTGGCTTAGTCTAAGTCTTCCTCTACCTAGATCCTATGTTTTGTATAAAGTTGTACTTCGTTTATGGAAATTTTTATAATGTACTCTTTATACATTTTGAATAAAGTCAAGTTTTTATTTCTTCCGCTGCCACACATTTGATGAATTTTTTTATCATGTTTAATAGTAGACACTTGGTTTTTACAGCATATGACAAGATTGATTTGATAAGTATCAAAGGCAAGCTTCCAATTTATTCTGGTTCAATAAATTATGAGATAAATGATGGAGCAGAATGAATGTCTAAAGAATGACAATACTCAATGATGTATGTCTTCAAGTACGTGACTTGAACAATGAGATCATACAGATGATAAGAGTATGTACATTCTTGTTATGCCCCTAGTCAGATTTCATTGTGGAAGGTTGATAGAAAATAATGGCACATCAAGACTAGAGTGTGTGTTGGTTGATGATAATGTCTCATTAGTCATGATATATGATATCAAACCAAGATCACAGATACATGTTGGAGAACAGTGTATTAGATAGACTCACCATGAGAGTGACACATAGAACCATGACATGGTAGTCAGAATCATCTCTCATAGTGATGGTGGTGATTGTGATTCTGAGACCTAAAATCACTACACTCGTCGAATGTGATTGGGTACAATTTGACATCACCAAATGCGATCCTAAAACATGGGTTGTTATAAAGGCGATGATTGGGTGGCTTTGACGCATGAGATAGACTATGAGTGATAGATATGGGACTTGTCCCTCCTAAGGGAGCATGATGTGCAAGCAACTTGATAAGCGAGACTGAGAATAGCATACACATGCACATGTGAATCAATATATGATATTGAGGTTACATATATCTCAGACAGTCTGCTCTAGTTTAAGAAACATAAATGAACGTTGAAAGGATGACAACTCCATGCCTTGAGTTCATTTAGGATATCACAGACAAAGGAATTATACATTCACTGGAACACCAATCACAGAATATAGGTTGAAGGTTGTTCTCCAACTTTCCATTCACTTGGGTAGCATTGACGTGTGACTAGGCACCTATCTTTTCTTGTGATGTCATAAGCTAGTTATGGACATTCAATGCCAATGTGATATGGGACCTATAGGGTCACACACATAGGATTCACCTAGAATAGAAGTTAATACATGAATGATATTTGGATTGATTACTAAAGTGTTTAGGTACTCAATCAAACATTCAATCAATAGACTTGACTCAGAATCATCAAGTTCAAGTATAGAACCAACTGATTAGAGTGTCAATTTGATTGAGAACTGAATTGACTGAGTTCTACACAATCTAGACTACCAACTGACCAATTCACTTGATGAACCGATTGGCTCATTGTTAGTGAGATGATCGGTTCACTCTGGTGAACCGATTAGTTCACTTGGACCAAATGAGCATGTGTTGGGTTTCCCGATTCGTGAGAAAAGGTTTCACATTTCACTTGTTCAATTTGATTGGGACAATAATTAATCTTTGCATTAATTATAAACGAATTAAGAAAGTCAATTGCAAGTAGGTATGGCTTGTGAACCTACCGATTCACTATGCCAATCGACCAGTTCACTAGTGAAATGATTGGTTTCGCCTACCGCAGTGCAAATTATTCATGGAAAATTCAGACCCTTCTACTCCCGCACAAACTGGGAACCCTGAGTCACAACTCAGAACATCAGTTGCTCTGCAAAGTTGTTGTCCTCTCTCGTTTTGGTAACCAAGAGAGCCCAATCAAGTTCTACCCGTACAGGGAGGAACAATGAGGGAAAGACAACTACAAAAAGCAACTAGTTGTGGGAGAGTGTGTTGGTGACTAGTACACCAACATAAGAGGAAAACTCCTTCTAGTCCATTATTCAGGATGACTAGAGTTCCCAGTAGTCCATGTGGACTATCTGTAGAGGCGGGAGACTTATGTCGCTCTGGAGGACTATAGTCAACCATAGTCTGGGTCAAGACCAGAAGCTACACAGACGTCGTCAAATATAGGTGGTTGAAGACTGCACTTGCTGCAAGGTATAGTCACTGAGCAAGCCTCAGGACCATGTATAACTCACTAAAACTATCATTCCCATTACATATATGTTGATGTGATCTCTTGGTGATGGGTTTATGGTCAAGTAAATTTTTTGTTTCCGTTGCCTACTATGACCACATAAAACCCACTAGTTAAAATTGCCCATTTCACTAGTTACCAGTTTCACCAGTTTGATTAACCATAAATTATGTCTTAGCCAATGAGTGGGTGATTATAATTTCCTCCCCACCTATCAACACATGGTCCAGTTTTTATCATAGACATAAACTAAAGACCCACACTCCTAATTTTCCAAGATCCAACTTTCGCAAGAACTTTGCTACACCTGAGTAAGGGGGTGTAACTATCTGTCGACTTGTATTGTGTTAATGAACATTAAATTTCAAAGTTTTATTTTGTATGTAATATTAGTATCTATGATGTATGAGGTTATGAATTTATTTATGATTATAATAACTCTAATGATACCTTCATCACAATTGAACTAGTACATACTAATGTTATCTATATTTTTAGCATATTCATATCATTTTTATACATTGTTGATGTCATTGACTGAACCGATTTCACCATAGGTCAAACCATTTAACCGAAAACCAATAGACTCATTGGTTTGATGATTGGTCCTTTCTTGATAAGATTGGACAATAGTGAACATATGTAAGTCATGCGTGTTTACTAGTAGCCAAAAAGTTACTTCTTTAGGTTTGAACTAAGTAATTTATACTCCAAGGAATAATCTTCAAAATTATTATTATAATTATTTTTTTCTTTGTAGGCCAAGTAGAACCATGACATTTAATTATCAAAATTGCCTAATGGATATAGAGAAATAATTTCACTTGGAGAAATTGGGTGGAGCAATGTAAAAATCTGGACATTTTATCCTGATGGGTCTGGATTTGTCTTTTTATTGTTAAGACAACCTAGCCACTAAGTTATATTCCTAAAGACATCATGTTATTGTAGAATTTAAGATTTTTTTATACAATCATGATGGTGACTATAGGTCATATTTATGATTTCCTATATTGAAATATTCTTTAGGTTCAAAATGTTCTTTTAATCTATATAAACTCATCTACCTCAGATTTATAGGTCCTCCACCCCCTCCATCCACTACCCAAGTATATTCTAAAAATTACACGAATAACTAAGAAAACATTTTTTTAGATTAATGATAATCTAGTTATTGAACTTTTTGGATGAGGATATATTAGGAGTTAGCTACCTTGATCAATTGATCATAAATTATACTCATATTTATTGTGCTTCTTATTGTATTTCAAAATCAAAAGGAAATGCTTTAGTCTCACATTGGAGAATTTTAAAATCTCCCTTCTCATGTATGAGTTCTTATCCATAGGATATTTGAGGAACACAATGGGATAAGGGATTCACCCGCGCTTGGTGGGACAACCTTGAACTAGGCGTGTCAGTGCATGTCGCGTCCCGCACAGGGGATGGGGGTGCAAATTTGACCTTCCATGACTCCTTGCATGGCCCATCTTGGTTTTTCTCTTTGGTTCACTGAACCAATTTTAATATGTGTCACATCTTTTCAATATTGTGTCACGCCTGTTCATTTGGTAGTTCTAAACGAGGTCCGATTTACAACTGCAACACATCCTTTCCACATACCTTATTTTGTTATTTAACGATGTGTAACATACTCAAATCTAGGAATATAGGCTAATACTCCATTCTTCTAGGCCCCTACCTATCTATGTGGTAACCAACCTCCTTCTTTCTCTCTATTTGACATTATTTTGAATACATACCTTTTAGTAAGCATAATTTACTACTTTAAGCTAGAGTAAACTTTGGTGGGGACATTATAACCCTTGACTCATTAATAACTAATAATCATGGAATCTTAGGATGTAATAACTCCAATAATTGAAATTATAGGAAATTGGTGGATAGTAATACCACACTATTATCCCGATATGGATTCAATACCATAGTGTGATGTTTAGATATTGAGTGAGAGAATTGAAGACAACTAAAAAGAGTTTACTCAATTTGACCATTAGTATAAGTTTAAAACCCTAATTAGATGACTAAGCATATAATGGGTAAAATATAACACAAATAATATCAACTACTAAAAATAAGTCCAAATTCGTGTTGCTCACACCCAAATTAGCTAACCTACATAATTTGAACTTAATTGGATATCATATACACCCCTAATAGCAATTTAGGAGATAAATATATAAGTTTAATACTGTTTATGCGATTTATTCAAATGTCACGCTCATTTTCTCCCCTAAGTTCTGATTATTCGCATGTAACGATTCATTCTGTTCTTGATTCTTATGCTGGTCATGTGGATCCTTATCGGGTTGGGTAGATGGGAGTTGGACTTCATCTCCCACCCCCGATTTGCCCACACGCAAGACTGCCAGGCACAACTTGCTTCCCTATGACTGGTTCCACCTCATCGCTCTCCCTCTACACTAGATGACTCCTCGTGATTTCTTCACCATCTAACTCGCTCCTTTCTGTCAAATCCATTGATCCTTAACTCACTCTCTCTTAAGCCCTAGATACAAAACACCCCAATCACTTCTCACCCTCTGCCGCGGCTACTGTTCCCAAAGAGCTCGAAACCTCTCCTCTTTACACCCCTTTGCACTTCAACCACCCAGAATCGAAGCCCAAGTCCTATAGTGTTGCCTCAATCCTTTGATTTTTCCTGAGGAGACGTTTGGTGTGCTGACAGTGTTGGTCATCTTTTCTGGATTGAAGTCTGTAGCCACAACGGTGTGGTTCACCTATGACCAATTAATCACGAGGTAACCATCTCAAGCCCTCTTTCTTTCATTCCACACCTCCATCTCTCCTTGAGTTCTCCTGAATCACTGGGTCAAAAAACGTTGCGGTTCTCCTCTATTTTAGGCCACCGCCGTAAGGGGTCTCAAGGTCCCCGATCTTGTTTTGGGCTACTAGGACTCACTGTAAACTTTCGTCTGATGTAAATTTCATGTTGGGGTTCCACAAGGGGTGCTAAGAATCCTATTTGTCTCAACCAACCTCGCCTAGTTCTGCAATTGGCGAATGTTCTTCTTAGTTTCTCAGGTCTCTCGGGTGCCTCTAGTCTCCAGCTTCCCACAGCCTGTCTCCTCACGAACCTCTCTGTGAGGTGGGTTCTGGATAAGTCATAGTGTCACAGTCGTTTCTTGCTGTGTTCTCCTCGCCGCGGTCTGTACCAGATCCTCCCTTGGTCGTCACCACCTGGGACCCATCTCGACCCCGACTACCTCAGGGCTAGAGCAATGGTCCTCCAGGTCCACGGTGGAGAGTTGAAGGTAGTGAGCTTTGTGCTCCTTCGCCTGGGGCCTTGGATCGGAGGTCACCTTGACCCTGTGCTTTGTGGAGCGACCATGGTGCAGAACGTAGGGAATTCAATCCCTAGGACAAAAGTCCAGTTCTGCCCATGGTGGCCAATGTATTAATGTCACGCCCATAAGGGCATAGGTAAATTTTGCTTTCATTTGACTTTGTTGACCCAACCCTTTCTCCCATTTATTCCTCTATAGTTTGTGTTACACCCTATCACATACATCCGCGTTACATTCAGGGGCATTCCGGTCATTTCATAATTCATTTTCTTTTTATCAAGTAAATGATTTTAACTTTTAAAAATCGTAACTAATTATTGGTTGAGCAGAAAAATACAAATAAATATGTTTTCAAAAACATAAAAATGTGAATGATTTATTGGGATAGGTTTCATGACCATATTGTTGGATAAATTAGATATTATGATAAATCCCTTTGTTTCGATGATGACAAACATTTCATTCTTATTAATCTAACGAGCTACTTGAGTGTGCAGGATGACAAAATAGCAAGGGAAAATCCAAGAGCTTACTTAGTTTTATTTTCATGCAATGTAATCAATGTTGTAAAACTTGTACAAATATATAATGTACAAGTACTTAGATTTGCATGTAAATCAAGCGTTAGATTTTCCCTAGCCAAACACCATAGTTAGACATGTCATCCCATTTGAATAGAATCACCTTTGCACACTCACACATATAATTAGTGCTTAAATTGAAACCTTGAAACAGGATCATTCTTGGTCGACAAACTCCTCGACCGAGACACTCTCGGTCGACCATCTTCTCGACCGAGAAAGATCCAAAGTAGCCGTTAGACACAACAGACAAGTTAGTTGGTAGTTGAAGAAAGACGTTGCAAATCACTTGTTCCAGAGAGACTGTCGGTCGACAAAACTTCGACCGAGTAGGTGTCTCAGTCGACCATTTGTCGACCGAGATGGTCTCTGACAGCAACTGCAGAATAAATTAATTAGCCGTTGTTAAAGCAACAACTTTGTACCTAACGGCTAGTTAAGCACTTAGAAACCCCTAGAAGTTGTCTAGAACGTCCTTAAGCATACTTAGGCCATTCCTATAAATAGGACAAGCCATAGGACACTAGAATTCACTTGTTACACTTGAGAATACACTTGAGCATACTTGAGCAATCTGTTGCAAGCAAATTTGAGCACTGTGATCATTGGCCTACATTCTCCTTAGCTCAATCTCGTGTCCTATAGGCTAGATTCTCCTACCCACAGCAATCACAAGTTCACATACTTGGCTAGGAGATCTTACGCTTGATCTAGGCATATCAAGCCTCGGGCTTAAAGGATAAGTTGTAATTTCCTTTTCCTTTCTTGTTCCTGTTTATCTTTTGTACTCTCCTTGCTACTCCTAGGGTTGGAGGCTGCGGATTGGAGAGGGTTGACTTCTCAGGTGGAGAAGGGGACTTCAAGCTACTTCAAGAAGGCTATCGCAAGGGAAGCTACTTCAGAAGGCTGGTGCAACGGGAGTTGGTGCATCTACTTTAAGGGAAGGCTGCTTCAAGATTGGCGATTACTTCTAGGTGAAGGCTGCTTGAAGGGTTTAGGAAAAGAGATTGTATTTTATGTAAATTCCTTGAAGAGGTAATAAAATAAATTTCTTTTCAAATCCCGGTTGGGTAAGCAACCGGGTAGTGGATTGACGGCTATAGTATTTGCTATAGTTGGAACCACTCTAAACCTTGTGTCTCCTTGTCCAATATTTTCTTTGTGGTTGTTCAAGTTCAATAATTGTTAAATTATCTATAAAACTCTATTCACCCCCCCTCTAGTAGTTTTCACATATTTCCAACATAATGTAGGGTTGATTTCTAAGCAAGGGATTTAATGCATTTTATATTAATTAAATGCACATATGTTGTGATTAGGCTGAGACAACCCTAACATTGAACCTAGGAGGTGTTACTGAATATCTAGGTCTGATCATAAGGTATGTACATCCACTATTTTATTTTGGGCATTATTTTACTGAAAATCCATATACATTTTAATGAGGCAACTCTTGAATTGTTATTTCTTTTGGAAATAAAAATTTATGGACATTTATAATTCATGATATGAATCTCTTTTGTTCCTGTGATTATTAAATTGGCATATTTATATGGGTCCTTGGACCCCTCCTGCTATGTTGTCTTCTATTTGAAATTGACTAAAATGATAGTCTTACCACTCTATTATAGCATGCTGCATGTTTGACTAGAATATCTAGAATAGAGGTACTTATGTACAACCATACTTATATAGGGCGTGTGTATTCTGCCCGGGGTGTGCGTTTCCACCCTTATTTCTTTAGGCCATGATCCTATGGTGTTATGGCCATGTTTTAGGTATATTTAGTCTACATTGTTATGCATGCAAAAGTTTATTATTTTTTTATTGTGGTAGAGTGCTCTGGAAAGGCATTTTATTCTGATGTTGTATCTGATCTTTAATATGCCTCATTTCTTTTGTTATACTTCTTTTGAACTTACCTAATTGCTTTTAGCCCCCTTCTTGTGGGAACATATCTTTTTGTACTTATAACCCTATATAATGCCCAAAGTGTTTATTATATGTACATACTCAACTCTTTGCTGACCTCTTTGTTATCTCCTATGTTTTGGGTGATGTTCCCTTCCACCCAAGTTTAGGTGCATTAAAAGATCAAGGATGCTCAGAGATCATATAAAGGGAATTGTACCTAAGGATAGCTTGGAATGGCTAGGTTACTCTCTGCTACTGGCTTTCATTGTAGTTAGCTCAAGTTTTTGTAATATCACATTTTATGGTGATGAGCAATTGTATAATGATACACATTGTAACTTTGTACTAATTTTGTTTCTTCTACTTATCTATTATCATGCTCTGTAATATGTACCATTTCAGAAATGAATGAAATTAATCCTTCCCATCTTACCCTTTTGGTATGTTTGGGATTGGATGGACATATTCTTCAAATCAGTGAAGAGTGGACCCCCTATCGGGTCTCACACTTTACAAAATGGTATCAGAGCCTAAGTAGTTGGTAACTTGACTATTTCAAGTTATCCTTGGTTGACCCTTAATTATATAGGTGACCCTTAGAGGTTATTGATAAACCTATTTCCTAGTAGTCAATACCAATTAAGGTTTTCAACCCCTGACTACTTTGGTCACTTGCACTCCTCAACCCACCTATGTGAATGTGAGTTAGTCATTAGTAACCAATAACACTCACACCTTCTTGATGGAGGTGGGATGAAGCTACATCAAACTAATTCTTGTAGTGTTTGGTTGACATCTCATATTTTATAGGATATTAGCCTAAGAGCTATGAAGTGCAGATTGACTTAAATAATCATAGATCAACATATTTTAGTTATCACCTTAAATCCCTTTACCTTTTTTGTTCTCTAGCACGGCTTGCATACACCTATTATGGGGGTGCTGAGGACACATGAACCATAAATATAAAATTCCGATGTAAATCTTAGAAATCTAGATGATTCCCTTTGTTACTAAGTGATGGTATGAACGAGTTTAGTTATTGTTAGGCATGCTTTGCCTTCAATATGAAGAATCTCGACACAGGTATGTCCCAAGACCACTTATCTAAGGATTGGATACTATGTTTGTTTAGCTCTTATGCCTCATACATGAGGTTTAGGGGGTAGAAGCTATTATGTTTTGTATAATATTCTGAGTAGTTTGCCTCTCTCGCCTCCATAGTGCAATTATATTTCCCAGTGAATGATGTTATTGATAAATGTACTATGTAGTTTATCTTGTCTTGTAAGGGGACTATGGTTGTAAATCGTCAAGTATAGAAGGAACACATTTACCTTACTATAATTATTTGATGATCATATGACTTCCTTAGGTCTTGCGATGAGGTTGTGCCAATTATGCTTAAGAGTGACATGGGGAATGGCAGATGTCTTACCTCGTTAAAGTTTGATGAATTTGACCATGCGTAATAGGAAACCCTTCTCCCTCCCATGTAAAAACATATTTGATGTGTAGTCAAATTCCCTATGTGGTGTATGAAGGATTAGACCCTTTAAGTAAGGGATGTGATGATAAAATAAAAGTATGTGGTGGTTGAATTGATTCTCTGGTTGATTTTGGCACCAACTTTGGATTTTTCACTGCAAGATTTGCATCGTTAAACTTATTTTCATTATTAATTTATATGTACAAAAGAAACATTTTCATATTTTATCGATTGTTTTTGGAACCAAGTCACCACCACAAGAAAGTTGAGTAGTAGAGAATCTCTTTAGTGAAGTACCCTTGGTTGGCATGTTCAACCCTAATACCCTAGGCCTAAGACTGATATAGTTAGTTTTAAATATATAAATCAGGTCTAGTGGATCCACCCTTTTTCCCCTCTACGTTATGCACTAAGTTATAGTTTAAACCTTTTAAGGGGTATAGTTTCATACAGTTTATTCATTAAGAATCAAAATAACTTAATTTATAATCAGGATTAATAATGGCTACAACATTAAAACCTGGATAACTCCTAGTATTAATGTCAAACATATGTAGAGGCTACCAAACTGAGAATTTTAGACGAGCCTTGCTAATCACCATCATAAATGTTACTTTGGTGATTAAAATATATTTTAAAATTTTATCTTGGGTTATCCTCGAAGGATGTATATATGTCAAATAGGGGTAAAAGAAAAATTACACTTAAAATCTCAAATTAATATCCTATACCCAAAATCATTATTAATTGAATGGTAAGGATGACTATATAGTATAGGCTAGGGCAAACATGCTAAGTAGAATGGAATTTTTGAACATTTCCCATGTTACCATGATAAATAGAAGTGATAGGGGTTGAATGCACATCAATCAAAACATGTCTAATGTAATGCATAAAGTTAACTCATGAATGAGAAATTCAATAAGTTGCATACAACACACTATAGTGCTCATATATGAATGAGAAAATTCGTTGGAACACCAAACCCTAAACTTACACCTGAACCCTAATGTGCCTATTAAAATATACATGTTGTCATATTCATGTAACACATCATAATCTGACCCCTTGATAAAATCTATAAATAAATTCAATTTAAGTTAAAACCTTAACATAGGAAGGAAAATAAGGCATATATGCACGTCATACATAAAATGACTATTAGGAATAATAGTATTATTGATGATGATGATGATGATGATGATGAGGAGGAGGAGGAGGAGGAGGAGGAGGATTGATGATTATACACTAGAGGGGTCCACTAATTTAGTAGTCATTATTTGGATGGTTCTATGGGGAAATGTGTATGTGGATATTGGTCATTCATGCTTAAGTAACGAAAGACGTGGAATTGTAGAACAATATCGTGACCTCATGTGTGCAATTTCATAGTTCATGTAAGAGGAGATGAAACCATGATAACAATGATAGTAACCTTTGTGAATGTAGAACCAATAAGGCAATCTATGTTTTTGGTATGTATGTTTTCATAACTCAACCTAGAATACAAGGAAAATATGAGGGCTTGATGCATGATATTATGCAGGTTCACCATAGAATTTGGGATATAAGTGTGATATGGAGTGATGTATAATGGTCCACTACATTGAGCATACTAGAGATCATTATTTGGTTTAGAATTATGTCTTAGTACTCATGGCTAGGGGTAGAGTGTTGTAACATACTCAAATCTAGGAATATAGGCTAATACTCCATTCTTCTAGGCCCCTACCTGTCTATGTGGTAACCAACTTCCTTCTTTCTCTCTATTTGAGATTTTTTTGAATACATACCTTTTAGTAAGGATAATTCACTACTTTAAGCTAGAGTAAACTTTGGTGGGGACCTTATAACCCTTGACTCATTAATAACTAATAATCATGGAATCTTAGGATGTAATAACTCCAATAATTGAAATTATAGGAAATTGGTGGATAGTAATACCACACTAATGTCCTGATATGGATTCAATACCATAGTGTGACGTTTAGATATTAAGTGAGAGAACTGAAGACAACTAAAAAGGGTTTGCTCAATTTGACCATTAGTATAAGTTTAAAACCCTAATTAGATGACTAAGAATATAATGGGGAAAATATAACACAAACAATCTAAACTACTAAAAATAAGTCCAAATTCGTGTTCCTCACATCCAAATTAGCTAACCTACATGATTTGAGCTTAATTGGATATCATATACACCCCTAATAGCAATTTAGGAGATAAATATATAAGTTTAATACTGTTTATGCGATTTATTCGAATGTCACGCTCATTTTCCCCCTAAGTTCTGATTATTCACATGTAACGATTCTGTAACATCCCAAGATTTGAGTCCTCAGATAACATGATTTTAAAAGGAATGATTGGACTATCCATATCACCAAGGTGCACCTCCTTTTCCGGGAGCCCATTACTAAATAACTCCATAGTTAAGCGTGCTCAACTTGGAGTACTACTAGGATGGGTGACCAGTCAAAAAGTTGATCCTAGATTGTGCGTGAGTGAGAATAAAGCACGTAGTTAAGGCTAGTGGGGGTTTGTGGAGCCAGTCGTCATTCCTAAAACTCTACTAGAGCCTTGGGTAGTGGGCCCATGCGTTAAAAATGGTATCAAAGCCATAAACCTCCAGTAGGTGGGATCCACATGGGCATGTGGCATGCTAGTCTTGAGTTGTGTGATCCAGGCATGTAGGAAAGGGCTATCCATGGTTGACGTAGCCACCCCTGTGCTGGTATTCTGTGATCGGGAGCTGGGTGTCCATGGGCCATTGTGGGTCTACACTAAAATGGGGTCATATTATGAGGCCATATAGTTGAGCCTTGACGAGGACGTCAAGAGTCTAAGTGGGGGAGATTGTAACATCCCAGGATTTGAGGCCTCAGATAACATGATCTTAAAAGGAATGATTGGACTACCCATATCACCAAGGTGCACCTCCTTTTCCCGGAGCCCATTACTAAAGAACTACATAGTTAAGCATGCTCATCTTGGAGTAGAACTAGGATGGGTGACCAGTCGGGAAGTTGATCTTGGCTTGCGTGTGAGTGAGAATAAAGCACACAGTTAAGGCTAGTGGTAGTCTGTGGAGCCAGTCGTCATTCCTGAAACTCTACTAGAGCCTTGGGCAGTGGGCCCAGGCATTAAAGATTCATTCTATTCTTGATTCTTAAGCTGGTCACGCTGATCCTTATCAGGTTGGGTAGATGGGAGTTGGACTTCATCTCCCACCCCCAATTTTCCTGCGTGCGAGACTTCCAGGAGCAACTTTCTTCCCTATGACTGGTTCCACCTCGTCGCTATCCCTCTACACCGGATGACTCCTCATGATTTCTTCACCATCTAACTCGCTCCTTCCTGCCGAATCCATTGATCCCTAACTCACTCTCTCTTAAGCCCTAGATAAAAAACACCTAAATTGCTTTTCTCCCTCTACCGCGGCTGCTGTTCCCAAAGAGCTTGAACCCTCTCCTCTCTACACCCCTTTGCACTTCAACCACCCAGAATCGAAGTCCATGTTTTATTGTGATGGCCCTACATTTTCTAAAACTTAATCTAATGTGTGACGTCTAAATTGAAACCCTCACCTCAGAGAGAATCCCAATTTAAACATCCCACACAAGAAAATTAGAGTAAGTCAAAAGGAAACAATCAACAACACATGTACATGAACAATAATAAAACCATACACACATGTTCACCATTCAACATATAATTACAACATGAACTGTTACAACATTTGATATTACATATTGAACAACAAACTATACATATACATGTACTTCCACTAAACTACAAGATCTTAAGACAACATGTCCACCTGTACATCAGCTCGCCATACAACTCTCAACTATCCTGGTTCTTCAAGATCATAACCACAACCTAAACAAAAGATTACATGTGGTACACGCCATCACAATATTGAAGAATATTATACTAAGTATGCCTACATGTCATTTAATTTACCTCTTTTCATTCTTGGAAATAAGGATAAAAGTAAACTTGGCAGTAATAAGCAATTACAACAATATATCAATACTAAGCAAGAGTTTATTGACAAACGTGAACCTATATCTTTTAAGCATATTTTCCATCATACATCTCATGCGTCTGCCACCAAGGCTTTGATGTCTTTAGACCTTATGATCTACTCCCTAGGAGTTTGTAATCATTAGATAAACATCATATGATATACCACCAAGTGGTTTGTGATCATTATGCATGCGCTCTACCACCGAGTGGTTTATGAGCTATCTTATGATGGAACATCTATATTATGTTTGCAGGTGTTCAAGGTATACATATAGCAATTCATACAAAGCATCAAAACCATACATATAGAAATTTATTCAAATATCATACAAGTTACATTCATTTCATTCAATACATTATGCCAAGTGTTCTACTACTCAGAGTTCTCAAGCATAAAATATAGTAAGCCAACAAGAGGTAATGGTGTACCTTGATCAAGAACAAACCTAATCATCATATCCTCATATTCCTGATGTCAACTATATCTTGGTCAAACCCCTAGTCAAGGCAAGATCACATACTATCACCAAGTTCTCATCATCTTAACCCTAATTATATCCATTTTAGGGTTTACTTAACTTAGTAGGATATTCCCACTTTTACTTGTATTCTTGTCTTAGAATTATCTTACTGATGTCATATTCTAGATTATAGTTCATTAACTGGATATACTCTTGTGTCACATTATTATGTGAACATATTTAACATTATGTCACTTTAATTAACCATGTTAGGGTTACATAATTGTATTAAGGATGCTCTTCATATAACATGAATTTTTTGTATAAAACTAATCTCAGATCTACATATTATCTTCCAGTTACTGATATGAGGAGCTTTCTGTAAATCTCATCATTTATTGAGCATGCATGTATTAATTGCATCATCTTTAGTTTTGTTAGCCCTAATTAACCATATTAATCAAATAACATAATTTTGTACACTCAACATCATAATCTCAGACCTAAAAAGTATTATATACATGAATATAGATTTATTGGTATTTTCTCATAATTTTAGGCCATCGTTTGGTATATATTATCTATTAAACAAGAATTTCACCAATTACATGATATCACTATTATTAGTGCATCAAAAGCCTGGTATTATCATTCTAACATGTTCTACTCATTTTTCTGAACATTTTAATACCTTGTTTGTATTTTTCTAATACTTGAGCTAAATTCTATGGATTAACAAAGATCTGCCTATTTATGAAGATATTAACTTAATCAGCCAATGGGAGCCCGCCACGTGGCCTTGAGGAGGACGCTGCTCTTCCAGGCTTGATTCAGCTGGTTCTCCCTGGTTCGACATTGAGTCAGCCGGTTCTCATCTCCTGGACCCGGTTCACGCCATTCTTCTCTCCCTCGCATGATCAAGGAGTCCACGGAACTCTGTTCCATGTGAGCATTTCTGCATAGGGGACCTTCGACGATCAAACCGCCGCACCAGAGTGCTCCTTGTCAGCTCTGAAGGCCTCCATCAGCTTCGTCACCCAAAACTACACCACCACCACCACTTGCATCCTAGCATACCACTGTGGAGCTTGACCTCCACCAGTTCGTCGGCGTCGGCGTTGCCGTGGCAGAGCAGAAGAGGCGATCTGCCTATGCTCATCCTCACACTGATCTAAAGCTTCTGAAAGCTTTGCAAAACCTCCAAGAACTCATCCATGTCCTCCATTAATGGTACAGAAGTCCTACAGCCCTCCTCCGAGCTACATCTTCACCTCTGACCAACCATGGATTCGGCGTCCATGGAACCCATAATGACTGGGCATGAAACCAGTGACATTCAACTCCACTATGACCTAGCTTCATTTTCCCTTCTTCATCTTCTTCCTCCAATTGGTTCTCTAGCTCCTTGTTCTACCTCCAGCCACCACCTGCTCAGTGCAGTGGAGAGATAATGCCAAAGGAGGGCTCTAACTCTCTACTAGAGTGGTCTCACGCCTCAGTTAAAGGGTCACGGGGAAGGTCCTCTCCAATCGCAGCTAACTGATCGATTACCCTCACACGTAGTCCACTCCTAAGCCACGATCAGTGAGCACCACGAAGTCGTGGTCCCTGCTTGCGGTCAAGGAAGTAACCGCAAGGTTAGGGGCAACACAAGGACCCTTGATCTCAAATCCAAAGGCTTGAGTTAGTCCTCTAGATGAGCCTATCTACAGCTTCCTCTACTTCAGAGAAGCCTCCGCTAGATGAAAAGTATAGGACCAGGATATGGCCATGCATCCCACCCAAAACTAAAGGGGGCATGTGACATGGGCTGATCTCCCAACTTAGGACTATCAAATCATCAAAAGATCGCATTATTTCACTATGTTCAAAGCCAGATAACTTCTTCTAGGAATATCCAATTGTCACCAAATTTTAACCATAACTTTATAGCCAATCAAACTACATTCCTCTCAAATTTGGTGCCAAAACTTAACTATGTGCCAATCAATTGAAAGTAGGCATAAACTTATGGATCTTAATCATGATATCAACCTCAACCAACACTCAATGTTTACTATGACACTTGGGAGTCTCACACAACTCAACATGCATAACTTCACTTATGTCATTGGACATCTAAGGATTCCAAAAGTCCACCCCATCATATCCTACACACCGTAAAAGATATTTTGTCCTCAAAATTAAGCCAGAAAACCCACTTTGTCACACCTATAGTGCCGCCTCGATCATTTGATTTTTCCTGAGGAGACGTGTGGTGTGCTGACAGTTCTGGTCATCTTTTCCAGAGTGAAGTCTATAGCTACGGTGGTGTGATTCACCTCCGACCAATTAATCATGAGGTAACCATCTTAGGCCCTCTTTCTTTCATTCTGTGCCTCCATCTCTCCTTGAGTTCTCCTGAATCGCTAAGTTGACAAATGTTGCAGTTCTCCTCTGTTTTGGGCCAACACCAGAAGGGGTCTCAAGGTCCTTGATCTCATTTTGGGCTACTAGGACTCACCACAAACTTTTGTCTGATGTAAATGTCGTGTTGGGGTCCCGTAAGGGGCGCTAAGACTCCTATTTTTCTCAACCAACCTCGACTTGTTCTGCGATCGACGACTATTCTTCTTGGTTTCTCAGGTATCTCAGGTGCCTCTGGTCTCCGGCTTCCCACAACCTATCTCCTCACAAACCTCTTTGTGAGGTGGGTTCTGGCTAAGTCATAGTGTCACGGTCATTTCTTGCTGTGTTCTCCTTGCAGCGGTCTATACCAGGTCCTCCCTTGGTCGTCACCACCTGGGACCCATCTCGACCCCGACTACCTCTGGGCCAGAGCCAAGGTCCTCCAGGTCTAGGGTGGAGAGTCGAAGGAAGTGAGATTTGTGCTCCTTCACATGGGGCCTTGGATTGGAGGTCACCTTGACCCCGTGCTTTGTGGAGTGACCATGGTGCAGAACGTAGGGAATTCAATCCCTGGGACAAAAGTCCAGTTCTGCCCATGGTGGCCAATGTACTAATGTCACGCCTATGAGGGCATATTGATAAATTTTGCTTTCGTTTGACTCTGTTGACCCGAACCTTGCTCCCATTTATTCCTCTATAATTCACGTGACACTCTATCACATACATCCGCGTTACATTCAGGGGCATTCTGGTCATTTCACAATTCATTTTATTTTTATCAAGTAAATGATTTTAACTAATAAAAATTGTAACTAATTATTGGTTCAACAGAAAAATACAAATAAATATATTTTCAAAGTCAGAAAAATGTGACTGATTTATTGGGAAAGGTTTCACGACCATATTTCCAACATAATGTAGGGTTGATTTCTAAGCAAGGGATTTAATGCATTTTATATTAATTAAATGCACATATGTTGTGATTAGGTTGAGACAACCCTGGCACTGAACCTATGAGGTGTTACTGAATATCAAGGTTTGATCATAAGGTATGTACATCCTCTATTTTATTTTTGGAATTATTTGACTGAAAATCCATATACATTTTAATGAGGCATCTCTTGAATTGTTATTTCTTTTAGAAATAAAAAATTATGGACATTTATAATTCCTGATATGAATCTCTTTTGTTCCTGTGATTATTAAATTGACATATTTATATGGGTCCTCAGACCCCTCCTGCTATGTTGTTTTCTATTTGAAATTAACTAAAATGATAGTCTTGCCACTCTATTATAGAATGTTGTGTGTTTGACTAGAATATCTAGAATAGCGGCACTTATGTACAACCATACTTATATAGAGCATGCATATTCTGCCTGGGGTGTGCGTTTCTACCCTTATTTGTTTAAGCCATGATCTATGGTGTTATGGCCATGTTTTAGGTATATTTAGTCGACATTGTTATGCATGCAAAAGTTTATTATTTTGTGATTGTGGTAAAGTGCTCTGGCAAGACATTTTTTTCTTCTGATATTGTATCTGAACTTTGATATGCATCATTTCTTCTGTCATACTTCTTTTGAACTTACCTAATTGCTTTTAGCCCCTTTATTGTGAGAACATCTCTTTTTGTACTTATAACCCTATATAATACCCAAAGTGTTTATTATATGTACATACTCAGCTCTTTGCTAACCTCTTTGCTGTCTCCTATGTTCTAGGTGATGTTCCCTTCCACCCAGGTTTAGGTGCATTAAAAGATCAAGGATGCTTGGAGATCATATAAAGGGAATTGTACCTAAGGATAGCTTGGAATGGCTAGGTTACTCTCTGCTACTGGCCTTAATTGTAGTTAGTTCAAGTTTTTGTAATATCTCCTTTTATGGTGATGAGAAATTGTATAATGATACACATTGTAACTTTGTAATAGTTTTGTTTCCACTGCTTATCCATTATCATGCTATGTAATATGTACCATTTGAGAAATGAATGAAATTACTCCTTCCCTTATTACCCTTTTGGTATGTTTGGGATTGGATGGACATATTCTTCAATTCAGTGAAGAGTGGACCCACTATCGGGTCTCACTCTTTACACGGTGTCTCTAATATGGTTCTAAACAACCAAACACTCTCCAATTTTTGTTCTTGTCTCTTCTCCACTCATCTATTCACTGGAAGAAAGGTCGATTCCTTACATTCGTCATCGTGATTGTGTGTGCACACTTCACACCGACAACTATCTTTGGATCATGAGATAGTAGTCAATGTCGAATATACTACTGCACTGACACTTGTCATCAAGTACCACATGAATTCTTAGAACCCGTTACACTAAAAAAGATTACTCAAAACATAAAACACAATCAATCACTAATTAATCACATACCCAAAAAATGTGGGTAAATTAAAATTGATTTCAATATCAACACTCGCTTAGAAACATTTGCATAAGAGTCCAAACATCTTTCTTGTATCAATACTATGCCAAGAATTCAATACAAATTATTTAATTACCTTAGCCTCAACATATATACACAGGAAAACAATATCCATATATGCCACACAGACAAGCATTTAATAAAAGTCTGATTCGTTTGAAACACCATATACACCTTTTCCTACCTGGACTTGAGAGTACATGGACGACTCTGGGACAAACTAGACATCTAATCAACTTTCTCAAAGATTCATTACTATAGCTCCTCTTTGCTTCCACATATTTGTTTTCATCACTTCCGGTAACCTTAAAAAAATGGGGCAAACCATAAGGGTGAGACCCATGTACCAACAAGAGATATAACCTCCGACAACATATATTGATTACAACATTTTTAAGCAATTGAACAATTAAGAACTTTAATCAGAGATAACAAATAAGATTAGAAATATTGATGATTAACAAAATACATAAAGGAGTACATAATAACTATAATCATTATCCAGACTATCATCCTTTATCTTGTTGACAATATAAGCAATTCAGTATCATATGCAGTTTTAGCATCATGAACAAATCAAGTGACATAGCATAGCTAACAACATGAGCATGTCTAATTGGTTGAACATATGAACATCATAAGAAGAGCTAACAACATAAGCACAACAACCTGGATAATCATGATTAGCAATATATACATCTCTAGTACAAAGGCATGGCTAGCATGCTAAACATAACTAACAACATGAGATAGCTAGCATCATGATTATAATCAACAATAGTAGTTTAATTATCAACATAAGCATATCTACTATAAGTATGCATCTACAATCTTAAGCATATCCATAACATAAGTATATCTAGTATATATCAATTGCACTAAGCATCATCTTTATGTAAAGATAACAAACAAGGGTTATCATCCAATGTGAAACATTGTGTATAACCCTAAAAAAATATGATACACGACTATCTTACATCTTTTATTATGCCCTGAGGAAATTGAGGATACCACTGAAAATCCAACAGACCACTGCTAAGTCCAAATCAATGTCATACAAGATCTAGGAAGAGCCAGATTCCTAAGATCTTCTCCACCCCCAGTTAGAACGGGTCCGCCACAGAGACACATAAGGTTAAGCTGGTAATAGCCTAGTCTGTCCTTGGTACAAGTCACGACACTAGTGAAAGGAGGTGGGTATGCATACTCTACCATACGAGGTACAACCACAATTGTCCTCCAATCTCATCACATATATAATCACAGAGACATGACTGTAGCCATACTCAAACTGAGGGCTAGGTATGACCGCAATCATCCTCCCTAAATACTTGAATTTAGGATGACAAGAACCCCGCATACTCATCAATATGCACTCTGAGTTTCCCTTAGGAACACTCATTTCACCATCTGGCAAGTTCTAACACTCAGATGGATCTATGGCACAGGGTACTACATGATTAGAATTTCACTTGATTAGTTATGCCAATTGGGTAAATTCAGGCTGCATCAAATAAGTGGACATACAAACCCTAATTCACTTCTAACAAGCATATAAATATCACAACTTCAAAAGATATAAAACGTGTGAAACATAATTTCTCATCTCACCATCACATGGTACTATTAACTTTCCATTCATGAGGTTACACTAGTCATCATACTATAACAAGATATAAATCCTTTTCAATATATCACATGGTATCCACCCTTATCAACACAAGAGGATTACACCTCATTCAGGGCTCAACCATGCCCAAAGGTAATCAAGACCATCATACTATTCCCTGCAAGATCATCATTATCATTCCATGCCTTATAGCAAGGCTCAACAACATCACTTACATATAATACACCAGATCATCACAATATTGCATTAATGAGCTAGGAGATATTCATAAACAATCACAGCAGGGTTATATTAACATTAAGAACATTCCTTTATTACATCAACATGCAAGGAATCTAGATATGATTAACCCTCATCATATTCATTATGCACATGTTTAGCATAAGAAAGTATCAACCATGTGGCTATGATAACCACCAATTAACATATTAAGGTTATGGTCATATTAAGGAGGCTATTTCACCATCATTCCATCATATACGAATTTTAAACATGAATACTCATCTTTATCTATTTGCATTAGAGTTAGGTTCACAAGATAAATTATATTAATGTTACTAATCATCACTCATACCCAAACCCTAACTCACGACATCCCCATTGGATCATGGATGCATAAGGTGAAGCATCACCATCACATTCCATACTATTCTCAAGTATGAACCCACACATCAATCAAGATGTAACCATCTAGTTATAGCATACTAGGGTTTCAACAACAATAAGAGAGTACCCCATGATTGCATTAGTCATTCAAGGACTATTCATACCCAATTACCACCATTTAGTTATATTAAAGCTAGGTATAACAAGCTATACCTCATTAGGGTTACATATCCACAAAATATGGTTATCATACCTTCTATTCATATGAATGAATAGGTAAGACTACCTTGTTAAGGGTAACCCTCCATCTGTTCCATCATCATTCAACCCATATCACCATACCACAATGTCACCCAGAACCATTGGATGTTTAAAAGGTAAGACCATTGGTTGTTTACATAAGTAAACACCTTGGATAAACCACATATGAAGTCTTTGATTTGTTCTATATAAAGAGACATCATCTTACCCTATACATAACTTGATCAACAACACAAAAAGTTCCATTAAGAGTATGGTAAAACCCATAATCGGCTGTTTATTTAAAACAAGCCATACATTGTCAACAAGTAAACTACTTAAGTTGATCATATAAAGATAACCATATAAATCACATTATTAAGACCAACATATTAAATTAGCCATCATTAAACTTTATTGGATGAATAAATAGTAGATCTTGACCATTGGGTCAAGTTCATATGTTAAAACCATCAATTACAGTTTAGGTCCGACCATTGCATCAAGTGACCCAAGAAACCACTGGTCTAAGGCTTAATTGATTCTACAAAAATATGATTAACTCACCATACATTTTGTATATCTGATATACCATCATTAGAGACCATTAAGTCACTATAGGTTGTTATATTAACACTATAATCATTAATCAACATCAAATATTAAGCTAATGTCATCATTGATTGATAACATTATTAGGGTACTTAATGGTTGTTCATTAAACTTCTAATTGATCCAAAACCTGACCTAAGGGGTGACCATAGGTTGTAACTATCATATGACACCTTTTATCATGACCATTAGTTGTCATGAAGACAACACCATAGGGTTGTTGCAATGGTACCATCATCGAGTCATGGGTTTATAGAAGAAATCAGCTTAAAACCCTAAAATTGACCATTGGTTGATAGGTGCTTAGCACCATGGGTTGTCAAACCAACCTGGTCCAAGTCATATTATACCTTATGAATAAGTAAACATGATCACAGGTTCATATAAAACTGAAATTAGAACAAGGTACATTATAAAAATCGATATCCAAGTCAAGCATCGCTTTTTAGTGCATGGATCATCATTTTCAAGCAAGAATATGATCTAGAAAGCTTATGGTAAGCAATAAGCATGGAGAAAGTTATAAAACTTGCCTCTAATGAGAAGATGAAACCCCACACAGAAGAAAACTCGAGCAGTTAGTGTAGAAAATCTAAGAATAAGCTATGAATTCATCCATCTAGCACCTTTCTTCATCAAATGAGCAAACCCTAAGCATAAGGAGCAAGAAAGGTAGGGTTTTAGAGCTTTACAGCAATTTTGACCATGGAACAACAAGGTTCAGACCTGGAGAAACCTAGGAGGAAGGATAAAAAAGAAATAAACGGAGGAAAGAAGGGAATTCTTACTCTTTTAGGTCAAGATCACTAGAAGGAAGCTTTTTCAACCCTAAAATGAAGTCAGTTGCAACCCTAGATCCTTTTTCCAAGAAGATCCCCAAATTCTTATTCCTTGAATAACAGAATTCAAAACAGCACATAGGGAGAACGAAGTTCAGAGAAGGAGGGAAGTGGTGGAGAGCAAATGGCTCGTTTTGGTGCTTGGTGATAAGTATAGGACACTTTAAGATAAAGAAAAAGAAAAAGTTGAAGTTCTAGTATCTATCCAAGTGTCCATGGCCTTAAATTATTAAGAATATACAAGAACACATACAAGTAGCTCTACCACTATATTTATAGACCTTCTTAGCTTTCATTTGTTGAATTTCCCAACCAATCACATAATTCATTAGTTGATAGCTACTAAAAGTAGCTCTTCCATGAAGGGGTAAACCCTAAAATACCCTTGAGGAAAACACCTTCAAATCATGGCTCAACTAGGATCCCCATGGGTAAAAATACACAAGAATGGTAATATAACATCTAATAAACATAATGTATGTGACAAATTGCAAATAAAACCCCTCAATTGGGTAAATTGCAGAAAAATAAAAATTGTACAGAAAATTGCATAACTTGCTCAAATAGTGTCCGAATTGGACCAAATTTGAAACTTAAGCTTGTGTTATGATTTCAAAGAATATCATAGGGTTATATTAGGGTATAAGAATTCAATTATGATAATTCAGCTTGTTTAACTCGTTAAGCAAGTTTAGGGGCCTTACAACTATAAACCCCTAACAGGGGTTTCGCCCCCGAAATCTTAGGTAAACAAAGATGGGTACTTCCTTTACACCTAATCCTATTACCTTCACATGGTTACTTGTATATCATGGTAATGTCACATCATTCATACATATCTCCTCTTGGGTCAGCACAAAACCCCCCACATAAGAAGACATTTGCAAATATGGAACATAGAAACTTATTGTGCCACCTCTACAAATCTAAAAGTAACTTTCAACTTTAAATTCTAGCTATCATCCTAAAATTATATCTATTTTATTAACACATTACTCAAAAGTCATACTTTCTAGCTTTTTACCAATCATGGCATGTGTCCCACACCATTCCTTGAAGCATAAAAAAAGTAATGTATCCATCTTTTTTTACACAGACACTAGAACTCTTGTTAGTTCTTTTTCAGCATCAAAAGAAATGTTGATGCTGGCAGCTGTCATTCCATATAAGGAAATATCATTCCTAGTCAACCTTGTTAGGGGTGAAATAACAAAACTATCTTCACCTTACTAGGATTTACACAACCTACTTAGAAGACATATCATGATCCCATAAAGACATTTAATCAACCCCATCTCACTCTTGTTCAACTTGTCTCATAGCTATTGCTACTTCGGCAACCTTAAGGTTTTTGAACAAATATTGATCATATTTTTGACCATATTTGAAATACTTTGACATGCCATCATTCAAAGCATGATATAACTTGTATGACATGATTGGAACACTTTGTTCCTCCTATTCATAAATTCTATTTGTACATTAGTTAGTCTATAGGACATAACTCTAAACTCATCATGGTCATGTGAATTATGTCATCAAATCTAACTCTTATGCATTGATATTTGATCATAGGTTTATCTTAAAGGAACACGACATCACATATCTATTGACCAACAAACCATCATTCCTTGATAGTGGTTTTGCCCAGCTATCACTGAACCATACACAACATTATAGAGTCACTTTTGTTTTTCCTTCCAAACAACATTTAGAGGGTCATCATCAACTCTCTCTCCCTCTCTTTAAGGGAGAGGAACACTTGGAATGTTCATTTAATAAACATCTTCAACCTTCACATACTTCCCATACCGTTGATACATCTTGGATACTAGGATTCATTATCTTGGTATCCACCTCATGTGCTATAAGGAACTCACCTCATTATCTCATCCACTTTTACCAACATAAAAAATATCAAGACATATAAGAGGAGTCTTCCAAATTATTTTAAGGCTAAAAAACAAAATCATCACAAACTTTATGATCTTGGAACCGTAGTCCAAGCAACCTTATGATATAATAAGATATCCACCCTCATGTTTGCAATGAATTCACACATACCAAGTGGCAATGATCCACTTGAAAGATGTGCCCTAGAAAGGAAAGACACAAAGGGAAACACACTTCCCACATCATAGCAACATTGTTTAAGGGTCACTAGCAAAAAGGTAACCAATTCTATTTTCATTATGCAAGTTACAACTTCTTATGTATCATTTTACCCTTTTCATTTTGGGTTCCTTGCCATTAACATAGGAATCATCATGATTAACATTTTTCATTACTCCTTCCTTGATGACTATTTATCACCCTTGGGTATGTTCTATTATTGTATTATGTTTTCAACCACTTATCAATAGGTAAATAATCATATTCCACATTTTCTCCATTAAACATGGATCATTTACCTTAATTTCTTTCAAACTCCATGCTTATTTTATATTAACACTTTCTTACACACATAGGTTGGTCTGAGATTAACTCAGGTTCCACCTTATTCCTTTGTCAATGTTCCCATTTATCTTCTCATTTTATACTTGTCATTGGCGTTCTCTCCATCTTATGTGGATTTCATACCTTGAATCACATTATAAGCATAGACTTATCTGTCCTTTACTTTATTATCTTCTTGAATCACATCTTCAAAAACTCCTCTTTTCCTTATTTGTATTCAGATTTAGATTTCATGCTGTTGTATCTTTCTCATATATTTACCAAACATTCGAGTTTTGATAGATAATGATGCAATTCTCATCTTCTTTAAGGTAGGATTGAGATATTCACACCATGATTTCTTATTTTTTATGCTTTCTAGATTGTCTCAAAATGACTACTTGATTAGAGTAATCAGAAAGATAACAATCTAAGAGTTCCATACTTACCATTCTTCAATAATTGAATACCTGGCCAGGGCATCCAAGTACTGAGATTAGGTAGTATGCACCATGTTTTTGTGTCACGTTCCTAACTTAGACATCATCCTAGTCTTAAGTCCTAGTGTCCCTGTAGACTCAGGGAAGCTAAAGCTATGATACCAACTTCTTAGAACTCGTTACACTAAATGAGATTACTCAAAACATAAAGCACAATCAATCACTAATTAATCACATACCCAAAAATATGGGTAAATTAAAATCAATTTCAATATCAAAACCCACTTAGAAACATTTACATAAGAGACCAAACATCTTTCTTGTATTAATACGATGCCAAGAATTCAATACAAATTATTTAATCACCTTAGCCTCAACATATATACACAGGAAAACAATATTCATATATGCCACACAGACAAGCATTTAACAAAAGTTTGATTCGTTTGAAACACCATATACAACTTTTCCTACCCAGACTTGATAGTACAGGGATGACTCTGGGACACACTAGACATCTAATCAACTTTCTCAAAGATACATTACTATAGCTCTTCTTTTCTGCGACATGTTTTTCTTCGTCACTTTTGATTACCTAAAAAAAGTGGCAAATCATAAGGGTGAGACCTATGTCCCAACAATAGATATAACCACCAACAACATTTATTGATTACAACATTTTTAAGAAATTAAATAGTTAAGCAATTTAATCAGAGATAACAAATAAGATTAGCAATACTGATGATTAACAAAATACATAAAGGAGTAGATAATAACTGTTATCATTAGCCAGACTATCATCCTTTATATTGTTGACAATATAAGCAATTTGAGTAGCATATGCAGTTCTAGCATCATGAGCAAGTCTAGTGACATATCATAGCTAACAACATGAGCATATCTAATTGGTTGAACATATAAACATGATAAGAAGAGCTAACAACACAAGAACAACTACCTGGATAAGCATGATTAGTAGTATATGCATATCTAGTACAAAGGCATGGTTAGCATGCTAAACATAACTAACAACATGAGATAGCTAGCATCATGATTATAATCAACAATAGTAGTATATTTATCAGCATAAGCATATCTACTGTAAGTATGCATCTACAATCTTAAGCATATCCACAACATAAGTATATCTACTATCTCTTAATTGCACTAATCATCATCTTTATATAAAGATAACAAACAAGGGTTATCATCCAATGTGAAACATTGTGTATAACCCTAAACAAATACGCAACATGGATATCTTACATCTTTTATTATGCCCTAAGGAAATTGAGGATAACACTCAAAATCCAACTAACCACTGCTAAGTTGAAATTAGTGTCATACAAGATCTAGGAAGAGCCAGACTCCTAACATCTTCACCGCCCCTGGTCAGTACGGGTCCGCTATAATGACACATAAGGTCAAGCTGCTAACAGCCTAGTCCATCCTTGGTACATGCCATGAAACTAGTGAAAGGAGGTGGATATGCATACCCTACCATCTGAGGTACAACAACAGTTGTCCTCCAATCTCATCACATATATAATCTCCGAGACATAACCACAGTCATTATTAAACTGAGGGCTAGGTATGACCGCAGTCATCCTCCCTAAACACTTGAATTTAGCATGACAAGAACCCTACATACTCATCAGTATGCGCTCTGAGTTTCCCTTAGGAATACTCATTTCACCATCTGGAAAGTTTTGACACTCAGATGGATCTATGGCACAGGGCACTACATGATTAGAGTTTCACTTGATTAGTTATGCCAATTGGGTGAATTAAGGCTACATCAAATAAGTGGACATACAAACCCTAATTCACTTCTATCAAGCATATAAATATCACAACTTCAAAATATATAAAATGTGTGAAACATACTTTCTCATCTCATCATCACATGGTACTATTAACTTTCCATTCATGATGTTACACTAGTCATCATACTATCACAAGATATAAATCCTTTTCAGAATATCACAGGGTATCCACCCTTATCAACACAAGAGTATTACACCTCATTTAGGGATCAGCCATGCCCAAAGGTCATCAAGACCATCATACTATTCCCAACAAGATCATCATTATCATTCCATGCCTTATAGCAAGGCTCAACAACATCACTTACATATAATACACCAGGTCAGCACAATATTGCATTAATGAGCTAGGAGATATTCACAAACAATCATAGTAGAGTTATATTAACATTAAGAACATTCCGCTGTTACATCAACATGCAAGGAATCTAGATATGATTAACCCTCATCATATTCATTATGCACATGTTTAGCATAAGAAAGTATCAACCATGTGGCTATGATAACCACCAATTAACATATTAAGATTATGATCATATTAAGGAGGTTATTTCACCATCATTCCATGATATAAGAATGTTAAACATGAATAGTCATCTTTATCTATTTGCATTAGAGTTAGGTTCACAAGATAAATTATATTAATGTTACTAATCAACACTCATACCCAAACCCTAACTAATGGCATCCCCATTGGATCATGGATGCATAAGGTGAATCATCACCATCACATTCTATACTATTCTCATGTATGAACCCACACATAAATCAAGATGTAACCATCGGGTTATAGCATACTAGGGTTTCAACAACAATAAGAGAGTACCCCATGATTGCATTAGTCATTCAAGGACTATTCATACCCAATTACCATCATTTAGTTATATTAAAGCTAGGTATAACAAGCTATACCTCATTAGGGTTACATATCCACACAATATGGTTATAATCCATTATATTCATATGAGTGAATAGGTAAGAATACCTTGTTAAGGGTAACCCTCCATTTAGTCCATCATCATTCAACCCATATCACCATACCACAATGTCACCCAGAACCATTGGATGTTTAAAAGGTAAGACCATTGGTTGTTTACATAAGTAAACACCTTAGATAAACCACCTATGAATTCTTTGATTTGTTCTCTAGAAAGAGTCATCATCTAACCCTAGGCATCCCTTGATCAACAACACAAAAAGTTCCATTAAGAGTACGGTAAACCCACAATCGAGTGTTCATTTAAAACAAGCCATCCATTGTCAACAAGTAAGCTCCTTAAGTTGATCATATAAAGGGAACCATATAAATCACCTTATTAATACCAACATATCACATTAGCCATCATTCCACTTTATTGGATGAATAAACAATAGATCTTGACCATTGGGTCAAGTTCATATGTTAAAACCATCAATTACAGTTTAGGTCCGACCATTGCATTAAGTGACCCAAGAAACAACTGGTCTAAGGCTTAATTGATGCTACAACAATATGATTAACTAACCATACATTTTGGAGATCTGATATACCATCATTAGTGATGATTAAGTCACTATAGGATGTTAGATTAACACTATATTCATTAATCATCATCAAATATTAAACTAATGTCATCATTGATTGATAACATTATTTGGGTACTTAATGGTTGATCATTAAACTTCTAATTGATCCAAAACCTGACCTAAGGGGGTGAACATAGGTTGTAACCATCATTTGACACCTTTGATCACGCCCATCAGTTGTCATGAAGACAACACCATAGGGTTGTTGCAATGGTACCATCATCAGGTCATGGGTTTATAGAAGAAATCAACTTAAAACCCTAAAATTGACCATTGGTTGATAGGTGCTTATCACCATCTTTTGTCAAAACAACCTGATACAAGTCATATTATACTTTAGGAATAGCGTACACATGATCACAGATTCATATAAAACTGAAAATAGAATAGAGAACATTATAAAATCAAAATCCAAGTCAATCATAACTTTTTAGTGCATGGATCATCATTTTCAAGCAAGAACATGATCTACAAAGCTTATGGTAAGCAATAAACGTGGAGCAAGTTATAAAACTCTCCTATAATGAGAAGATGAAACCACACACAGAAGAAAACTTGAGCAGGTAGTGTAGAAAATCCAAGAATAAGCTATGAGTTCGTCCATCTAGCACCTTTCTTCATCAAATGAGCAAACCCTAAGCATAAGGAGCAAGAAAGGTAGGGTTTTAGAGCTTTAGAGCAATTTCTACCATGGAATAGAAAGGTTATGACCTGGAGAAAGATAGGAGGAAGGATAAAAAAGAAATAAATGGAGGAAAGAAGGGAATTCTTACTCTTTTAGGTCAAGATCACTAGACGGAAGCTTTTTCAACCCTAAAATGAAGTCAATTGCAACCCTAGATCATTTTTCCAAGACGATCCCCACTTTCTTCTTCCTTGGGAAGAAAAATTCATAGAAGCATAGAGGGAGAAAGATGGTCAGAGAAGGAGGGAAGTGGTGGAGAGAAAATGGCTCGTTTTGGTGTTTGGGGATAAGTATATGACACTTTAAGGTAAAGAAAAAGAAAAAGTTGAAGTTCTAGTATATATCCAAGTGTCCATGGCCTTAAATTATTAAGAATATACAAGCACACACACAAGCAGCTCCCCCACTATCTGTATAGACCTGCTTAGCTTTCCTTTGTTAAATATCCTAGCAAATCACATAATTCATTAGTTGATAGCAACTAAAAGTAGCTCATCCATGAAGGGGTAAACCCTAAAATACCTTGAGGAAAACACCTTCAAATCATGGCTCAAATAGGAGCCCCATGGGTCAAAATACTAAAGAATGATAATATAACATCTAAGGAACATAATGTATGTGACAAATCACAAATAAAACCCCTCTATTGGGTAAATTGTAGAAAAGTCCAAAATGTAAAAATAATTTCATAACTTGCTCAAACAATGTCCAAATTGGATCAAATTTGAATCTTAAGCTTGTGTAATGATTTCAAAGCATATAATAGGGTTATATTAGGGTTATAAGAATTCAATTATGATAATTAAGCTTGGTTAACTCATTAAGAAAGTTTAGAGGCCTTACATGAATACTCTTAATGATAGTACAACTAGCATGCCTTAGTGTCTTCCGGTATAATATTTCATATTTGTTTTTTATTCATGGTTTGTACTCCTTCTCGAACAACAATCTTAAGAGAATTATTCTATGGGTATGAACATAGAAGGTTTTGAAACACCGTCTACACCTGTTACTCCGTTGACATCAAATCAATAGTTAGTTACTGTTTTGATAGTGTCACATAATACTTTGCCCGAGGTAACAAATTGAACCTTTTGATGGATCCCATTATCTTCGATGGCCGGAAAACTATTATACTACTTTATAAGTATCTAATAGCATTTGCTCTGTTTGATTTAAAACTAGATATTGATTATGTCAATTGGGAGAAGGGCTAATCATATTTGTCATCATATCATCTTAAGTACCATTTCTAATCAATTATTTGATGTGTACTTTCCCCTTAAACTTGCATCCAAAATTTGGTAAAATCTTAACAAAAGTACGTTCTTGAAGAACCATCTATGAAAAAATTTACTATTGTGAATTTTTTAAATTTCCAAATGACTTAAGATAAACTGATTACAACTCAAATTCATGAATTTCAAATAATGTTTGATGATATAAGAATAAGATAATTGATCTTCCTACATCTTTTATTGTCATGCCTTTAATTGAAAAATTGTCAAGTTCTTGGGAACATTACAAGAATATTTTAAAACATAAAAGAAAGACAATGTCACTTGATGATGTGATTATACACATTTGGAAAGAAGATCAAAATCAATCTAGAGAGATATCTAATTAACAAAAAAATGTCGTCTACTTTTAATTTTATTAACAATGAAGTTAAACAAAATAATAATTCTTCTAATCAATCTAAAAAGAACTGAAAGAATAAGAAAGGAAAAGGAAATAAAAACAAAAATAAAGGCAACAAACGCATTACGAAAAGAAATGTTTTTTGTTATGTTTATGGTAAACCTGGTCACACCTCTTCTAAATGTAGGCCTAGGAAGAAGCAAGAGGTCTAGGATTATAAAGAACCAAAAACCAACTTTGTGACAGAGAACATGTTTGTGGCATTTATCAAACTGGTCATCTTGGGATCATTTCAACATCATGATTGGATCATCGACTCTAGGATTAGTCACACCATTCATGGAAATATAGATGCCTTCCTGGTCTACTCATAAGTAGGATAGGATGAGCATTGAGTTTTCATGGGCAACTCAAAGGCTTCTCCTATTATCGAAAATGACAATGTCATGATCAAGATGACTTTCGGAAAATTTTTGCTGATCAAAGATGTGTTATATGTTCCAGACATTAGGGTTAATTTGATCTATGTTTCTCAAGTTGTTAAGTTTGGGGTTAAGGTGTCATTTGAATCAAATAAGGTCGTCCTTTCTAAGTCAGGGGACTACCTTTGTATGGGATATTGCTCCAGTGGTCGTTTTCTTTTGAATGTACCAAACTAATATGCTAAGGAAATTTCCTCTTCTACTTATATTATTGACTCTTTTGATATGTGGCACAATAGACTTCAACATCTTAATTTTAAGTATGTACAACACATAAAATCTTTAGGTTTAATAAAATATATACATGATGTTGTTAATTTAAATAACAAATGTCAAGTATGTGTTGAAACTAAATCTACAAAGAAACAATGTCCTCAAACTTACATAAAGATTCTAAATTACTAGATTTAGTATACAAAAATCTTGGATATTTAAAAGGAAATTTATCTAGAGGTGGGAAAAGATTCTATATCATTTTTAATAGATGATTTCTCATTCAATACAAATTATATTTATTACATTCAAAAGATGAAGCTTTTGAGATGTTTATTTAATATAAAACAGAAGTAGAAAATCAACTTAATAAGAAAATAAAACATCTTAGGTCGGAGAAGGGTGGTGAATATGATTTCTCTCTTTTTAATAATTATTGTGTAACACATGCAATTATACATGAATACACTCCTCCACATTTTCCTCAATCAAATGAGATTTGTGAACGTAAAAATAAAACTCTAAAAATGATGATGAATTTTGTTTTAATCATTTCAAGAACACCCAATAATTTGTGGGGGAGGTGAGCGACTTTATCATCTTATTTTATTCAACATTGCATTCCCAAGAGAAAGACAAATAAGACTCCATATTAATTTTGGAAAGGATATCATCCTAATTTGAAATATCTCAAAGTGTGAGGGGTGTTTAGCTAAGATTTTATTAATTGAACCCAATAAAAGAAAATTAGGATCTAGAACCCTAGATGGTGTTTTTATAGGTTATGCTCAAAATAGTATAGCATATAGATTTTTGGTTATTAGAAGTAGCAACAATGTTAGAGAACCTAATACTATTGTTGAATATGAAAATACTGAATTTTTTGAGAATATCTTTCCTACGAAAACCCTTATGGAAAAAGTATCCAATCCTTCAAATGAAATTTTAGAGAACATACGAAGTTCATTCAATACTAATGATGTGTTTGAACCTAATGATGTATAACCTAGAAGATCCATAAAATGAGGAAGCAAAATAATCTTGGTGACGACTTCAATTCCTTTATTGTAGAAAATGACCCTCAATCTTACAATGATGCCATTAATTGATTTGATTCCTCCTTATGGAAGGAAGTAAATAATAGTGAGATTGAATCTATATTATCTAATCAGACATGGGAGTTAGTAGATCTTCCTCCAGGTATCAAGCCCAAACATTATAAATGGATATTCAAGAAAAAAATAAAACTGATGGGCCTATAGATAATTACAAAGCTTGATTAGTTGCCAAGGGATATAAACATAAAAGGATATTAACTATATTGATACTTTTCTCCTGTATCTAGAATATCTTCAATCAAAATTTGAATTGATTTGACATCTACTAAGAAATTAATTACACATCAAATGGATGTCAAAACTATTTTCTTGAATGGGGATTTAGATGAAGAAATTTATATGGATCAATCAGAAGGTTATCTTGTTCTAGGAAAAAAACATATGGTATCTTGACTAACAAAATCTCTCTATGGCGTGAAACAAGCGTCTAAACAATGTCATGAGAAATCTGATAAAGTCATTGTATCATATGGGTTCCATATAAATGAAGGAGACAAATGTATATATATTCAAAAGTTGATAACCAAGGTTGTGATACTATATGTCTTTATGTTTATGACATGCTTAGTTTTGGCACTAATATTGGTATCACAAATAGTGCAAAAGGTTTCCTAGCTTCTAATTTTAACATGAAAGATATGGTAGAAATAAATATAATTTTATAAATTAAGCTCCTTAAAAGTGATGATTGCATCATGATCTCTCAAGAGCATTATGTTGAGAAAATCCTCAAAAGATTTTTTGTGACATCCGCTATCATTGATAACAATCATCACGCAAACCCCATGGAAACAACCATTAACTATGAGTTACCAAAAAATCATTAAAAAATTAAAACCATTTTTCCATTAAGATCCACTGCCAAAAACTTTTCACAAAAGGCCCAAGGCCATATTTACATATGTATCATTATCAACTCATAAATACATCATTCCTCCATATAGCAAGGATATGAGACAACAATTGCTTTACCAAAAATGTACACAAAAGTAACATCGTACATCAAGGCATTTCTAGCTAAAATATCAGATCGATCGCAAAACCAGATAAGAAAACTATTTCCCAAAGACCTGAGAGTACATAGACAACACATATGACTCCATTATACTAGACACATAACAACACACTCAACCTGAGCTGTTACTATTGTTTCTACTATTACTTGTTCTCTGCTACACAATCACTACCTTCTGGTGGACGTCCACCTAAAAAGTTGTGGAACCCACTGGGTGAGACAACAAGTCCCATTGAGAGATATAACTCTCTGCCTACATTATTATTATCACATTTAAACTATTATGAATGAGAGTAGAAGAAACCTTTATTGAAATAAACAAGTATAACTGTTGATTATAAGAAGAGTAGGGAAATCCTATCTTTTTATTAGTTTAGATATATACAACTGAGCAGTAGATCATATATTTAGTTTAAAAAGGAATATGAAGAACATGTATAATTGTTATAAACTAAATAGTATAAAAGCAAGAAAGGCTTCAACCAATGTTTTCGTATTTGATCTGTAAACAAATAAGCTATTCGGCTGATAACATTTTCAATCAATCTTATGCCCTATGGAGATGGGAATATACCTTCCTTATCCAACTGACCACTACTACACCTCATCAGTGCCATAAAGATTTATGGAAGAGCTTGAATCCATGACCTCACCTTCCTCAGTTAGTAAAAGAATGGCAGTGACATATGAGTCAATCTGCATTTAGCTACCTGGCATATAGAGGCTCTTTGCTATAGAGATACATCACGTTGCATGATCTCTATTCAGGAAATGACCTTCTTCCATCATTCATGTTGTGTATATGTATTGAGTCATGGCCTGTAGCCACACTCTTCCTTGGTGTTGGTGCTACGGTCTTGACCACACTCTTTCTTGAGATTATGATACAAAATTGTACCCCGCATATTCAACAATATGCCCTCTAAGTAAGATGTGACACCGAAATCTTTCAAAAAAAATCCCTCTGAGTTAAACTCATTTCACCATTCATTAAGATGTGACACCGAATGGATGTATGACCAGGGAAATTACTTTCTTAGTTCAACTTTATTAATTAGACCAATTGAGTGTCTTTTAGCTTCAATCAAGTTACAACGTACAACCCACAAGAAAATTCTACAAAATAAAAGGGCATAAATTATTACCAGAACATATATGAACATACAAAGGGTAATATCTTCACATTAGTAATTGATACTTATCATTCATTACATGTCCATCACAAGAGCACATGCATTGGGTTAATAACCCGTCATCTCAACATAACAGAATTATCTTTTCACATAAGAAGTAGACCATCATCAGGTCATACAACCATTTATTCCTTTCCTTATGTTATCATAACAAATGTTCTTCACAAGGTTATTGTTATGACTCGTTCCAAGATTTACTAGTAAGCACAACGATTAGTGCATAATTATGATGATTAAGTAAAGTTAAATGCCCAAGATGCAATTAGTGTTTTGGTTAGCCAAGGCAAGCTAATTAATGTTTTCATGCCTTGGGGTTGTAGTGGATCTTGCGCTTGAAAAGTTGAAAAAGAAAACACTTGAATTGGACTTCCGAGGAAATAGTTATGACATTTTCAGTTTTTGGGTTCGAATCTGCAATTTCCCAAATTTTTGTCTTATAAACCCTTTTTCTTTTCTTTCTTCCTTATCTTTTTTGGATGATAGTTCTTAGGCGGTTTACTATAGCGCACAAATGAGCAACAGAGAGGGAGCGGGTGATCCTTGACCTAGCTCTGTTCCAATAGTTTCTTCTTCCTTCCTTCTTCCTTCTTCCCTTCTTCTTCTTCTTCCTTGCTTTAACAACCTGCAGCCACCCTAGCAGCTAGGTGGCCGTACAGCAGCTGTAGCTACATGCAGTAGCAACAGTGCGCCATCTTGGGCATGCCCAGCAGTAGGGGAGCTGCTCTTGAGCTCCGACCTTGTGATTCAAGCGTGAATCTGCAGTCCTAGCTGTGATTTGGTCCCCAATCGAGTACTGCTCTTAAATCAGAGCTTGAGCGTCAAGCTCCTGTACAGTAGGATAGGGAACAAAGCAATTCTAAGGTTGAAGACAACCCTGAAATAGCCCTGGATGCATTTCGAGACGAATTCAGACACCCTGAACCGCCGTAAGTAGAATTTCGCTCACCTAGCATGATTTAACTCTGATATTTAGAAATTTTCAGTTAAATTTGTGTTTTTCATAGATAATAGCAGTTATCAGGTGTCGTGCAGTATTTGCGTCGCCTAATTTTTTATTTCACGATTCGCTTCTTTACGCTTTTGAATGATCTAGTTTATCATCCGATCAGTTTGGTTTGGACCAGTGGAATTGTATGGTTAACCGAAACCTAAATTGCTCAGTTTGAATGTTGAAATCAGTAGCACACAACCAATAATGGTATGGTTTGGGTATAAACCCATGCTGTACATATTTTAGAAATTTATCATATGCACAATTTCAAGGAAATGATAATGACATTGAAAGTTAAATGAAAACCCTAGTTGCACGCTCCCTGCTATGTTTAATGTGAGTGATTTAATATTTACATGAGTTGGCACGATTCTCAGAAATATCATTAGAATTCCTCAGTTGTTATTAATAATTTGTGTCATAATAAGTAATTAACTCTTAACTGAGTTATGTGTTGCACAACTTTGATCTTGGGTTGATGTGCACGTTTGTCAAGGAATTATAGATAATTTAAAAGTGCTACTGGCGACTACTCATATATTGAGTAATTAACTCTTATTAGTGCGTTACAATGTTCAATTGTATGATTTCACTATATATGTGCCAAATTGACCTGAATTCTATTTATTTAAGAATTTTAGTCTGTATTCATGCATAATAATATTGATATCTCAATAAATTACAAGTGGACATGCATTTAGTTTATTTAATCACTTGAAATCTGCCCGCATGCTTAATATGTCGAATCTCTTAACATTGGCAATGCTTGAATAAATTTCTCTATCAAATTTAGAATGATATTCATGTCGTGTTGGAAAGTTCAAGTAAATAGACCTGGTACCATAGAGATACCAAAGCCAAGAATATGTAAGAGAGAGATACAATGTAGTAAGAGCTTTTCTAGAATAATAAAATAATAGATTAAGGGCCCTGACATCGTAGAATCCCTATGAGATGTCTACGCCTTAGGGATGAAATGACCTACCCTAGCGGTGCATCCAGTATACAGGGCTCGGAACGCACCTACAGAGCATGCGTGGAGATGAAGCCCTTGAGGAAGTCTCCTAAGAAAAGATAGGTTACCCAACATGAACCAGACATCCCGATGGTAACCCAGAGGTACCCACAGAGCATACCAAGTTTGCAGTGTCCAACATTTACCAGAAGTCCTGGTGGCACTAGATTATAGAAAATTGTGTCCAACATTAACCAGATGTCCTAGTGGCACAACTAGACTCTCTGCCTATGTGCTCAGGTTAGAGGAGTCCAGTTTATGACACCATAGGAGTGTTGAAGCCATAGAGCCAATTTTCCTGTAGCAGACCAGGACAGCAGTCAGACTTAGCTATCCCAGGGTGTCATATAAGTCTTGTACGGTGGGATCATAGTTAGCTACGAGTCTTCATATGTAGAGTACACTGCATATGATCAGGGCATAAGATAAAATATGTTCACATAGGTTCATAGAGTTAGTTAAAGAGTTAAGAAAGGTTTGAGTTAGTTTTGTAGCAGTTGTCCTTTAAATGAAATTTTCGTATTTTCTATTAATTAATTGTATCTACACCTTTGCAGTAATTGTTATCATAATGAAATGTTGACATCTCATGTTTTTTAAATTATATTGCTTATATCTTCTCAGTTTAATATTATCTTGTATTTTATTTCAATTAATAATCATAAAATGAGTTAGCTGCGATGGTTGGGTGAAATTCTATTCACTGAGCCAGTAGCTCACCAACCTACTAAAACATTTTTCAGGTCAGTGTCAGCATGAGGAAGCTGAAGGATTGTGTCACCCAGACACTTAGAAGGTAGTGTTTAGTTAGGTTTAGAGGTCTCTTGGTCCTTTCCCCTCGATCCTTGGGCATGTGGTGAGATAGAGAGGATGTTATGTAATATGTAGCTTAAATTTACAATTATCGATTGTGCTTCATATTTCAAATAGAACAGTGTAATATGACATGTAAGTTTGGTTTTTCTCCTAATAGGGTTAATGGTAAGTTACTTCCGCAGTTTTATTTCAATTCGATGTTATTCGAGTTTTATGATTTTCTTTAAAGTTGAATATAAGTGATCAAGTAAAGAAAAGTTAAGAGTGGTTTACCGAGGGTGACTCCCCGATCTTCGGGGTCATTAGAGATGGCTTGGGGATCGGGGCGTCACAATTATTTTGGTATCATATCATATGTTGAGTACATGGTTACTCTAAGTCAAGGTTAGGGGATGACAAGAGACCAATAGGATTAGGACTTAGGTGTCTTCCTTCTAACTGCAATTTTTTAACAGGAAGTGTTCTATTATACTATTGCAGATGGCAGGAAGAGGATGTGGTCATGAGAACCAAGTAAAGAGCTTAGGCTGAGTCGTCAGGGACCATTATGATAGAAAGATAGAGTTATAAGTGAGGTAGATAGGAAGTGATGTGTCTTTCGCTCTGGGAGGTCTGAGTATATAGATACCCTGGCCAGGTATCTGAGTACTTTGATTGACCAGTATCAAGCTACTATGTCTATTCTTCCCTGAATGCCCTAGCTAGGTATGCAGAGGAAGGATGGGCTAGAGAGAAACCCTAGAAATCTTAGGGTTAAGAAACTGGAAATTAATGTAGGAGTAAGAGATTAAACATAGGATGTGATACAACTCTTGCTTTGTATTGCTTATTTGATTGGAGATCACTAGAAATGCTCTTATATGTATGAATTTAAATTTTCAGTTTGTAGAATAAATATGATTCTTTTATATTGTTGTGTGTCATGAAGTGATTTATTTATTATTTATATTCCTTGTATCAAGTAAACTCTGGATAATTTAGACCAACATCATAGTGAGAATGTACATACACTAAGATGTTGAGATATCAAGGAAAGATTAGAGAAACTAAGAATTAGTTAGAACTAATATTAGAGACCCAACGTTGGAGACTCATATAAGAAATCCTTAATTGGAAATAAAGGAACACGACATAAGGTTCGGATTAAGTTTAATGATTAGTATTATATGAACTCTAAATATGAGAATATGGAAAAGATATGAGAAAAGTATGTAAGGGTCAAGATAGTAAGAATCGATCATGAGAAATGGATTATATAATCGAGTACAATGTTTTTATATACTCAAAAGAAAAGGGAAAATAGAAAAAAAGAGTTAAGTATTTGATAAGTACATAGAAGTGAAGAGTCTTTAGAAGAGTTATAGTGAAGAGAACTAGATGAATATGTAAATCATAAGACTGGGACAAGAAACTTAGTTGAATCAAAGATAAATGTTGGAAATGATGGGCTTGATTAAGGAATGAGGATTAAATGACATAATTGAGAGCTTGGAATGTATACCTTTATTATGAAGTTTAATACATTCATACATACTACCTTTGGATTCTAAGCCTCTATAGACTAACAGACTAGTTCCTAAAATAAGAACAAAGGTGTAGTTTAGAAAAGGAATGAGTTATACAAAGGTAGACTATATTCAAGAAGGAAGAATTTAGTAAAACTTATAAGATCCAAAGTTTGAATTTCAAAGTAAGGGAGCAAAGTCACATCACAATAATGCTATGTTATTGATAAGAACCAAACCCTAAAATGTTTAGAGTTGTGGTAGTTCAAGGGATTCCACTAGGGAATTGGCCTTGAAGACAAGCATCTCTATAAAACAAGATCATGAGATTTGCACTATGAAAGGTAAGCTAGCACTAATAAAATCTAGGGTTTAAAGGTAGCTAATCTTAAAGGTAGATAAACAATATGAAAATGACTCAGAGAAAAGAGTAAGACATAAATTTGAAATGTGACAAGTGTATTTTGAATAAAAGGAGAAATATAATATAAGAGAAGTGGGTTATGAAATAAATTCTTAAAGTAATAACAAGAATGAGGAATAATCTATTCTTACCTTGTGTGTTTCAATTTTAGGGATGTTTATTCTATATGATAAAAATGAGAAGGATAAGTAACAAGAAGTAAGTAGCATGGAATGAGGAGTATTATCCGACACATGATTTGGAGTTAGCTGTAGTAGTTTATGCTCTTAAGACATGGTGTCACTATCTTTATGGTGAGATGTGCCAGGTGTTTACGGATCATAAGAGTTTGAAATATATCTTTACCTATAAGGATCTGAATCTTAGACAACAGAGATGGTTAGAATTGATCATTGATTACAATGTGACGATAGATTATCACCCTGGAAAGGTGAATGTGGTGGCTAATGCCCTCAGCAGGAAGTCAAGTTCAACAACTGATGTATTCTCTATGGCATGTTTCAAGAGAGACCTGCTAGTAGAGATGTGGAAGTTGAACATAGACTTAGGGGTGACTGAGCAGAGTGGATTGATTGCACAGATGCAAGTCAAGCCTACCTTTTATGATCAGATTAAAGAACTTCAGTAGAATGATAGTGAATTACAACAGATAATGCATGACATGACATAGGGGGAAAAGACCAGAGTTCAGGTTTTCAGATGATGGTCTGTTGTATCAGTAGGACAGGTTGTGTGTACATATAAATAGTGATTTGAAAGAGCAGATTCTTGAGGACGCACATGCATTGATGTACTCTATGCATCCAGGCAACACTAAGATGTAGATGAATCTCAAGTAGTTGTATTGGTGGCCTGGTATGAAGAGGGATGTAGTTGAGTATGTGGCTAGGTGCAGTGTGTGTCAGTAGGTTAAGGCTGAGCACCAGAAACCTATAGGTACTTTACAATCTCTTCATATACCAGAGTGGAAGTGGAAACATATCACAATGGATTTTTTGGTAGGGTTGCCCAGGACACCTAACGGTTGCGACTCGATATGGGTGATTATGGATAGACTAACTAAGTCTGCTCACTTTCTTCTTGTTAAGTCAACCTTTGATGTCCCAAAGTTGGCTAAGATATACGTGGATACGATAGTTAGGTTGCATGTTATCCCAATTTTAATAATATCATATGGAGATCCTAAATTCACATCCAAGTTTTGGAATCAGTTACATCGTGCTTTGGGTACAAAGTTGAGGTTCAATACAGATTTTCACCCACAGACGGATGGTCAGTCTGAGAGGACCATTCAGACTCTTGAGGACATGCTGAGAGCATGTGTCTTGCATTTCAGTGGAACTTGGGAAGAACACTTGAGCCTTATAGAGTTTTCATACAATAATAGTCACCATTCCAGTCTTGGTATGGCACCATATGAAGCTCTGTATGGTAGAAAGTATAGATCACCCATATGTTGGTATGAGGTGGGTGATAAGTAGATTCTTGGACCAGAGATAGTGGATACCGAGAAGATTGTAGTGATCAGAGTATAGTTGAATGCTACACAAGATAGGCAGAAGAGTTATACTGAGAAGAGGCATCGAACTCTTGATTTTCAGGTTGGTGATGAAGTGTATCTAAAAGTTTCACCATGGAAAAGAGTGTTGAGGTTTGGTAAGAGAGGAAAACTGACTCCTAGGTTTATGGGCCCATATCCTGTTGTTGAGAGGATTGGACCTGTAGCCTATAGGTTGGAATTGCCATCCGAGTTGGCCAATCACATGATGTATTTCATATATCGATGTTGAAGAAGTGTTACCCTGGTACAAAGAAGATAATGGACCCAGAACCTACACAACTCAGACAAGATGTGTCCTATGTTGAAGGACCAGTACAAATAGTTGATCGGAGGATCAAGAAGCTCAAGAATCGCGAGATACCGTTAGTGAAAGTTATGTGGAGGAACCACACCTTAGAAGAGGCCATATGGGAGCTTGAGTCTGAGATGCATAACAAGTTACCTTTTCTCTTTTGGAAATTTCGAGACAAAATTCTTATACGGGAGGGAGATTGTTATGACCCATTCCAAGATTTACTAGTAAACACATCGATTAGTGCATAATTATGATGATTAAGTTAAGTTAAATGCCCAAGATGCGATTAGTATTTTGATTAGATGAGGCAAGCTAATTAGTATGTTTTCATGCCTTGGGGTTGTAGTGGATCTCTCACTTGAAAAGTTGTAAAAGAAAATGCTTGAATCGGACATCCGAGATAATAGTTAAGACATTTTCAATTTTTGGGGTCGAATCTGCAATTTTCCCAAATTTTTGGCTTATAGACCCTTTTTCTTTTCTTTCTTCCTTATTACTTTTTTGGATGATTGTTCTTAGGCAGTGTATTGTAGCTGCATGAACGAGCAATAGAGAGCGAGTGTGCGATCCTTGGCCTAGCTTTGTTCCAACAGTCTTCTTCTTCCTTCCTTCTTCCTTCTTCCCTTCTTCTTCTTCTTCCTCTCTTACTCTTCCTTTCTTCTTTGCTTTAGCAACCTGCAGCCACCCTAGCAGCTAGGCGGCCGTGAAGCAACTATAGCTGCATGCAGCAGCAACAGGGTGCCATCTTGGGTGTGCCTAACAGTAGGGGAGCTGCTCTTAAGCTCTGACCGTGTGATTCAAGCATGAATCTGCAGCCCTAGCTGCGATTTGGTCCCCAATTGAGTACTACTCTTAAATGGGAGGTTAAGCATATTCTAAGGTTGAACATAACCCAGAAATAGCCCAGAAATAGGCTCTGGACGCATTTCCAGACGAATTTGGACATCCCGAACCGCTGTGAGTAGAATTTCACTCACCTAGCAAGATTTAACTCTGGTATTCATAAATTTTCAGTTAAATCTGTGTTTTTTTGTGGATAATAGCAGTTATCAGGCGTCGTGCATTATTTGCGTCGCCCAACTTTTTATTTCACGATTCTCTTCTTTACACTTTTGAATGATCTAGTTTATCATCCGATCAGTGTGATTTGGACCAGTGGAATTGCATGGTTAATCAAAACCTAAATTGCTCAGTTTGAATGTTGAAATTAGTAGCACACGACCAATAATGGTATGGTTTGGGTATAAACCCAGGTTGTACATATTTTAGAAATTTATCAGATGCATGATTTCAAGGAAATGATGATGACATTGAAAGTTAAATGAAAACCCTAGTTGCACGCTCCCTACTATGTTTAACGTGAGTGATTTAATATTTACATGAGTTGGCATGATTCTCAAAAATATCATTAGAATTCCTCAGTTGTTATTAATAATCCGTGTCATAATAAGTAATTAAATAAGTAATTAACTCTTAGCTATGTTATGTGTTGCACAACTCTGATCTTGGGTTGATGTGCACATTTTTTAAGGAATTACAGATAATTTACAAGTGCTACCGATGACTACTCATATATTGAGTAATTAACTCTTGTTAGTGCGTTATAATGTTCAATTTATGATTTCAGTACATATGTGCCAAGTTGACCTGCTTTTTAGCAGGAGATGTATGCTCTTTTTCTTGTTGTGCCCACACAAGGGGAGTGGGGTGAATAGATGGTCCCCTGGCTTAATAAAAAAAATGTGCCAAGTTGACCTAAATTCTATTTATTTAAGAATTTTAGTCTATCTGCATGCATAATAATGTTGATTTCTTAGTAAATTACAAGTGGACATGTATTTAGTTTATTTAAGCACTAGAAATCTGCCTGCATGCTTAATATGTCGAATCTCTTAACATTGGCAATGCTTGAATAAACTGCTCTGTCAAATTTAAAATGATATTCATGTCGTGTTGTAAAGTTCAAGTAAATAGACCTGGTACCATAGAGATACCAAAGCCAAGAATATGTAAGAGAGATACAATGTAGTAAGAGCTTTTCTAGAATAATAAAATAATAGATTAAGGGCCTTGACACCGTAGAATCCGTGTGAGAGGTATGTGCCTTAGGGATGAAATGACCTACCCAGGCAGTGCGTCCAGTATACAAGGGTTGGAGCACACCCACAGAGTGTGCAGGGAGATGAAGCCCTTGAGGAAGTCTCCTAAGAAAAGATAGGTTACCCAACATGAACTAGACGTCCCAGTGGTAACCCAGAGGTACCCACAGAGCGTACCAAGTTTGCAATGTCCAAAATTTACTAGAAGTCCTGGTGGCACTAGAGTACAGAAAAGTGTGTCCAACATTAACCAGAAATCCTGGTGGCACGGCTTGACTCTCCGCATGTGTGCTCAGGTTAGAGGAGGAGTATAGTTTATGGCACCATAGGAGTGCCAAGGCCAGAGAGCTAGTTTTCCTATAGCAAACCAGGACATTAGTCAGACTTAACTATCCCGGGGTGTCAGCTAAGTCTTGTATGGTGGGATCGTAGTTCGCTACGAGTCTTCATATGTAGAGTAAACTACATATGATCATGGCATAAGATAAAATATGTTCACATAGGTTCACAGAGTTAGTTAAAGAGTTAAGAAAGGTTTGAGTTAGTTTTGTAGCAGTAATCCTTTAAATAAAATTTTAGTATTTTCTATTAATTAATTGTATCTACAGCTTTGCAGTAATTGTTATTATAATGAAATGTTGACATCTCCTGTTGTTTAAATTATATTGCTTAGATCTGCTCATTTTAATATTATCTTGTATTTTATTTCAATTAATAATCATAAAATGAGTTATCTGCGATGGTTGGGTGAAATTCTATTCACTGAGCCAGTAGCTCACCAACCTACTGAAACATTTTTTATGTAACCGTCAGCACAAGGAAGCTGAAGGATCGTATCACCCAGACGATTAGAAGGTAGTGTTTAGTTAGGTTTAGAGGTCTCTTGGTCCTTTCCCCTCGATCCTTGGGCATGTGGTGAGATAGAGAGGATGTTATGTAATATGTAGCTTAAATTTACAGTTATCTGTTGTGCTTCATATTTCGAATAGAACAGTGTAATATGACATGTAAGTTTGGTTTTCCTCCTAATAGGGTTAACGGTAAGTTACTTCCATAGTTTTATTTCAATTCGATGTTATTCGAGTTTTGTGGTTTTCTTTAAAGTTGAATTTAAGTGATCAAGTAAAGAAAAGTTAAGAGTGGTTTACCGAGGGTGACTCCCCGATCTTTGGGGTCATTAGAGATGGCTTGGGAATCGGGGCGTCACAGTTATCTTTATCACATAATGCTTTGGATTATCACTTCCTTGTATCAGTTCCATAGGATATCACCTCCATTAGGTATTACCCCTTTATTAGAGCCTAAGACCCGTTACATCACACATGGTGATTCATTATCATCTCATCATGCCTTATTAAACATATGAGTATTACTCATGTTACATCATTCGTACTAACTTGTCATAATATCCTGTAGTCATTACCTTCAGAAAGATGGTATATTAAAATACCTTTAAACACATTTAGTTAAGATAAACATGATATCATGATATTTCTAATAAGAATTAGGCCTCATACTATTTACACTTGATTTGGGTATCAAACCTTTTGTTCATTCTTGAACAATGTTACCTTTACCAAGCAACAAGTGTCATTAGGCCATTAGACCCATACATATCATGTTACTGTGCAACTATTCCATATGGTTCACAAATACTTACATAATCTATTTCATGTTATTACATCATAGATCATCTCTAGCTATACTCATCCTTTTCATGATTAGGGTTTCATGACAACACAATGTCACATGGAGGATCATCCAACTTCCATCCTTCCCTTAATTAGGGTTTGGATTTACTCTTATTTTTTATTAGGGTTTCCAAGTTCATGATTATCAATCATATATTAATTCTCATCACGAGAGTTATAATATTGCCATAATTATTCAAGCATACATAATACTTTCATTAACCATTATCAATTGATTATCAACATGAAGTATTACTTTTCCCATATGAGATGTACAAGTTTCTCTCTCATCTTTATTAGAATATTGGTCTCCTCATACATATCACATTAGTTGAACTTACTTTAGGGTTTATCAATCCCACACTTTATGAATTCCATTCATCTCATTACTTCATAAGTATCAATTAATTATATCCAAGTGTACTAATTTACACTCATCAAAGTGTATCGGTTCATGTCCATCAAGGTGTATCGACCTAGGTGTATCAGCCTATGTATATTGGCCTAGGTGTATCTGCCTACTTGTAACACCTTGTGTCAGCCTACACACATATGATTGTGTCGGCCTAATCATCTTCACTTGTATTGGCCAAGACGCATCCAACCTTGTATTGATTTAGACACATATTATTGTGTTGGCCTAGGTACATCGAAGTATCGATTTTAAAGTACTTGAGAAGGTATATCAGTTATGGTGCATTCTAGGGTATCGGTCACCCTATTACCTTGTGTATTGGCCACACTACTTCATTGTGTATCGGCCACTCAACTAACTATGGTATCGACCATACTATCAATGAGTGTATCTGCCTCTCAAATAACTAGGGTATCGACCATACTATCAATGAGTGTATCGACCTCTAGAGTTTTAGTTGTATCAGATTAGGGTTAGCCATATCGGCCACCACATTTAACCAACTAAACAAGGTTACATACACTTCCTTCACTAGCCATATTGGCCTAGCACCCTCTTGGTCATATCAGATTAGCAACATATCATTCTGAACATCTCAAGTCATGAAAACCATTCCCATTAATGAGTAAAGGAATGTCTTAACTTATTTATATTCAAGGTATCGACCTCCCCTCATCTTATCCTTGAATGACAGGATCGAAAACTACATGGAAATTAGTCCTATGCATATACAAACTGATAGGGAGGTTTAAGGGCTGATGTATATTAGTTTACCAATGTGTATCGATTTACTCATGTGTATCAGTTTACTCATGTGTATCGGGTACAAACCAATATCGATTTGTGCATAATGGTTTCATAAACTTCAAGCTCTATCCTTTCATCCATAACCACTGTGGTTCATGGAAAGCAACCCCAAATTTCCATTAGAGCTTATATAACCATCATCCAAGCAAGAAAAGTCGAAGTAAAGAAGGAACCACCAAGTACTACATGATAAATGGTGCATAATAATAAAGTTGAGTTCAAGTTATATAACCCACCTCAAGATCACCAATAAAGATCCAGGCTTCCAAGATCCATGTTCCCAAGGATGTAGATTACTTATAAAAGTCCAAGACTTTGACCACAACATCTCTACATGGAAGGAAGACACCACAGTAAAGAACTATGTGAAGAAGGAAAGAAAGAAAGCATGGCCCGAGAAGCATAATATTTCCAAGGTAGGAGATGACCATGGATTTACATTGGGCAAGTAGCTCAAACTTCCTCTTCTTCCTTGAGCTCCTAGTATTTCCCTCCAAGAAAGAAAAGGTAAATGAATCGAAAGGATCATTAGGAGGTGAAAAGAGAGGTATATATACTTGAGGTTCATGAAAGAGAGTACATGCAAGGTGTCATCACTATGTGTACGTGGGTGACACATGTTTCCATGCATGGTGATATTTGGAACATGTGTATCGTGACATGAAAGGATCTTACAGATAACCCAGGGGTGAGATATCGGCCATTGGATGGCTACCTTCACAAGATACCACAACTCGACATCACTTGGTATACATACCGATACCATGTTTCCAAGGAAGTCCTAAACTGATAGGGTTCACCTTCTTGATCTGTTTAGCCCGATATGTATGCTTACAAAAAGTTTCCAAATATATAGGGGACTCCCTCCATGACTTCTAAATTTATAGGCACCCCATATGACCTTCACAACTCAATACAACCTCATCTAGGGTTTAAGGTACTGAACATTCCATGGTTCTATCATCACTAAGAGTGTCATCACTCAACCAAGACTCAAACAAGGCACCCCCTCCTTTATATATCCTCTAAATGGAATCAAGAGAGAGTATGAATAGTATAGAGGTGGTAAATTGCACAATGACGCCATATATTGGGAAAATTGCAAGTTACACATAAACTAGTACATAAGGCACACACATTAACCATACAAGCTCAACTTTGGAACTTAGGCCTTCCCCAAGGCATCCCTTAACATCATGCTCCCTCTTTTGATGCTACAATACTAAGGGAACACCCTTCATGTGATAATTTACAAGATAGCCCTTCAACTTGGGTAAATTGCACATTGGCCCAAAATAAGCAAACATTGCCCAAACAACATTCAAATATGATCAAACTTGAGACTTGAGTTCTCCATAAGTATTAATTACTTTTACCAAGATTAAAACAAGGTTATAATCATCTTACTTAGGTAAAAAAATCTAGGTTTATTCTAAAATCGAGGGTAGGGGTGTTACAAGTTATTAACCCCTAACAAGGACTTCACCCCCGAAATCCCAGGCAAAAGGAGATAGATGTCACTTATGAATTGCACCATCAAACTTTCACATAGTTCCTTGATGTCAGGGTAATGTCATAAGACTCGACCAACATATTGTTCCTCCATCCAAGGTTAATCATTAGATCTGTTGTACAAGTCACACACTCAACTTATCTTCTCCATTACTAGTTATAAAATTAACCCTATGTTATGTGATACTTTCTTAGCAGTAAAAGACTATACATACTTGTCCTTACTTATTTCAGGGGTCAACTCCTTCTTATGTATCACCTTTTTAACTTACCATATCATATGTTAGGATTCTCAAACTTGAAGGTTTACCATATCCTTTTCAAATCTCATCATGTTTTCTTCCAAATAAGGACTAGAGATGTATATGTTACTTGAGATTACATGACCTACCATGCTTCTGTTGTGCTACTCTGATCTACTGATTCAACATAAAGCATACTTAATGTTTGTACCAACTGGCTTGTTATTACGTACACTTCCAATTGTACCTTTCTTTTCAACTGATCTAGATAGAGATTAGAAATTCTACTCATCAGTGTATATCCCTTCAGAATCCTCCTTACTTGAAAAGCTAATAGGTGCACTCCAAGGATTTTCACTCAACCTAATGAACTTTACCCAAGCAGATCTTGCAACTGTCTCTTCAATTGATGCACCCTTGTCGTCATCGTCTTATGCGGTGCATAAACCCCTAACAAGTGATACTCATACTATAGTTAAACTTAGAGTACCTATAGCCAAATTGATCTCAAAGTCAATCCGTCTTAGGTAGTCAAACACTTAATCCTCTTACATTCTCAGTTCATACACAACTGGCATTTCTTATATACTAGGATTCCTCACCTTGGTATCTATCACACATGCTAAAGATACATTACATCTTTATCAGACCTAAACAAATTAGAAAAACATTTCCAGTATCTTTTATGGTTCGTAAAACATCACTATACTCAGATATCATCATCTTGGAACTAGGTTCCAAGCCCTAGCTGATGCTTTCCAAGTATCCATCTCATGGTTACTTCAAAACTATGTATATCAAGTGAGATGAGACTTCACTTGAACATTATATCCTTAAAAAGAAAGGATAAAGAAAACATGCTTTCCCTTGTAACCACAACACTGTACATAGATTGTTTTGAGGGAAAGAAGATTACCAACTTTCTTTGGTTATATTACAAGTTATAACTACTCATGTGTCATTCAATTTGATCTCATCTTGGTTTCCTTGCCATTGACATAGGAACTGTAAAGATGATTATGTATCATTACTTCTTCTTTGATTCTTGTTTCTTATGTTTATGAACATTTTTTAGTTTTCCATGTTGTCCATCTTTTCATTATGGGAAGGTCATTATTCTTTACATATTCTTTATTGAACAAGGATCGTCTTCTTTGTTCTCTTTCTGATACCATGAGTATTTCATTTTATACTTCCTTATTTTCATAAGTTGGTTTGAGATTACTTAGGTTTCACTATTATCACCATTTAGATTTTGATAAAAATCTTTATGCCACATTTTGGATTTCATAATGCTCTTTATATTACATCAAAATGACTACTTGATCAGAGTAATAAGAAAGATAGTAATCTAAGAGTTCCATACTTACCTTGTCTTCAATAATTGAATACCTGGCCAGGGTATTTAAATACTGAGATTAGGTAGCATGCACTTTATTTTTCATCATATCTCTTACCTCAAACATCTCTCCTGAGTTTTAAAACTTTGTATCTCTGATTCTTTCCAAATATCTCTTCCATACCTCATTCTCTTTATATAAACAAAATAGATTATAAAACAATTTAGAGAATACTGGGCTGAATATAAATTCTAATCCTCTTCATATCTCAAAATATATTAAAACAACAACTATAGTTTTCATTGTTAACAAGTATGGTATGAAGAAAACCATTCAAAATGAAAAAGTTCTATAGTCCTACCTCCCCTTGCATGCCATATATCATCGTAGGTGGACTCGCAACATGAATTCTAGTTATTTCTTATTGTTGTCTTTGCCTTTTGGCACTATTGGACTGTGAATTCTATAAGTCCTGCTGAGTTGGCCTAGATTGTTGAGCCATCTCAACCTCTCTTCTTGGATAAAAGGGTCTAATATGCCCAATCTGTCCACACTCATAACATGTCCTGATCTCGCACCATCGTCTGACTGGTCTTGTTACTAATGTAGAGGCTAAGTCAAAAACCTTTATAGGTGGAAAGCTAGGACCTTTGCCCTTACTTGACATCTAGTGCTTGGTGCATTAGGGATTTGTTGTATTGGTAGCATAGAAAACTTAAGCTTTTTAAAGTTTTTAGAATGATTGTCTTGGAGATTGTTACAACCCCAATTTTTGGGTTCTTTTGGTGAGAAATGTAATTTCTCCTATTAAAGATATTTGAAAAAATAATGATATAATTTGTTTTGAATAAATGGAATTCGTTTACAATAGCCTTGTTGGTTGTTTTGTGGGCTTTATTGGCTATTGGGCCCAATAACAAGGATAGGACAAAAGAAACTCCATTATTAATAAGAAATGGAGAAAAGAAAGATGTAGAAACCTCTAGAAGGCAAAGGAATGTTATCCAAAGTTGGATTTCGTGCCTCATGGGTTACTTGGGTCCCAAGGAGTCCAAAGTTGCAAAAATAATGCAACAAGAAAAGAAAAGATCCATTAAATATTTCTTAATTAAGAAAGAAATTGAAAACAATGATAAAATATGGGAAATAAGTGGAAAGAGGTATGATTGAGTTATCTTTGGTGGATTTTTGTATCCATAAGGTTCCTAATGTTAAAAGGAATTCCAATAAGGAAAATAAAAAGGGAGATAAAGAGAAATCCTCAAAAAGAGATATTTTAATAAAGAAATAGTAAGATAATAAGAAATTATGGATATAGATGCATCTAGAAGGATAATGAGTATCCATTAAAAAGGATTTTGAAACATTAGAGTTTCTTGGGGTCCAAGGAGCCCCAATGGAGAAAAAGAAAGAGAAAAAACCATTAATACAAAATGAGAGGATAATGTGATGTATAATTAATGAATTTTGTGGCATTGTTAAAAAGGAGGTATTTTCTACTAAAAGAAAATATAAATTTCGTGCCAATGAATTTAAAGGCAAGTACAAAGAGAATAAAAGAGGTAATTTTCGAAATCCTAATATCTAAAGAATAAAGAATATCAAAGAGTTTTTTTAGAGAGAGAAGATTGCTTCTCATTGAAGGAATAGGATTCCTAATGGGATATGGCTTTGTTTCTTCGTGAGCAAGCATGCTGGGGCATGGCTACACTCCCCTATATAAGGGGTAGAACCCTTGGCCAAGTGCAAGAGGATCCCATGCATACCTCTTCCTTCTTCTTCTTCTTTTTTGTCCATAAACCCTAGCCAAGAGAGTAGATCGATCCTGAGGGCCCCGAGGAGCTGCGTTGGGTCTCGATGGAGGCACGAAGCTACCACGACATCAACAGGATGCTTGTTGGCAATCCCTTCACCCTAACCTACGTGCAGCTGCAGCCGCATGGCTGCAATGACAACCACACATTATAGGTTGAGTGCTCTTGAACAAGCCACCTAGGCTACGAGTTGGGTGGTGCCCCAGGTGCGGTGAGATGTGGCGGAGCTAGGGGAACGATCGACGACGGTCGTCAGGCCCTGGGAAAGGAGTGGGTAGCCCCGCAAAGGGCTGCCATCGGCGGTCGTCATGGATGATCCAAGCTTGAAGACGACCCATGGTCGTTGAACCGTTTTGCCCCTCCACGGGCTGAAGGAACAACAACTTAAACAAGGGCAATAACGTAAATACGTTATGTTTCCAAATAGGCAACGTTGCATGCAAGGATGATGTGGCACTCGCTGATTGGTTCAAGTAAGTAAATAATGCAAAATTCACATCTTTTTATTGGAAGCTCGGATGGATGCGTATAAATTATGAAAGTTGCTCAAAAAAATGATAGGAATCCACTAAAAATAGATTTATAAGCTAATTCCTCTTGCAATTCGAAAAATAGTGGAAGTTATCAACTTTAATGCATTAAGGATTAAGAAACCCTAATTTGAGATGATTAATGTATTTAGAAGGGTTTTATGGATGATTAAAGTTGATATTAACCTATTAATTATAAAAAGGTACATTAAGAACAAAAAGGATGAAATGTGCACGTAATTGGTTTAATTTAGAGTTCCATGTACATAAACGAGCTTTAATGGGCCTCAAAACCCTAATGTTAGTAATTGTGACTCTTAATGGCTTTAATTGTTCAAATTCATGAATAAAGCTAAGATATGATGGTTCTAAGATATTTTGAGTATAAAAGTTCCTAATTGTGGGTAAATACCTTTAATAGGGTAATTAGGATTTTCTAATGGATAAAGGTGGAATTAATGATAAAAAGAGTTCATATGTGAATTAGACCATAATGAACTATGAGTTGTTAATTTGAAAGGAACCAAAGATTATAATTGGGCATACTGATCTTGTCATAAATTTAAAAGGACAAAAATGGTAGTTTTAATGTAAAAGAGGCATAATGGACTTAATTGATGCTTAATTGTGCCTTTAATCCGAAAGTAAGGTTAAATGTGTTGTTAAAAGGTAACATTAATATCTTTCATGAAGAGTAGATGAGATAATTAGGGTTTTGGAGTAATTGTATAAAAGTAGGGTTTAAAATAGTAAAAATGAAGTGAAACCTTAATTGTAATGGAAGCCCTAAAAGTGGACTAGAAATCCTAGGAAGCGAGCTAGGTTTAATAGATCTTAATGGCATGATCAATGATAGGAAATTGTATGCATATTTTAGGATCTCTTTATGTGCTTGCTTGCCTATTGGATTTCTTGCATTGATTGGATTAATTCTGTTTAAATGAGCCTGGCAGGTATGTGGTTACGCTTATGGTTAATCGATTTAGTTTCATGGCAATTCTCAATTGTTTTATCGGTTGCCTGAAAATAACTGCTTGGATGACTTTTATTTCATGCAACTATAAAGCGACTATGATTATCACCATACATATACATACATGACTGACTCAGAACCTGGTCCTCCTTTGTGGCTTTGCTAATGATGAAAAGGGTAACCTGGTAGAGGGTCTACTTGATAAGTGGGACCATCAGGTTATCAAGAGTTAGGGATTGGGCTACCTATGGGTAGTGCCATACGAATCTTTAGCACACCATGAGTTAGGGATTGGGCTACCTATGGGTGGTGCCATGTGACTCAACACTAGATATTGATATACCTATTAGGTAGGATGATGTGGGGTTTAATGGAGATCTACCATACAGAAGGTAGCATCCAGGTCCACTGCAAGGATAGCGCAGAGGCTAGGGTATGTATGGATTGAGCAGTTATGATTAAAACATAAAGTTGTTTTTTAAATCATAATTGACTGCAATATGTTGTTACAGTTAATTCCACGATTAGTGTTTCCCCCACATACCAGCATATCCCTATATGCTGACCGACATTTTGTTTGTCGGCATTTTAGGTACAACCCTAAAAAGAACAAACAGTAAAGTGACACATTGTGAAAATAAGAAATAAAGTGCGAGGAGGATTAGATAGAATAGATTCAAGCTATGGATAGAAGTAGACACCCAAAGTTTTAAAAAGGTATGCAAAGTTTTATTTTATACCAGCTTTTAGTATAATTTGGTAGAATTTTATAATTATTATTGATTATTTGTCGAACCTATGATCCTGTTAATTGGGATAACGACTCTGACCTCTTGGTCTCCCTTAATTGGGGGTTACTGGGAGGCGGAGTCGTTACATTTGGTATCAGAGCATAGGTTCCTCATTTAATCTGTAATAATTATTACATTTTACAAACTCTGTAGAACCCAAGGGAGTTATTAGAGGATTTTCTAAAATACAGAGGTGTCTAGAAAAGGATCACATCTGGGGGCTGGGAAGATTTTTCTCCACACCGCTAGTCAGAATATGAGGACTCCCAGATTAGTGTGATTGCTTGGCCAATGTCTTAGGATTTGAATCGAAATAAGATACCTTTAGGACTCTCTCATGTTGTTCATCCCTTCTCAACTCAAATGTTGTTAAGGACCTTAAGGATTAGGGTTTTCTCTCTTTTCCTCAACCTCTTGAGGTATGGGTAAGGTTGATAAGGTTTAAGGAATTCTCCACCAAATTAATGAAAAGCATGTAAATAAAATGTCATGGACATAAGCTTAATAGATTAAGCGTAAACTAAAGAATAGATACATGCTTAGGTCGTATGACATATGTTGTCATGCCCTCAGGAGAGACTTGAGGCTAGACCTTCTTATCAGGAGGATGAGTAGGGAGAGTTGGTCTTGGAGGCAGAGATCTCCATTATAAGTAGAGACCTGGCACATCCTCTGAGGATGATGCTAACCCTAACCCTAAGGGGTGGTTAGAAAGAGAGATGACACGATGACTTAGATGTCATGGTAGACCAGGTGTGGGGTGGATAAGCCTTTCGATTCCCATATGATCCATGAGAGGTTGGATGACCTAGTACCTTTGGCGACCCAACCCTGGGAAGGGTCATGCATGTTAGAGTGAAGGATAGCTCCTTCAATGACGAGGTTAGTGAAGAACCTATGGAAACCCCATGAGATTATATGATCATGACATAGTATGCACCCAGAGTACGTCAATAGTGCGGGCAGTAGGTTGAAACATGGGCCAGGAGAGTATGATGGATAGCTTATGAGATAAGCATAAAGGGCTATAGATAATCTTGAGCATACATAAGTTGAACAGAGGCTTCAACCATGTAGGGGTATGCTTACGAGCTTGATCCACCTTCCTGGAGGGAGGACCTCTAGTAGTTAGGCTGGTTGTGGAGTTAGCTCTAAAGAGAGAGAGAGAGAAGGACCCAAGCAAGAAGGTTGAAAGCTTAGACTCTGAGATAATAGGAACAATGGGGAGTTGAGGATAATGTGACCTAAGTGGATGGTTGAGATTGCCTCATGCATGATCCCTGGAGGCTAATGGTATCTTGGTTTCCTTTAGAGGAACCAAACCCTAGAGAGAGGATGAGTCTACTGGTACCTATGTGCCTATGGTATATGTGTTTACCTTTTGAGATGAGAAGAAGAGTTCCTTAGACCCTAAAGAGGTTTAGTAACAAGTTGTGAGGCCTTACACCTAGTTGGTTGTCCTTGAGGAGGACTCAATTTTGAGGTGTTACTAGAGTAGAAGGATGACAAGAAGGGCATGTCATGCCTTATACATGCTTGGATCATGGATAGAATGTTGAGCATGTAGTTGGACAGCTATTTCATAAAGAAGTGTACCTAGGGTTCCTAGGCCTTAGAGGGGAAGTGGTGTACCTGATGCTCATGAAGAGATTTCAGTTTCTATAGATTTGAGCATGGAAATCCACATGTTCAGAGGAAAGGGAAACCACTTAAGTCTAAGGTATGTTTGATGAATCCCTCACAATTAAGTTGATGACATGGGAAGGTATGATCTTGATCCAATGTTGAGGATGAGAACAAATGTGACCTAGCATGGTTTAGTAGGTGGTCTTCTTGTGCCTTAGTAGCTTGATAGGGTTAAGCATTCTCATGTGGATGTAAACCCTAGACATAAGGACGTTTGTGACCTTTGTTATCAAGATGTAGTTCCTTCCATCCTAGGAGAGGGACCCTCTTGTAGAATGTTTTATTGGTTTAAGTTAACTTAAAGAGGTCTCATAGGATCTTGAGAAGATAAGTGAAAAGTACATGGTATGAGAATGAACCTGTAGGCCCAAAGATAACCATGTCTAAGTGCATGTGGATGTGTTACCATGGAGTTAATCAGTATGGGGCCTGACCAAGGTAGGCAGGTCACCATGACCCCTATGAAAGGATGAAGGTCAACCTAGGAATGCAAAGAGAGATGATAGAGACTTGGATAAGGTTCTAAGTTGGACATGTACTATGTTAGAATCCTAAGTTTGTCCTAGGGTCAGGTAGGGATAAGATCGATGGAAGTAGGAGTTGCCTAATTCCCTAGTTGCACATGACCATAGGGTCAGGAGGTAACAACTATCATTGTCTGAGGAAGATGGATTACGAGATTGATCACCTTCATGAACTCATGGGACCCAAAGGGCAGATGAGTAGGGCACTCTTTGGATGCATAAGGGAAGAGGGATAACCCCAAAAGTGTTACCACCCTACAGACCTAGAGGAGATGACTAAGGATTGTGTGTTGACCCAAGTAGGTTCGAGACCAGTTTTCCATGGAAGTAACTTTGATATCGAGATGATTGTAATGTATAGACATAAGTTGCACGTTTCAACTTAGTTTTGAAGGTGTACTGGCAATATGTGATGTACCATCTCTACTCTTGGAATAGGAGGAACTTTGTGTTTGGATGACCGTGAAATGCTTATTTCCTCTTGTTATGGGTGTGAGAGATAGGACAATACGCATGACATACACCAAGGATAAAGATGATGTGAGTTGGAATGTTTCTATAAGGTATGAGGACATAGATGATAACATACCCTTATGGAGTAAATGATATGTGGATGGTTTACGAACATCAAGAGAACTAAGGTAGACATCTTATGAGGATGCTTGTATTATGAGCTATGAGTTATACAAGGGTGAGTTCGAAAACCAAGAGAATGAGCTCAGAGTTTTCTTGATGAAGATAGACTTAGAGTTTGAGTTGAGATAATAAGTGGAATACATGGAGGTGTATGTCTTCAACTTTCCCTTACACATAAGGATGTGAAGTGGTTTAGATGCAGCTGCCTAGTTAGCTAGAGGATAGAAGAGGCTATTAGGTTAACCCTAAGTTTGAAAAAGAAGATATGTTTAGGCTAACACTCAGATGTAACGAGATCTGTTGAACAAGTTAGTAGTTGTTTGGTTATCCAGCCTAGGCCTTGATGCTATAAAAGGATGGTTGTAGAATCTCAGATGCACTTCTTTAGAAAAGAAGGAGATGAAACTTGACTAGAGTGGTTTAGGGTTTCTGAAGAATCAATCTTAAGGAATCATGACAATATAGGTGATCATGATTTTTAGTTCATCATACATTGTGGTACTACAAATGCCTAAGATGAAGTTGCATGTGGAATGTTGCCATGCATGATAGAAGGTGAAGGACGAACACCAGTAACCCAGTGTATTGATATAGAGGATAAAGAGTCCCCAAGAAGGAATGGGAGTTCATCACTATGGATGTTGTAAGTCTTCCCTAGACCAAGGAAGGTCGAGATGCAATATGGGTTATGGTGGATCGCCTTACCTAGATAACAAGAGAAAGAAAGAGTACTGTCATGGGACAGATCTAGTTGAACTACTTGTAAGAGAGAGAGATGGTTCAACTACACCATGATGCGAGTTCAAAGGTTCTTGAGTATAACCTAAAGATTCACTTCCATGTGGTGGAAGTAGGTACATGAAGAACTCGATAGTAGTACAGTTTAACACCCCTAAATATGGTTAGTATGATCCAGACTAGAGGGTCTGATAAGAGCATGTGTATTGTTCAAGGTGATACATGAAGATAGTTTTTGTCTTCTGTAAGATGTGATGATAACCACCATAGCCAGTATTGGAATGTAAAGAAGCTCTACAAGGGAGGTTGTGTCGGTCACCACTTTATTAAGATGATTTTGGTGAAGGGGCCTCACGAAGGTCAGAAAAGGACCAAAGTGTGTGCAGATGAAGTCGCTTTGATCATGCAATGGCTGAAAGAGAGCCCAGGGACGACATGAGTTGTGAGATGATGCAAAGAAGACTGACATGTAGTTCACTATGGGAGAGTATGCGATGAGAAAATCTGAACCCTCTAAGTTATAGCTAAGAGAGTTGAGTCCTCGATACATGGATCCATTAGAGATGGATTGGTGGATATGGTTGTGTTTACCCTTACCCCTCAGGATAACATGATGTATAATGTGTTCCATGAGTCTGATCTAGAGCACTATGTGAGGTTCCCAGGCCATGTGCTGATCAATGAACCTAGTGATCCCAAAGGGAGGCTGAAATGACCTGAGTTACCTGTGAGGTTTATAGTGGCCAAGAACAACTTAGAGAAAAGAATATGTGATGATAAAGGCTCTTTGGAACTGCCATGGATAGGGAAAAGCCACATAGGGGTCAATGATGGCCATGGAAAAGTCTTATCCTAAATTGTTTTTTTGCTTGATGGAATTTTGAGGACAAAATTCTTATAAGAGGGGAAGGATGTTACAACCCCAATTTTTGGGTTCTTTTTGTGAAAAATGTAATTTCTCCTATTCAAGATATTTGAACAAATAATGATATAATTTGTTTTGAATAAATGGAATTCGTTTACAATAGCCTTGTTGGTTATTTTGTGGGATTTATTGTCTATTGGGCCCAATAACAAGGATAAGACAAAAGAAACTCCATTATTAATAAGAAATGGAGAAAAGAAAGATTGAGAAACCTCTAGAAGGCAAAGGAATGTTATCCAAAGTTGGATTTCATGCCACATGGGTTCCTTGGGTCCCAAGGAGTCTAAAGTTGCAAAAATAATGCAACAAGAAAAGAAAAGAACCATTAAATATTTCTTTATTAAGAAAGAAATTGAAAACAATGATAAAATATGGGAAATAAATGGAAAGATGTATGATTGAGTTATCTTTGGTGGATTTTCATATCCATAAGGTTCCTAATGTTAAAAGGAATTCCAATAAGGAAAATAAAAAGAGAGATAAAGAGAAATCCTGAAAAAGAGATATTTTAATATAGAAAAGTAAGATAATAAGAAATTATGGCTATAGATGAATCTAGAAGGATAATGAGTATCCACTAAGTGGATTTCGAAATATTAGAGTTTCTTGGGGTCCAAGGAGCCCCAATGGAGAAAAATAAAGAGAAAATACCATTAATACAAAATAAGAGGATAATGTGATGTATAATTAATGAATTTTGTGGCATTGTTAAAAAGGAGGTATTTTCTACTAAAAGAAAATATAAATTTTGTGCCAATGAATTAAAAGGCAAGTATAAAGAGAATAAAAGAGGTAATTTTTGAAATCGTAATATCTAAAGAATAAAGAATATAAAAGAGTCTTTTAGAGAGAGAAGATTGCTTCTTATTGAAGGAATAGGATTCCTAATGGGATAGGGCTTTGTTTCTTCGTGAGCAAACATGCTGGGGCATGGCTACACTCCCATATATAAGGGGTAGAACCCTTGGCTGAGTCCAGGAGGATCCCATGAATTCCTCTTCCTTCTTCTTCTTTGTTTTCATCCATAAACCCTATCCAAGAGAGTAGATCGATCCCGAGGGCCCCAAGGAGCTGTGATGGGTCTTGATGGAAGCACAAAGCTCCCATGACAGCAACGAGATGCTTGGTGGCAATCCCTTCACCCTAACCTACGCGTAGCTGCAGCCGCATGGCTGCAATGACGGTCGCACATTGCAGGTCGAGTGCTCTTGAACAGGCCACCTAGGCCATGAGCTGGGTGGCACCCCCAGGTGCAATGAGATGTGGTGGATCAAGGGGAACGATCGACGGCAGTCGTCGGGCCCTTGGAAAGGAGTGGGCTGCCCCGCAAAGGGCTGCCATCGGCAGCCGTCACGACTGATCCAAGCTTGAAGACGACCCATGGTCGTTGGACTATTTTTCCCCTGTACAGGCTGAAGGAACAACAACTTAAATAAGGGCAATAACGTAAATGTGTTATGTTTCCAAACAGGCAATGCTGCATGCAAGGGATGACGTGGCACTTGCTGATTGGTTCAAGTAAGTAAATAATGAAAAATTCATATCTTTTTATTAGTAGCTTGGATGGATGTGTATAAATTATGAAAGTTGCTCAGAAAAATGAGAGGAATCCATTAAAAATAGATTTAGAAGCTATTTCCTCTTACAATTCGAAAAATAGTGGAAGTTATCAACTTTAATGCATTAAGGATTAAGAAACCCTAATTTGAGATGATTAATGTATTTAGAAGGGTTTTATGGATGATTAAAGTTGATATTAACATGTTAATTATAAAAAGGTACATTAAGAAAAAAAATGATAAACTTTGCATGTAATTGGTTTAATTTAGAGTTCCATGTACATAAACGAGCTTTAATGGGCCTCGAAACCCTAATGTTAGTAATTGTGACTCTTAATTGCTTTAATTATTCAAATTCATGAATAAAGCTAAGATATGATGTTTCTAAGCTATTTTGAGTATAAAAGTTCCTAATTGTGGGTGAATACCCTTAATAGGGTAATTAAGGTTTTCTAATGGATAAAGGTGGAATTAATGATAAAAAGAGTTCATATGTGAATTAGACCATAATGAACTATGAGTTGTTAATTTGAAAGGAACCAAATATTATAATTGGGCATAATGATCTTGTCATAAATTAAAAAGGACAAAAATGGTATTTTTAATGTAAAAGAGGATGGACTTAATTGATGTTTAATTGTGCCTTTAATCCGAAATTAAGGTTATATGTGTTATTAAAAGGTAACCTTAATATCTTTCATGAAGAGTAGATGAGATAATTAGGGTTTGAGTGTAATTGTATAAAAGTAGGGCTTCAAATAGTAAAAATGAAGTGAAACCCTAATTGCAATGGAAACCCTAAAAGTGGACTAGAAACCCTGGGAAGCGAGCTAGGTTTAATAGATCTTGATGACATGATCAATGATAGGAAATTGTATGCATATTTTAGGATCTCTTTGTGTGCTTGCTTGGCTATTATATTTCTTGCATTGATTGGATTAATTCGGTGTCAATCATCCTGACAGGTATGTGGTTACACTTATGGTTAATTGCTTTAGTTTCACAGAGATTCTCTGTTGTTTTATCGGTTTCCTGAAAATAACTGCTAAGATGACTTTTATTTCATGCAACTATAAAGTGACTATGATTATCACCATACATATACATACATGACTAGCTCAGATCCTGGTCCTCCTCTATGGATTTGGTAATGATGAAAAGGGTAACCTGGTAAAGGGTCTACTTGATAAGTGGGACCATCAGGTTATCAAGAGTTAGGGATTGGGATACCTATGGGTAGTGCCATGCAATTCTTTAGCACACCATGAGTTTGGGATTGAGCTACCTATGGGTGGTGTGATGTGACTCAACCCTAGATATTGATCTACCTATTAGGTAGGATCATGCGGGGTTTAATGGGGATCTACCGTACAGAAGGTAGCATCCAGGTCCACTGTAGGGACAACGCAGAGGCTAGGGTATGTATGGATTGAGAAGTTATGCTTAAAACATAAAGTTTCTTGTTAAATCATAATTGACTATAATATGTTGTTACCGTTAATTGCATGATTATTATTTCCCCCACATACCAACATATTCCTATGTACATTTTGTTTGTCGACGTTTTAGGTACAACCATGAAAAGAACAAACAATAAAGTGACACATTGTGAAAATAAGAAATAAAGTGCGAGGAGGATTAGATAGAATAGATTCAAGTTGTGGATAGAGGTAGACACCCAAAGTTTTAAAAAGGTATGCAAAGTTTTATTTTATACCAGCTTTCAGTATAGTTTGGTAGAATTTTATAATTATTACTCATTATTTGTCGAAGCTATGATCATGTTAATTGGGATAACGGCTCTGACCTCTTGGTCTCCCTTAATTGGGGGTTACTGGGAGGTGGGTTCATTACAAAGATTGTGTATACTTCTCCCTGATACTTAGTTTATTATTTCCTCTTGGGCATTGCCATCTCAGATGTCCTACCTGTCTGCATTTGCGACAGGTTCTATTTTCTTGCCAGATCTTAGCTTTTCCCACATTTTTTATTGTTTTATCATGATGTGGTTGTTTAAAGGGCCTAAAAGAAATTGGAAATTCTATATTAGGGATTTGTTCCCTAGGTGGCATTTCTAGTGTTCTGCCCACTATATGCAAAACTGTCATCATAACATGTCCAACAAGAGCATGGAAAGTAGGATTTTCTATCATAGATTGATCCAGTTGGGGATTCCTAGGAACTTGCCCTTCTCTATCTTGACCCCTTGCACCTTCTCCTGGTGTAGTGGTACTGCTCTCAGTATCATGTTCCTCATGTTCTCCAGACATCCTTAGGCTTTATACTTTTGTCTGCATAAGTAGAAGTCACTATTAGACATACTAGAGGACACTTAGAATAGACTCAACAACCTTAATCCTATGTCCATGTAGACTCAGTGAACTTATAGCTCTGATACCAAACTTGTGACAACCACTATCAATGATAACAATCATCACAAAAAACCTCACAGAAACAACCATTAACCATGAGTTACCAAAAAAATCACTAAAAACATTAAACCATTTTCCCATAAAGATCCACTGCCAGATACTTTTCACAAAAATGACCAAGGCCATATTTACATATGTATCATTATAAGATCATACATACATCACTCCTTCATATAGCAAGGATATGAGACAATAGTTGCTTTACCAAAAATGTACACAAAAGCAACATCATACATTAAGGCATTTCTAGCCAAAATCTCAGATCGATCACAAAACTAGATAAGAAGACTATTTCCCAAGGACCTGAGAGTACAGGGATGACACATAGGACTCTATTATACTAGACACATAACAACACACTCAACCTGAGCTATTACTACTATTCATGCTATTGTTCTTTCTCTGCTACACGATCACTACCTTCTGGTACACGTCCACCTAAAAAGTTGTGGAACCCATGGGGTGAGACAACAAGTCCGAGCGAGATATATAACTCATCCTTCTCCTCTTATAGAAATTTTTCTCTCAAAATTCCAGCAAACATACAAACAAACAGGATAAGACTTCTCTATATCCATCATCGACTCCCATTTGGCTTCATCCTCTCCATGGTGCTTTTAAAGAACCTTTATCATCTTATATTCTTACGTCTTAGTTCTCTCTCACCTTGGTATCTCATACCCTCGTAGGTGACTCAGGACATGTCAACCTCTCTTGAAGCTCAAAAAGTTCAATGCTCAATACATTGCTCATGTACATCACATAGTTCTCTAGACCGGACACATGGAACACATCATACATCATGTTACCTGAGAGGTAAGGCTAAACATAAGCATCTCCACAAATCCATCCCAAATGGACCCATGTATTCTCAACTATAGTTCAGAGGGGTCAGGTTTTCATAACACATTTCTCCCACAGTGATGCATGTCAGTCTGCTTCGCATCAGCTCATGACTCATGTCACCCCTGGGATGTCTCAGCCATCGTACAATCAAAGACACTTCATCTGCACACACTATGGTCTCTCTGACCTTCACAAGGTCCTTTGACTGACATCATCCAAATGAAGCGGTGACCGACACAGCCTCCCTTACAGAGCTTCTTTCATCCCAATACTGGATATGGTGGTTAGCATCACAAACCCTCATAGGACAGGAACTGCCCCCATGTATCACCCTGAACGAACACACACACTCTCATCAGACCCTCTAGTCTGGATCATACTAACTAGCAGTTAGGGGTGATAACCTGTGCTAACTTCAAACAGGTATCAAGTTCTTCATGTTCCTACTTCCACCGTAGGGAAGTGAACTTGAGTTCATGCTCCAGATATTGAACTCAAATCATGTAGTTGAACTATCACTTTCTCATATATATATATATATATATATATATATATACATATATATATATATATATATATATATATATATATATATATATATATAGTCAGGCTAGAATACACTCGAGTGTATCCGGAGCGGAATACACTCAAGTAGTTTTCCATGATACAATATTTTTTTTTGAAAATCTAATCCGTTGATCTTCTTAAACAACTCGTGAACAACTCATACGCAAAATTTGAGCACATTTGGATATGTATAGCTCATGTTATGAAGACCGCAAAAATTATGCATTTCAAATTAGTTTCACGCGTTGATTTTGTAGCCCTTGGATGAGTGAGCTACACTCATCCAAATGGGTTAAAAATTTGTATGTAGCCTAGTTATAGTATGACGGTGAAGATCAACGTTTACATTTTGCAAAAACTCATCTTGATATGCAAACACACTTGAGTGTATCCGTGCGATCCGTACACTCGAGTGTATTCTAGCCTGACTCTATATATATATATATATAGTTCAACCGGATCTGTCACATTGACAACACTCTTTCTTAGGCAAGGGATTAGGCCAACTTGGTAAGGCAATCTACCATAACCCATATTGCATCATGGCCTCTCTTCGTCCATAGGAGACCATCCGTAATGTCTACGATAATCTACTCCCATTCCCTCTCAAGGACTCTTCATTGTCCATAGGAACTTACTGGGTTACTGGTGTTCGACCTTCACCCACTGGCACGCATGGCGACAAGCCACATGCAACTCTATCTACTCCTTTATCTCAGGTATTCAAAGCACTACTACACACTTTAATCATCTTAGTAGTACAACAATGCAGGGTGTACTTATCATCACAAGCTCCTACATGTCATGGTTACTCAAAGTTGAGTCCTCACAAACCCTAGAACACTCTATTCACGGGTTCCATCACTTTCCTTTCCTGAGAGGTGTATCTGAGGTTCTGCAACCATACTTTTATCACATCAAGCCCTAGGCAGGCTAACCAGGAAACCACCACCTATCCAATGGGTCTGGTTGTATCTGGGTGTTAACCATACATGTCTCACAAACTAAGGGTTCAACCACCTCTTCTAGCCTTTCTACTGGCTAAACTAGATAGCTGTGTCTCGACAAATATAATCCATTACTACCTTACATCCTTATGTGCCAAGTAACGGTCAAGACATAAACCTTCATATACTCTACTTATCATCCTCATCTCATATTTAGGTCTAATTGAGACAAGAAAACTTCAGGCTCATCGTTTGGTTATCAACCTCAAACTTATATAACTCATACATTCCATACTTCTCTTGATAAGAACATCCTCATGATAACTACCTTAGTTCTCTTCACATTTGTAAACCATCTACTCCATATCCTTTCCAAAAAGGTATGATACTTTCTCTATCTTTAGACATCATAGCAATGTCTCAACTCTCAACATCCTTATGCTTAGTGTATAACATGTGTATTGCCCTATCTCTCACCCCCATAACGAGAGGAAATAAGCATTTGGTTGCAGTCCAAATATAAAGTTCATCACATTCCACGAGTAGAGATGGTGCATCGCACATCGCCAATACACTTTCCAATCTAAGTTGAAACGTGCATCACATGACTCCACATCATGAACATCTCAATTTCAGGTTTACTTCCATGGAAACTATTCCCAAACACACTTGGGTCATCACACAATCCTTAATCATCTCCTCTAGGTCTGTAGGGTGCCGGTACTTTTGGGGTCATCCCTCTTCCCTTATGCATCCACGGAGTGCCCACCTCGTTTGCTCTTTGGGTCCCATGAGCTCATGAATGTGATCAATCTCCTAACCATGGGTCCTCGGTCAACGATAGCTATTATTGTTGGTATGTATGCTCATAGAGCAAGTCATGTGATGATTGTAATGGGATACTTTGTAAATGATTTGAATAATAAATAAAGGCAATTTACGATCTATATGTTTAACTATTTCTGAGATGATAGTGTAACATGATAGATGTCTAAAGAATTGTTTACTCGATGACATATGCTTTTAGGTTCAGGACCTAAATGATGATATCATACAGATGTTAAGAGTATACATTCTTGTTTAGTCCCTAGTCAGTTGTTATTGTGGAAATAACCATAGACATCAATAACACTAAAGACTAGATTGTGTGTTGGTTGATGACAAAATCTCATTAGTCATGATATAGTGATATCAAACCAAGCACATGGGTACTTGTTAGAGAACAAGTGTACCGGACATACCCACCGTGAGAGTGACACATGGAACCATGATTTGGTAGTCACAGTCAGCTCTCACAATGATGGTGGTGAATGTGATTCTTCGACCTGAAATCACTACACTCAACACATGTTGTTGGGTACACTTTGACATCATCAAACACAGTCCTGAAACATGGTTTGTTATAAAGGTGATGATTGGGTGGCTTTGACACATGGGGCTTTTGAGGGGTGAGTGATAGATATGTGATTTGTCCCTCCTAAGGGAGTTTAATGTCCATGGCCACTTGATGAGTAGGATTGAGAAAGGCATGAACATGCATGTGTGAATCAATATATGATATTGATGTCACACACATCTCACCCAGTCTGCTTTGAGATCAAGGAAATGGATGAACGTTGAAAGGATGACTGTACCATGCCTTGAGTTCATTCAGGACATTAGTGACAAAGTAATTATACATTCATTGTAACACCATTCACAGATTGTAGGATTGAAAGTTGTTCTGCAACTTTCTATTTCACTTGGGTAGCACTGATGTGTGACTAGGCACCGCTCTTTGCTTGTGAAGTCATAAGTGTTATGGACTTGCACTATGAATGTGAAATGGACTTGCAGGGTCACACACATACGATTTAACCTAGAAGAGGAGTTTATCCACAAATAATGTTTAGATTGATTACTAAAGGAGTTTAGTAGTTCAATTAAACACTCAATCAATTGATATCTCAATATCATAGTGTTCAAGGTGTTGGACCGATTGATTAGAGTATCAGATTGGTTGAAACTATGATTGACTGATTTGCACTGTCGGGACCCACTCTTTTGATCAACATAAATACCAACCATTAGAGATAATCCCAAACCTAAACCCAGATTATGAAATAAAACAATGAATTCTCGACAAATGCGATTAAACAATATACGAAAATCATAGATAAATTTTTTCCTTTTTCTTTGTTTACAAACTCATAAATCAATGTCACATCAAGGACATCACATTCAGATATCACAAATCATATTCAACTCCATTAAATCCAGAATCAAATCTTGTTCTCATATGCAGTTCAGTTTACATCAGATACATGTACATTGATGAGCAAACAAAATCTACAACCCATCCCGGGAAAGAGAGAGAGTACATGGACATTCTAATCTATCTAGATTATACTATTTATATATTCTTTGTCACGACCTCTCCGCTGGACATCATTATACCTAAAAACATTTGAAACAACCTCATGAGACTCATATAGAGCCCCAGTGAGTGGATACCTCCCACTCAAGCTAGGTACATGCATCAGCATCAGATTAAGTATAATAAACTTAACAGAAACATGAAGCTATTGAAAAGTATAGCAGATATATCTATCATAACCCATTTCTAACTTGTAATGATAATCTGATCCAACAGATAAGGTAATCACTTAAACCAATTATAACTTTGAAACATCTTTTAGAGCATGTCTATGAACAAATCAGTAGATACTTCTCAGTTCAGATTAAGAGCCCTACTTCATGTGAAATAAGATAAGTTCTAAGCATTTTTGAATCAATACATAACAATAAAATTACCCTTGTAACACTCCACCAGCTGGACATGAACTAATCAGCAGATACTCCTAGTTCAGATTAAGAATCTTACTACATGAGTAATAAGTCAAGTTCTAAGCATTTTGAACCAATACATAACAATAACATTATCTTTGTGACACTCCACCAGCCGGACTAGGAACACACCCTGTAGTCCTGAAGCTGAAGTACACATAAAACATATCTACCAAACAATACTATCAAATAGCAAGCAATCCAACTCATATTCAGAATGGATATAAATCCCAACATTTATAACTTGTCAGCATGACATATCATAATATGAAATAGAAACTATCCATATCAACATGATTACTTTCCTCAACAAGAAGCATAATCAACAATGACAAATCATCAAGTAGTAGTACAAAGAATGTAATAACCATTCATATCATGTTCTACACGGCTTATCATCTTTTATTCGTTTGCCCTAAAACTACTTGGCTTGTACCTCACCAAGTAGAAGTCGCCACGCCTGATTCTCGTGTCAACGACTCACCGTCACTATCTTAGGGTTTAGCTGGCCACCCTAAGATATCAACAACAGACCCTGGCCACCTCAGGGTTGCCTAAAGAGGCTCACGTCCTCATCTCGGGTACACGAGATAGGAACCAGCAAAACAATATATCACATATCACAGTATTTCACATATTTTTCATTTCACATTTCACATATTTCATTTCAACAGAGTCTATTCCATCTGGACATAGACTTTCACAGCAAGGATTTAGGGCCAGAGCCACTCCAGATGACTCACTCCTAAATCCTGGTGGTCTAACCTTTAAGGTCTCGATCCACAATCCAGAAATCCTTCTCATAATTCATCGATTACTACAAGGAGATCCGTTTTGTTTCCCCAGTGTGGTCCTCGAGGGAAACTCACGGTGTTCAGGGCACCTAACTAGATGTTCAATCATTTCACTTATTATTAATCTCTTTCAGTCATCTTAAAAGAATTCAAAACATCATACATCATATCTGTGTATTCTCGCGTAACTATAATAACATGAAACACATTAAGTTTATCAATAAGGGCAATGATCAAAGCAAGAAGCACAATAAGTCTATAGATTGCAACAAATATGATTATTTCTATCTTCTACATCAATTCATAGCAATCATCAATAGTGGGCTTTCTGCCCGAGACATAATCTTATTGTCCATCATTTACCCCATCAGGGTTTTATCATCATCACTGGGCCTTCATCCCTAGACATAATCTCATTATGCAACATTTACCCTTATCAGGGTTTCTCAATGTATGAAGTGCATATTAAATTCCATTTCAACATAAATCTTATCAGCTCATTGTATATCACAGTTCTGAACAAATATTAGCAGAGGCATTAAAACTAGCAATAGTAAAAGCATATAGATATCATGTATCATTCCTCATACTCAGAATAGATTTATCATACAACATATGCCTGTTCCATCCAATCTGAATAGATGCCAATAAATTTCATACATATACATGCATACCAGACTTAGTTCTCGTCTTCTTTTATTTCACATTCTTCATATGGGGTTACTAGTCATCACATGTTCACTATCAATTGAAGTTTGTACTATTAGTCCATTCTCAGAGTACAATTCACAATTCAAGAACACATTCTTATAAATCAATTCAAATACTTGACTTTCATCTTTTAGTTGAATTCAATTATAGTTATGCGCATCTCTTAATTCCCCATTTGATATTATCGTTCACTAGCATCATCAAACTCATCATTTTAGGGTAAGAGTTACATTCTTAGAATCATCTATTAATTCCTATCTTTTTCCATCATTTTATACTCAGTAGTCTCAAGTTCTTTCATTTCATGTTCATTACATTATCTGGACCAATCTTTCTTGATTCACTTTACACACAATGCTTCTCTTCTACATAACATTTACCAAAATACAGTTCTTATTATATTTCATTTAATTTGGGTTAAGCCACATGTAATTAAAATAAAAGATAAAATACTTCATCATACTATCTTCATTAGTTTCATCTTTATCTTGGAATCACCATTAAGTACATCATGTTCATATTGTCTCTTATATTCAGATAAGTGTACCAAGTCATTAACTACTAAGGTCATTTCCATAATCGACCATGATCATTCTTTATTATACTAAAATAGATTCATTAGACTTAGATGATATTAGTAAGACTCATCATATTCAATTGAAGTATTAATACTTTCAATTTCAACATTTGATCACGTTTACAACATCACATACAAGTTCTAGGTTTATCACTCACAATCGTCTTAATACTACACTTTTAGGATTTTCAAGAAGGCATTTCTTAGTTCAACATATCATAAGAATCATATCATTTAGTAATCCAAATCATGACTCAAGGGTTCATTAGGATTATTTACAAACATGGAAACCCTAGTTTCCATTTTCACATATTTCATTCATCAATCATAAGTATACATTGATTAATTGACTCATTTGATTCACTTCCTCAACACAAATCCTAATCAGGATATGTGGTCATTCAATTCCATTAACATTCAACAATACACTTGTATGATATAATCTAGCACAATTCAGATATGACTTTATACATGTCAATTCAATTCCAAGCATATCGGCCATTGGGCTGATTTTTAGGAAAATTTCACATGAAATACCATATTCATCTACCCATAAGAATACCCATGCATCCTTAATCAATATAACAGGAACTAATCAAGTTTCAATCAATGAGAAGTAATCAAAATCAGTAAAATTGGATTCCCTAATATCTTTCCCAAATCAAATCCAATCACATACATATATAAACAAGGTTTCTGATTGTTTTAGCCACATTGAATTAGGCTTTCAACATGGATACAAAGCTTAGGAGGGAGAAAAACACTCACCTCAGGTGTGAAACACCTGAAATTCGTAGCCCAGCTACTGCTAATTCTTGAATCAAGTCCTTGCTTCAAGAAAACAGTTGCTTCCTGCTCCTCTTCACTCAAGAACCTAGAAGAAGAAGAATTGAAGAAGAAAGAATGAAAGAAGAGATCAATTTGGATTCTTTTGATCCAAATCAGGGAAGTGATGAGTTCTATACATAGGAGAGAATAGAAGCAAACAAACCTAGTAAATATTTATAATCTATACAGAATTTACCAACCTTGGAAAGAGAAAATCCAAAAATCTGAAATTTCCACTTCAGATTCTCCAAACCCTAAAATCCCCTCCTCTCTCAAGAATTACGAAGCTCTGAAGTGTGGGACGGAAATGATAGGTTCTTGGGTCGTAATAGAGTCCTATATACTCATTAAGGTGCTTGGAATAATTAATTATAAACATTTTTCAGTCTTTTTTATTTTTCCAGAAAAATCTGGTCGGTCGAGTTTGTCTCTCTCATAACTCGACCGAAACTACATGTTTCAGAACTCAAAACTCATCCAAAAATTATGACAATTTAACCCAATATCTGAAATGGAGATTTTAAGATACAGTAAAAATTTTAAATCATTTGGAGTTACGAATAAATAATTAAAAATCAAATACCACACTACTATATTGCAGTCAGCAGCATGGTCGGTCGAGTTTGTCCTGCACAGAACTCGACCGACACCCTCTTTGTAGAGATCAAAAGTCATCCAACAATTACGCCAATTTAACAGGTTGTCTATAATTGAGTTTTCCAAGTATAGTTAAAATTGGAGATCAATTGGATATACCAATAAAAAGATAAAATTCAATTACCACACTGCTATATCAATCTGAAAATATGATCGGTCGAGTTTGAAACTCGACCGATAAACAGGTCAGAACATTCTTCAAAAATTCTGATATTTTTCAAGAATATTCACATTTTATACATACAAATCATATCCAAATTTAAATTAAATCAGAGTTACACAGAAAATACTAAAAATCATTTAGTGAGACACTATACTTATCAAATTCTGTATTCATATATCACCAAAACCCTAATTTGGGCCGATTAGGGTTTCTGAAATGCTAACCATAATTATGTGAATCAAAGTATGATTAAACCTTCTCATTATTTTTAAAACATGAAAATTTAACTACCATCACTAATAAAGCTTTAAATAATGATCAACTTAATTAAGCATACAATTATCCAAGTAAACCCTAATCAGATGACTAATTTGAAAACGGGTCATTACATGCACGGTTTGCTGTCCCAACCGATCGGCTCATGTGATGAACCGATTGGCTCAGGTTAGTGAACCGATCAGCTCATGTGATGAACTGATTGGCTTAGGTTAGTGAACCGATCGGCTCATGTGATGAACCGATCATCTCAAGACAGGCTAAGACGACTGATTCAAGGGTTGAACTGATCGGCTCAACTGGTCTAACCGAGATCATTTGGAAAGTCAGAAGACTATTTTGCAAATACAATTTGTTTCACTTGTACACATTTGATTTAGAAAAGGATTAATATTTGAGTAATCGGAAACAAATATGAAAGTCAATTTGAGTTGGACTAGGACCACAAACCGATCGGCTCAGAAGTGAACCGATCGGCTCAGAAGTAAACCGATCAGCTCAGGGGTCCCAAACGATCGATTCAGGTGTGAACCGATCGGTTGAGGTCACCAACTGACCGTTTCAGGGTTGAAATGATTGGTTCAGCTGGCGCAGTTGGTTGGTTTGTGGAAAATTTTAAACCCTTCTACTCCTGCTTTAATCCTACATTTCCCGAGGTAGAGAACCCTGTCCCATGACCCTCCTATATATAGGGGTATTGGGGGCTTCTCAAAGTGCAACTCAGAACACTAGGTGCTCTGCAAAGTTGTCGTTCTGTCTGGTTTTGATAACTGAGAGAGCCCGAACAAGTGCTACCCGATAAGGGAGGCACATCAAGGGAAAGACAACTGCAAAATGGCAACTGGTTGCAAGAGAGTGTGTCGGTGATTAGTATGCCGACAGGAGGGTACAACTCCTTTCGATTCCTTGTGGGACAAGGAGATCAGAGTTCCAGGAAGTCTGTGTAGACGACTGTAGAGGCGGGAGACTTCTGCCGCTCGAAGGACAATTGTCAATCCTGACAATCCCGGTTAGACCAGGAGCTGCACAGACACCATCCAAGAACATAGGTGAAGACCGCGCAAGCCGTGAGGTAACATCATCGAGCAAGCCTCAGGACTAGGTACGCCTCTAAAAACCATCCTTCTATTGTATAGACGTTGATGCAATTCCTTTATTCTGGGTTTGGGAGAAGAATTTTTTTGTTTTTGCTACCTTCTCTATCTCCCCTAAAACCCAACAGTGGTATCAGAGTCACGTCAACTGCTCTATACTTTAGGATTATTGATGTGATCGATTTTGGTTTGTCCACTACTACAGAACCTACCTTTAGTGTCGGTTATTTAAAGCCTTTAGTGTCAGTTTCTGAGCGACACCTATGTGGGCGACACTAAAAGCTCACCCATTAGGCGTCAGTTCCAAATCCGACGCCCAAACTCTTCGCGCGCCACTGAAAACATGCCATCATGGCACTATAGGCGTCGGTTATTAGATACGCAACCGACGCCCAAACCCTTCGTGCGACAGAAAGGGCACCATCTTGGGCACTATCAGTGTCGGTTTTTTACAAATAATCGATGACATATATCTTCGCGCCACAGGAGGGCGCCAACTTGGGCACTATTGGCGTCGGTTATTAGCTAATAACCGACGCCATATAACTCCCAACATGGCCGTGCTGGACAGCACGGCCGTGGTGTTAAGGAAATAGACGTCGGTTTCTATTACAAATAACCGACGCCTATTGTATTTTTTTTTCTGTCAGCCTGCAGACCTGCTGTGGCTGGTTGCAGGATGAGAAACCTGTTTAGTTCAGTTATGAACTGCAGGTTTTACGACATCCATTGATATCAGCCGATAACAGGCCACAAACCTGCAAAATTAACAACAAAAATATTCACACATGCATTTAGCAATGCAACCTGTAGTTCCATTTTATTTTCACACATTTAGAAACATTCATATAGCTAGCAATCTGTAGTTCCATTCAATCACATTCACACATGTAGAAACATTAATATAGAAACCAACACTTTCATTCATTTTCACTCAGACACATGTAGAAACATCCAGACATGTAGAAACATTCACACATATATTATAATTCAGAAATTCATTTAGAAAATATCATTGTTTAGTCATTATTCGCTATCAGGATCCCAATTATATTTTAAAGCCCCCACTATTTGTATGGTTGTTGCCCATTTTTCTCTTACTTCATTTAATTCTCCCATCTTATAGGGAGCATGTACATCTGGTAAGTCCGTTCCTGTAGTGGGGTCAGCTTTAAACACCTGTAAAGAGAATGATGTATATATATAATTAATGATCTATAAATAAGATTGATATATTTCATATTATCTAATGAGACTATATAATACCTGAGCAATACAATCGATGTCCATACAACATGATAGACTAACACATATATAGTACATAACAACAGCAGTGTCGAATTTACATACAACACTAGCTTAGTACATATATAGTGGGACTTATAAGGTGACGATTCCACCTGGTAAAATAGGTTACCGACAACTACATGTTACGACTGGGAGGTCGTGATTCAGTAACAGTATGCATTAGCAGGAGGACAAACAGATCACCATATGTTTGTCCTCATATGGTGATCTGTTTGTCCTCCTGCTAATGCATACGTTGCTGAATCACGACCTCCCAGTCATAACATGTAGTCGGTAACCTATTTTAGCAGGTGGTATCGTCACCTTAGTCCCACTATATATGTACTAAGTTAGTGTTGTATGTAAATTCGGCGCTGCTGTTGTTATGCACTATATATGTGTTAGTCTGTCATATTGTTATATGAATCTGAACCACTTGTGTGTGCTGCACTTTATGTATTGTATATGTATCCTGCTTCTCTTCATTGGGGCTTCTTCCTGCATATCCTGCATATCCTGCATAGCTATGTCATGTCCGTCCTGCATAGCCTTCTTCCTATATTTATTTTTCAAAGAGAATACAAACAAAAATTATTAGTGTAGAGTTAGTGAAATACTGATCAATGTCTAGAATTGGAATAGATCAAGAACCTACTCTCAGCATCGCGTATGTAATCTCGGGTGAGATTGGTCCTATAGTTTTTTAGCACCCTCCCACAATGTTTAGCATTTGTATTAACTAGAAGATAATGAAACATCAAATCAGAAAATGATATTGATATTAAAAAAAGTAAACATTTAGCTTCAATAAAAAAATATAAACATGCATGCCTCTAAAATTGTGATCTTTTATCAATTAACAATCCTTCATTGTGATCTCCGCGCACATATAAGTCATCATTAGCTTCAATATTTTCTGGAGTTGGCAACCCAACTGAGAATGGACTGGAGTCATCATATTTATCATAGTACTCTTCTTCACTATAGAATCTTCAATGAACTGTCTTTTACCATGAAGAACAACCGACCATTTATCATTTGCAGGATCATCGATATAAAATACTTGTTTCGCCTGTGATGCCAATATGAATGGTTCAGCCTTCTCGCCAATCTTTTCAATGTTCACTAAAGTGAAACCCAATTCATCTACTATAACGCCTTTGGTGTTATCAACCCAATTACATTTGAAGAGCGGAATTCTGAAATCTACGTAGTCAAATTCCCATATCTCTTCAATGACACCGTAATATGACATTTTAGCTTCACGTGGACTCTTATCCTTTGAATTGCAAAAAACATAGTCGATGCTTGAAGGGTGACCCCACTATTTTGGACGACACTCTTATCATCTTGGCGCTTTGTGTAATATGTGAATCCATTAATGTCATACCCTTCATAAGACATAACAGTCAACTTTGGTTTAAAGGCGAGGCATTTGATAGTTTCAATAATATCATCTGGTGTTTGAGATAGTTGATGTAAGACTTTATCTTCAAACCACTTAATAAAAGTCTCGTTATGCTCTCTAGCAAGCCACATTGTGTTGGCTCGAGGATATTGTCTTTTGATGAAATTGGTATGTTACTCGATATAAACGTTCACTTCGTCCATGTTGTGTAAAATATACAAATGACCTTGTTCCAACTGCTCACGGCTGATTACTTTCACACGTGATCCCAAAATTCCTTTGTCAAATAGCTCGTCAATATTCTTGTCATTATCAAGAGTGTCATTACCACTGAGAAAGTCATTGCAGAAATCCATAACCTCTCTCACCACATAACCTTCAATAATACTCCCTTCAGGCCGATAACGGTTTCGAACATCACCTTTAAAAACACTCATGTATCGTTCAAAGGGATACATCCAATGCAAGAAAACCGGGCCGAAGATTTTCACTTCCCTAGTCAAGTGGACAACAAGATGTACCATGATATCAAAGAACGAAGGAGGGAAATACATCTCAAGCTGACATAGGGTAACAACCACTTCTCTTTGCAAATTATCGAGAGTCTCAGGGTCAATAACTTTGCTGCAGAGATTGTTGAAAAAGAAACAAAGTCTGGTGATTGCAAACCTTACATGCTTCGGAAATATAGATCGAATTGCCACGGGCAATATTTGTTGCATTAGAGTGTGACAATCATGAGATTTAAGTCCTATCAACTTCAGATCTTTCATTGATACCAATCTATGGATGTTGGATGAGTAACCATGTGGCACCTTAACATTTATCAAGCATTCACAAAAAGCTTTCTTCTCTTTTCTAGACAACGTGTAACATGCGGGAGGTAAGTATGTTCTTTTACTACCCATTTCACGTATTTCTGTTAATTCTGACCTTATTCCCATTTCACGTAGGTCCAGTCTGGATTTTATCCCATCTTTAGTCTTACCTGGTATATTTAACAGAGTACCAATGATGCTATCACATACATTTTTCTCAACGTGCATTACATCGATACAATGTCTGACTGTCAAAGAACTCCAATAAGGAAGATCCCAAAATATTGACTTCTTCTTGAATGAAGAATTGTCACTCCGTGTAGTACATTGTGATCTCTTACCAAATTCATTGACAAAGTCTTTTATTCTTTCATAAACAACCTCCCCTGGTATAGGTTTAGGTGCACTGCGTTCCTCATTCAATCCATTGAATGCTTTGCGCTTCCTACGATACAGATGGAATTTTGGAAGAAACCTTTGATGACCGAGATATACATTCTTACCGCCATGTTTTAGTCTTGTTGAATCAGTGTTCTCTTCACATATAGGACACGCTTTAGCTCCTTTGACACTATATCCAGACAAATTCCCATATGTTGGAAAGTCTTTAATAGTGCAAAACAACATAGCATGCAAACGAAATGTCTCTCTTCGTGAAGCATCATAGGTCATCACACCTTCACCCCAGAGTTTCTTTAAGTCATCAATCAGAGGTTCAAGATAAACATCGATGTCATTTCCAGGTTGTTTAGGGCCCGATATCAACAACGACAACATTACGTACTTATTTTTCATACACAGCCAGGGAGGAAGATTGTATATAACAAGCATGACTGGCCAAGTGCTATGTTGGCTGCTCAATGTCCCGTACAGATTCATCCCGTCTGTACAAAGCCCAAGTCTTAGATTCCTGACTTCTTCACCAAATTCAGGGTACAATACATCAATCTTCTTCCACTGTGGGGAATCAGACGCATGTCGTAGGATCCCATCATTATTTTTCTTAACATCTGCATGCCACCTCAAATTCTTTGCATCTATCGGATTGGAAAACAAGTGTTGAAACCGTGATATTATAGGTAGATACCACATCACCTTGGTAGGAGAACCAGTTTTGGACTCCCCCGAAGTCGTCAATTTATACCGTGACGCACCACATTTTGGACAATCTTTCAAATCTGCATAGTCCTTTTGAAATAATACACAATCATTAGGGCATGCGTGTATCTTCTTGGCATCCATTCCCATTGGGCACAACAATTACTTTACCTGCTATGTTGAGATTGGCAGCTCGTTTCCTTCAGGAAGCATTTCTTTCAACAAAGACAGCAATGACATGAAGCTTTTGTCGCTTCATCTATTGCTAGCTTTCAACTTATACAATCTCAACACAGCGTTAAGCTTCGTAAACTTAGTACAACCTGTGTATAACGACATCTCAGCATCATGCACAATGTTTCTAAAAATGGGAGGTGGATCAGTGTGCTCTACCCCACAACTATCCAACATCGCATCAACGATGTCTACTGGAACTGGTTCATTCACATCTACATCATCGTAGGCAATTTCTTCTTCCACACAAGCACTGTTATCGACATCCACTGGTTTCGGGTTTGAAATCTCTCCATGCTAGTGCCATTCTGTATAGCCTTGTATAATCCCGTTGCACATGACATGAGTTTTGATTTCGTCACCAGTGTTGACTTTCAAGTTGTTACCGCAATGTCTACATGGACAGTAGAACCTATCTCCAGGTTGTTTCCTATGTTCCTCGGCAAATTTAATGAACTGGTGAAGACCAGAAATAAACTCTGGGGTGCAGCGATTGCGAATGGACATCCATGATCTATCCATTCTACGATCAAAGAGAAAACAAGTATATATTAGGACAAGATTAGGGTCTAGGGTTAACAAATACATGTGATGTCATTATTATATATAATAAATGTGTACCACCTATCCATTCTTGAACACCTAATCTCACTAGTAAGTGTATAATGTGTATTGGGTTTTCAAGAAAATTTCGGCAGCATTTCCCCGCTGTTCTCCAAGTACATATGTACTTAGAGAACAAACGGGGAAATGCTGCCGAAATTTTCTTGAAAACCCAATACACATTATACACTTACATCCTAAGCGAGATTTGGTGTTCAAGAACAGTCCCAAACCGGGGACTATCCAAGATTTACTCCTAATGAGTAAATCTTGGACGGGTTTCTAGGCCAACAAATAATGTATTGTCATTCTTATACCTAAAATCCTAGTTCTTCAAGTTAGGGTGATTATTGATGTCTTTAAAAGCATGATTGGCAATTTAGGGAAAAGTTCATCATTTACATTCCAAGCATGTCACATATGTGCATTACAGTTCATCATTAAGCAAGATATAAGCAAGTATGTCATATTAAAATAGACTAAACAATATGAGAAAATAGTAGTGTAATCATGGAAATGGGAACATTCATGGGAACACACACTTCAGTTATAAGCATTCATGTAGCAACTTTCAGTTCCATTCATTAATCTCTTTTTACATCCACACACAGGGGTGTACCCCTAAACAATAACTAAACAAAGGGGTTGGTGTACCCCTAAACATGCGCATAATTAAAAAAACTATTAATACAGACAAGTCTAGATAGATAGACAACTAAATACTACACCAACATGGTCCCGCATCAATAACTTCTTTTTGATGATGAAGCTGTGTCACGAAGCTCCTCACTGTATTTAGATGAATCTGAACTGACAGGGGCCTTAGATTCAGATTCGTCCGAGCTGATATGTGACGTCGTGCGCTCATACCGCAGTAGATGATCGGGTGTCTCACAGTTGTTGTTGGTTATCCAAACTTTGATGGAATTATGGCCAACTGGACGGAGAAAAAGCATGTTGCAACAGACCACATGCATCTCTCCAATCCAATCACGCCAACTGGATTTTGATACAAGATTTCTCGCCAAATCATACTCAACCTCGATAACATGTGAATAATTGCCAAAAGTTATGGTCACTTTACCAGGCATGTAGTGTCTTCCTTTTAGAAAACGCCAATGTTTGGGTATGACCAATTGGTTTAAGGAACGATCATCTAGGATGATGTTCAATTGTTCTTCAATAGGGAACGTTAACATTGACATAGAGGCCCAGTTCATAGTGACTGTTATGGGTGGACAGAGACTGCACAATATTAGTATTAACAAAGTGTAAGTACATATAACGATGTTATATATTTTCAGAAAAAGTTGTATAACATCAGTTAACCTTTTATTGCTTGTCATAACCAACTTTATTGTGGTAGACATGATAGCTTGAAAAGAAGTCTACAAATGTACTTAGAGAACAAATGAGGAAATGCTCCTAATGAGTAAATGTTGGACGGGTTTCTAGGTGCTTACTAAAATATAACCATTATATGGAACTAATCCTACATTATACACATACTTTTCCTGAGTAAGATAATGTGCACTTCATGGAATTATTAAGATCTGAATATATATAAGTTGTTTCTACCTACTTTGATGGGATTTTATAACATTCGAGTCTTCCATTTATAACATTAAGATCTGAATATATATATGAATCCCATTTGATACACATGATTGAGAATCTTTCACGATACTAGGAAAATACACTAACTAGATATTCATTTAGGTGTTAGACATCAATATGTTTATGATCCCTAATTAAAACTGATTCTCATAGGAAGTAAATAAATTTAAAAAAAATGCCCAGCAGCAGGGCGGCACCTTGAGGGAAGACGAGCAGAGGAAGAAGAAGAAGGCAGGGTGGGCACCTTGAGGGAAGAGGAGCAGTGGCCGGAGCAAGTCCTACCAGCTTCCGGCGGCAAAGAGAGGAGCAGCAAAGAGGGTGGCGAGGCTAGGAGACCTAGCTGCTACCGGCGACAGCGGAGAGGGAGGCCGGAGGGCGGGCGGGAACCGACTGCTTCTCGCTCGACGGCGACGAGCGGCGAGCACGGAGGAAGGAGCGGCGGCGACGGAGAACGACGGTGGAGCATGAACGGCAGGGAGCGGCGGCGGTGGCAGGGAGCAAGAAATCGCCGGAGCTAGGGAAATCGGGAACAAAATAGGGAAATGGGAAGAATCGTTCGGGCAGGGTGAGCTATTAAGTTGAAAATATGTGTCGGTTATTTAAAAAACCGACAACTAAACCAACAGTGTCGGTTCATTTGCAAAAACCAACACCTATACTATATTATAGTCGTCAGTTTTTGAGTAAACGACAACCGAAAACTATTCCTATCTCACGAATACCATTTAGTCGTCGGTTATTTAGTTACGAACCGACGCAATATGTAAAATATTGGAGCCAATTTTTTTGCTGGAATTTTGGGTTTGGCGGTTGAGTTTAGGTGTCAGTTCTTTATTAATTAACCGACACTTAATAAAAGCGGTACCCGTGTCTGGTCGACCTTCATGGGTTGGATGTCGGTTTCTGTTAAAAACCGACACAGTAGGGTTTATGTGTCGGTTTTTGTATACAACCGACACCTTGAAAACCGACTTTATAAGCCATTTCTGTAGTAGTGGTCGCCTTTATTTATTGCATATGATGTGAATAAAATTTGCTTTATGCATGTCCAATCCTAAATCCACAAATCCCTAAATACATATATGATATGTGATACAAATGCACTCAATGCATGTCACCCTTAAACGAGTTTTGTGGTGGATGTATAGCATGGTTATGGCCAATAAACCCTATGTATGTGTTCTTGGTTGAATGTGGTTGCTTGCATCTCGGTCTGCACACTGATTCCCTATCTCCTATTCCTAATGTAACTCGAGATAACTCGAGATTTCTTTCCTACCTTTGCTCCCCCCGAATGTAACTCGGGGTTTCCTTTTTAAAATGTAAAATAGGATAGATCTTTTATTTCCTGTTATGTCAAAGAACGATAGACATTTTGATGACCGGCTCGAGGAGCGAGACGAGCGGGTGGCGACTTGAGGAGATATACGATGACCAGTAAACCGATCGACTGGAGGCGCCAGTCGATCGGCTGGTGGCACCCAACTGACCAGTCTGATGGTGAGCCGATCAATCATGGAGATGAGTTGATCAAACCCAAAAAGGCAAAGCATAGAGTTCATCTTGTAAAGGTTGCATGTGATGTGGACCTAGATGACCGTGATTCCTCTTGGCTCGAGAAATCACATTAGGATGGCCATAATAATTGCTTTTATCATTTCACATGTTTTCTATGGGATATAGCATGTATATGATACTTACTATATTGTGGTGATTGGATATGTATATGTACCTATAAAAACCAAATCCCTTATTAAATATTAAAGTTTTAGATGCCTTCCAAATGCGACACACGTGAAAAGTTTGATCGACCAAGTGTGGGCATGCCCTAGCGTGGTACACTGTCTATCTCATGGAAGCGTGAAGGATGGATATGTGGGCCTGCCCTAGCAGGGTGCATATTCATCGTGTTGGCTTTGGGTCAGACTTAACAAGGTGACCTAGATATGATCTAGAACCTTGAGGCATGGAGGTGATCATGGCAAGAAGTTGCATATGACATCTTTTAAGAGTTGCATATGATGCAATTGGAGAAAGTTACCTACCTCGAAGATCCAAGTTTTGGGTGATAGCCCTAGCTGGTCCATGACTCAGAGGATTTAAGGATCTTGACCCACTCGAAGATTGTACGCTGCAATCTTCCAAATTGATGGTGAGGGCTATCCATTTGAATCAAAATAGTGGGAGCGGTAATTAATTAAAGGCCTAATTAACTACTGTCAAATTTTATTCAAATCAAATCAAATCAAAAGGAGTTTTGACAAATGCAATTTTATCTTGTAGAATGGCAAAAGAATCATCTTTTAAAATGGGAAAATTAATTGAGAATAAATTCCATAACTGGTTAGGGATAGTGAGAAGTGTTCTGCACAATCCAGATATACCAGTAGCCTTTGAATCCACTCTATGTGCGCTTAAGAAGAAGGATATTTCATTGATGGAGATCAATGGAACAAAGCCTAAGGACCAAGGTGAGGGAGAGAAGGGTTCTCTCGCCAAACCAAATTCAGAATCTTCTGTGCTCAAAACATGGAGAGGATGGAAGGAACGATGGAAGAAGAAGTGAGAGATAGAGATCTCTACTTCTGGTGTATACATAATAGAGATTAACTTTACTAGTTCTTTGTCATGGGTACTTGATATCAGATGTGGATCTCACATTTGTTGAAATGTGAAGGATCGTAAGAGAAGTAGGCCTTTGGGGAAAGGTGAGGTTGAACTACGTGTTGCCAATGGGGGCAAGAGTTGTTGCCAGTGCCATAGGAACCTATGAGTTAACTATACCTAGTGGGATAATAATAGAGTTGAAGAACTGCTATTATGTACCTGTCATAAATAGGAATATCATTTTTCGTCTCTTGTTTGGACAAGGATGGTTTTGAATTTCTTATTAAGAATGGAAAGTGTTCCATTTCAAAAGATGGGATCTTTTATGGCAGTGCTCCAATGTCTGATGGTCTATACTTGATAGATCTAGAGACAAGTGTGTACAACATAAACACCAAAAGGAAAAAACTCAACAACTCAAACAAAATGTATCTTTGGCATTGTCGTCTAGGGCACATAAATGAGAAGTGTATCTCTAGACTCCATAAAGATGGTTATCTAGACTCTTTTGATTATGAATCAATAGAGACATGTGAATCTTGTTTTTTGGGCAAGATGACCAAGACTCAATTTTTAGGTAAAGGTGAGAGCGCTAATGATCTATTAGGACTCATACATACTGATGTATGTGGGCCTTTTAGAACTAATTCCAGAAATGGGTGTCAGTACTTCATTACCTTCACCGATGATTTCAGTAGGTATGGTTGTGTACCTGATGAAACATAAGTCAGAAACCCTTGAAAGGTTCAAGGATTTCATGAATGAAGTACAAAACCAACTTGGTAAAAGTATTAGAGCACTTTGATCTGATTGAGGTGGAGAATAATTAAGCTAGGAGTTTGAGGACCTTCTACGAGCCCGTGGTATTGTATCACAATGGACTCCGCCTGGAACACCACAACATAATGGTGTGTCTAAAAGAAGGAATCACACTTTACTGGATATGGTGCGATCAATGATGAGTTTTGCTAATCTTCCGATTTCCTTCTGGGGTCATGCTCTTGAAACCACCACGTTTACACTTAATCGAGTACCATCTAAATCGGTTCAAAATACACCATATGAGATATGGCACGGGAAGCGTCCTGATTTGTCTTTTATTAAGATTTGGGGTTGTGAGGCTTATATCGGGAAAATGTTTCCTGATAAGCTTGGACCCAAGTCCGATAAATGTTATTTTGTTGGATACCCCAAGGAAATAAGGGGATATTATTTATACCACCCTACTGACAACAAAGTGTTTGTTTCTAGGACAATTGTTTTCCTAGAAAAGGAATTTATTTCCAGAGGAAATCGTGGGAGGAAAATAGAGCTTGAAGAGGTTCAAGCACAATAAGAAAACATTGAACCGGTAGATGTACAAGAGGACCAAAGAGATTCACATGGTGTTGTAGAAACTCAGCCTCCTCAAGTAATATAAGGACCTCGCAGATCTAGTAGGACACACCTTGAACCTGAGAGGTTTGGATACCTTGTGACTTAGGAAGGCAGTGAGTTGATCATAGATGATGATCCAACTTCCTATCTAGAGGCTATGGAGGGACCATATTATGAGAAATGGCTTGAATCCATGAAATTTGAGATGGAATCCATGTACTCCAACAAAGTATGGACTTTGGTGGAACCACCTGAAGGGGTAAAACCCATAGGTTGCAAGTGGGTCTTCAAGAAGAAGACCGACATGGATGGTAATGTGCAAACTTATAAAGGCAAATTGGTTGCAAAGGGTTTTCGACAAGTTCAAGGTGTTGACTATGATGAAACTTTTTCTCCAGTTGCCATGATTAAGTCCATCAAGATCATGCTTGCTATTACGGCTTACTATGACTATGAGATTTGGAAAATGGATGTTAAAACCACATTCCTTAATGGGAATATAAATGAGGATGTGTACATGACACAACCTGAAGGTTTTGTTGATCCAAAGAATGGCAATAAAGTCTGTAAGCTGCAAAGGTCAATCTATGGATTAAAGCAAGCATCTCAGAGTTGGAATCTTTGATTTGATGAGGAAGTCAAAGTGTTTGGCTTTATTCAAAATGAAGACGAACCTTGTGTGTACAAGAAGGTTAGTGGGAGCGCGACCACATTCCTCATATTGTATGTGGATGACATACTATTGATGGGAAATGATGTCTCAGCCTTGGAGAAGGTAAAGACTTGGCTTGGGAATACTTTCTCAATGAAGGACTTAGGAGAAGCATCCTACATTCTAGGAATCAAGATATATAGAGATGGATATAAAAGGCTTCTCGGACTAAGTCAAAGCACGTACATTGACAAGGTGCTGAAGCAGTTCAACATGGAGAACTCAAAGAGAGGCAATGTCCCCATGCTACATGGAGTCACAATCTCTAGAGCTCAATGTCCCCAATCTTGTGAAGAGAGGGAGCGTATGAATGGAATCCCATATGCATCAGCCATTGGATCCATCATGTACGCTATGTAGTACACATGCCCAGATGTCTTGTATGCTCTCAGCATGACGAGCATGTACCAGTCAGATCCCAGGGATGCTCACTGGACAGCCGTAAAGAACATCCACAAGTACTTGCGAAGGACTAAGGATCAGTTCCTAATATACGGTGGCGAGGAAGAAATGGTTGTAAAGGGTTACACTGATGTAAGCTTACAAACCGACAAAGATGATTACAGATAGCAATCAGGATTTGTGTTTTGCCTAAATAATGGAGCTATGAGTTGGAAGAGTTCCAAGCAAGAAACAGTTGCTGATTCTACTACGGAGGCCGAGTATATTGCTGCTTCACATGCAGTAAAGGAGGCTGTGTGGATCAGGAAGTTCATCTCTGAACTTGGTGTAGTTCCCAATAGTTGTGATGGAATTGAGCTTTATTGTGACAATAATGGAGCTATTACTCAAGCTAAGGAGCCCAGATCACATCAGCGGTCGAAGCACATACTACGGCGCTTCCATCTCATACGAGAGATCATACAATGAGGAGATGTGAAGATTTGCAAAGTACCAACTGAAGACAACATAGCTGATCCACTAACTAAGGCCCTTTCTCAGCAGAAGCATGATGGTCATGCTAGGCCACAAGGACTAAGGTTCCTAGGTGGCTGGCTCTAAGTGCAAGTGGGAGTCTGTTGGTATGTATGCCCATAGAGAAAGTCATGTGATGATTGTAATGGGATACATTGTAAATGATTTGAATAATAAATAAAGGCAATTTCTGATCTATATATTTTAACTATTTCTGAGATGATAGTGTAACATGATAGATGTCTAAAGAATTGTATACTTGATGATGTATGCTTTTAGGTTCAGGACCTAAACGATGAGATCATACAGATGTTAAGAGTATACATTCTTGATTAGTCCCTAGTCAGTTGTTATTGTGGAAATAACCATAGACATCAATAACACTAAACACTAGATTGTGTGTTGTTTGATGACAAAATCTCATTAGTCATGATATAGTGATATTAAACCAAGCACATATGTACTTGTTAGAGAACAAGTGTATCAAACAAACCCATCGTGAGAGTGACACATGGAACCATGATTTGGTAGTCACATTCAACTCTCACAATGATGGTGGTGAATGTGATTCTTCGACCTGAAATCACTACACTCAACACATGTTGTTGGGTACACATTGAGATCATCAAACATAGTCCTGAAACATGGGTTGTTATAAAGGTGATGATTGGGTGGCTTTGACACATGGGGCTTTTGAGGGGTGAGTGATAGATATGGGATTTGTCCCTCCTAAGGGAGTTTAATGTCCATGGCCACTTGATGAGTAGGATTGAGAAAGGCATGCGCATGCATGTGTGAATCAATATATGATATTAATGTCACACACATCTCACCCAGTCTTTTTTGAGATCAAGGAAATGGATGAATGTTGAAAGGATGACTGTACCATGCCTTGAGTTCATTCAGGAGATTAGTGACAAAGGAATTATACATTCACTATAACACCATTCACGAATTGTAGGATTGAAATTTGTTCTCCAACTTTCTATTTCACTTGGGTAGCACTGATGTGTGACTAGGCACCGCTCTTTGCTTGTGAAGTCATTAGTGTTATGGACTTGCACTGCCAACATGAAATGGACCTGCAGGGTCACACACATAGGATTTAACCTGGAAGAGGAGTTTATCTACAAATGATGTTTAGATTGATTACTAAAGGAGTTTAGTAGTTCAATTAAACACTCAATCAATTGATATCTCAATATCATAGTGTTCAAGGTGTTGGACCGATTGATTAAAGTATTGGATTGATTGAAACTGTGATTGACTGATTTGCACGGTCTGCTACCCCAACTGATCGGCTCATGTGATGACCGATCGGCTCAGGTTAGTGAACCTATCGGCTCATGTGATGAACCGATCGGCTCAAGATAGGCTGAGACGACCGGTTCAAGGGTTGAACCGATCGACTCAACTGGTCGAACCAAGATCGTTTGGAAAGTCATAAGACTATTTTGAAAATAAAATTTGTTTCACTTATACAAATTTGATTTGGACAAGGATTAATATTTGATTAATCGGAAATAAATATGAAAGTCAATTTGAGTTGGACCAGGACCACAAACCGATCGGCTCAGAAGTGAATCGATTGGGTCAGAGGTCCCAAATGATTGGTTCAGGTGTGAACCGATCAGTTGAGGTCACCAACCGGGCGTTTCAGGGTTGAAACGATCGGTTCAAGTGGTGCAGTTGGTTGTTTTGTGGAAAATTTCGAACCCTTCTACTCCTGCTTTAATCCCGCATTGCTTGGGGTACAGAACCCTGTCCCATACCCTCCTATATATATAAGGGTATTGGGGGCTTCTCAAAGTGCAACTCCAAACACCAGTTGCTCTGCAAAGTTGTCGTTCTCTCTGGTTTTGTTAATTGAGTACCTGATAAGGGAGGCACAACAAGGGAAAGACAACTGCAGAAAGGGAACTGGTTGTAGGAGAGTGTGTCGGTGACTAGTACGCTGATAGGAGGGTACAACTCTTTCTGATTCCTTGTGGGACAAGGAGATCAGAGTTCCAGGTAGTCCATGTTGACGACTGTAGAGGCGGGAGACTTCTGCCGCTCGGAGGACAGTTGTCAATCCTGACAGTCCCGGTGAGACTAGGAGCTGTATAGACACCGTCCAAGAACAGAGGTGAAGACCGCACAAGCCGTGAGGTAATGTCATCGAGCAAGCCTCGGGACAAGGTACGCCTCTACAAACCATCCTTCCTATTGCATAGATGTTGTCGCGATTCCTTTATTCTGGGTTTGGGAGAAGAAATTTTTTGTTTCTGCTGCCTTCTCTATCTACCCTAGAACCCAACAATTACCTCCTGACCCTATGGTCTTATGCAACTAGGGAATTAGACAACTCCTACTCCCATCAGTCTTATTCCCACATAAACTTAGCATAGACTTAGGATTATATCATGGTACATCTCAAACCTGATCCCTTACTCAAAACTCCATCATCTCTATGGGCATACATGGTCAAACTTACATCCTTTCATAGGGATCATGGAAACCTACCTTCCTTGGTATGGGCTCATACATGTTACCTCCATGGCAACATATCCTCATGCCCCACAGAGATGCTCACACATGGGTCTATAGATTCATGCTTACACTATGCTCTCTCCTCTTAGATCATCAAACTCTTATAAGGAGACCTCTTTAGGTTACCTCAAACCTAAACAAAACCTAATACTCACCCTATAGAAGGGTACCTCCCTAAGATGGGAGAAAATTATCTCTAGATAGCAACAAAGGTCACAAACATCCTTACGTCCAAGGTTTACACTATTATGTGCATGCTTAGCCCTATCAAGCTACTTAAGCATGTGGCTAGTAAGAAGACACCCCACTAAGCCACTCTGGGTTCCTTGGTATATCATACTTGTTCCTTACTCCTCAACATTGGACCAACACCATACATGCATATGTCACCATCCTATGTGAGGGGGTGCATCAAACATATACCTTAGTGCAAGGGTTTTCCTTTTCCTCTAAACATGAGGGGTTCCATGCTCGAATCCTTAAGAACTCAAACATCATTATGAGCATCAGGTGCACCAGGTACCACTAGGAACCCTAGGTTCACTCCTTATGCATCAACTGCCCAATCACGAACCAAACATGCACAAGGTAGGGCATACACTTTCCACCATTCTTCTACATGAACAACACCTCAGAGCCCTACATAAGAACAACCAACTGGGTGTGAGGCCTCACCCCTCATCACCATACCTCCTCGGTCTAAGGAACTCTCTTCTTCTACCTAAAAGGTAGGCACCTATAACATCTACACATCGACTCTAGAAGCCTCTTCCTCTTTCTAGGGTTTGGTTCCTCTAAGGCAACCACGATAAAACATGCCTCCAAAGATCTTGCATGATGAAACCATATATATCTACTTAGGTTTGTCCATCTAGGCCATATCATACCCAACTTCCCATGATTCCTCATGTCTCAGAGTCTAAGCTTCCTACGTTCTTGCCTGGGTCTTTCTCTCTCTCTAGAGCTAACCCTACAACTGACCTTACCACTGGAGGTTCTCTCTCTAAGAAGGTGGACCAAGCTTTTAAGGATACATGCTTACACCTACATGGGTGAAACGTATGATCCAAACCTATGTTCAATCAAGATTATCCAAAACTCTACATGTTCATCTCCTGATTAGTCAGGCATAACCCTTTTGACCTAAGTCTCAACCTACTACCAGTACTGCTGATGTTCTCTCCAACATGGATGCATGCTCTTCTATGCTCATATATTCCTATAAGGGTTTCTATATGGTCACCACTATCCTCTTCAATGAAGGAGCTATCCTTCACCCTAACATGCACGACCCTTCTGTTGGGTCACTGTGACATCCCCAGATTTTCTAAAACTTAATCTGATGTGTGACGTCCAAATTGAAACCCTCACCTCAGCAAGAATCCCAATTTAAACACCACACACTAGACTAAGAAGAAGAAAATCAGAGGAAGTCAAAAGGAAACACAGTACAGTAGCACATGCACATGAACAATAATAAAAGCATACACACATGTTCACCATTCAACACATAATTACAACATGAATTGTTACAACATTTGATATTACGCATTGAATAGCAAACTTCCACATATACATGTACTACCACTAAACTACATGATCTTAAGACAATAGGTCCACCTGTACATCAGCTCACCACACAACTCTCAACTATCCTGGATCTTCAAGAGCATAACCACAACCTAAACAAAAGATTACATGTGGTACACGTCAGCACAATATTCAAGAATATTGTACAGAGTACGCCTACGTGTCTTTTATATACCTCTCATCATATCTTGGCAATAAGATAAAACTAATATAATTGGCAGTAATAGGAGAATATAAGAAAAGTGTATACTTGCACAAAGATATTCATTAGCAAAAAAAGAACACATATTTTAAGCACATTTTCCATTATATATATCCATGCATTTGCCACCTGAGGGAATAATGCATCATCTCTGCTATGAAAGAGAATGAGATGTAAGGCCTTATGATCTACTACCAAAGAGTTACATCATTGTACAATGTGATCTGCTACCAAAGAGAATGATCACTTTCCAGCACTATGCTACCAACGAGAATTAGTTCTTTCATATAATGGAACATATATATTATGTTTGATGTGTTCATAACCATAAGTATGGAAAGTTCAAGCAATGTAGCATAGAAGAATAATCATTTCAACCAATACCATATTCCAAGTATTTACTACCATATAACACAAGCATATTATATAATAAGCCAAGTAAGAGGTAATGGCGTACCTTCCAAAGAGATATCGTAATCACATATTCCTCATGTCATATACATCTTGGTCAACCCTGATTAAAATAAGATCATAAATGCCATCATGTCCTCATTATCTTACATCTCATCTTAACCCTAGTCATGTTCATATTAGGGTTTTCTTATCTCATTAGGATATTCCCATCATTACTTGCATTACTGTCTTAGATTTATCTTACTGATGTCATTTTCTAGATTATGATTCATCAACTGGATATGCTCATGTGTCACATTATTATGTGAACATATTTAACATTATGTCACTTTCATTTTTCATATTAGGGTTACATCTCATGTATTAAGGTTTCTCTTCATATAACATGAATTTTGTGCATATGACTGATCTCAGATTTATATATTATCTTCCAGTTATAGATCTGTGGGTTTTCTGTAAATCTCATCATTTATTGATCATGTATGCATTAATTACATTATCTTTAGTGTTATTAGCCATAATTAGCCATATTAATCAAATTATATGCTTTATGCATCAACATGACTATATCTGACATCATATGCACTATAAACATGATTATAGACTTACTGACATTTTATCATGATTTTAGGCCATTGTTTGATATTTATTATCCATCAAATGAGCTTTTCACAACTTATAAGATACAACTGATATTAGTGCATAAAAAGACGGATATTATGCATTTCCTGTGTTCTACGCATTTGTATGAGAATTTTGGTATATTATATGTATTTTTCTGACAAACGAGCTATTTTCTATGATTTATACAAGATCCGGATATTTCTCAGAATTTTTAAGGGTATTTACCTTTTGCAGCCACTCAGGACCCGCCATGTGGCCCTGAGGAGGGGCGACTTGCTCATTGCTGCTGGCCTCAAGTGAGTAGTCGGTCCAGAGAGTAAATTGGTTGGTTCAGGTGGGATTTGGGCTGGTTCACGCTTTGATTGTCTGATTTGTGGCTGGTCCAACTAAACCACCCGCTCTTCTTCTTGTGATCTCGCCCGATGCGTTTGCGTGACCTGTGTGCCGCCGCACGGTCCTCCTCAAGGATCTTTTCTTCTGGGCATGAGTCACCGCCATGGCCACGACTCTTCACTATCAGGAACTCGGTCGTTGCGGGCTCGTCCTTCTCCTTTCCAGCTTCTCAAGCTCAGGGCCAAGACCCTCACTGTCTCTTGGAAACCAACCGCTGTCGTGGAAGACTTGATTTGGCAAGGAATAGGTTGTGATTTCCTACTCCTAACCACCATTTATCTGCTGCCATTGGCTGCGATGCAGTCTTGCAGACCTCTTTGGCTTGATCTCCTACCCGTCACCGCTTCAGGGATCTTGGTGTCGGTGCTTGGCTTCACTTGTCTGCCGCTCCTTGTTGGGCGTGAGCACCTAGCCGGAAGAACGGCGAGAAAACCTGCCACCTCTGGGTCACCGTCTCGCAATCAACACATCGCCAGCCCATCCAACGCCCTCCTACCTCCTCTTGCTTGAGTCCATCTCTATCGACCTCCATGCTAGCACCTCCACCGCGGTTTCTTCCTACCTCCAGGGCGTTGCTGCTATGGCGTCTCCTCCTCGACGCCAGCCTATGTGAGGTTGTCGCGAGCACAAGAGTGCTTCAGTTGACCTATTGTGCTCTATGAGCAGTGGCGTCTAGTCTCCTTAGTCTGCTCGTTGTTGTTGTGCAGCTCACCTCTGACGGGCTGGCTATAGAGGGATCGAGGAAACGTGGGGAAGTACTAAGGGTCTTTCCATTTCTTTGTATATGACAGGAGCGACAGGTCTTGAGCGATCTTTATCAACCATCTGGTTAGTTTCCATCCTTCAAGCCACATTCAAGACGTGGGACGAGGTGAGGTTTTCCCCGTGACTGGTACCCCACTATCCCTCATCCATAGGTCCAAAATAGGGATCCAAATATACTTTGCGGCACATACAACTAGTGCATTTGACATTAGACTGAGTCTATTGAATATAGACTTCATCATTTCAACCACATGTTACCCCCTTGTAGAAACACCAATCCATTATAAAATTCTACCATAGCATAACATGACACAAGCTACACCCTACTAAAACTTGGTGTCACAACTCAATTGTTTGATCAATCAATTCAATACTTCAATGAGTCATATTCTAAGGGGCATAATATGACCAACACCAATTGGCTTCCAAACAACACCAAACTCATTGCTATGCATATATATATAAAACTCCATTCTGGTCTCAAATATATGAACTGACATATCCAACTGAGTCTAAATCTCTAAAAGTCGAGTCCATAACATGCTACATGCCTTAATGGAAATTTCGTCCTCGAATTTAAGTTAAAGTTCAATCTTTCACATCATATACATCTTAAAAGAAATTTCATCCTCGAAATTAAGACATCCTATAACTTTCTGGAACTTCATCCATTTCTAGGGCACCACTCTATGTGCATCTAATCCAAAAACAAAGCCCCATAATCATATCCAAACCATTATTAGGAGGGTTTTAAAACATCTAAGGTGAAACATCCTTAATAAAAGATTGAAATGAAGTTTTAGAAACTCTGGTTAAGTCATGACATATCTCATATGTTAGGGTTGCTTTACCCATGCATTAGGCACTACCAAAAATGTTGGCTTTAACGAAAAGGTTAATGACAGCCTGACCTATTTGACGTAATTAAACATTAAACAACAGCAAGTAGACTGATATTGCCGCTACTAATTCAACTAAATACAGCAGAACAATTAAATGGTTGTAAATTATAAGAGGTTTCGCCGTTCAATGCCTCCCAGATTATTAGGATGAATTAAAAAAATAGAAATTCCCAATTGTTTTCACCCACCGGCGTCCGAAGAGGCACATTCTACTCACGCAGTTATCACCTTTCTCCCACTCTTCTCCTCATACCGCAAGAGGCGTCCATGACTTTCCCACGACAATATAGGTTTTTGACAGTCGATTCTAGGACGTCATCAATGTTCCAGTTGATCCCCTTTCACTGGAGGTAGAAGGCGGAAGATCATTTATCTCTGGTAACACCTCCAGGTCATCATCCCTGTCTGGAGATCAAGGTCATCGGTAGTGTGACACCTCCAGATTGAGGTTGTCTGCGGTCATATCCAGTCCAAGGTTGGTGGCAACAGGCTCATCCCAGATAGTGACATCTCAAAATCAGGCTCGTCAAAGGCAGGCTCGTTCCCGGGAGCGTCATCACAATTCAGGCTCGTCAGCGGCAGCATCTCATGATCAGACTCGTCTAGATCTTCTCCTGATCAGGCTCGTCCACGGTGGCATCTTCATATCTGGTTCATCGACGACGTCTTCTTCCTTCAGGTGTACATTTTATAAGGCCTAATTATAGTAAGTAGTTCATGAATTTGACATGTCACTTTTATGCTTAAGCTTCTCCACGTCTCTCCTTTTGAAAAATTTAGGACAGGATTAATTAGGAGGAGAATTTTGTATGCGATTTTCCAATTAGCAGTTAGAAAAGGAGCAACTAAACATTAATGCCAATACTACTCTATATCACGTTCTTAGGTGGTATCATCCCTTTCTGAAGATTATAACAACTCTTCATTATTTTAGATGCTCGAAAAGTCTAATACATCTCATTGTATGGCTCGTGTGTGTATAATAAATGTTTTTGACGTTCCTTTGCTACTACAGATTTTATTGATCCCATAGTGTGGGAGATCTTATGAGCCTAAATATTCACCTTGGTTCGACTTGACAAGAGATTTAGGGGGCTCGAACTACACACACTACACTGTAATATCAAGAGTAGATGGGAAAATTTAATTCTTAAATTTGCCGAGGAAGTGATTTTTTAGTTATTTTACATCAGTCCATTTCAAATGCTCCATGTTCTTAGGACTAGGGTAATTGCAATGGTTCCATAACAAAACTTTTGGCAGTCTTAAAATTTGTAGGCCTCAACCATATTTTGTCTTTTAGATATAACAGGGAATCTCCCACCCCAATATGCAGAAATTGTGAATAAGAAACAAATGAAGATTGATGCTGAGGGAGAGACATATTACACAATATGGTAAACAAGGAGTAGACAAAGAGATAAAGATAGAGAAAATTTTTTACCCAATATGATAATCAAGGAATTGAACCCTATAATTAGGGGGGACAGTTTAATTGGGAAGAAATGAATACATGTAACTTCTTTAGTCATGACAACTTATCAACATTATCAGTTGTTGTATATGTCAAAAAGCATATAGGACACTAATTCTAGATATATTGATATTTATTTGGGAACAACAGAATGTGTGTAACTTCTTTGGTATTGACCACTTATTTCTTCATTATCATGTTGTATATGTCAAAAAATGTATGGGGGACTAGTTTCCAAAATATATTGGTAGTTAATTGACAAGAGATGAATGCCTGTAACTTCTTTAATCCTGACAGCTTATTTTCTCATTTTTAATTGTTGTATTTGTACAAAAAAATGGGAGACTAGTTTTTTAAATATATTGGTATCTAATTAGGAAGAAATGTGAATGTGTGCAATTTCATATTTCCCCATAATCAGTTGCGTATATGTCACAAAACGTATGGGAGACTAGTTTCCAAAAATTGTTGGTATTTAATTAGAAAGAAATGAATGTGTGTAAATTATTTACTCTTGACCAAATATTTGACCATTATCAGTTGTTGTTGGTTTCTAAAACATATTGATATGTTGGTTTATAACAAATAAAAGGAGAAATCGAGAAAGATTGGATCATGATGATATCTAACTTATATAATTTTCAGTCATTGTCTAATTTGTAAAATATTTTGTCATGTATTTAAGAGTCGAGTTTGACCACCATTAACCTAATTGATAAAATTACAAACAAATATTTATGTACTCCTTAACATGTCAACGACTTCCTCCTTCACTCCCTTCAGATAATAAATTTTTATTAGTAAAGTAAGACATGGACACATGTTCAATTGGTTTTCACACAGTCAAGAATGAGTTATGGCAAATCCTGTTAGAGACATCAATGAATTTTACGTAATGGAAAAGACAGATGGAAATATATTAAATAGATGAAGAAAAGTTTAAGTTCTTCTAGATTCAAAACATTTAACAAAACGATGGATCAATTATGAGTCTACTGATTGATTAACTGAAAATGAGAAAGATAAGTTTATTACTATGTTGGATTGGTATCAGTCCAATTACTAACTTTTCATCTTGCAATAAGTAAGAATTTGTGAGAATTAAACATGATATTTTACCATGCAAGATATAATTTTACTGAGATACAAATTTGGAAGCTATATTTTCCATGTCCAATACTCCTTTTACTGAGTTTATTAATGTTAATGTTCTTGCTCACACCCGTTGGCCAAGATTAAGCTTATAGAAAAATTTCATTTCGTATAGGAGCTAAAAAAGCTAGTGTTGCTATATTTTGTTGCTAGTATTGACGTGAAAAGTATTTTATAATGAAAGTCAAAATGTATTGTCTAAATGATAAAATTAAAACTTCTAAATGGTTACCTAATGTATATGTAAATATCTCTTATTTGTATGATAAAAATCATATATTTTCAAAAATTGAACTCATGATAATGAACATATATTGTTTTTCTATTTTTTTATAGATATTGACAATTGTAGTATAGTTTTTTGGAAATTATCTATTCAACACCACTTACTCGACAATTTACAACCATACTTCGAGAACGCATGTATTTTAAAACTGTCGATATTTGATTTGTTGTTGGGAGAGATAGAGTAATAGATACTATTGTATGGAGAGAATGGAATAAATAGCGAGACGGTGGATGGAGAGAGGAGTCATAATTAATAAAAGAAAGGAAATAGTGAGTAGAGAGAGAGTGCATAATAAATATAAACAAAGAGAGTGGATGGAGACAAAAGTTGTAATAAACAGAAAGAATGAGATAGTGGATGAAAAGAGACGGTGTAGTATATACACAGAGAGTTGGGTAGTGGATGGAGAGAGAGGGGGTTAAATAATAAATTGTACAAGTAGTTTAGCATTATTCAAGTCTAAAATATGAATTGTAATATTTATTAATGAGAACTACTTATTTTATAAATGTGCACCATATTTGTAGTACTTATTTATAAACATCATTTGATTTAAAAATACTAACTATAAGATATATAAATATATAATAGAGAAGTATTATTTAAAATTATGTAGATAACTTATACATAAAAATGATATAGGAAATTCATATATCCAATATTATTTAATACTTATATCGGTACGATTTTAATTCCAAATTAGTGTTTTTCATGACTTTTATCTCCAATTAGACCTACTTATATATTTTTTCTCTCTCTTGTCTTGAAACCTTTTAACTTTTAGCATTGTACAAAAAGTTTCTTTATACAATACTAGATAGTTGTTTTGTATTTTGTTTTTGTGTGAATCGAGATGTGGGTGTATATTTTGGTGGAAGGGGTTGCCCAAGTTTTTTTCCTTGTGTACTGTAACTTGGCCTCACCCACCTCAACAACCCGAGTCCAACATATCATTTATAAAATATTAGTGAATAATAATCATGTTGACAACTATATTATAGTTGGAGTTCAAAAATATAAGATTCTATAAATTTAAATGAACCAGTAGCTAAGGAAGCTAGGATATATATATAGTTATGTACAACATAAATCTAATTTTTAATTTACATATCCAATCTATCAACATGAATCACTAAAAGACCATATTTTGAAAATGTGGAGTATGTCTAGTTTTGATATTAGTTAGATTAGTATCTCAACATCTATATTATGTGTTTGGTTGTGAATCTAGGTCGTGAGTGAGAAAAATAATAAAGGGAAAATTCCTATGACAACTCCATTATTACATATAGTGTATTCAAGTGATTGTTATGTATGTATTATCAACATTCTAAGTAAATCTATTTTGTTTAAGTTGTTATTTTATCTATTGATTGGTTGCATACCCTTCCAATTCTACACCATTCAAAAGTCTTTTTTGTTATTATCGAAACCTAGATAGTCAATTTTGTCTTGATATGGAAATAAATTACAAACCAAATCACCTTTGTTAAGTTGTCTTGAGCTTTAGAGTTCAAGTAAGTCTTTCCTCATGTCTAGTATGGTAGGAAATTTTGTTGATTATTTGGTTAGCAAAAAGTCAATTCATACCATACTTGTCAAGGTGGCACGACACTAGTTGATGCCTAGAAATTGCCAAGGTGGCCCTAAAAGATGTACATATATATACATATCTATTATGATATTTATGAACATGTCTCTCTCAGATACTCTCATATTTTATAATTATATATGCGTGTATATGAATATTTACGGCTAATCTCCCGTACACATATTTTTCCTATGAAGAGCTTTCCACTCTTATGTTGATGTTGTAGGTGCATCACTTGGATATTAGACTGTCCATTAGAAATTGCTAGATATGGTGGTTTTTGAAATAGACTATTTCAAATTGTTAAACTAGTACATATAGGGTATAGTATATGGTAGCTTCCGAGACGGACTACTTTGAGTATGCTTTCTTTTGTATTTTCTTTATGAAGAAAGGATAAAGAAGAATGGAGAAAGAGGAATAATAGGAATGGAAAGAGGTATGCATCCTGAAAGTCGTGCAATAGCAGGGTATATCTACAGAATAAATGTCTAAATTGCCATATTTTGATTTAAATTTGCCAGGAACAATCAACTACACATGTGGATAGAGGACATCACAACACCACATGAGTTTTATGTTTGGCCACAACCTCAGTCTTTCTTTGCACTTTATCTTTATATTCAGTCTCCCAAAGAGTTGAAATCACCTGCATATGATTTTATGATTAAGCTACAAGTGAGTTTTTGTTAAGTTTTACACAACTAGAATTTACATTTCATATAAGTTAAGATATCTCTATTTTTCTTAAGTTCCTTAGAAGTATGTTGACAATATTAATAACAACATTCTTACTTTGCCAATGTTTCCAGGCTGTTGGACCACAAAAATGACAAGGCTGCGTAAGTTGCAAATGACCAAGGTGTTTGATAAGGCATGCACTGCACTATAGAACAATCACCACAACTACTAGTCCTGGTATTCGAGCATGTTTTAGACTAATAATCATTTATTTCATGTTAGATCATGAAAGAGATCCTAGATTGTAAAATGTGGTTTGAGATCAACAAGGAGTTGCTTGGGGCTTCTATACCTCCACTATAATTCATGCTCAAGGATACTTCGTAGAGATCTCTATGAGTAACTTCTTACAAGATGAGGACATGAATGGATGAAACCAAAGACCTCGATCTTGACATGGCCAAGATATTTGAGGCTAAACAGAACTCAAAAAACACTACATGTGTTGTTGGGACTGTACGTTAGTAAGCATTTGATTACCATTACATTACATAATTCCCACTATGCTTTGCAACTTATGTTTGACTTTTAAACTCATTTTGCAATGGATGTATGCCTCCCTAATACACAACCGAAGGTCTGTTTTATGTGAAATTTGATATCTAAGCCTTTGGTGTATTAGTATTAGAAATTACCATAGCAAGAAGAATATTATATTTTATAGAACTAAAAGAATCACTCCAAACCTTATTGGGCATATAAGTTTGAACATTCATATTGGGTTTTCTAAGATTGAACTTGTAATAAATGGAGGGACTAACCATTTGATATATTCATAGGCATAGAGACTATGGAAGAAAATAGAGCAATCAAATTTTTGATCCATCATTGGGAACCTCATTTCCGCATGAAGAAGTCATCAATCATCATACTCCATGTCAACGTACTTCATGCATAACCAAGGTTAGTATACAGCTGGTGTATGTTTTTGATGTTAACTGGTGTCAGTAAACATAGTAATAGATAAATGTATTCTTCATGAGCTTAGTTTATAGCTCAAGTTGTCATTGTTGTTCTTTACTAAAGGACAGGTCAATGTGGACATATCAGGGTGGTTGTATAATTTTATATCTTAACTGTCCCCAAAAAATTATTCATATCTGTCATGCACACAACTTGTACAAGACTACCCAGATTCTAAGTATTTTAATGAGATGATAGTACTAATGCCTATAGTTGTGCCAAGGAGAAACATGAACACAGACTGTACAAATATGTTAGTAACAATGTATTTGTGTATTATATTAATATGTTCCCCTTTTCCCAAGGAAAATTTAAATTTGGTCTAGACACAATCATCTCTTTTTTGAATTTTTGCCTAATATTAAAGTCATTCACATGTGCAATGACTACACACCGATATAGATATTGTTATGTAATAATATGATACTAATGCCTATAGATACCAAGGAGAAACTTGGGCGCAAACTATATGTTCTACTTGCTTACCAGCATTTTTTAGAACTAAAAAAAAGTACTCGTTTTGTTTGGACTGTATGTTCTACTTTTCCCAAGGAAAATTAAAATATGGTCTAGAAACAATCATTTTTTTGCGATTTTTCATGATATTAAAGTCATTCAGTGGTGCAATGGTTGCACGCCTATATAGATCTTGTTATGTAATAATATGACACTGATGCCTACCAAGGAGAAACTTGGGCACAAACTATACAATGAATGTTGGAGAAGTAGGTTCCGATGGATTTTATTATGATCTATTTTCCACATGAAAATAATGGTTTGTCTAGAACCACATTGGTATTTTCTTTCACATTTGCTTACCTGCATTTGTTAGAACTAAAAAAACACCACTTGTTTTGTTTGGAATGTATGTTTGTATGCATATTTTTACCATTGCTTTACATACTTCGCACTATGCTTTGCAACTAATTTATGGCTGTGAAACTCATTTTGCAGTGGTTACATGTTTCCTAGAACTGAAGGAAACACTTCAAACCTTATTGGCCATGTAAGTTTGAACATTAATATTGGGTTTTATGAGACAAAACTTGGAATAAATGAAGGGATTAACTAGCTAATTTATTCTCTGGCATGTAAACCATAGAAAGAAAATAGAGCAATCAACTTTGTTGATCCATCATTGGGAACCTCACTTGCATATGAAGAAGGCATCTGATGCAAACATATCAGCATACTTCGTGTTATCGTACTTCAGGACAGACCAAGGTTAGTATACATGTAGTGATGTTACATTACCAATCCTATCAAATGTAGGTGTTCTTTTTGTAACAATGATTCTTTTGTGAAACTACACCCACTTCTTTTAAATGGATTATTGTATCCATAACTAAATGGATATCGATAACATGGATCCTGCTATTGGATATCCATGAAGTTGAGGATTTTATCCACCCAAGACCAGGATTTTTTTCCAGGAGACTACAGTTGTTACTAGCCACGTCCATTTTCAATAGACAAATAGCTAAATTCATATCAAACACTCGATACTGCTATTTTATAAATCAAAATTACTACAACAGTTTTTTTTGCTGGCAATGTTACTAGGACACATTCATATCAAATAAACTGATTAACACTGACTTCAGATCAGAAATTTAGAATCTGTAGTAACATTTTCAGTAAACAAACAACCATGTTCTTACCAAATAACATGGGTTACATATCAATGTTCACTCACATCATGTTAACATTGACTCCATACTACAAAACATTAGAATCTTACAATAAAACCTAAGTTCATTCACATCAAAGTAATACAATTTTATAACACAAATTTGACTTCAGTGTGATAGACTCCAACAAACAAGTACTCAAAATCTAACTTTAGTGCCATTGTGACAGACTCCAGTAAACAAGAACTTTAAATCTAAGTTCAGTGCCTTTGTGATGGACTCCATCAAGCAATAATACAAAATCAGTGCCTTTGTGACATATTCCTAACTTCAGTAAAGCAATTCCAACCACCCACCAATTGTGTTATCTATGATCTGCATATAATTCTGGAAATTAGATGCAGGAAGATGAAAACTGAAATAAGCACTCAGCAACTGGTTTGCACAAACATATATCATGCAGAAGAAACATCTTCTTATACATTTAAACAACGAAGCACAGGTCGAGCAAACAATGTATACATTCATATAAATCATCATAACATCAAGAGAAAGGAGGCTACTACACTTCAAAATCAAAGAACATCACACATACATCTAGTTATGATGCATACATATGCATGAGGGAAATGGACACCACCATGCCTAACCTATAACTCTCTTATGGAAAACTCAACTCGTTCCATTACTGCACTCCTATGACCTTCTTAGCTTTCTTGACAACACCATTCCCTGTCCACCACCTTTCACTTCCTGTCATGTCGATGATCTCTCTACCCCATCACACCTGGATCCTTCTTATTCCCAATGGAACCTTAAGGATCCAATGCTACTATGTTGGATTTTCACTTCCCTTTCGGAGGAGGTACACTCAGAAGTTGTCAGGATAAACATTGTACAAGCTGTGTGGAATGCCCTATCTACTGCCTACGATTCCCGTCTCATGTCCATATCCTTCATATGCATGGTCAACTTCAATCCTTGAAGGAAAATGACCTTCTAGTCATTATATATCTCAGTCAAGCAAAATATCTCGCCGACCAACTTGCTGCTGCAAGCCATATGCTCGATCCACCATCCTTCAATTCCATAGTCTTTAACAACCTTAGCTCTGATTTTAAAGACATTGTTCCATCCCTCTCTACTCGTGAAACCCCTATTTCCTGCCCCAAACTTACCAGCATACCGCATAGTCATGAAATACTACTGCAAATGGAGTTGATGTCTCTCTTCACGACTGCCAACCTGGTTGTCTCTTCCAACAACACCAATCCATGCTTCCCCTGTTGTCCTCCACGCATGGCCGTAGATGAGGTAGTGGGCTTCAGGATCCTTGTCTGTGGCAATGATGGGCCCAATCTCTACCAGTATGGGACACGATGGATACAATCTCCCCTGCTTTAGTTGAAAATAAAGGCCTAGCATGAAATTTTAGACATCCATATCCTCAACACAAATTAAAGGGTAGTTGAATATGCCAAAAATAGTTGTCTTCCATACCTTAGTTTCATCACCAACATTTAAGGATAATTGATATATCACTCATGTTACAAAGTTATACATGCAACATTATACAATAGCTGTTTGGAATTCAAGGTCGGGCTACCATTTCTTCTTTAGCAATTTTGAAAATTCCTTATCATCATTTTAGCTTGTCTTCATCCTATAAAAATGTCACTAGGTGTACCGACTACAGTGGCTTTGAGAAATTGAGTGATGTGTTGTGATCCAATATGATCTAGAAGGTTAACCAATTCCTGCTGATTTGTTGCTAAAATCAACAATCAATGTCTTGCTGGAATACCTCACACTAGACATGTTTGTTTGAGTTAATTTTACATGGATTTGTTTTTATCAATCTTGGGTCAATAACACTTACATTTAGTCCTATTTCTTATCCTTATAATTAGCTATGAGGGTTTATTTTCTTTATTGCTTCCACTTCACTCACCTGGAAAGAAGCCAAAGATTTTCTATATGGTAAATAATCGTGCATGACAATAAACACACTTAGCGAAGTGGCTATCCACATTATGCTAATGTATAGTAGATTAACTATGCAAGACAATATATACACCATTCTAATCTTTGGCTCCCATGTATAGGGTTGAAACTAGATTTCTTATCTCAATATCCAAGGGAACCTGGAAAGATAATAAAGGATATAGGTGACTATGAGGTCCCCACATTATCATCTCTTGATCTTTTTGTTGATATATACATAGTGTAGGTTTTTCTTGGGTCTAAGTTGGGAATTATTTGAAAAGTATATTGTATTAATGAATGTTATTGAGTCAAATCTAAGATTCCAGGTGGAATAGAGTGTGAGAAGAGATGAGGGGAGAGGAGATGAAACACCGAGAGATTTGTCGGCTGCAAGGAGAAGCTTTCTTGAGAGGGAAATAGTTGTCTCACTTCTTTTTATATATTAGGGTAAGATACATTGTGGTACAAAGGAGAAAATAATAGAAATGCAATAAAACAAACAATATAATGAAAATAGAACCAGGAGGCAGATTGCAGATTTCCGCCGCTATACCAATCTCAATACCATCAATAGGATTTTGATGGTATTGACAGAATGATGTTATGTCACTGTGATAATCTCGATACCATCGATCTCCTATCGATGGTATCGACGGGGATACATGTTGTTTCACACTCCCCCTCAAGCTGGAGAGTACACATCTTGTATGCCCAGCTTGTGACATAATCTTTGAAAAGCTGCTGGACCCAAAGGCTTTGTCAAGATATCCGCGAGTTGATCTTCAGACTTGACGTATGGCGTCACAATAGTGCCATCTTTGATTTGATCACGAATAAAATGGCAATCAACATCTATGTGCTTTGTACACTCATGAAAGATAGGGTTCTTGGCAATGTGTATAGCAGACTGATTGTCACACTTGAGCTCCATAGAAGACATGATAGTGATTTTTTACTCAGAAAGAATATATTTGACCCATTTTAGTTCACAACATGAATGGGACATAGCATGGTATTCAACCTCAGTACTAGATCTAGCTACCACATGCTATTTTTTGCTTTTCCAAGTAATCAAATGATCACCTAGGAAAGTACAATAGCCAGATGTAGACCTTCTATCAGTATGATCACCAACCCAATCTGCATTTGAATACCCTGTGAGAGTCAAAATAGATGGAGTCACCTTAGGTTTAGAATATGTGATTCCCTTACTAGGAGCACTCTTCAGATATCTTAGAATCTGACAAACGAGTGTCCAGTGTGACTGTCGTGGCGAGTGCATATGCTGACTCACAACACCTACAACAAAAGAAATGTCTGGTCGTGTAACAGTCAAATATATTAGCTTGCCAACTATTCTCTTGTAATATCCTGGATCTGAGTACTCAACATCATCAACCGTATCCTCGATGTGATAATCCATAGGAGTAGATACCGGTTTAGATTCAGTCATGCTTATTTCCTGTAGTAAGTCAAACACATATTTCCTATGATATAGGTTGACACCTGCATGAGATCTAAGCACCTCATTGCCCAGAAAATATCTTAGTTTACCTAGATCCTTGGTTTGGAAGTATTTTTGTAACCCTTCCTTCATACGAGATATGCCTGGAGAATCACTGCCAGTAATCACTATGTCATCAACATATACAACAATAATGATAGATCCATAAGAAGAGCTAGAGTAAAATAAAGAATGATCAGTCATGGAGTGAGAGAAACCCATATGGAGTACAACCTCACTGAACTTGTCCAACCAAGCTCGAGGAGACTGTTTCAGCCCATATATGGCTTTCTTCAATTTACACACTTTCTGACACTCCCCTTGAGAAACAAACCCAGGAGGTTGCTCCATATATACTTCTTCCTATAGATCACAATGTAGAAAGGCATTCTTAACATCAAGCTAAAATAGGGGCCAATCAAAGGTAGTATCCAGAGATATAATAATCTGGATAGAGTTTAGACGAGCTACTAGAGAAAAGGTCTCAAAGAAATCAACTCCATAGGTCTGTGTGTAGCCTTTTTCTACCAATCTAACCTTCAACCTCTCAACAGATCCATCCGGGTTATGTTTGATGGTGAAAACCCATATGCAACCCACGACTTTCTTCCCTACAGGTAAGTCAACAAGATCCCATGTGCCATTATGCAAAAGGGCTGACATATCAAGCCGCGTTGCCTGTTTCCAGCCACTATCCTTTATAGCATCATAGTGATCCCTTGGTATATCAACAGAATCAATCCCAATAGCAAATGCGTGGGCCTGCTTAGATAAGTGTGACAGACAACACACATTTGTAATAGGATGTCTAATAGTACAAGAACGAACACCTTTCCAAACAGCAATAGGAAGATCAAGATCTGATGCTTCTGTAGGAATCTCGTGAGTAGAAGACAATGAGGAATGCACAGAGATTGGTGTCGCTATGTCATATGGATCATGTCTGCCTCACCTACTATAAACATATGGGTACTGCTGAATAATAGGCATGTCAGCTTCCTGCTCGTCCTGAATAAAAGTATAATTAGGAATAATGGGCGACACTCCCTCACTCTGCACAGATGGTGCCACTCTCTCACTCTGAAAATCTGGTGGCACTCCCTCTCTCAACTGCTCCCCCTTACTCATAACATCGGAGAAATACGGAGTGATCTCATGGAAGGTAACATCCCTAGACACAAACATGTGACGAAGACTAGGACAGTAGCACTTGTATCCTTTGCTAGTACTAGAATAACCAAGGAAAAAGGTTTTAATAGACCTAGGAGAAAGTTTGTCAGCCTTAGGGTCAAAATTATGGACAAAAGAAGTGCAACCAAATACTCTGAGGGGAACAGAGAAGGGTTGATCCATGGGCCGTAACACAGAGAAAGGAGTTTGTCCTTTGAGAATGGAGGATGGTTGTCTATTGATTAAGAAGCAAGCAGTCAACAGAGCTTCAGACTAGAATATCTTAGGCACATTGGATTGAAACATGATCGAACAAGCAATATCAAGAAGATGATGATTTTTTCTCTCAGCCACCCCATTTTGCTGAGGGGTGTGAGGACAAGACATGCGATGAATCATGCCCACATAACTACAAAAATCAGACATAGCCTTTTGAACATACTCTAAAGCATTATCATATTGGAGAGTTTTTATATTGCAATCAAACTGAACCTTTATTTCTTTATGAAAATGTTTCACAATAGATAGCATAGACTCTTAGCTTTTGAGAAAGTAGACCCATGTCATGCGGGAAAAATCATCCACAAAGGAAATAAAATAATGAAAATCATTATAACTCTGGTCTTTAACAAGACCCCATACATCACTGTGGACTAACTCAAAAGGACAAGATGTCTGCTTATTGACACAACTGGGATAATACAACCTATGATGTTTTCCCAGCTGACATGACTGACACTCTAAAGATGACACTTGGGACAACTCAGGTTCCAACTTCTGCAGGCTTTCTAATGACGGATGTCCATATCTATAATGCCATAGTAAGGGGAACCACTCAACATGATGGATGAAGGTGGAGCAGATACTAGGCGAGGCAGACTATCACCGTGGAAAAGGTAGAGATCACCTTTCCTAGGCCCCCCACCAATCGTCCTCATACTCTTGAGATCATGTAAAACAAAACAAGAAGGCCCAAATGTTATTGTACATTTTACAGTGTCAACCAACTTTGCAACAGAAAGGAGATTAAAAGGAAACTCAGGCACAAAGTGTACAGATTTTAGATCAATCTTGGGTGTTAGAGAGACAGATCCACTAGCTAGTACTCTCCTTATTGAACCATCTGCCACTGTGACTGATTGGTGAGGAATATATGAGTCAATAGATTGGAGCAATCTCTTCATACCAGTCAAATGTTGTGATGCGCCAGAGTCAACTACCCAAGATGTAGTAGAGCCAGAAGTTATGAGAGATGTATTATGATTACCCGCAGTATATGCCAGGTTTGCTGATGCGAAGATCCCATACTCATGTGATGTGTAGCCTGAATGAACCGATCATACTCCTCCTGAGTAAGAGTGATGTCGGTCCCAGAATTGGTGCCCACAGCTAAAGACGGAGAGGAATCTGTAGAAGTGGCACAATGTGCTGCCCCCATAGGAGGTGCAGTAGGTCTCCCATGTTTCTTCCAACACTTTTCCACTGTATGTCCTGGTTTGTCACAGAAGGTACACTTTGGACGTGTCCCACATCCTGTTCCCGTACCAGGTCATCCTCTCACCGCAGCAGCTACGGATGCATGAGACTCCCCATAGGATATAGTAGAGACAGGATTAACAAACTCAAAAATAGTTTGTTGAATTCTCGAATATGCTTCTACAAAACTTGGCAATTTATCAGAAGCCAGAATGACGCTCTGGGCAGAACTGCAAATGGAATTAAGCCCGGATAGAAATTTAGCAGTGATCAAGTCGTCTCTATCTTTTATCCGTGCAACAGTTGTCACATGATGATAATAGCTCAGCTCCTGAGCAAGAGCTTGAATAGCTCCAAAGTATTCCTCAAGGGACCTATCACCTTGCCTCTCAGCAAATAGACGATCATATATCATGAATAGCCGAAGAGCATTCTTCTCCTAGGAATAGTGTTGCTTCACTGCATCCCATATCTCTTTAGATGTAGTATAGAACATAAACCTAGCCGCAATTGTAGGCTCCATACTATTCTATAACCAAGTCTTCACAAGACTATCATGACGCTTCCATTCAGTGTATCCTTTATCAATAGTGTCCAGGGGACCCGAGTCAACATGTCTTGCCTTATCGTGAGATTCCAAGACAGTGTGAACTATTTTCATCCATAGTAGACAGTTTTTCCCATTGAGTTTGATGGAGGGGATAGGAGATGCCTCGTTGTAGGGAATCTTGGTGTACTCCATTGTAGACGGGAACATAGTGACAGATTGATACACGTCACCGAGAAAGCTGAGGTGATAGAGAGATACACATCATAGAGATAGATGGAGTGATGGATAGATACACATCACAACCAAAAAAGGAACGGATAAATGTGTTACTGACACATTCACAACCTCCAACCGATTTTCCTAGTCACACATGGAGAAGATGTGACTAGGAGTACAATTGTCGGGTGACGAGTCCTCTGATTTAGATTTTAGACGGTCGTTGAATCACCCGAAGACCCCAAACAACTTGTGGTGGAGTCTACGACAACATTGGATATCTACCGAAGACCCAATGTAGAAGGAGATAACCCTGCAAGCCTGGTGCCTCACTCCAGATCGGCGGATGGGCTGCAGTCAGATGGCGGCCCTGCCGCTACCACCGCTACCTCTCGGCGGTGCCGCTGACACAGAGAGAAATAAAGAGGATCACTTCCGGCAAAGAGAACGAAAGAGAAAGGGAGAAGCGGTTGCGGAAGGAGAGAGATGCCCTAGATCAAGCTCTGCTCTGATACCATGTGAGAAGAGATGAGGGGGAGAGGAGACGAAACACCGAGAGATTTTTCAGCTGCAAGGAGTAGCTTTCTTGAGAGGGCAATAGCCGTCTCACTTCTTTTTATATATTAGGGTAAGATACATTTTGGTACAAAGGAGAAAATAATAGAAAAACAATAAAACAAATAATATAATGAAAATAGAACAATGAGGCAGATTGCAGATTTCCGCCGTTGTAGCAATCTCGATACCATCCACAGAATGTTGATGGTATCAACAGAATGATGTTCTGTCACTGTGATAATCTCGATACCATCGACCTCCTGTCGATGGTATCGATGGGGATACAGGTTGTTTCACATAGAGTTTATAAGAGTAGGTCCCACCAACTTGTCCCATGTTGACGTAGGGAGAGTATTGCTGAAGCCATTTTAAGAAGACAAGGTGAGATACTATTACTGGATTAGTGTTGCTGCAATGCTGATTTGGTGAATCTGATAGTGTCAAGGTCCTTGGACAGATCTACAACTCAAAACAAGATCATGGGAAAGAGTGGTTATAGTAGTGTAAACATTAAACGTGTGAAGACTCTTTTCTCCCCTAGCATTTTCCTTAGCAGAATCAACCTTATCTTGCACTTGCACCATTCTTTGCTATCACAGTGTCACCATAAGCATGTATATGGTAAGATCTATTGATAGCTCATAGAGAGTATATATGTTGCCCTTATGACAAAGATATAGGTATGCATAGTACCAATATATTGCTTATTTTGGTTTCATATTTACTTATTTTTCCTCATTTGTTTATTAGTGAAAATCATATTTTGTTGAGTTATACATTCAGTATTTTTGAAGGTGTACATATATGGTCAGTGTTTAAGGTGGTGGGTGAATAGCTCTTTATCCTTCCTTCTCATTTCTTGTTGTCTCAATTGTAGCTACTAAAACATGATAACTTGGTTTTTCATTTTAAACTAGTAATTCTATTATGTTCTTTTTACCTAGTACTCATGCCATCATGTGTGCGTATCTCTGCTTTCATAAGTTTCAGAGATGATTTTCATTTTTTTAACAGGAACTACCTCTTCTTTGTTACTCAAATTTTTTAGGGGTATATGTGAAAGGGCCTCATGGATTATCGTTCTCTTTTGAGTTACTTACCTAACTCGTCACTGAATGTGCAACACATTTGAATCTCAAAATACCACTCCAGGTCTGTTGTTCCATCTCATTGTGTTGTGTTCTTGTTGATCTCCAACATACTAACCCCCACCATGACTCAATGCTCTGGTGGGCAATCAGCTACCGTATGAACCCCCTGAATGTCTTCTAACATCATCACATCAAGATCTTTCCTCTTTAGAGTATGTGCGTTGTTATTGATAATTTTTGTCTTTTGAAATTTCATCAATATGCCTTCTCAATCTGTTGTTAGTCTTCTTTTTCCAAATCACAGTCAATGAATGTCTGTACAATGGTTTCTGGACTATAAAATCTGACAAGTCGGGTTTTCCATGCAGTGGCACTTTCTCTAATGACCAAGCTTCCACTAATCAACTTTCAAAGGAAATGAGATATTGTGGGTGATCGGCAGAAACCATCTTCTAGACCTAGTAATATGTATTTTGATATATATTTTGTCTTCTTACATCTCTTCTTCCCAACCAATGGGTTAACCCAACTGCATGAATTGACTAATTAACTTGTTGTTATAACTATAGAGACAACCTGTGAGGTTACTGCAACTGCATGTAGAGGATAAGATTATGCTATTTAGTATAAGAAAAACAAAGGGACTGAGGATGACGTGTCTGGCTTCTTTACAGTTTAGTTTGCCTTGCTAATGTGTTTTTCCATGTCACTAGGGTACCCGTGACAAGAGAAATGTACAAGGAAAAACCAAACACATGAATAGACACTAGTTAAATTAGATGCCTCCATCACATAATCAGTACAATATCAATTTCGCGGACCACCAATACTGCATGCATATGCATCTAATATTTGTGAGATAAAAATTTATATTTCACAAACAAGTAAAGGGATCCTTTTAAGAATCATTGGGTACAACTCATTGAATATGTTAGTCCTGCGTTCATGGCCTTGCACCTGATGGGTCTAGAGTTAAGTGGGGATGGATAGCTTTGTTGTAACAGACACTTAATGAGTGATATATGAGTTTGAAGTACTCCTCAACACACATGTACACTTCGAACAGATGGTCAAGGAAAGCAGATTCCAAAATCTAAGACCAAGAACTAAAGAGGCAAAATTATATATATTCCCTATAGGACAACTATTGGCGTTTGACCGAGACAAAGCAACAAGAAATACACAGGCCAATAAAAGTATTTAAAGGCGAGGCCTGCATTAATATACGAAGCATTGGAGTATTCTTAGGATCTTGATATTGTAAATGAGGATTTGGATTTTCTTCCATCACTGAGAACGTTGTGCACCTATACACATACCATGAAAATATGCACTTATGCAGTCTCACATATGATATTAATTTCCAGTGAACTCATATGGTATTAGCTAATACAAACCATAGTTACGTTGTGTTATGGCTATATATATTCTTTTATGTTCATTATGTCCTTGTATTAAACTATTTTGTTTATCTTAATTCTATTCAATTCATGAAGGCTGCTTATATAGTTTATTTTTGTTTTTGTTAACCACAGGTGGTGTTGTGAGGTCGTGATACTATTGATGATCTTATTGCAGTCAATTTTAACAAGGAGCTAAAAGCATCGTCTCCAGATTTTCCTATTGGTGACTTGTTGCAGTTAATTAAAATAGGAAACGAAAAGCTTCGTCTCTGCTCATACATTGATGTGGATGTATGTAATGTGCGGAGCGCTATCATTCAGTTCTACAATTTTGTTTGCGTATGTATGATTCATAAAGACAAATCAACAAAAAGAAAACAAGAGTATTATATGTCGGTAGTGTCTCTTACATCAACTAGCTAGTGAACTGTGATTACGGATATATACATGAAATATTGTATGTGTATTTTGTTTAAGGGGAAAAGGGTTATTTCCTGCCCTGTGTGTATCGACATTTTGTTTAATGCAATAAAATGAAAATTTTGGATGTTTATTGCAGCAAATTTATTGAATCGTCTCACAAAAGGCAAAATATCAGTGACTCTTGATGATGAATGTAATATAGAGATTAACATTTATACAAAATAATTTCCGGTAGGAGTTTAATTAACAATATTGTAAATTTATTAAGTTGTTGTAATTGATAGTTACGGGGGAATCACACTGTTGTTACTACCACCAACGACAAAAAATTTTCATCATCATTATAACTATTAGTGATAGAATGTATTAGTTGTTGTTGTTGTTATTCACGATGGACCGAAATTAGTTGACGTTAAAGGTATTTATGGCAAGACTAATAGCGGAAACATGCGATGACTTTTTTTTAGCTATTATTAGTAATAACGTCGACCTTTATCTCAATTACGGCAAACTTTTTCTTCCGTTGTTATTAGTTTTTCTTGTAGGGAGGGTTCCCACATCATATTACCAGGTTCTAATGGAGTTAACTAAAATTATCCCATTATATCAAGGTGTCATCATCATTTTATTGAGCTAATTGTTAGAACATGTTCAACATTAACATGTGTCTTTTAGGTAGGTGTTAGCTATAGTTAACCCACTTTGTCCATATAGATCATATCAAGGTGTCATAAACGTTATGTTGTGCTAACTGTAAAACCATACTTTTTATCTTTATTAAGCACTAAGATTAACATCTCAAGTAACATGTTTCATTCATATTATCTTATTTCATTGCTCATAATCAATTACAACATTTACTAGTGATTTCATCACAAGATTAACCAACATTATCACATTATCATCATTATTAAAGCATATGGTTAACCATTTATTATGCGTTGATATCTATTAAACCTTCTTAGGTTTCCATCGTATCATATCCATGTATCATATCTCAAGATCAGATTACATCCTTATATATATTATATCATGGTTGTGCTAACCAAACTTATGTCAGTGGCTAATCAAACATATATCAAAACTTTATCTAGTCCAACTGAGGTTCTCCTAACCCATATCATGAGGATAGCGTCTTGTCCAGTCTCTCTGAGCTAACTCTACTCAATGAGTATCTCATATGCACATACTATATCTTCCCTCTCGGTCTAGGGTTCTCAGGTATACCTCATTGGCACTAGAGATAGACTTACAAGCTCTAGCCACATTAGCACAAACCAAAACAGGCTACAACATCCTCTTCATAGATCTTTACCCATGAAACATGCTTACCCAAAACTCTCTTATACATACACCACTAGAGTCCTACATGGAACCACCAACCCGAGTATGAGGCTGTCTGGAAACTAACAAAGTTGCCTCCTCCAAGGTCTTGTGACTCTCTCTCCCTCACCCAGATGGTAGGTTCTCATATCCATGTTCACATATGCACATATATAACTAGCCTCTCTCTATGTCTAGGGTTTGGTCCTCCCAAGGACATCAAGGGTTCAACAAGACTATAAGAATCATGCATAAAGCAACTCATCTCAATCACTCATGAGTAGTCTAGTTTAGGACATATCGTATCACATATATCATAATTCTCATATCTTGGGGTTTAGGTTCTCTGACCTTCTCCCCTGGGTCTCACTCTCTCTGGATTTAACCCTATAACTAGTCCCAACACTAGAGGTCCTCCTTTGTAAAAGAGCTTGAGGCTCATGCTGACTCACAACCTTGTCCTAACTTAACATATCTTATCTCATAAAAGTCTAGTTTCTTGCGTCATCAAAACTCATCTCAAATACTCAAAACTGAACTTAAGTCCTCAAAGACAAATGTAAATCATCATAGCCATCTTATATCATCTATATAAGACATACATCATATAATCAAAACTTATCCATCTATTCCATCTATCATATATACCAACAAGGCTCTAGACATCTAATCTTGAACTACTCTCTCTTCTAGACTGATGTCATTCACTTTCACTTAGGTTTCATGATCACCTCCAACTCGTACATGTGTGGGGACACATTTTTATAATACATATATTTAATAAAATATTATATAGTTTTTCTCCGATAAAACAAGCGTCAGAGAAAACTATTGAGGTTCGATCCGATTGGAATCAAAAACCAAATATTGAAAACGAGTGTCCCACACATAGTAGAGAGTTCAGTGTCATGAAAACTAAGGAATAGGGTGAGAACATGGTGTAGCCTAGTGTAGCTACTCTAGACAACGAGTGCCATCTGTCTAGAGTTTCTCTTCCCTTGATGCACATCATTTCTAAATAGTACAACGTCCCATACCACTACACTACAAGGAAAGAACGACATCTAAGGACTTGCTACTCAACAAGCACCAGTCTAGACCTAGTTCTCAGACATCTAGGTGCTAACCTAGAGGCTAGTTCAGATCTAGTATCTAAAAGACAACTAATCTAACCCTAAAGATGATTAAGGTTCAAGGTTTTCTTTAGTTTGAGTTGCATAATGAGAAAATGTCAGGCTTTGCTATTGTTCATGCTCTGATACCACCTGTGACATCCCCAGATTTTCTAAAACTTAATCTGATGTGTGACGTCCAAATTGAAACCCTCACCTCAGCGAGAATCCCAATTTAAACACCACACACTAGGCTAAGAAGAAGAAAATCAGAGGAAGTCAAAAGAAAACACAATACAATAGCACATGCACATGAACAATAATAAAACCATACACACATGTTCACCATTCAACACATAATTACAAAATGAATTGTTACAACATTTGATATTACACATTGAATAGCAAACTTCCACATATACATGTACTACCACTAAACTACAGGATCTTAAGACAATAGGTCCACCTGTACATCAGCTCACCACACAACTCTCAACTATCCTAGATCTTCAAGAGCATAACCACAACCTAAACAAAAGATTACATGTGGTACACATCAGCACAATATTCAAGAATATTGTACTGAGTAAGCCTACGTGTCTTTTATATACCTCTCATCATATCTTGGCAATAAGATAAAACTAATATACTTGGCAGTAACAGGAGAATATAAGAAAAGTGTATACTTGCACAAAGATATTCATTAGCAAAAGAGAACACATATTTTAAGCACATTTTCCATTATATATATCCATGCATTTGCCACCTGAGGGAATAATGCATCATCTCTGCTACCAAAGAGAATGAGATTTAAGGCCTTATGATCTACTACCAAAGAGTTAGATCATTATACAATGTGATCTGCTACCAAAGAGAATGATCACTTTCCAGCACTATACTACAAACGAGAATTAGTGCTTTCATATAATGGAACATATATATTATGTTTGATGTGTTCATAACCATAAGTATGGAAAGTTCAAGCAATGTAGCATAGAAGAATAATCATTTCAACCAATACCATATGCCAAGTATTTACTACCATATAACACAAGCATATTGTACAATAAGCCAAGTAAGAGGTAATGGCGTACCTTCCAAAGAGATATCCTTATCACATATTCCTCATGTCATCTACATCTTGGTCAACCCTGATTAAAATAAGATCATATATGCCATCAGGTCCTCATCATCTTACATCTCATCTTAACCCTAGTCGTGTTCATATTAGGGTTTGCTTATCTCATTAGGATATTCCCATCATTACTTGCATTACTGTCTTATATTTATCTTACTGATGTCATTTTCCAGATTATGATTCATCAACTGGATATGCTCATGTGTCACATTATTATGTGAACATATTTAACATTATGTCACTTTCATTAACCATATTAGGGTTACATCTCATGTATTAAGGTTTCTCTTCATATAACATGAATTTTGTGCATATGAATGATCTCAGATTTATATATTATCTTCCAGTTATAGATCTGAGGGTTTTCTATAAATATCATCATTTATTGATCATGTATGCATTAATTACATTATCTTTAGTGTTATTAGCCGTAATTAGCCATATTAATCAAATTATATGCTTTCATGCATCAACATGACTATATCTGACATCATATGCACTATAAACATGATTATAGACTTACTAACATTTTATCATGATTTTAGGCCATTGTTTGATATTTATTATCCATCAAATGTGCATTTCACAACTTATAAGATACAACTGATATTAGTGCATAAAAAGATTGATATTATGCATTTCCTGTGTTCTATGCATTTTTATGAGAATTTTGGTATATTATATGTATTTTTCTGACAAACGAGCTATTTTCTATGATTTATACAAGATTCGGATATTTCTCGGAATTTCTGAGGGTATTTACCTTTTGCAGCCACTCAGGACCCGCCATGTGGCCCTGAGGAGGGGTGACTTGCTCATTGATGATGGCCTCAAGTGAGTAGTCGGTCCAGAGAGTAAATTGGCTGGTTCACTCTTTGATTGTATGATTTGTGGCTGGTCCAACTAAACCGCCCCGCTCTCCTTCTTGTGATCTCGCCCGACGCGTTTGCGTGACTTGGGTGTTGCCGCATGGTCCTCCTCAAGGATTTGTTCTTCTGGGAAGGAGCCTATGCCATGGCCACGGCTCTTCACTGTCAGGAACTCGGTCGTTGCGGGCTCGTCCTTCTCCTTTCCAGCTTCTCGAGCTCAGGGCCAAGGCCCTCATCGTCTCTTGGAAACCAGTCGCTGTCGTGGAAGACTTGATCTGGCAAGGAAGAGGTTGTGATTTCCTCCTCCTAACCACCATTTGTCTTCTGCCATTGGATGTGATGCTGTCTTGCAGACCTCTTCGACTTGATCTCCTACCCGTCACCGCTTCAGGGATCTTAGTGTTGGTGCTTGGCTTCGCTTGTCTGTCGCTCCTTGCTGGGCGTGAGCGCCTAGCCGGAAGAACATCGAGCAAACCTGCCACCTCTGGGTCACCATCTCGCAATCAACACATTGCCAGCTTGTCCAACGCCCACCAACCTCCTTTTGCTTGAGTCCATCTCTATCAGCCTCCATGCTAGCACCTCCGCTGTGGTTGCTTCCTACCTCCAGGCCGTTGCTGCTATGGCGTCTCCTCCTCGACACCAGCCTATGTGAGGTTGTCGCGGACAAAAGAGTGCTTCAGTTGACCTGTTGTGCTATCTGAGTAGCGGCGTCCGGTCTCCTCAGTCTGCTCGTTGTTGTTGTGCAGCTCACCTCTGACGGGCTGGCTATAGAGGGATCGAGGAAACGTGGGGAAGTTCTAAGGGTCTTTCCATTTCTTTGTATATGACAGGAGCGAAAGGTCTTGAGCGATCTTTATCAACCATCCGGTTAGTTTCCATCCTTCAAGCCACGTTCAAGACGTGGGACGAGGTGAGGTTTTCCCTGTGACTGGTACCCCACTATCCCTCATCCATAGGTCCAAAACAGGGATCCAAATATACTTTGCGGCACATACAACTAGTGCATTTGACATGAGACCGAGTCTATTGAATATAGACTTCATCATTTCAACCACATGTTACCCCCTTGTAGAAACACCAATCCATTATAAAATTCTACCATAGCATAACACGGCACAAGCTACACCCTACTAAAACTTGGTGTCACAACTCATTTGTTTGATCAGTCAATTCAATACTTCAATGAGTCATATTCTAAGGGGCATAATATGACCAACACCAATTGGATTCCAAACTACACCAAACTCATTTCTATGCATATAAATCTAAAACTCCATTCTGGTCTCAAATATATGAACTCACATATCCAACTGAGTCAAAATCTCTAAAAGTCGAGTCCATAACATCCTACATACCTTAATGGAAATTCCGTCCTCGAATTTAAGTTAAAGTTCAGTCTTTCACAGTCACCAAAAAGCACTAGTTCAAACCTAGATCATGCTTCTCATGGGTACCCAAACCCCATGTATGTCAACCCATGTACATACCTACATGGTCAGCTATGATATTCAACTCATCCTGTCATCTCTTCCTTGAACTCTACTTAGGGTTAGGGTTAGCATCATCCTCAAAGGATGCAACAGGTCTCTACCTCTTCCTGGAGGCCTCTACCTCCAAGTCTAACTCTCTCCTCATCCTCCTACAATAAGGTCTAGCCTCAGATCTCTCCTGAGGGCACAAATACACATGTTGTGCAACCTTAAGTATGTACTAATATTTAGTTTACACTTAAACTATTAAACTTATGTCCATGACATCTTGTTTACATGCTTTTCATTATTTGTGGAGGATTCCTTAATCCTTATTACTCTTATCCCAAACACAAGAGGGGTGTAGAGAGAGAGAAACCCGAAGCTCTTAGGATCCTATATGAATTAGGGTTGAGAAGGGAAGAAGATAGATTAGAGAGTCCTAGAGGTATCTTTCTTTGAGTCAAATCCTTAGACTTTGGCCAATCAGTCACACCGCATCCAGGAGTCCTCATGACCAACTAGCGGGGCAGAGGAAAATATTTCCAGCCCCAGAACCGTGATCCTTTTCTAGACACCTTTGTCTTTGGAAAATCTTTTAATAACTCCCTTGGGTTCTAAAGAGTTTGTAAAATTTAATAATTATTAGAGATTAAATGGAAAACCATCGCTCTGATACCAATTGTAATGACTTACACTTTTGAGTATCTAAAAGATCTTAAATTCATGAATCGTCACTCATAAATTTCAGGATCAATCGTTTTGCAAATAATAAAAAACAATTAATAAATTCTACGAAAGACTAAATTGAAAAGATGGAATAAAAATTAACTTTTGCATACCTTTTCAAAATAGGATCTAAGACTTCTATCCATAGATTAAATCTATCTATCTAATCCTCCTTTGGATTACTTACTTTATCTTCACAGATTCCAGTTTACTGTTTGTCCTTTTCAGATAATACCTAAAACGCCAACAAACAAAACATCAGTCAGCATAAATAAATATGCTAGTATGTGGGGACAAACAGAACCATGCACATAATTTCTAACAACATAACCACAACAAATAGTTGTTAACAATGCAAGATTACAATTTTAGTATGACTCCTCAAACACTTTTACCACCTCTGGGATACCCTCTCTAGGGTTAAGTCCTTGCAAGTGACTTTAAGACTACCTTCTCCATCCTGATCTTGGTACCTGGGGTCACCACTCTAGGTTCCATGTGGTCTTCCCTATGGGGCTTGACTCACTTTCACCTTCCCTCCAGGGCTTGGTCCATTATCTTACATCCAGAGGGGTATGTAGGTTTGAGCGAGTCACACTTATACTTAAAGTTTTATACACATAGTCACTTTAAAGATTGTAGTAATGAAACATCCAAGTAGTTTAATGCAGTGCAATCGATATAGCATTGAGATATGCCGGGAAACTAAAGCGTGTACTCATAAATAACCCAATACCTGATTTGTAGATGTCACAAGTATTAAGCAATTCCAACCAAGAAAGCAATCCAAGCAAGCAATTCAACAATCATAGAATTCCTAAAAAAGCATATGTAACCTATTTACTATGCACTCTATTAAGAATCTACTTAATTGACTTGGATTCACTTTCTAGGGTTTCTAGTCCGAATTAGGATTTCATTAGAATTCCTTTAGATCTATTTACAACTCTCCTCTTTTATATCCACAAAACCCTAAAGCTGCAATCTTAGGTTTAAAACCCTAATTATTCACATATTCATATTAGAGTATTTTTATCATCGATTAGGTTTAGGATTAACCTATTATCTCTTTCATGCAAAAGATCTCAAATTATATCTCATTAAAACCCATTAACACCCAGATTGGGGTTTCTTAGCCCATTAATGCATATTAACATACCAAAACACTGAAACAAGCTATTCAGCCCATGTATTATCTACTTAGATATTCAAAACATCTTTTTTATCAACAATAGGTTAACATGCTCATAGATTATCCATATTAATCATCTCTATACCATAGAATCATCAAGTTAAGGTTTTTCTCATATTAAAACATTAAATTTAACTAATTTTCGAATTTAGATCAGATTCAGGCTCTAAATCTATTTTTATTGCATTCCTTACATTTTTTATCAATTTTCATATATTACATTGTTTCATCCGAGCTACTAATAAAAAGATAGGATTTTTGCAAAATTATTACCTTTGGGCCAGTGATAGAGCGCCATGTGTCCCTTTTCCTTATTTTCTTTTTTGGTTATCATTTACTTGGTTAACAGATCCTCTCCCCAAATCTGGCTCCTGTCTGACTCAGCTGACCCACTCTACACTCCCATCATCTCCTTCGTGAGACCACCTGCAAAGGCAGGAGCCCGCATACGCTCCAACCCCTTGACACCAGATCTCCTCCCGGCGAGCAACGCCCCTTTAGTCGCCCACATGCCTTCGGCCACAAACCACCAGTGTCACCCACCAACACATATCCTAAGGTGTGGTCCTCCCCTCTAGAGAGACACCAAGGACAAGGCTTACTTCCCCTATTCTGCCTCTAAAATAGGGCTCATCGGGAGGTGAGTACCTCGTTCCCAAGGGTAGTTTGCAGGTTCAACTTCCTCTCTGCAAAACAAAGGGGATACAATCCTCTAGTTTTGGGAAGCATATGCCTTATATAGGCCTCGTCCTTGAGAATATGAGATACCCTATTCATGCTTGAAAGTCCTGTACAAACAGGAATATTGGGGAAATCCCAATTTCACACAAAAATATGGGAAACTAAGGATCTTCTGGTCCGGTTTATTCCCCCGAAACCAATGGAGAAACTTCTAGATTCACACAAGGATTGTCCATACAGGAAACTAATTGTGAAACCTCCTTCTACTATTCCTATTTCCCAATCTAACTCAGAAAGAAGCTACCGTTGGATCCTTGATCCAACGGCTATCAAGCCTCGTATTAGAACATAAATTGTGACATTTAATGTTATCCTTTACACTTTAGGAAAATTATAAAATTCATATCTCCCAAAACGTTTATCCTTTTAATCTCAAATTTTAGAGGAAAGTCCGTAATGACTAAAACTACTTGTGTGACAAGTTTGGGACTCAAAACCGAAAGTATTAGGGACTTTTCTTCATATGCAAGTTATCTCTTAAAAAGGCATACTTTAAGCATATTTTCTCTCTCTTAATCTTTCATATTCGTTATTTTGATTCCTTTTACTATTAGAAACCATGTGGACTTGAAATATTATCCATGATTATTCCATTATCCACATTTCCACATATTTCTCCTATTTTCATCATTATGTCAAATTTCCTTCTTAATATTGCATTATTTGATTTCTTCTTTTCCTTTTAATCATATTGGACTCATTAATATATTATGATCCACGAAATCACATGAAAAAAGGAAATATTACAAAGGGAATCCATTCAATACATATAATTAACACAATTCCCATAATCATACATTTATTGGGGAAATTGCATTTCCACCCAAAAGAACCCAAAAATTGGGGTTGTAACATGTCATCATTCAAAGTTTGATATAACTTGTATGACATGACTGGAACACTCAGTTCCTCCTATTAATAAATTCTATTTGTAGGTTGGTTAGTATATAGGACATAACTCTAAACTCATCATGGTCATGTGAATTATGTCATCCAATCTAACTCTTATGCATTGATATTTGATCATTGGCTTACCTTAAAGGAAAACAATATCACATATCTATTGACCAACAAACCATCCATCTTTGATAGTGGTTTTGCCCAGATATCATTGAACCATACACAACATTATAAAATCACTTTTTTTTTCAAACAACATTTAGAGGGTCATCATCAACTCTTTTTCTCTCTCTAAGGGAGAGAAACACTTGGAATGTTCATTAAATAAACATCTCCAACCTTCACACATTTCTCATACTGTTGATACATCTTGGATACTAAGATTCATTACCTTGGAATCCACCTCTTGTGCTATGAGGAACTCACATCCTTATCTCATCCACTCTTACCAACATAACAAATATCAAGAAATATAAGAGGAGTCTTCCTAATTATTGGAAGGCTCAAAAGCAAAATAATCACAAACTTTATGATCTTGGAACCATAGTCTAAACAACCTTATGCTATAATAAGCTATCCACCTTCATGTTTACAATGAATCCACACATACCAAGTGGAAATGATCCACTTGAAAGATGTACCCTAGAAAGTAAAGACACAAAGGGAAACACACTTCCCACATCACATCAACATTGTTCAAGGGCCACTAGAAAAAAGGTAACCAATTCTATTTTCATTATGCAAGTTACATCTTCTTATGTATCATTTTAACCTGTTCATTTTGGGTTCCTTGCCATTAGCATAGGAATCATCATAATTAACATATCTCATTACTCCTTCCTTGATGACTATTTATCACACTTGAGTATGTTCTCTTATTTTATTATGTTTTTTAACCACTTATCAACAGGTTAATCATCATATTCAACATTTTGTTCATTAAACATGGAACATATGCCTTAATTTTTTTCACATGCTATGCTAATTTTACATTAACACTTTCTTACACACATAGGTTGGTCTGAGATTAACTCAGGTTCCACCTTATTCCTTTGTCATTGTTCTCATTCATCTTCTCATTTTATACTTATCATTGGAGTTCTCTCCATATTAAGTGGATTTCATACATTGAATCACTTTATAAGCATAGACTTACCTATCTTTTACTTTATTCTCTTCTTGAATCACATATTCAAGAACTCCTCTTTTGTTTATTTATATTTAGATTTAGATTTCTTGGTGTTGTATCTTTCTCTTATAGTTACCAAACATTCATGTTTTGATAGATAATGATGCAATTCTCATCTTCTTTAAGGTAGGATTGAGATATTCACATCATGATTTCTTATTCATTATGCTCTTTAGATTATCTCAAAATGACTACTTGATCAGAGTAATTAGAAAGATAACAATCTAAGAGTTCCACACTTACCTTTTCTTCAATAATTGAATATCTAGCCAGGGCACCCAAATACTGAGATTAGGCAGTATGCACCATATTGTTATGTTATATTCTTGATTTTGACATCATCCTAGTCCTACATCCTAGTGTCCCTGTAGACTCAGTGAACCTAAATCTCTGATACCAACTTGTGAGAACCCATTACACTAAATGATATTACTCAAAACATAAAACACAATCAATCACTAATTAATCACATACCCAAAAATATGGGTAAATTAAAACCGATTACAATGTCAGCACCCGCTCAGAAACATTTGCATAAGAGCCCAACATATTTCTTATATGCATACTATGCCAAAAATTTGATACAAATTGTTCTATCATCTTAGCCACCACATATATACACATGAGAATAATATTTGTATATGCCACACAAACATGCATTAATATGCTAACAAAAGTATGATTCATTTGAAACACCATATACAAACTTTTTCTTGCCCGGACCTGAGAGTACAGGGACGACACTAGGACACACTAGACATCTAATAAACTTTCTCAAACATTCATTACTATAGCTCCTCTTTGTTTCCACATGTTTGTTTTTGTCACTTCGGATTACCTAAAAAATGTGGCAAACCACAAGGGTGAGACCCATGTCCCAGCAAGAGATATGACCTCCAACAATGCTTATTGATTACAACATTTTAGGTAATGAGACAGTTTAAGAAGTGTAATCATATATAACAAATAGGCTCATCAACACTGATGATTAACAAAATACATAAAGGAGTTGATAACAATTATCATCATCAAGAAGATTATCATCATTTTCCTTATTAACCATATAAGAGATTCAATAGCATATGCATAACTAGCATAAGAAAGTCTAGTAGCATATTATCTCTATTAACATGAATAAGTCTAGCATCATAAGCATATCTAACAACATTAGCATGTCTAATAGTTTGAACAGATCAATATCATAAGTAGAGCTATCATGATAAGCACGAGTATTTGCATAAGAATGATTAGCAATATAGGCATTTCTAATTATAGAGGCAGGTCTAGCATGCTAAACATACCTAACAATATGATATAGCGAGCATCCTAATTATAATCAGTAGTAGTAGTATAGATATCAACATAAGCATGACTATTGTATGTACACATTTACAATCTTATGCATATCCACAACATAAGTATAATTACTATCTCTTAATTGCACTAAGAATCAACTTTATGTAAAGAGAACAAACAAGGGTTATCATCCAATGTGAAGCATCGTGTATAACCCTAAACAGATATGCTATATGGCTATATTGCATCTTTTATTATGCCAGGAGGAATTTAAGGATACCACTCAAAATCCAACTGACCACTGCTAAGTCGAAATCAGTGCCATACAAGATCTTGGAAGAGCCAGACTCCTAAGTTCGTCTCCACCCCCGGTCAGTATGGGTCTTCCATAGAGACACATAAGGTCAAGCTGCTAACTGCATAGCCTGTCCTTGGTACAGGTCACGACACTAGTGAAATAAGGTCGGTACGCATAACCTACCATCTGAGGTACAACTGTCATTATCCTCCAATCTTATCACATATATAATCACCGAGACATGACCACAACCGTTCTCAATCACATCAGATGTATGAGGCATGAACATAGCCAGCCTCCACAATCTGCATTGTGGATGACAAGGATATATCTGCAACTTTCCACCCCCACATACTCAATAGTATGCACTCTGAGTTTCCCATAGGAATACTCATTTCACCATCTAGAAAATTATGACACTCAGATGGATCTATGGCATAGGGCACTACATGATTAGATTTTTACTTGATTTGTTATGCCAATTGAGTGAATGAAGGTTGCATCAAACAAGTGGACATATAAACCCTAATTCACTTCTAACAAGCACATAAATATCACAACTTCAAAAGATATAAACATGTGAAAGATAATTTCTCATCTCATCATCACATGGTACTATTCACTTGCCATTCATGAGACCACACTAGTCATCATACTATCACAAGATATAAACTCTTTTCACAATATCACAGGGTATCAACCCTTATGAACGCAAGAGGATAACATCTCATTCAGGGGTCGACCATGTCCAAAGGTCAGTAAGACCATCATACTATCACAGGATATAAATTATTTTTACAATATCACAGGGCATCAACCCTTATCAACACAAGAGGATTACACCTCATTTAGGGCTCAACCATGCCCAAAGGTCATTAAGACCATCATACCATTCCTTGCAAGATCATCATTGTCTTTTCATGCCTTATAATAAGGGTCAACAACAACACTTGCTTATAATACACCTGATCAACACAATACTGCATTAATGAGCTAGGAGATATTCATAAACAATCATAGCAGGGTTATATTAACATTAAGAACATTCCTTTATTACATCAACATGCAAGGAATCTAGATATTATTAACACTCATCATATTCATAATGCACTTGTTTAGCATAAGGAAGTATCAACCATGTGTCTATGATAACCACCAATTAGCACATTAAGGTTATGATCATGTTAAGGAGGTTATTTCACCATCAAGCCATCATATAAGAAGGTTAAACATGAATACTCATCTTTATCTATTTGCATTAGAGTTATGTTCAACAAGATAAATTATATTAATGTTATTAATCAACACTTATACCCAAATTCTAACTCATGACATTCCCATTGGATCATGAATATGTAAGGTGAAGCATCACCATCACATTCCATACTATTCTCAAGCATGAACCCACTCATAATTCAAGGTGTAGCCATCAGGTTATAGCATACTTGGGTTTCAACAATAATAAGAGAGTACTCTATGATTGTATTAATCATTCAAGGACTATTCATACCCAATCATCATCATTTAGTTATATTAAAGCTAGGTATAACAAACTATAACTTGTTAGGGTTACATATCAACACAATATGGCTATCATCCCTTCTATTGAATTGACTGAATAGGTAAAACTACCTTATTAAGGGTAACCCTCCATTTGTTCCATCATCATTGAACCCATATCACTATACCACAATGTCACCCATAACTATTGGATGTTTAAAAGGTAAGACCATTGGTTGTTTACATAAGTAAACACCTTGGATAAACCACCTATTAATTCCTTGATTTGTTCTATAGAAAGAATCACCATCTAACCATAGACATCCCTTGATCAATAACAAAACAATTTCCATTAAGAGTTAGGTAAACCCACAATCGACTGTTCATTTAAAACAAGCCATCCATTGTCAACAAGATCCTTAAGTTGATCATATAAAAGAAACCATTTAAATCCCATTATTAGGAACAACATATTAAATTAGCCATAATTCCACTTTATTGGAGGAAGAAGCATTAGATCTTGACCATTGGGTCAAGTTCATATGTTAAAACCATCAATTACAGTACAAGTTCGACCATTGCATCAAGTGACCCAAAAACCATTGGTCTAAGGCTTAATTGATGCTACAACTAAAATTCTTGACTCACCATAGGTTGTGGAGACCTGATCCGCCATCATTAGTGACCATTAAGTCACCATAGGTTGTTAGATCAACAATATATTCATTAATCAACATCAAATATTAATCGAATCTCATCATTGATTGATAACATCAGTAGAGTACTTAATGGTTGATCATTAACCTAATAAATTGATACAAAACCTAACCTAAGGGGGTGACCATAGGTTTTCACCATCATCTGACACCTTTCATCCTGACCATCTGTTGTCATGATGATAACACCATAGGGTTTTGTAATGGTACCATCATCGGGTCATGGGTTTATAGAAGAAATCAACTTTAAACCCTAAAATTGATCATTGGTTGATAGGTGCTTAGCACCATAGGTTGTCAATCCAACCTGATCCAAGTCATATTATACCATAGGAATAATGTGCACATGATCAGAGGTTCATCTAGAACAGAAATCAGAATAGGGAACATTATAAAAATTGAAATCCAAGTCAAGCATAGCTTTTTAGTGCATGGATCATCATTTTCAAGTAAGAACGTGAGCTCACAAGCTTATGGTAAGAAATAAACGTGGAGAAAATTATAAAACTTGCCTCTAATGAGAAGATGAAATCTCAAACAAAATAAAAATCTATAAGATAGGGTAGGAAATCTAATCATAAGTTGTAAACTTGTCCATCTAGCACCTTTCTTCATCAAATGAATAAACCCTAAGCATAAGGAGCAAGAAAGGTAGGGTTTTAGAGCTTTAGAGAAATTTCTATCATGGAAAAGTAAGGTTATGAACTGGAGGAAGGTAGTAGAAAGGATTAAAAAAGAAATTAACCAAGGAAAGAAAGGGATTCTTACTCTTTTAGGTCAAGATAACTAGAAGGAAGCCTTTCAAACCCTAAAAGGAAGTCAATTGCTACCCAAGATTCTTTTTCCAAAAAGGTCCCCTCTTTCTTTCTTCCTTGGACTGGAAATTCGCAGTAGAATAGAGGGATGACTATGTTTGTAGAAGGAGGGAAGTTTTGGAGAGCAAATGGCTCATTTTGGTGCTTAGGTATGAACATATGAAGCTTTAAGATAAAGAAAAAGAAAAAGTTGAAGTTCTAATATCTTTCCAAGTGTCCATAGCCTTAAACTATTAAGAATATACAAGCACACACACAAGAAGCCCCACCCAACATCCATAGAGTCATGCTTATACCTTGTTTCTTGAATTTCCAAGCAAAACAAATAACTCATTAGTTGATAGCTACTAAAGGTAGGTCATCCATGTTGGGGTGAACCCTAAAATACCCTTGTAGAAAACACCTTCAAACAAAGGATTAAATAGGTTCCCCATGGATCAACAAGATCAATAATGATGATAGAATATCAAAGGAACATAATTCAAGTGATAAATTGCAAATAAAACCTCTAAATTGGGTAAATTGCAGAAAAGTCCAAAATGTGCATAAAATTGCATAACTTACTCAAACAGTGTCCAAATTGGACCAAATTTGAAACTTGAGCTTGACTTATGATTGAAAATCATATCATAAGGTTATATTAGGGTTATAAGAATTAAATTAAGATAATTAAGCTTATTCAACTCATTAAGCAAGTTTAGGGGCTTTACAATTATGCTCCTGAATTCCAAAAAAATATTCACATGCTATTGAGTTATTGGTTCTGGTCACTCAAGGTGAAATTTATTCTAGTCAATTAATTGAAATCCATTTTATATTATTTAAGATTTTCACCACATGTTTTTATGCATGAGGTATTGCACAAGTTGTTATTCCAATGATAAGCTTTGCTTATCCTTTCTAGGGTCTTAGTCTTATCCCACACCAATATTTGAAGGTCCTACTAGTATTCCCTATCAAAAATTTATTCATATATAAATGTTTCATTAGAGAATATAAGGTTCACATCATCAGTAAAAGATCACCACTTTGAAGGAGTAGGTTGGATTAATACTATATATATTGGAGGAATGATTATGCCAAACCAAAGTCTCTCATTTACTGAGGCTCAAGACTTCTCAGTCTTATACCCTCCAACTCTAGGACTTAAATAGAGAGAAATATATCTATTCCAAATAAAGATAGCATATGGTTTAATCTGGTCCTCAAATCACATCATATACCCCACTCAAATCATATGTATTAATATATGTTCAAGTACACATGTATTGAATGGAATAGTCACATTATCATCAAGGATATTTCTACAAGGTAGTTTCACTGATTATCTCATTTAAACCATGTTATTGGTCCTACAAGGGGTTTAACTAGTACTATTTGAGGCTAACACACTATTGAATAAAGGTTTTATATATGATATCATCACTCATTATTTTTCTAGTTACATATATAAAAAAATTAGGTTAGAACCAATACTATCCTATGTGTGCTCCGACACCCTTATTTATTGCCTTGTCATACCACCTAATTATCATTATCAATTAGGTCATACTCATGCACATGAACCATCATCTATCTATATACATAAGATGTCGAGGTGATACATATATATATATATATATCATCTAATCATTAAACTAATGACTTAAGTATTTTCCTCAAGTCAAACTTGATATTTTTATGTCATATATGACTTGTGTGTATTAAATATGGATGCCCCACCTCTAGAACCTACACCAAGATAAAGTAAATATTTGGTTGTAATTGATATATAACGGAGTTATATATAGAGGTACAAAGTTAATTCCATTTAGCATGTACATATGGTGAATCCAAATATCATCTTATAAATCTATAAGCAAATTAATTCAATCTAAATGAGTGACTCTTCATACATGTAATTTTTTTTCTAATTTCAACAATTGCTAAAAAAATACTAAAGCAAGGAGAAGTTTTCTCTCAGGGCCCTGAAATTATATGTGCATAGATCCCCATAGGTTTTTTTCATGAGTTATATTCTAGGTAATCTTTTACATCCTTGTTCACTCTTACTAGGACCTGCTAGTGTCAGGGGACTACTAGCTCTTTATATTATCTAAAATCACATACCTAGTTTACGAATTCAACACTTTTATCTATTAATAGAAATTGTTATTTTATAAGTCATTTCATTCTTCATATATTTCCTATATATCATTGTCCTTTAGCAAATCCTTTAGGGTCTCCAGGAGTGTTGTTAACAATGGAATTATTTTTTTCCTAACCATTTGGGTCTCATGTACCTCTATAATTTCCCTACTTGACCCCATGGTTTACTCTTGGATCTACTCTAAATAGGGATATTTGAGGAGTCATAAATTTTATTTTGTATCTATCATCATTATTTTTTTTATTTCTTAAGTAGGATATTCTTTCCTTTTCATGAATTCTATGTCTCATGGACTTACCCTATAAAGGAAAAGTTCTACAAAATACATTTACTATTGCATCATTCTAATTATTATATCAATTCTCAATTTCAAATTTATCTAAGAGTTGCATCAATAAAAGATTCTCATATATATATATACATATGTTGAAATAACTTATTTAAATAAAAGATCAAAAATTTAATATATATCTAATTTTACTAGGTAGTTTTAAGGACCTTACACTACTCAAACACCACCTCCATATTATCAAATCATGTCTTATCTCTTTTTATAGGGTTACATCCTTATAGGACATCTAGAGTTACCTTGATATAAAAAAAACAAGGTGATTCAACTCCTCTTCCTAGGTAAAGCCTATGGTATTCTTTAATTTTCATAGATATTAATATGTTAGGAAGTTAAGCCACATATTGTGTCCCCATAGACATCAAATCATATTTCCTCTTGAAGGTGTAATCCTATAAGGATATGCACCCAAATTATTCAAACAACCATTCCTAAAAAACAGATCTCTTGTAATTTTTGTAATTGCATCCATGAAAACTATCAATATAGAGTATGATGTGTAGTTCAAACTTAATTGGATTTTTAGAATGATTGTTCTTGGTGTGAACCACATAACAAAGAGCTTCATCATAATCTATCATAGATTCATCCATATAGACTTTAATGATCAAACACATGCTTGAATTGTCACCATTGGTCATGCCAGGCTTTTTCCTAGATTGACCTTTGTTGAGGCTCTAGTCATCCATTGTGTAGTCATCATTTAACTCATCCACATGTTATTTCACCACTCTAGAGGATAACTAGGTCATTCCCATACATAAATCCTATAAACTAGTACTCCAAGTAATTGGGATAAATATGATTATTAAAGTGGTAAATGCAATTAGGATCCTTTTGAAATTTTAGGAAAGTTTTAATGAAATATTATCCTTCTAGAATCAAAGCATGCCAGCTTGCCATATTACTATGTCCTAGTGTTTTGGCATCCATTCTCCTAAAACTTTGGTATTTCATGTTGTTTATTTCTTCTTATTTCTATAAAGAGGGTTATCTTACCCTTGGTCTGACCATGAATGTTGTTGGAATTCTTGAGATTCTGGTTCCTTAATGAGCAATTACTAAAGCCCTTATTAGCCAACCGCATTTTCCTTTTCTAACCCTAAGGTAGATTCCACTACAATGTGGAGTCATCAGCCTCATCACAACCATGGGGCTTAGCAATCTGAATAAGGGGTTTAGGAGCCATAGAAATATGGTCTACATAGTTCTACTTTCTTTTTCACAGTATAAGAACATTTTTAGAAGTTAGAACTGATATACCTAGATTGTTTTCTATTTATTCCTAAACATAGATATAAGAACTTTTCTATAAGTTAACTAACTCATTCTTCTTTTAGATGTGGGTTGAGCACATATGTGTGCATGTATATGCCCTTGGCTCCTCCTAGGGAAGGGTTGAGAATTCCAACAACATTCATGGTGGCACATATCACTTTCTTCAACTAGGTGTGTCAAGGGTAAGATTAATTATTTTCTCATCAAGTCCTAACTATTCCTTATAACATGTAGGTGGCACATATCACTTTCTTCAACTAGGTGTGTCAAGGATCATAAAGATATTTTGATGGATAGGATAAATTCTAGAGAGGTACTAGACTAGGGATTAAGACACTCATGGATAACATGTCCCTTCTTGGGACTCAAGATGGTATACCTATAAATATCCCAACTATCTTCACTCACTACAAAGGCTTTTAATTACTTGAGTACCACCTTCCTTTAGTGTTTATATTTAAATAGAATCACAATTTCTTATCAGGGTTTTAGGATCAACTTCTTTCTCATTTGTTAATTTTTAACATTGTAATAATCATGTATACCAATGATCAGGGTTTAAGAATTAAGTTTCTTCTCATATGATTTTCCTTTTCCTCTATCATACTCATGTTCTTCATAGAGTGACTAGGTTAGCTCGGCTTTTCCCTACAGTTCATAAAATTCTATAGGGTTTCTTGTTATAAGGAAACCAAACATTATATACAAAATATTTCATATTTAAAATTTGAAATGGGCATTCAAAATGGTTTACTTGGTGAACAATTGCTTAAAGAAGGTTCTTCAAGAACCCCTAAATTCGATCAGAAAAGGATTATATATTTGGTACATAGGTTGAAGATAGAAAATGATTTATAAAATGATGAAAATTAGATGAGAACTCTTACAAGCTATGTTATTTTGATAAAATACTAAGGCTTTGGGTAGGTTAGATTGATAGTGACTTGGGAGTCCTTGTAAACCAAATATAGTTGTGCAGAGGAAAGTTTTTCCAGCCCTGAAGTTGGGACCGAGTTTAAGCACTATTATATTTTTGAAATACACTAGTAATTCATGGTTCTAAACAATTCTAAAATTATTAATGAGTAAAATTGATTAAAGAAAAATTTGGATCTAATACTATTTGCAATGACCCCCACTCCAACAATCCACATAAATTAGGACTACAGAGGAAAGGATATCTAATACATATTTTAAAAGACCAAATTCATGAACATAATTAATAATAATCAACATTTGCTTTGGATATGGTAAATATCTAACCAAAAAGGGGCTATAGGAAATCTAAACAATACAAAACAACACATGAGACTGATGCCATGACCGTAAAAAAATAGTAACTATACAAGGGATTTAACTGTAAAAAACCTAGCATAGTCTCTTGTTAATGTTTAGTTCATATAGAAACCCATATCTACCCTTAGTGTGCCATCTCAAATTAGAAGCAAATCTATCAACAATCTTGAGTGCATCTTTCCCCCTATCTTTAAATCCTTATATTCCTCTCATTCCACATTTTAGTAAACAATGAATGTCAGACAAAGGTAATATATCAACATGACCTTGTTACAGTTGAAATGGCTCAATATCCAATTCAGGGCCACCTTAAGATCAACGGGAACCTGGGTACCCCAATAATTTTAAAAGAAACAATCCTCCAAATACACTTGGCATATCAACATTAAAAAAAGATATGATTGATAGTCTCATATTTGGACAACATACACATATCATTAATGTCATGATCCAAGTTCCTCATTTTTTCCTTAGTAGGAATGCTTCCTAACATTATTTTGTAAATAAGAGCGATACACATGGGGCAATGAAATATGCCCCATAAAACTGCCACACAAGGAATATGATTTCCTATAGTAGTGTTGATCAGTAGTAAGAATCTACCTAACCTCAAAATGGATTAGCATTCCTATCAACATTGAATAGTTGTTGGATGGTAACAGGTGCCTACACATGCTTCTATAGTTTCTGGAGGGGTGGCATCTTCCCGTGAGTACCAGGTTGTCCCCATACCACACTTCCATCCATACCACCCACATGCCATGAGTCCCATGCAAAAAATGCTCCACTATATATGATATTCACTCCTGCATTATATCTAAGACATCCTTCTGTAACCCCCTTCCCTCAATGGAGTAAGACTGAGATGATATCCCAAGTGATGCCATATGCTATTCTAGCCCAAAAAATATTGTCAGTCAGTGACCAAATAGCATTGATCTCTGGATTGGAAATGTTGCACATGTATATCCAAATTTTAGTTGTGCTTTCTATTATAAACTAGACCATCAAAGCTGTCCTACCAAATAATTTTCAGTCCACCCTAAGATTCAAACTTGTTCTTGATACCATCAATGCACATGTTGAAGTCATACAAAGATATTCTTCCGAAAACCATGAGAATGTCAAGGTAGTTAGTGTGAAAATACTCGTTGCTCATCCCACTGCAACTCTCATCCTACCTCGTCTCTTATCATAGGATTTAGATAGAAACACTCTAGATTTGATTGTGATGATATACACTCCTACACGTTTCCTTAACTTGATAAGAACTTTTAAAAATCATGCATTCTCCTCATGTTCCTTGCTAATAAAATGAGTGCATTGTATGTGAAAATTAGATGACTCTTCACCTTCAACCTTTTCACCTCAGAAGGTTTAATTTTCTCCTCATTCTTAGCTTTGTTGATGAGGTAAGTAGGCCCTTCCATCAATAGTGTGAACAACAGTGGAGATAGGTGTTATCCTTGCCAGATTCTATTGGATGTTTTGAATAGCACAGTAGGAGTTCCAATGATAAGGATGGAGAACAAGAAGGTTTCCATGCATTATTTCATGAGTAGGATTCATGGTTGTGCAAAATCCACGGCCAACACTATATTTCAAAGTGCATCCCAATGGATGTGGTTGTATTCTTTTATTTGTTGATCTTCATGCATTCTTTTGGAGATGTGTTCCTCCTATTTAACTTATTGAGAAACTAAGCTACAAGGAGGGATCATTTAAAGATCTTTGTATCCTTTACAAAAGCATTTTGCTATTTTGAGATGATGAGTGGGATAATGGTTTGTGGTCCTTCGGCTAGATGATTCTATATGATATTGTACAATACCAAACAACATGAAATGGGCCTATAATTATTTATTCCTTGTCATTGGTGAACTTGGGTATTAACTTGATGAAGGCATTGTTAGCTACCCTGACCACCACACCACCTTTGAGAAACCACATCACCAAATTGCATATATCATATTTGATCATAGGACACATTAACTAGTAAAAATGGATTTCTTAAACCATCCATTCTTGGTGTCTTTGAGTGGTATATTGATAATACAACTTCCTTAATATATCCTTAATGGCCTCTTTGAAAAAAATCCACATTCATTGCATCAATGGTCTTGTAAAGGGGTTCATTAGTGTCTGTCTTGTTGTAGTGGTGGTTCTGGTTGTAGATCTTGTTGAAGAAATTAATGGCATGGGAAGTGATTTCCTCCCTACCTTCCACCACTCATCCATTATCATTAACCAGATGTATAATATTCCTCAAATCTCTCTTTTTGGTGGAAAAGTAGTAGGTCTTGGAGTTTTGGTCACAATCTTTAATCCATTGATGATGACTTATTTGCCACAGGAATCGCTCCTCAAATTTCTTGATATTTCTCAACCTCTCCCCACTTTTCCTCTTACAACTGACAGTGGATTCCCTTTTAGATAGCAAGAGGTCTCCTCATATCTTCACTTGGCTTCTCTCATCAGGTTGGGAATGTTTAGTTTGGTTTTATCCCATTTCTTTAGGTCGTTCTTCATCTTCTTGATTTTTTAGGACTCTGTGTAAGGGGTTACCCATCATAGGAATGATCCTTCTAGTCCCAGTCACCTCCTTGATGCCATTATACGTGCCCCATAGGTTCAAAAATATGAATGGTTAGGGATGTTTATTGTGTTGATGTTCACCTTCACCCATGCATGATTATTGATGTGGTGAGAGACCACTTTAACCACCACATTGGGGAATATATTAAACCATGCATCATTTCTATACCTCCATACCAAAAATGACTAATTTGATCAACTGGTCTCTTTTTATTCGAGTAGGTTGTAATGCCCCCAATAGTTTTTGGTTTATCCAATACGGCCACATCCATCGTGTTATTCAACTTGTCCATAATCTGATTGGGACTCTATATCGTCCATATTTCTTACTACTCTTCCATATGTTTTTGAAGTCCCCAAAGTGAGTCAAGATCCCATCTTAACCAATCTCACTAAGCGTATTCCATAGACTATCTCTATGAACTTTCAACCTCTCTTTAAACACCGCTGAGTTGATTCTCGAGAAAACACCTTGGTTGAAGCAGCTCACTATAATCATTTGATCAGTAACACTAATCAATTTAACTTGCCAATGATCATGATTCCACCCAATCACAATCCTACCACCATCCACTTGATTCAAGTTAGATAGTGGTACAAGTTTTGGGGGAAAGATAGGGCTGACACACTTGCATCATTTTATTTTACTTTCAAAGAAGAAAATGATCTTAACCTAAATTTCTTCCAGTACCCTTCTAAGCATACTTTGAGTTTTTGGGGAAAAAAATGCACATTCTATGCAAGGATGTACATCACAGAATGGATGGGGACGTTCCTCCTACTCCTTTAGGTTCAAGCATGTTCTTACTGCTCTCGACTGTGGTATGAGTTTGTCTTGGGATTCTTCTTTGATTTGATTCTATTATAATAGGGGTCTCTTCATCATCTATTTGTTCCAGCAATGATAATTTGTTCTCAATGTTGGTCACCTTGATTACTTCCTTCACTATCTTGGTTTGCGTTGTAGTGTTATCAACATTCAATTATTTGATTTTTTCACAACTAATCTAGCCTCACCGAGAGACTTCCTAAACCCTTTCTCAAGTACAATAGTGATCTACTAGAGAGGCCTAACATCCTTTCTCCACTCATTGTGTTACTACTATTATTCTGAAAGGATCTCATGTTGTCTTTCATGATACTCTTGTTCCTATTGAGGGGGTCTTGATTGTTTTTGTCACCTCTTATGTGCAGTGTGTGTCTCTGGAATGACAATTAGAATGGCTAATATGACTGGGGAACTCCTCACCCTCGAGAAGCATCTGTCATTAAATCGAACACCTTTTGGGTGTCACAACTTTCAGGCATGGCTTCATATTTAATCTTTAACTCCCATTCATCTCTATTAGGGAGCTTAGAAGAAGGTTCCTCCTCAATGGGGATTTCCACATAGAATATAGAACACCCCATGTAAGACCTATCAACTCATCATTCAATAGCTCTAAGCTTTCCTATGGCATTGGAGATGATGTTGATGGATCTAGAAGACTAGATCTTGCCTACATCAGGTTGTGAGACCTACACCAATGCAGATTTGAGGTCAGTTTGATGACTGTCATCCTCCAGATTTCACCTTAAAAGCAAGACCAGCTTGTTATTGAAGAACCAGGGGTCAAGATTCAACACAGCTTTTATGTCAGTCCCATTGGCCAAGTGGGCAAGGATGAGGCAATCTATCAGGTTGAAAACCTCCATCTCCCCTTATGGTCTCCAAGTTCTATTCATACACCTCTTTAGTTGAATGATATTTACCTATTTTTCCACAATATAAATGATGTAGAAAATAAAAAATAGTCATTCAAGTTGCCCATGATCAACTTTGTGCATCTTGTCTATCGTTGTTAATCATCTTCCTTTCAGGACAATTTCTTGAGTACTCTACAAAATTTCCTCAAATGCATTATGGAGGCCCCTCTATTGGGTTTTAGGGGAGATAGAGAAGGCAGCAAAAACAAAAATATTCTTCTCCCAAACCCAGAATAAAGGAATCACGTCAACATCTATACAGTAGGAAGGATGGTTTGTAGAGGCGTACCTTATCCCGAGGCTTGCGCGATGACATTACCTCACAGCTTGCGCGGTCTTCACCTATGGTCTTGGACGGTGTCTGTGCATCTCCTGGTCTCACCAGGACTATCGGGATTGACAGCTGTCCTTCGAGCAGAAGAAGTCTCCCGCCTCTGAAATAGTCCACATAGACCACTTGTAACTCTGATCTCCTTGTCCCACAAGGAATCAGAAGGAGTCACACCCTCCTATCGGCGTACTAGTCACCGACACACTCTCCTGCAACCAGTTGCCGTTCTGTAGTTGTCTTTCCTTTGTTGTGCCTCCCTTTTCAGGTAGCACTTGCTCGGGCTCTCTCGGTTACCACAACCAGAGAGAACGACAACTTTGTAGAGCAACTGGTGTTCTAAGTTGTTGTTTTTGAGAAGCAACTAATACCCCTATATATATAGGAGGGTCATGGGACAGGGTTCTCTATCGCAGGCAATGCGGGATTAAAGCAGGAGTAGAAGGGTTCAAGATTTTCCACAAAACAACCAATTGCGCAAGCTGAACCGATCGTTTCAACCCTGAAACGGTCGGTTGGTGACCTCAACCGATCGGTTCACACCTGAACCAATCATTTGGGACCCCTGAACCAATCGGTTCATCCCATGAGACAATTGGTTCGTGGTCCTGGTCAACCTCAAATTGACTTTCATATTTGTTTCTGATTAATCAAATATTAATCCTTGTCCAAATCAAATTTGTACAAGTGAAACAAATTGTATTTGCAAAATAGTCTTATGACTTTCCAAATGATCTCGATTGGTCACATGAATCGACCGGTTGAATAATTGAGCCGATCGTTTTGTGAAACATGAGACGATCGTCTCACCAGTTGAGCCGATTGGTTCACCAACCTGAGCCGATCGGTTCATCCCATGAGCCGATCGGTTGGGGCAGCAGATTATGCAAAATTAGTCAATTGCAGTTTCAATCAATCTGATACTCTAATCAATCGGTCCAATACCTTGAACACTATGATACTGAGCTATCAATTGATTGAGTGTTTAATTGAACTACTAAACTCCTTTAGTAATCAATATAAACATCGTTTGTGGATAAACTCCTCTTCTAGGTTAAATCTCATGTGTGTGAACCTGCAGGTCCATTTCACGTTGGCAGTGAAAGTCCATAACACTTATGACTTCACAAGAAAAGAGCGGTGCCTAGTCGTACATCAGTGCTACCCAAGTGAAATAGAAAGTTGGAGAACAACTTTCAATCCTACACTCTGCGAATGGTGTTACAACGAATGTATAATTCCTTGGTCATTGATATCCCAAATGAATTCAAGGAATGGAACAGTCATCCTGTCAACGTTCATTCACTTTCTTGATTTCAAAGTAGATTGGAGGACATATGTATGACATAAATATCACATATTGATCCACACATGTGTGCGCACGCATATCTCAATCCTACTCATCAAGTGGCCATGGATATCAAACTCCCTCAGGAGGGACAAATCCCATATCTATCACTCACCCCTCAAAATCCCCATGTGTCAAAGCCACCCAATCATCACCTTTATAACAACCCATGTTTTAGGACTGCATTTGATGATGTCAAAGTGTACCCAACGACATGTGTTGAGTGTAGTGATTTCAGGTCAAAGAATCACACTCACCACCATCACTGTGAGAACTGACTGTGACTACCATGTCATGGTTCCATGTGTCAAACTCATGGTGGGTCTATCCGGTAAGATTGTTCTCTAACAAGTACCTATGTGTTTGGTTTGATATCCCCATATCATGACTAACAAGATTCTGTCATCAACCAACACCACAATCTAGTCTTGTGTGTCATTGTTGTCTATCTACCTTACACAATGACATCTGACTAGGGACATAATAAGAATGTATAAACTCTTAGCATCCATATGATCTCATCATTCAGGTCCTGAACCTGAAGGCATATGTCATTGAGTACTGTCATTCTCTAGACATTCAATCTGTTCTATCATTATCTCATATGACTGAATCAGAAAGATTTGGAAGCTTGCCTTTGATCTTTATCAAATCAATCTAAATGTATCCCACCAATCATCCCATGATTGGCTCTCAGGGCATACATACCAACACCCTCCACATCCTTCACTCAACCACATTCTATGGTGACATCGTCTCCCAACTTACTCCATTTCTCCAGCACAGTTTTAGTGCTAGCTTCCATCTCAATTGTTTTCATTTTCATTGTAGGAACACCTCCAGATAAAGTCGTTAAGATAGATGAAGAAGTCCCACCTCTTCTCTCCATTGTGAGCCCCCAACCCTAGAGAGTGATCATATACTTGGGAGAAGATACATAGTAGTTTAACACCTCAAAAATAGTTAAATATCAACATTACATTCAAAATACAAGATGAGGGTTTAACTCTAAAGAGTGGGACCCCGGTTTTCATTTTCAAATTTTCTTCTGGTGATTTCACTAGATAGAGAGATGAATGGAGAATTCTTAAGCTAACTATTGAGCAACAAAATGAGATCAATAAATGAGTGACTAAATAGGAAGTAAAAGATACTATTGATGGGCTAAAAAATAATAAGGCGCCAGGGCCTGATGGTTTTAATATTGACTTTTCAATCAATCTTGGGATATTGATGGGAAAGATGTCATGAAAAGGTTGTTCTTAACTTTTTTGATAATTATAAGTTTTTAAAGGAAAGTTATATGACTTTTATTTCTCTGATTCCAAAGATCTTGGAAGATGAAACTAACAAAGACTGGATGCCTATATTGTTATGTAACACTATATACAAGGTTCTTACTAAAATATTAGCTAACAAAATCCAAAATACTCTATCTTCTATCATTGATTACAACCATGTTGCTTTCAATAAAGGAAGGGAAACTGGATATGCTTTTCTATTGGTGAATGAAGTTTCATTTCTCAATCATTATGGTAGCCTGAAAATGTGTATTAAGGAACATCTCTTCGAGGACTATGATATTGTTGATTAAAATTTTATCATTTGTATGATGAGTAAAATATATTTTCCCTCTTGTTGGATCAGATGGATTGATACATGATTCTCTTTTGTCTCTTTTTAAATCCTTATTTTTGGTATTACTTCTAGACCCTTATTGGCATCAAATGGTATTTGACAATGAAATCCTATATATCGGGCCCTCTCTTTTGATTAGCATAACTACCAACCATTAGAAAGAAACCTTAAACCTAATCTCGATTATGAAACAAAATAAGAAACAAAGAATTCTCGACAAAGGTGACTAAAATAGTATATGAAAATCACAGATAAATTTTTCCTTTTTATTTCTTCACAATTTTTATAAACCAATGCCATATCAACGACATCACATTAAGATTTCACAATTCTTATTCAACTCCATTAAAACCATAATCAAGTTTTACTACTCACAAGCAGTTCAGTTTACAACATATACAAGTAATTAATAATCAATTTGACACACTAGCCATCTCGGGAAAGAGAGAGTACATGGACAATCTAATCTATCTAGATTATTTAGTGTATATCTTCTTTTTCAAAACCTCTCCCTAGATAGCATTATACCTAAATACATTTGAAACAAACTCATGAGACTCATATAAAGCCCCAGTGAGTGGATACCCTCCCACTCAAGCTAGTTGCATGCATCATCATCAGATTAAGTATAAGAACTTAAAAGAAACATCCAAACATTGAAAAGTCTAGCACATAGTTCTAGCATTTCAACCAAATCTAGTTTACAATGATAATTTAATGAAAAAATAAGGTAATCATTGAAACCAAATCCAAATTTAAAATATATTTTAGTGCATGTCAAATTACAAATCAATATATGCTACTTAATTCAAAACGTAAGTGCTTTAGTATGAGTGACAAGTAAAGATCTAGACATTCAAAATCAATATATAACCATAACATCATCTTTGTGACACTCCATCACCCAGACCAGGAACACATCATATAGTCCTGAAGTTGAAATCCACATAAGACATGTTTACAAAATAGTACTATCAAATAACAAGAAATCCAAATAATACTCAGAGTGGATATAAGTTCTAACATTAACTATGTGTCAATATTTAAGAACATATTCCAAACTAGACAAATAAGAATATGAAGCAGATAATATATATAACAAAATGATTATTTTTCACAACAAGAAACATAATCGATAATGGTAAATCCTCATCTAGAAGTATAAGGAATTTCACAAGCATTCACATCATATCCTACATGACTTGTCATCTTTTATTCATTTTCCTTGAAACTAATTGGCATGTACCTCACCAAGTATAAGTCACCATGCCTAGTTCTCATGTGAACTATTCACTGTCACAATATTAGGGTTTAGTCAAACACCCAAAGATAGCTACAATACACCCTGGTCCATCGTAGGGTTGCCTAAAGAGGCTCACATTCTCATCTTGTTGGATCTAGGCTCTAGAGTTGGGGTGAATAGAGCTTCAAAATTCCCACAAAATAAGTTAGACCTTCAAATTATATCAATCAAAACCAATAGCTTAAGAACAATTTGAAGTCCTAACTAATCAAGCATAGCAAGGATGAGATATATTGAAACATGAACTTGGACAAGGTGGTTTAGAGTGGTTCCACTCTCCAAACTAGCAGAGAGTCAATCCATTACCTAGAGAGTTCAACCTCTAAGACTTTAGAATCTGTGTATACTTATGTTCCATTCATAATAGATACAAGGATACAACCATACATACAAGGACTTACCTATTCAAGACAAGAGTCTTCCACCTACACAAGGACTTACCTACTTGATCAAGATGTCTTCAGCCTTCAACAAGGACTTACCCACACTTGCACCAAGTCTTTGGCCTTGAAGGAATTTTCCCACTCTTATTGAATCTTGGCCTTGTCCTTCTCCTTAACCTGGAGAAGATCTTCACCTCTTCTTCAACCTTGAAGAAGAACAACAACATCTTCACCTTCACTCATAGTAGCTTGCTTCACCTTTGCTTCTTTGAGAAACGGGGTAAGGGAAGATGGAATGCAGTGAAAGCTTTACAAGCACAAGTAGGTAGCTTTCTTACAACTGGCCTAATTCACTCATAATCACAAAATGCTTTGTAAATGAGAGAGAGAAAGGGGCTCAAGGAGTTGCAACACACTCAATTATAGAAAGAACTTAGAATAGCATGAATGAGCAAACTTGAAATGAACTCCAAGGGGTCCTATTTATAGCTGGGGTTGTTCTCTTAAGTGTGGGATCACTTAAAGATGAAATATAGCTATTTTAAAATTTGCAACAAATCTATTTTCACTCACAAAAACTTTCCAACAATTATAATCACTTTTTCAACATTTTCTGTGTAGTACATTCGGTCGAGTTTTAATAATGATAACTCGACCGATCCACTATGTGACAAAGCTAATTTTAAAACGATCAGTCGAGTTTGTTATGGGAAACTCGACTGATGAGTCAAAATTACTATTTCTTAGTTGATCGATTGGTCAAGTTTTGTGAGTGTGTAACTCAAACTGATAGGTCACCTTAAGAAAATCCATCACCAGATCGGTCAAGTTACAAACTCGACCAACAGAGTTGTTGTGACAAATTTTCAAAGTTGACTTTTGAGTGATCAAACATTGGAAGTAAGTGTCCTTGATTTTTTCTCATCTTAGTTACAAGTATATCATCAATACAAGTGATTAAAAAAATCATCTAAGGTCATTTGAAGTGATTTCCTAAAACGTGCACTTGCATTGCTTTTGACTTTAACTTGAACAAGCTAAGGCTTGTGTAATTTGATCCTTTTCATGTACCTATAGCCTAAAATCAATCTTGAACTAACATATTAGATACATAGAAATGGAATGGTTAAGTCATTATCAAAATATGGACAATGTATAACTCTTAAGTCAACATTCTCCCCCTTTTTGACAATGACAAACCATTCCTCAATCATATTGAAAAGGATATGTGAAGTTATACCTTTTCCTTGTGAATTGCTGGGGGGGGCATGATTTGAAAAATGTGAATTGCTCCCTGTCAATCTATGCTTACTCTTACCTGCATAGTTAGTCTTTCTTCACAAATCAATGTAACATATATATTATATGGTCCTTTAGTAAGTCACATGATAAAGCATATAATGAACAAGAAAAAGGATCGCATAGATAATAAAAGCAATATGGTTGATCTTAAAAACATTGAACTTCTCTCCCCCTTTTAACATTATAAAAAAGGAAGTGGGGTAGAAGAGCACAAAAATATGTTTTCTCCAAGCACAACCAAACATACATACACAACATGCAATATCAAAGCATACACCAAATAGAGATGAGAGAAATAAAAAATCTAAGTCATAATCAAAATATGATAAACATGGCACCAAATCATGAAATATAGTAAATCAAAGAGTAAGTGTACATATGATTAAGATTACAACATAGAGATCAAGTCCTCTGAAACAACTACAAGCTAAAAATGATGAAAACATGATGATAAATAGTACCACTTAGAAAATGTGCCCAAATGTTTTAGTACAAAATAGCCTAGAAAGATATATATGATCAATATCTAGACTAAAACTAAAAAATCTAAACATCTAGGTCATCTATGTCCACATCATCAACAACATCATCAACATCAACATACGAGGCCTCTGGCTCATAGTCGTCATATCTGTCTGAAGGTGCAGCAACATCACCTTCATCACCAGAGTCACCAACGAAGCCATCATCAGAAGCATCATCACCATCATCATCATCGGAAGCCTCCTCATCAATAGCAATAGCTTCCTCATCCGCATTATCTGGCATGTCCTCATCGACAGAGGAACAGAAACCACAACTGGGCCAGCAGACATTCTGCTCATCCCAAGACATGCCAAGAGCATGGAGCTCATTGGCCTATAGAAAGGAGGGAGTAGAAGTACCAAGACCATCTAGAAGGGTGGCCCAGGGGCCAATAGGTAGAAGCAACACTCCAGGGGTAGATCCACCAACAACAAAGGGTGTAGCAACAGAAGCAGCAGGTAGAGGGGTTGGGTAAAAGTGATCATATGCATAGGATGCATATTCACCTCCTGGGTAGGGCTAGTAGGCAGGATAAGAGTATGCACATGATAGGTTCATGTTGGACATGATGGAACAAAGGTCTTGATTCATGTGCTCCTGAACTTGAAGGTTATATGCATGTTGATGCATCATGTAGCTCAAAAGGGTTTTTATTTGATACATGAAACGAGGCATAAACAGGACGGGAAGGATGAGGTGGTGGAGGTGCACAAGTGAAGGTTGAGGTCGAGGCTCCAAGTGTGGTAGAGGTAGGGATAGGCACAAACTTCTGAGGTGTGGGCTCACTGATGCAAACTCCTTTTCGGGTTGGTTTTTAGTGAAGGTCATGGAAAAAAGATTTACTAGTGACAACTTGAAAAAGACTGTGGATCAGGGTAGGTTAGGGAGGATGGGTTTCGTGGGTGTTCTTGCCAGAGTTAAAATAGGTCATGTGGTGGAGGACATAAAGAGACCATTTGACTCCGATGTTCTTCAAGAGATAGAACATAATCATCGTATTGTTTTCTACAATTTCAGTCTTATTTTTCTTGGGATAAATATTGCAGTTAACAACTAGGGTGAATATGTAGTTTTTGACGTCTAAGGTGGAGGAGGGAAGGGTAAACTTCTTCCTATAGGGAAACTGAGGCTTCTTCAAGTATCTATAGAAGGCCTTAGGGTCAACTAGGTCAAAATACTCAAGGTAGTCCTTCCTCCAAGTGTTAGTCACCTCAGTACCCAAGAAAAAGATGTCAATGGTATCCTATGAGACTTGGAATTTCTTCCTAGCAATTATGGAAGAGAGAGAATTAGGCGGGGGAACATGTGTGTCATAATTCCATTGCAAGTTAGCATAGAATTCATGAACGACTTTTGTGCTTGTCATGGAATTGTGGTATCACGCACGTTCGACACACATAACAGAGAGGTACCGATCGTATAGCAACTCAGTTACTTGATCGATGACCCTTTGTCTATGTGGGGTTGGCACCAAAAGGGTAGGGAATGGAAAAGGATTCCTAGGAAGGAGCTCCTTGTACCTATTAAGAGCCTCATTAGAGTCAAAGAAGGTATCATCAAAGGGTATGAGACGCGAGTTGGAAGACGAAGATGATCTCCAACTGGGGCCGCTCTCTTTCTCCTGTTGGACGCCATGGAGATGAAAAGAGGGGATGGAGAAAGAGAAAGCAAAGAAAACACCACCACAACCCATCCAAACACCTAGGGTTGATAGAAAAGAGGTCAAGGAAGGTCAGTCTAGGTCAAACTAGGGCTAGGGAGAGGAAGGTCAGGCTAGGGTTGAGAGCTTGAGGGAGCTAGAGGTTGGATCGGTCAATTTTTCTCTAGTTGAGAGAGAGAAAAGTCAGCAGAACCTAACTTATGTTTTCTCTATCCCGACCATCAGTCGAGTTCTATGACTCAGAAACTCGACCCATCAGTTTTTAAAGAAAGCTCTCAGCCACTGATCGGTCAAGTTGGCAACTCGATCGATGGTCCAACTGAACCAAAACTAGAAATTCTAATTTCTAGCCATTAGAGTGCTGATTAAATTTATTTTTCATGTCCATTTTACATTTTAAACATCCTCAGGCACATATCACTCATCATTGGGTACTATTTTGTGATAAAACAAGTGTTTGCGAAAAAATCCCAAAAAAGATAAAAACAAGGCAAAAGGAACATGAAAATTGATTTTTAGCATATTAGCAAGCAATGGTGATCAAAACATAGGAAAATCATATAGGATAGATGACAATTATCTAGAATACATATCAGATTCATTCAAGGTAGTTTATGAGCAGTTTAGATCTAATAAAGTTAATTTTCTCTCTAGCTAGAGGTTTAGTGAAAATGTCTGCCAACTAATTTTCTATGTCCACATTTAAGATTTCCATATCCTTTTTGGCAATGTGATCATGTAGAAAATGATGATGAACCTCTATATGCTTACATATACTATGCAAAATAGGATTTTATGACAAGTTAATTGCACTAGTATTATCACAATAGATAGGAGAAGTATCAAAATAAATATGAAAATCTTGTAGAATTTTCTTCATCTGTAGGACCTGGGCACAACAACTCCCGACTGTAATGTATTCAGCCTCGGTGGTTGATAATGCTATTGTCCTCTATTTCTTGGAGAACCAAGATGCCAAAGATGGTCCTAGTAGAAAGCAAGTGCCACTTATGCACTTTCTACCAATCAAGCATCCCACGTAATCTGCATCACTATAAGCTATAAGTGCAAAGTCCCTTGACGTGGGATACCATAGACCAAAATTTGGAGTTTTGACTAAGTTCCTTAAAATCCTCTTAACATATATAAGATGTGATTTCTTAGGATTTTATTAAAAGTGAGCACACAAGCCAACGCCGAACATTATATCAGGTCTAGAGGTAGTTAAGTAAAGTAAACTTCCAATCATACCTCTATAGATCTTCTCATATACCTTCTCACCTTCTTCATCTTTGTCAAGTTTGAAGGTGTTTTACATGGATGTGTATATCGGCTTGGTGTTCTCCATCCCAAAGTGTTTAAGTAGCTCACTTGTGTACTTGCCTTGGTTGATGAAGTTCCCATCTTTAGTTTGCTTGATTTTCAAGCTGAGGAAGAATGTGAGCTCACCCATCATACTCATCTCGAATTCACTCTACATAAGATCACTAAACTCCTTGCAAAGATCAAGATTAGTTCTGCCAAAAATGATACCATCAACATATATTAAAGAAAATTTTCCAATGATATACCCATGATCTAACAAAAATTTCTTTAATTTCTCAGACCAAGCTCTAGGTTGTTGTTTGATTCCATAGAGAGATTTTTGTAACAAATAAACATGGTTAAGTAAGCTATCATGTTCAAAGCTCGGGGGTTGTGCAACATACACTTCCTCCTCAATTGTACCATTCAAAAACACACTTTTAACATCCATTTGATAAAGAAGAAAGTTTTTATAACTGAAAAAAGCAAGCAACATACGACTGGACTCAAGTCTAGCAACATGTGCATATTCTCCATCAAAATCTATACCTTCCTACTGATTGTAGCCTTGGGCCACTAATCTTGCTTTGTTCCTTACCACTTTTCCACTTTCATCTAGCTTGTTGTCGTAGACCCACTTGGTGTCAATGATCTTTCTATCACTTGGTCTTGGCAATAGGGTCCATACTTTATTCTTTTCAAATTGCTCCAACTCTTCTTGCATGGATAGGATCCATTCATCATTCCCAAGAGGTTCTTTGATGTTCTTTGGCTCGAGTTGTGAGATGAAGGTGATGTTGGCTTGTTCTTTGTTGAATGCAACCCATGTCTTCACTGTTTCAAATGGGTCACTTAAGATCAGCTCTTTTGGATGATTTTTTTTAAATATGGGGGTTGGATCCTTCTTTTCATCTTTCTTTTCTTCTTGAGTGGCCACCTCTTTTCCCTTTTGGGTGATGTTGAGTTCTCTTAGAATAGGAATTACCTCATCTGCAACATCATCATTTGGAACAATATCTTTGAGAATAGAGGGGTTAGTATCAATAATCTTAACATTTATGGATTCTTCTACTTTAGCAAGATCAACATCAAATACTCTATAAGCCTTTCTATTAGTGGTATAGCCAAGAAAGAAAGCCTTGTAAGATTTTGGATCAAACTTGTCGAGAGAGTCTTTCATATTCAAAACAAAATAAGGACATCTGAAAACATGAAAATACTCGATAGAAGGATTCCTATCATGCCATATCTCATAGGGTTTTTTTTTCAACGAAGGATGTATAAAAATCCAATTTTGCATAAAACATGAGGTACTGATGATTCGGCCCAAAACATATTTAGAGTGTCATACTCTAAAAGCATGGTCCTAGCCATCTCCTATAATGACCTATTCTTCCTCTCTACAACCCCATTTTTTTGAGGTGTTCGAGGTGAAGAGAATTTATGTGCATAACCAGATTCTTCACAAAAGCGTTCAAAAATATCATTTTCAAATTCTCCCCCATAATCACTATGAATGGAAACGATCTGGCAAGAGGTTTCATTCTCATCTCATTTTCAAAAACTAGAGAAAACACCAAGCATATCACTCTTGTAAATAAGAAAGAAAGTCCAAGTATATCTAAAGAAATCATCAACAATAATAAGGCAATACTTCGAACCACGAAGCGATTAAGTTTTCATTGGTCCAAATAGATCAATGCGAAGAAGTTTAAGAGCTCTCTTGGTACTAAGGACTCTTTTGGATTTGAATGAGGACTTGGTTTTCTTTCCTTGGGTATAAGGTTGGCATTCCTCATCCTTTTTAAAATCCAATATAGGAAGTCCCTTGACCAAGTCTTTTTTGCTCAACTTCTTCAACTGATGTATATTTACATGACCAAGCCCACAATGCCAAAGAGAAATATCATTTGAATTAACTACTTGGCATCTACCAAGAACATTATTAATAGATTCAAACATAATTACATAAAGATTACCACTTCTAGTTCCCTTATATATGACTTGATAGGTGAGGGAATCTAGAATCAAGCAAACAAATGAAGTAAATAGCACAAGGTAACCATTATTACATAATTGACTTGCACTTATTAAATTGTGATGTAGTCCATCCATAAAGAGAACATTCTTGATACATAAGGATTCACCTACATCACCCTCACCTTTAACCTTACCTTTCTTGTTGTCCCCAAAAGTAACCAAACCTCCTTTCTACTTTGTGAAGTTGTTGAAATGGCTTATATCACCTGTCATATGCTTAGTGCAGCCACTATCAACAATCCATCTACCTTTTTCCTGCAAGAAAGGAGAGTGTCAGTTTCAAACTCAAACTTTGGGATCTGGAGTTAGCTTGGGGACCCATTTCATCTTTGTGTTGGTCCCCTTAGCCTTGTAAGGACACTAAGTAGAGTAATGATCATCACATTTGCAATGAGAACATATTATAGGGTTCTTAGTGCCAGAAGACTCTCCAATGAAAAATGAGGTTTCCTTACTCTTTTTCTTACCTTTGGCTTTATTCTTTCCCTTAGGTGCTCCCCGTACAAATCCTAAACCACTAGTACCACTTTGTTTGGTAGAATGGTCAAGGATTTCATTAAGAGAGTTTTTCCTTTTGAGGAATTTTTACAGGTAATTCTATGATTATCATCATTAAGAGATATGATAGTAGAAGATAGATTGGTAATATCATCTCTAGTATGAACAAGGTTGGCATCTAGACAGAGGGCTTTAGTCAAATATGAATCTTTCTCAAGAGAAATAAAAGCAATACCATTACTAGGCAAGATAGGTGTAGAAAATAAATCATTAACTTGACCAAGAAACCTAGAATTTCATATTTAAGCACTTGAATTTCCTTAAGATAAATATCCCTCTCATCCCTATGAGCATCCACAATGTCTTTAAATTCAGGATTTTCAATTTTAAGAGTTTCAATCTCATTTAGGAACTTTTGGTTATCTTCCATAAGAGTTTCACTATTCTTAAGGTAGACGTACCATTCTCTACTTCAACTCCATTGTATTGGAACTCAAGCTCAAGATATTTCCCTTGAAAGTTATCAATGCTCTCAAGATGAGTTTTCTCATTTAGCTCAATAATTTCAAGTTTAACATACAAATCATCAATAATTTTTTCTAACCTTTTTCTTTTAGATTTACATTTAGCAAAAAAAGAATGAGTAGAAACAAGAATATCAATAACAACTTCTTTAGATAACTCATGCAATCTTGCCTCACTTACCTCACCAATTTCTTCACTAGTAGAGGCCATGAGTGCAAGGTGGCACTCTCCATCTTCTTTGGAGCTTGAACTACTTGAAGATGAAGCTTCCCAAGCTGCATGAGTTTCATTCTTGTATCTTTTCTCCTTTTCCTTCCTCTTGTAGTTACTATCATTCTTGTACACTTCCTCCTTGTAGGAGCTACCCTTGTGGTGTGACTTTCTTGATTTAGGGTATTCACTCTTGTAGTGTCCCTTTTGTCCACACTTGTAGCATCTAGGAGTAGATGAGGAGGATTGCTTTCCCATGAAGTGATTACCCTTGATGTAGTTGGCTTCATGCTCACTAGGGCTATCATCTTCACTAGAGGAAGGAGAAGTCCAGAAAGCAAGTTGTTGTTGAAGGATGACCACTTCCACTTGTGCTTTGAAAGCACTATCTTTGATCTTCTTGTTTTCCTTCTCTTCTTTCTTGGATTCTTCTTCCTGCTTGGATTCTCAAGCCTTGGCTCATGAGCTTGGAGGTTGCCAATGAGCTCTTCGGTTGGGATGTCACCAAGGCTCCTCACTTCTTCAATGGGGGTCACCTTTGACTCCCATCTCTTTGGTAGAGTCCTAAAATCTTAGAGTTGATTACTCCTCTATCCAAATGTTTCCCAAAACAGCTAGGTCATTGATGATGAAATTGACCCCATAGTACATCTTCGCAATCCCTTCTTTCTTGCCCATCTTGAAGTTCTTTAGAAGTATTTTCAACATGTATATCTGATCCTCCTTGACTTTCTTTGTGCCCTCATAGGTGATGCATAGATGGTCCCAAATCTCATAGGCGGTATCCCATGCAGAGATGAGGTTGAACTCTACTGGGGTAAGGGTTGCATAAAGGTTGCTTATGGCTTTGGCATTGAGCTGGGTTTCTTTAAGGGCAACGCCATTCCATGTTGGCACAACTTTAGTTGGCTCCTTGTATGGTGTGACCATCACCTTCCACATATCAAAGTTCATCCCTTGGATGTAGAACTTCATACACATTTTTCAACATAGGAAGTTGGTTCCATCAAAGACCAGAGGATGCATGGAGAAGCCTCCCTCTAGATTTAGTGAACTAAGAAGGTTGTCACCCAAATTCTCATCTTGTGGGAGATTGTTGGAGAAGATCCTTGGCTTTGATACCACTTGTTGGATCTAGGTATCTGGGGGGGTGAATAGAGTTTCAAAATTCTCACAAGTTAAGTTAGACCTTCAAATTATATCAATCAAAACCAATAGCTTAAGAGCAATTTGAAGTCCTAACTAAGCAAGCATAGCAAGGATGAGAGATATTGAAACATGCACTTGGACAAGGTAATTTCGAGCAGTTCCACTCTCCAAACTAGGAGAGAGTCAATCCACTACCTAGAGAGGCCAACCTCTAGGACTTTACAATCTGTGTATACTTATATTCCATTCATAAATGATACAAGGAGACCACCATACATCTAAGGACTTACCTATTGAAGACAAGAGTCTTCCACCTACACAAGGACTTACCCACTTGATCAAGATGTCTTTAGCCTTCAACAAGGACATACCCACACTTTCATCAAGTCTTTAGCCTTGAAGGAATTTTACCACTCTTCTTGAATCTTGGCCTTTCCCTTGTCCTTCACATGGAGAAGATCTTCACCTCTTCTTCAACCTTGAAGAAGAACATCAACAACTTCACTTTTACTCAGAGTAGCTCACTTCACCTTTTCTTCTTTGAGAAAGGGGATCAAGGAGTTGCAACACACTCAACTATAGCAAGAACTTAGAATAGCATGGATGAGCAAACTTGGAATGAACTCCAAGGGGTCCTAATTATAGTTGGGGGTGTTCCCTTGAGTGTGGGATCACTAAAGGGTGAAATATTGCCATTTTACAACCTCCAACGGAACTATTTTTTCTCACATCAACTCTTCAATAGTTATAGTCACTTTTTTTGCATTTTCTGTATAGTACATTCGGTCAATTTTTAATAAACATAATTCAACCGATCAACTAAGTGATAAAGCCAATTCTCAAACTATTAGTCAAGTTTGTTCTGGGAAACTTGACTGATGAGTCATAATTATTTTTTCTTAGTTGATCGATCCGTCAAGTTCTATGATTTTGTAAATTGATCGATTGGTCATCTTCAAAAAATCCATCTCCGGATCGGTCGAGTTACAAACTCGACCGACATAGTTGATGTGACAAATTTTCTAAGTTGACTTTTGAGTGATCAAACGTTGGAATTAAGTGTCCTTGATTTTTTCTCAACTTAGTTACAAGTCATATCATTCAATACAAGTGATTAGAAAAATCATCTAAGGTCATTTGGAGTGATTTCTCAAAACACACACTTGCATTGCTTTTGACTTGAACTTGAACAAGCTAGGGCTCGTGTAATTTGATCCTTTTCATGTACCCAAAGCCTGAAATCAATCTTGAACAAACAAATTAGATACATAGGAATGGAATGGTTAAATCATTATCAAAATATGGACAATGTAGAACTCTCAAGTCAACACATCTCAGGTAAATGAGATAGGAAAAAAATAATAGAACATCACACATCATCATTACATATCACATATCATCATATTTCACATGTTTTACCATTTTTATTATATCATAGTATAATTCCTCATGGACATAAACTTTCACGACCAGATTTAGGGCTACAGCCACTCTAGATGACTCACTCCTAAATCCTAGTGGTCTGAACTTAAGGGCTCGATCCACACTCCCCTAATCCTTCTCATAATTCTCTGATTACTACAAGGAGATCCATTTTATTTCTATAGAGTAGAACTCGGGGGAAACTTGTAGTTTTTAGGGAACCTAACTCGATTTTTTTTAGGAAGGATGGAGGGGCCTATGATTGGAACCCCTCATCATCTATTAATTAAGATAAATCAGCCGAAGCAAGGTTTGCAAAACATGAAGGAAAAGATTGGGAAAAGGAAAAACTATCTACTTGTCCCCTTTGTGCCATGGTGGCAACTTCGTGGGCAAGTTTGTTACACGTACGTCTAACATAAGAGATACTGCAAAAGGAAAAGAGATGTTTCAAAGCACTGATTTCTTCATCAAGGACACCCACATAGTCCCTCTTGTTGAGGTATCGCTGCAAGCTTTGACGATTTCAAGAGAATCAGTCTCCATCTCCACCTGCCCGGCACCATGACTGCTCACCCATTGGAGTGTTGTGCTCATGGAATTGGCTTCTGTCGTTGCTATCTCCATGTCGCTGCAAATCTTCTCACCTGTAACCCCTATCAATGCCCCCTCACTATCTCACATCACCATCCCAATTGTTGTCACCCCATCCTCCCCACACGTAGCATCCACATTTATCTTCACCCTTCCTTGCACTGCCCTGGACCATCTTGGCATTGTGTCATTGCCCAGTTGGGCATTGTTGCTCCTCTGGGTGTGTTGCTCTCCCCCAACATGTTTAACCATTGTCAGCACTGATCAAAGTAGATAGGCATTGTGCACCTCTCCATCTTGGAAGACCCGCATGTTGTGCCCCCGCCAAACAACCCGCATGGCTCCAACAATCACATCTTTATCCTCCATGTCCATTGTTGTCCCCATGGTGATGTTGATGTCTTCATCCTTGTAATCATCCACCCACCTTTGAATCCCCTGCTCCAGTTGTTCCCATAACTCAGTTGCGTTCAGACAACAGAATAGAATGTGTGGAATAGACTACTTCTCCTCCATGTACAGTTAACATGTTCCGTCAACAATGCAGTGTCGATCAAACAACCTTCCTTTGGTTTCTAGCCCCCCCCCCGTGCACACTCTCCAAAGAAAGTGAGAAGCTTTGGGAACCCACCCTCCTCGCCATATGCATTGCCACAACCTGTCACCTTGCTGCATTGTGTGCTTTCGGTCTTCCTCCTTCCCAAGCATGCCAAGCCAATATGCTGAATGAACTGTAAAGATCCCTTTCTTGGTCGGCCACCAAGACCATGCATCGCACATATCTCATATGCTAAGTGGGATAGCACTTATCCTCTCTATGTAGTTTGACAGGAAACATTCCTCCACCCTTGTAGTGTCCCAATTTTGTCCATCCGGTGTCAAGAGATCCTATACTTTCACATAGGGTGTGTCATCTGAGTTCTTGAACTGTGCAAGGGTGTCCTCCTCTCCCAGAAGCCAAGTGTCCTCCCAAATGTCGACTTCTTTTCCATTCCATATCCTCCACTCCATCCCTTCCTTGAGTAGAGCCTTTTCTCCCCATAAACTCCTCCATGTGTAGCTGGGATTGTAGCCTCTCCTTGCTTCCCAAATAGATGTTCTAGGAAAATATCTAGCCTTTAGCACCTTATGCACAATGGAATGCGGGTTCACACCTAACCTCCATAGTTGTTTAGTTAGAAGGGCTTGGTTGAGGATGTGGAAATTTTTAAAACTAAGCCCTCCCAAACGTTTTCTCTTACACATATTTTCCCAACTCATCCATGCTATCTTCGACTCATTTCCTTTTGCGCCCCATCAAAACCTTGCTATAATGCTTTGAATCTCATCAAGAGTGTCCCCTGGGATCTGAAATATACTCATCACATATGTCGGAATAGCTTGTGCCACCGCCTTGATAAGAACCTCCTTTTCGGGTTTGGACAACAACTTCTCGGTCCATCCTTGAAGTTGTTTCCAAATCCTTTCCTTTATGAAGTTGAAGATATGTTTCTTTGATCTACCTATCGTCGTTGGAAGGCCTAGGTACTTTGCGTGCCAGTCTACCTCCTTTACCTTCAACAACCCTTTGAGTTCTTCCCTATTTGTGGTTGTCATCCCTTTGCTAAAAACTACCTCCATCTTGTATAAATTAATCTGTTGTTCGGATGCCTATTCATATTGGCTAATAATTTTAGCTATCTTCAAGCATTCTGACCAGGTTGCTCTAGAAAAAAGGATGTTGTCGTCTGCAAAGAAAAGGTGAGATATACGTGGCGCCCCTCTCCATGGATTAATACCGTGTATAAGGTTGTCACGTGCAGCGATACTTAACATGGTAGAGAAAGCTTCCGCACATATGATAAAAAGGTAAGGGGAGAGAGGGTCACCCTGGCGAAGTCCCTGTGAAGGCTTTGTTTTCCTGGTCCGGTCCCCGTTGATGGCAAACATGTGTTGAACTGATGTGATGCATTCATGAATCTTCTCCATCCATACCACCCCAAAACCCATTCTCTCCATAACATGGTTTAGAAAACTACATTCTATCCTGTCGTAAGCTTTGGACATATCCAACTTCAGAGCAAGGTTGCCTTTCTTTTTTCCTTTGTCCCTTTTCATAGCATGTAAAAGTTAATATGCAATAAGGGCATTATCAGTAATCAGGCACCCCGGTATAAACACACTATGATTCTCCATTATGATGCTATTCATGAGAGGCTTTAATCTATTTGTCATCACTTTAGATGCCAGCTTGTATAAGACATTACACAAACTAATAGGGCTAAACTCCCCTACAGTTGTGGGCTTTTCAATTTTTGGAATCATCACCACCAATGTATCATTTATCTCCTCCATGCTCCTTTCCCCTTTCCACCACCCCTTAATGTAGTTAGCCACATCTTGACCCACAATGTTCTAGTATTTTTGGTAAAACATCGCCTTCATTCCATCTAGCCCCGATGCTTTATTTGGGTGCATCTGTCTAAGGGCTATCCAGATTTCTTCATTTGTGATGTCTCTTTCCAGGTCTTCTTTCTGTTCCTCATTGATCATCCGCCTGATACCCCTTGCTGCTTGTTCAAACCCGGTGGGGTTGCTAGTTTGGAAAAGTTAGGAGAAGTAGTTGGTTATGATGGCTGAAATTTCTTCTTCATCTATTTTAAAAATTCCTTGTTCATCCTCAAGGCCCTCGATCCAATTTCTTCATTTCCAATTTGAAGCCTTTTGATGAAAATCAGCCGTGTTACGACCTCCCTCCTTTAGCTCTTTTACTCATTCCCTTTCTTCCCAGTACTCCTCATCCCTTTGAAGCCGGTATTGGAGATCTTTAGATATATCCTTTGCCCTTTGTAGCATTTCCTGGTTCAGGGGTTGTGACTGAATTTTTTTTAGCTCGTCTTCAAGTTCATGGATCTTCTTTTTTCTATCTCCAAACATTTTTGCAGCCCACTTGTTGAGATGATCTTTGCATGTATTCAACTTTGTCTTAAAGTCTCCACTATTTGTCCATGCTTTCCCAATTATGTTTTCACAGTCCTCCTCACCTTCCCACATAGGCTCAAAATAAAAATAGCGTCTTCTCATTCTCCCTTTCCTATATCTATTTTCAGTCATCAAGATGATAGGGGCATGATCTGACTCATAGATAGGAAGATGGATAACCTTGCAGTAGTTGAAAAGATCTCACCATCTGAGCTCAAGTAGATATCTATCAAGACGTTTCTATACTAGGGTCCTCTCAGATAGCCCTCTTCTCCATGTGAACAAATTTCCTTCAAAGCCAAGATCCACCAGTTCGCAGTCATCAATGGTTTCCCAGAAGTTTTGCATAACCCTTTCCTCTTTTTGTGGCCCCCTTTCTTTTCTATAGTAAAGAAAATCTCGTTGAAATCACCAAAAAAAAGCACTGGCTCCTCAACCTCTGACTATAACCTCCTCATCAAGGCCCATGTCTTTGTTTTGCTCTACTGATCCGCCCATCCATATATACCAATGGCATGCCATCTGACCCCTATAGCATTGTCTTTGACTAGACTAGTAACATGTCTATTTGAGTAATTGAGGACCTCCATTTCTGCGTCTTTCCACCAGAAACTGATACCCCCTGCCTAGCCAGTGCTAGAGATGCACAAGCCATCTTTGTAACCACAACTTTTTTTAACACCTTCCAATTTCTTTCCTGCAATCGTAGTTTCCATAACAAAAACTATATTTGGGCACTCTCTCCAACACCAAGACCGAAGAGACGTGCATGTGTCAGGGTCACCCAAACCCTGATAGTTCCTGCTAAAGAGTTTCATTGTCCTTCGCAAGATTGGACACCGTCAATCTTCGCTACTTAGGTCTCACAGACCCTAGTTGAGATAGATCCACCTACCATGGTTTTCTTTGTTTTTTTCTCACCAGTCCTAGCTATTGATAATTCATCAAGCTCCACATCACACCACTCTGAAATCGTGTCTCTCTTTCCTGCCATTTTTTCCCACACCACCTCCTCCTCTGTGATTCCAAGGCGGGCACCTCTACTCATCTTGTACACCCAAGGTTGATGCTTTTTCTTTTTTCGAGTTACACTTCCACCGTGCTTCAACTTTGGACCCACCACCTTCCTTCTTTGTGATCTCATTATTGCACTGTGTCCCCCCTTTGATTTGGAGGCATTGTGTCCCTCGACTTGTTGCCACTATATGGGTGTTGTTCCCATCAGAGTGATACCTTCATTGTGGTGCTTCCCTCCAGTGCCTTGTGGCATCGATGACAGACCTGCTAAGTCCATGTCCACCTCGTCCTCCCCCTCTTCTGGTGCTTGCTCCTCAATTTTGTCCTACCAATGGAGATCAACAACCTCTCTAGTGAAACATTTCGCCTGAAGTGTTCTCCCGATCTCCCCTGCCTCTTCGACCTCCGAACGCAGCGTCCGTTCCCCTAATGTTGTTGCCCCCATCTCCCGATGGCTCCCCCACCCCCTTCTCACCCAGCAATTCTTTCCCCTTGTCAGCCAAAGTCCTGATAGGTTGTTCAGTGCCACTCGACGCACCTCCAATGTCGTGCCCAAGCGGACATCACATTACACCAACTCCCCCACCCAGTAACATTCACCCCCCATCGTCCTCTGACCCGAGTGGTCATTCTGTGCCACTCGATGTGTCCCCGATGCAATGCCTAAGTGAACATCATAATGCATTGTCTCCTCTACCATTGCAATGATTCACCGGCTACCCACCTCCAGAATCACTCTGCCCTACGCTTCCCTTTTTACATGACACCCCTTGCTTATCGTTTCTAAAAGTGAGCTTGCACCTCATCATCCCTTTGTTTCCATCGCTATCTTGGTATGGACGTCACTGCTTCCATGTTAATGCCCGCAACCAATTTCCCCATTGTTTCAGTTGGTCCTGATCAGCCGTAGCACTCTGACAGTCCTTGTCAATGTGTCCAAGCATCCCGCATACGAAACAAAAGTTAGACAAACGTTCGTATTACACTTCAATCTCAACAACATTGCCCCCTTTAATCCTAATCTTCAACACCCATTTCAAGGGTTTTGTAATGTCGAGTAGAATCCTGACGCATGTGGACGCATCCCACCCGAAGCCATCAATGTCCACCTTAATCACCTCTCCCACCCGTCCAACGATCTCTCGAACTATAGCTTCTCCTCTATACCCTATAGGAAGACCATACATGCATATCTAGAAAGGTCTCTGGTTGATAACAACCTGCCCCAACTACTCCTCCTTGCAAATCTCTTTGAACATCAGGAAGCACCCGTCGAAGTGCCATGGCGCCCCATCGATGAAACGCTGCCCGTCGTGCCAGTGTGTGAATTGGATAACAAAGATATCTCACTCAAGTTGCTTGAACTCCTCCCTCTCTTTTAGACTCCATGTCTGAGACAACATGCATTCCATAGCCCTAAAGTTGAAAGTGTGGTTCGTCAACAACTTCCCTGCCAACACCAACTTTGTGTGATCCTCCTCATCACCGTTGCCCACCAGTTGAATGTCAACGGGTTCCTCCTCCTCATCCGACAAATGAAGGTCTGGGTACCTATCTACCAAATATGTCGCCATACTAGGGACGGGACCCAAAGAAATCCAATCACTTGAACCTGCAAGAGAGAAAACCCTAGAAGGGTGGGAAGGCATCCACTACTCAGAACCCTAATTGCCAGAGCGACGGGCTGCAAGGGGACGAGCTTTTTAGATCTAGTGTTGCTTGTTAACTAATCCTTGGGCACCTAACTAAATATGCCATCATTAAACTTGTTATTAATCCCTTTTTACTCATCTTAAAGAATATTCAATCATCATTTATCATATGTTTATATTTTCACACAACCAGCATGACATATATTGAATTAGACTTGTCCATAGAAAATTACTAAAACAAGAAGCAAACCAATCTAAAAATTTGCAACACATATAATTCCTTCCATTTGTATATCATATCATAGAAATCATCATCAGTGAGCTTTCATCCCAAGACATCGTCTCATTATCCAACATTTACCCTTATTGGGGTTTCTCAAAAGTAAACAATGCATGTTAATTCCATCTCAACATATTTCTTATAGGTTCATTGCATATCATCGTTCTCATTCAATATTTATAAAGACATTATAACTATCAACATTATAAGCATATAGACATCTTGTGTCATTCATCATACTCATTATAGGTTCATCATGCAATATATATATATATATATATATATATATATATATATCCATTCTATTCTATAGATATGAATAAATCCCAAGAATAAACATGCATAGCACGCTTAATATTCATCATTACCTTTTAGTATTTTTCAATTAGGTTTACTGCCCATCACATGTGTAATATCATTTGAAATCCCTCATATTAGGCCATTATGAGAATATGAGTGTCCATAGATAATTACAATTCAGCATGAATTCTTATGAATAAAATCACATCCTTGAACATCATTTTGTAATATAATTAAATTATACTCATCTGCATTCCTTAATCCCTCATTTGAGATTGTTATTCATTAGAATCACATATCTCATTATTCTATGACTAGGGTTAGGTTCTTAGATCCATGTACTAAATTTTTGTCATATTCCCATCACTTCATATTCATTAGTTTAACATCTTTCATTTAATGTTAAGTACTACTCTAGCAAAAATCATTCTAAATTTACTTAACATATAAAGTTTCTATCTCACTAAAATCCGACATAATCTGATTTTAATATATTTCATTCAATTTAGGTCAACACACATGTAATCAAAATATATAGACTATTTACTTCATTATACACATCACTAAATTAATTCTTAACTTGTCATCACCATTCAATTGATTCTTGTTTATTTCCTTTCTTGTAATAGATAATCTTACCATGTCACTGACTTCTAATCGCATTTTCATCATTAACAATAATTATTCAGTCCCTTATAATACTATTCATATCAGCTTAAAAGAATGGATAAGGTTGCATCTTCTTACACCATTATCTCTAGCCATCCTTCCCAATTCATTATTGTGTAGCTTGTATAAAAGTGCCCACATTCATGTGATGGTTTACTCAATGTTTCATAAATTATACTAAAATAGATGCATTAGGCTAACATCATATTAATAAGACCCATCATCTTTAATAGAATCAATAACTCCTACAATTGAGCATCTTTTCACATTCAAAGGATTATATGTGAGTCAGGATTTTCCTCTCATACTCGTCCAAATACTACATTTCTAGGGTTTAAGAAGTGATCTTCAACATATCATAACAATCATATCTTGCAATACTATCACCATGGTGCACAGGGGTACATTAGGGATATCCATGCACATGGAAACCCTAGTTTCCATTTCCACATATTTTATTCATCAATCCTAAGTATATATTGATTAATTGACTATTTATTCCAATACCCCAACACAAATCCTAAACAGTGAATATCGCCAACCAATACTGATCCTTACGTATATATCTTATTCAATTTCAGTAAGATTCAAAAATACACTTTTGTAATTTAGTCTAATACAATTCAAAATGATTCTATACATCTAAACTCCTTTTCCATGCATATAATTCAATAATCAGTTCTTGGCAATGTTCTTATAAAACAACATAATTCTATGTCCACATGATTATTCATAGAACATAGATACATAGATCATGAACTAGACAAATTTTTATCAATAAAAAAGGATGTAAAGTAGTAGCATTTTTTCCCCAAAATCAGCCCAATTGGTTATACAATCACATACAAGTACTAGCAATGCTCTTGATTATTTTCTTCAGATATAATAGGATTTCAACATGATTATATATCTTAATAGGGAGAGAAACACTCATCTAAGGTGAAAAACACCTTAAAAACAGAGGTCAAACTCTGAATTTTTATAAATCCACCAAGGTTCTAGCTATTGAATTCATTTCTTCCTCCTCTCAACTCGGGAACCATATAAATGGAGATTAGGAGAGAAGGAGTGAAAAAAAGGGAGATTTGATATCATTTTGAATAAAATCATAAGATGGATTCAATCTTAACATGTGATAGAAGATTCACCATGAAAGACTATGCAAATGAGCTAAACTTACTTGAGTTTATCATTTCACAAATGGTGAAACCCTACACCATCAATTCCCCCACCTTTTTCTGCTCAACCGCTGACACTCTCTCTCTCACAAAGACTTCATTTATCTGGAATGAAGAATGAAATGAGAGAGCTCCTTGGGTTCAAGGTTGCTCGTATATATCAATTAAGGTGCTTGGGTCAATTCCAAATTGACCCAACTTTTCACTTCCTTTTATTTCAACAGATTTTTATGTTCTAAAATATGTTACTAAAAATAGTTTACTGAATAGGTCAAATGTCTTCAAAAAATTATTTAAAATTAGCATTTTTTTGAAATATCATTTGAGAGCTTCAATAAAAATTTCAGACCAATTAGAGTTACCAATAAAACGATAAAAATAAAATACTAAACTACTATTTGTTAGCTAGAATGCATGGTCGACTGAGTTTATCCTGGAGAAACTCGGTCGACGTTCCTATCTGGATCAGTCTAACACCATCCAAAAATTTTCCAAATCCCATAGAATGTTTAAATTTGAGTTTCTAAAATATAGTTAAATTTTCAAATTAATTGGATGTACATATAAAAAGATAAAATTAAAATACCAAATTGCTATATTTCAGCCTGAATACATGGTCGAATGAGTTTGTCCTGGGGTAACTCAGCCAACAAAGAGGTCATAAAAGATTCACAAATTTTGATATTTAGCAATAATATTAATAATTGAGATATCCAAATTATATTTAAATGTCAACTAAATCTGAGTTATATATAAAATAGTAAAAATCATTTAGTGCACCAATAGACGTATTAAATTTTGTATTCATATGCTAGCAAAACCCTAATTTTGGCCGACTAGGGTTTTTGTTTGTCAAACCCTAACCATTTGAAATAAAAGCATATTTAGAGTTTCTCATTATGTTAAAATAATCATAATTAGACTATCATCATTGATTAGGCTTAAACAATGATCAATCTAGTCAAGCATACAACCATCCAAGTAATCCCTAATTAGATGGTTAATCTGAAATGATGATTGACATTTACCTACTTTACCACAATCTAAATGATGCAAAAAACCAATGATAGTCATTCATGTTTCCCATGGTCAAATCTATGCATGTTTTCCAGTAGTGTCAATCATCTTCCTTGCATAACAATTTCTTGAGTCCTCTACAACATTGCTTCAAATGCACTTTGGAGGCCCCTTCACATCTTTACCCAATCATGCACTATGGTGACATCATCTCCCAACTTTCTCCATTTCTCAAGCACAATTTTAGTGCTATCTACCATCCCTGTTGTTTTCATCTTCATTGTAGGAACACCTCCAGATGAAGTCATTGAGCCAGAGGAAGTGGGCCCACATCTTCTCTCCATTATGAGCCTAAAAAAATTAAATATCAACATTTCATTTAAAAGATAAGATGAGGGTTTAATTATAAAGAGTGGGACCTCATGTTTAACTTTTCAATTCTTCTTCTAATGATTTGACTAGATGAGGAGATGAATGGAGAGTTCATAATATAACTATTGAGCAAAAAAATGAAATTAGTAAATGGGTGATGAAAGAGGAAGTGAAATATATTATTGATGGGTTTAAAAATAATAACGACAGGGCCTGATGGTTTTAATATTGACTTTTTCAAACACTCTTTGGATATTGTTGGGGAAGATGTCATGAAAATGTTGTTCTTAACTTTTTTATAATTCTAAGTTGTTAAAGGAAATTATCATGCCTTTTTTCTCTTTTTTTTGAAGAATGAAGTTCCAAATTCTTTTCTCAATCATTTTGGTAACCTAAAAATGTTTATCAAGGAAGATCTCTCTCAAGATTATGATATTGTTGATTGAAATGTCATCCTTTTTGTGATGATTAAAATGGATTGTCCTGCATGTTTAAATAGATAGATTGATACATGATTACTTTTTGCCTAATTTCAAATCCTTATTTTTGGTATTCCTTCTAGACACTTTTTGGCATCAATTGGTATTTGAAAATGAGATCCAATATGTCGGACCCTCTCTTTTTACTAGCATAACTACGAACCATTAGAGAGAAACCCTAAACCTAATCCTAATTATAAAATAGAACAATGAACAATGAATTCTCGACAAAGGCGATTAATACAATATATGAAAATCATAGATAAATTTTTCATTTTTCATTCTTTACAATTTTCATAAACCAATGTCGCATCAAGGAAATCACATTGAGATATCATAATTCTTATTCAACTCCATTAAAACCATAAACAAATCTTACTGCTCACATGTAGTTCAGTTTACACCATATACATGTACATTAATGCACAATTTGATACACTATCCATCTCGGGAAAGAGAGAGTACAAGGACAATCTAATCTATCTAGATTATTTCATGTAGACTTCTTTTTTGTGACCTCTCTGCTAAATATAATTATACATAAAAACATTTGGATTCCTCCCACTCAAGCTAGGTACATGCATCAACTTCATATTAAGTATAATGAACTTCAAAAAACATATAGACATTGAAATGTCCAGCAGATAATTCTAACATCTTATAAAATATAGTTTATAATGGTAATTTAATCAAACAAATAAGGTAATCACTAAAACCAAATCCAACTTTAAACTATCTTTTAGAGCATGTCTAAGAATAAATCATTAGATGATATTTAATTCAAAATGGCAATGCTTTAGTATGAGTAATAAGTCAAGATCTAAACATTTGGAATTAGTATATAACCATAACATCATCTTTGTGACACTCCATCGACGGGACCAGGAACACATCCTATAGTCCTAAAGCTAAAGTCTACATAAGACATATTTACCAAATAGAACTATCAAATGACAAGCAATTCAAATCATACTCAGAACGGATATGAATCCCAACATTAAATATTTGTCAATATTTAGGAACATATTCCAAACTAGACAGATTAAAATATGAAGTAGATAATCTCTATAACAAAATTATTATTTTACACAACAAGAAACATAATCAATAATGGTAAATCATTAGCTAGCAGTATAGGGAATACCACAAACATTGAAATCATATTCTACACAGTTTGTCATCTTTTATTCATTTTTTGTGAAACTACTTGGATTTTACCTAACCAAGTATAAATAGACATGACTGATTCTCATGTCAACAACTCAGCGTCATCACTTCAGGTTTATTTGGTCACCCTAAGATATCAACAACAGATCTTGGTCCACCTCAGGGTTGCCTAAAGAGGCTCATGTCCTCATCTTAGGTACACGAGATAGGAACCGCCATAACAGAATATCACATATCATCATATTTCACATGTTTTAAAATGTTTATTTCATCATAAAATATTCCTCATGGACATAGACTTTCACATCAAGGATTTAGGGCTAGATCCATTCCAGACGACTCATTCCTAAATCCTGGTGGTCTAATCTTAAGGTCTCGATTCACACTTTGGAAATCCTTCTCATAATTCTTTAATTACTACAAGACGATCCATTTTGTTTCCCTAGTATAGACCTCGGGGGAACTCATGGTGTTTAGGGCACCTAACTAGATGTGACATCATTACACTTGTTATTAATCCCTTTTTACTCATCTTAAAGAAGATTCAATCATTATTTATCATGTGTATATTTTCATGCAACTAGCATGACAGATAGCAAATTAGACTTATCAAGATTAAATGACTAAAACAAGAAGCACATCAATATGAAATTTGCAACACATATCATTCCATCCATTTCCAAATAATCTCATAGAAATCATCATCAGTGGGCTTTTAGCCCAAGACATCATCTAACTATCCAACATTTACCATTATCAGGGTTTGTCAAAAGTAACCAAAGCATGTTAGTTCCATCTCAACATATTTCTTATACATTCATTGCATATCATGGTTATCATTCAATATTCACAAAGACATTAGATCTAGAAACATTATAAGCATACATGAATCTTGTTTCATTCATCATACTCACGATAGGTTCATCATGCAACATATATATATATATATGTATATATATATATATATATATATTCCATTCCATTCTATTGATATTAATAAATCACAAGCATAAACAGGAAAAACATAGTTAACATTCCTTATATACTATTTCATATTTTTAAATTAAGTTTACTATCCATCACATGTCTAATCTCATTTTAAATCCATCAAATTATGTCATTCTTATAGTATAAATGTCTATACACAATAGCAATCCAAAATGAATTGTTATGGATCAAATCACATCTTTGAACTTCATTTTGTAATATAATTAAACTATACTCATATGCATTTCTTAATCCCTCATTTGAGATAGTTATTCATTAAAAGCACATATCTCATTATTCTAGGATTAGGTTCTTCGATCCATGTACTAATTTTCATCATTTTCCCTTCATTTCATATTCATTAGTTTTAACATCTTTCATTTCATTTTTAGTACTACTCTAGGAACAAGTCATTCTAAATTTACTTAATATATAAAGTTTCTCTATCATTGAAATCCTACAATATCCGATTTTGATATATTTGATTCATTTTAGGTCAACATACATGTAATCAAAATATATAGACTCTATAATTCATTATACACATTTCATTAAATTCACTATTAACTTGTCATCATCATTTAGTTGGTTCTTGTTTACTTCCTTTCTTATAATAACTAAGTGTACCACATCATTGGCTTCCAATGGCAGTCTCATAATTGATAATAATTATTTAGTCCCTTATGATACTACTCATATCAGCCTAAACAATAGATTAGGTTACATATTCTTACACCATAATCTCTAATCATCCTTCCCAAATCATAGTTATGTATATTTTATAAAAGCTACCACATTCATGTGAGGGCTTACTCAATATTTCCTGTACCATACTAAAATAGATGCATTAGGCATATATCATATTATTAAGACCCATAATCTTTAATAGAAATAATAACTCCTACAATTGATCATCTTTTCACATTAAAATGATTATATGTGAGTTGGACTTTTCCTCACATACTCATCCTCATACTAGATTTCTAGGATTTAAGAAGTGATCTTAGTTCAACACATAATAAGAATCATATCATGTAGTAATATGATCATGTTTCATAGGGGTTCATTAGGGATATTCACACACATGAAAAAAAAACCCTATTTTCCATTTTGACATATTTTATTCATCAATCCTACATATATATGATTAATTAACTATTTGATTCAATCCCCCAATACAAACCCTAAATAGGGAATATTACAGCCTCATACTAATCCATATGTATATATCATATTCACTTTTAGTAAGATTCAACAATACACTTGTGTAATTCATTCTAATATAATTAAAAATGATTCTATACATGCAAATTCATTTTCCATGCATATACTTTAATAATATGTTCTAGAAAATTTTCTTATAAAAATAGAATTCTTTTTCCATGTGATTATTCATATAACTTAGATCAATAAGTAAAGAACTAGAAAAATATTTATCAATAAAAAGGATCTAAGTCGGTAACATTTATTTCCCCAAAATCATCCCAGTTGGTTATACAATCACATACGAGCACCAACAATGATCTTGATTATTTTAGTCAGATATAGTTAGGATTTCAACATGATTACATCGCTTAATAGGGAGAGAAACACTCTCCTAAGGTGAGAATCACCTTAAAGATGCAGGTCAAACTCTGAACTTTTAGAAATCCACCAAGATTGTAGCTATTGAATCCATTCTTCCGCCTCTCAACTCAGGAACCATAGAAATGAAGATTAGGAGAGTAAGAGTGACAAATGAGGGTAAATAAGAGGAGGGATGTAATCTTGACATGTGAGAGAAGATTCACCATAAATTACTTTGCAAAGAAACTAAAGTTACTTGATTTCATCATTTCTCGGATGGTGAAATCCTAGATCATCAATTCCATTACTTTTTCCTCTCAAACCCTAACTCTTCCTCTCTCACTAGGATTAAATTTATCTAGAATGAATCACAAATATGAAAGATCCTTGCGTGCTAGGTTGCTCATATAGATCTATTAAGGTGCTTGGGTAAATTGCAAATTGACCCAACTTTACACTTTCTTTTATTTCAATAGATTTTTCTAGTCATAAAACATGTTACTAAAAATCATTTACTAAATAGGTCAAATATATTCCAAAAATTATGAAAAAATAGTATATTGTATGCAAAAATATTTCAAATCTTGACTAAAATTTTGAGATCAATCAGAATTACTAATAAAAATATAAAAATAAAATACTTGACTATTATTTTTCATCCAGAATGCTTGGTCGGCTGAGTTACCCTGGAAAAATCGACCGACACTCCTCTTTGGATTAGACTAACACCATAAAAAATTATGCAAATTTCATAGAATGTCTAATTTTACTTTCAAACTACACATAAAATTTTAGATCAATTGGATGTACCAATAAAATGATAAAATAAAAATACCAAATTGCTAAATTTCAGCCTGAATGCATGATCGAATGAGTTTGTCCTATGGAAACTTTACCAATAAATAGGTCATAAAATATTAAAAAATATATTTTCATGTAATTAATAATTGAGGTATCCAAATTATATCCAAATTTCAACTAAATTCGAGTTATATATAAAAGACTAAAAATCATTGAGTGCACCACTATACTTATTAAATTTTGTATTCATATGCTACTAATACCCTAATTTTGTCCTATTAGAGTTCTCACTTCATAAACCCTAATTATTTGAAATAAAAGCATATGTAGAGTTTCTCATTATGTTTAAAGAATTGTAATTAGATTATCATCATTAATTAATCTTAAATAATGATCAATATAATTAAGCATACAATCATCCAATTAAACCCTAATTAGATGGTTAATATGAAAATAGGTCATTATAAATTCTTTCCTCCTTTTAGGATTTCATCCTAAAATCTACAAAAGATCTAGACTAATACCATATCATCCAATCTTTCATCTCTATTTACACCAAGTTGGAATAATTTCCATTTTAACTTTCTTTCAAATCACATCATTTTATTTTGAAATTTGGTGAATATTTCATCGATTGTCATCATCATATGTCTATTTGACTATGAGACACACTTCACAAATATTTGTAATTCATCATTTATCAAGATGTGATTCAGATCACCTTTCATATTCTTTTAAAAAAAATTAATTATCTAACTTAGAGATCAAGCTTATAATTCATTTTATATTATTATCTACATCCGTCAATTTTCTTCATAAAGAAGATCATTTAGTTGGCTTCATCCTTAGTTATAAATTGAGTACATATCATAATATTACTAGTAAATTGATATGAGGTATACGTAATTATCTATAGCATTCTTTCAAAAGATCTTGATGCATCATATGTATGATGATGGAAGACTTATCCTCCCACTACATCTAGTGAAGGATGTCATGTCTTATTGTGCATAAGACTTGCATATGTCCTCATGTTCAATAACATGTGGAATCTAGATTAACATAATTATGTATTATAGACATGTGTTTGTTATATGTACGTCCAATATGACTTATGTTAATGATGGTCTTGAGTTATCAATCATAATCCTTTGGTATTAGCGTTATAAGCATTCATCTCAAAGTCTTTTGTACAAATATCATTAAATGTTTGGGCGTTTCCATGCTAGATCATATCTTTTAAAATAGAAACATTAATATATCTCTTTATGATATATCATCCTTGTAATACAAGATGTTTTTAAAGTAAATATTTCCATTTTATGGCATAATGGTATAGTAGTTCTAGTAACTCTATCACATGCCCATTGGGCTAAGATAAATTTAAATCTAGACTATGTATTCCACAACTCTTGCTCTGCCTTTTCCATCTTTGTCCATCTATGAAGGATTTTACTTCTTATCAGATCTTGCACATCAATATGCCAGATCTCTATTTGGTATCACATACCAAATTGAAGAAGTAATCAAATTTTTCTTGTAACATTTATACTTGAATTGGAGGCCTCAGTTCCTTCTTCTTCTTTAATTCCTCTAACTAGAGTGGGAAATTCCTTTTTGAATGTATAGTCTGGTGACAATGATGGAAATCACCTCTTACTTTCATCATCCACCTTTTGCTTTGAAATATGAAAACTTGGGCTTCTAGCTAGCCTTAGAAATCATCTTAGCTTTGCCATTACCTTTAGACTTCCCCTTTATCCCGCTGATCATCATCACAGACTTGGGCTTGTCTTTATTCATTTGTGGCTCAACTATTCTCAATATTCCCAACAACTCTATCCACATCTTGTCAAAGTTGTTAATGTCATAGTTCATGACAAACTAACTAAATGACTATGGCAAAGACAGTAGAATCACATCAGTGGACAACTATGACCCAAGGGGAATCCCAGTCTAGCTAGGTTCTCTACATACCCAATAAGATTGAGTACATGAGGACCTACTGGATCTCCTTCTACCCTATTACATTTGAACAACACCTAGGAGACCATCATATATCTCTTGTCTTGCCTAATCTTGGTACATGTTCTTGAGATGTGTGACCATCTCAATGACACCCATATTCTCATGATGCCTCTAAAACTCATAGTTCATGGAGCATAGAATCGTACAGTTGACATTCATGTCATCTTCAATGTGCTTCTTGTAAGCATCCCTATCAGTCCTCAGTACATTTTGAGGTGGTTCCTCTGGTTATAGCATTTCCAGGACATAGAGCTTGTGTTCTTGTGTGAGAATGATTCTCAACATCCTAAACCAGTCATAGATGTTGTTCCCAGTTAGTTTGACCTTATCAAGAACCAATCTCATAGAAAAGTGATCATTGTTCGTTGCCATTTGATACTACAAAAGAATTTCAATTTTGCCAAAAATTATTTTTGATTTGATATGTTTTGATTAAATTTGGGCAATAATAATTAGGTCTTTAATGAATTATCATTCTCATTATTTTGTTCAAATTGATAACCCCTCAAGTATCAATTCATAAAATTGCAACGAAACGATTTTCTAATGAGCTAAGATCCAAAATGATTCAATTATTACCCGGCCTACACCAACATCCACAATCAACCATTAAGGTGGGCAATCATGTCAATTGCATCATATGTAACTCTTGGATAGATGATATGTGCAACTCCTTGCCATAATCATCTGCATACTTCTAGGCTTAGACTCTCTAAGAATAACCAGTTAAGCCTAACCCAATAGCCAATATGATAATAATGCACCCCGCTTTAGAGGAACCTACATGACTACCATCACACTTCCATGAGGTAGACGGTGCACCATGCTTTAGCATAACCTATGCTTAGTAGAACAATCTTTTTAACGTGTATTTCTATTTGAAAGTGTCTTATACTTTGTTTGATTAAGGGATTTATATATATCATATATATACATATATTGTATCCAGTAACCATATATATAGTACATATCATATACATTATATATCCCACAAAGTAAACGTGCAATATAAAACAAAAAGTGATGGTTATGTCCATGTCTACTTATAATTCCTTGGAGCCACAAGGAATTGCTACCACCTAGGTCAATCATGACATCATATGTATGTCCATGTTGTCGGTGTAGACTTATGCTTGCCAATCTAAATAGATCGGTTCAACCCTTGAACTGGTCGTCTCGCCTCTTGGCCCATAGATTGGTCATTACAAAAGGTCATATGGCCTCATGTCCATCCGCTATTAGGACTCTTTCCAAATGGTCAGTCAGGCCCACCAGGTAGTCATTTGGTTCCATTGTTTTATCCTCCATTGTCCTCCAGACACTCGGCTCGTCTCACAAACTGGTTGTCTCTTTCGATGATGTTCATCTTCCTTATCATTGCAAGAAAAGAAACTATCCTATTTCTATTAAACTATAACATGGTAAAGAGGAACCTCGAGTTACATTAGAGGGAAATAAAGGTAAGAAAGAATTAACTTTACATTGAGAATAGGGAGGTAGAGGCTTAGTACGTACATCGAGATAAACAAAAACAAAACTAAACCATCCAACAACACACAAAATATTGGGTATTGGCCATAACCACGCTACAAATACACCATCAAAACCGGTTTTAGAGTGACACATGTAAATTGCATACATATATGTATATGTACATGTATATATATATATATATATATATATATATATATATATATATATATATATATATATATATATATATATATATATATATATATATATATTAGTTTAGGATGATGTTGTCTTTGATTTTATATGCATATGAGACAGTTTAGATATTCACATCATATGCAATAAATATATGATAAAAAAATCGGATCATATCGATTATCCTAAATCATAATAAATTGACATGGCTCTGATACCACTGTTGGAAAATGCAAGCACATAGTATAGCAGTGGAATTTTTTTTTATCTATTTGTATTCCCATAATAGTAAGATTGCTTCAACTACTCTGAAGTAGGAAGGATGGTTTAATGAGTTATACTAGGTCCTGGAGCAAGTCCAGCGATGACAACTCGCTTCAATGCAAGTGTTAACTAGTTGCCCTTAGAAAATGGTTGTGCAGCTCCTGGTCTTCACCATGAACAATGAATATGAACAACATCTACAGTGTCTCCTTGGTCTAGGAACAAATTGTAGGTTGACTTTACTCTTATAGCAGTAGTCAAAGGACTCCTGCCTCTAGAGTAGTCCACATAGACGAAAAACAACTCTTGTTGTTCAATTAGAACATAAAGGAAGGAGTTGTCCCTCCTGTTGATGTAATAGTCGCCAACTTTCTCTCCCATAAAAACAACTTTCATTTGTTCTCTCTCGTAGCTATCTCTCCTTTGTCGGGTAGGACTTGCTTGGGTTCTCTTGGTTCCCATAACCAGAGAGGACAACAACTATCAGAGTAATTGATTCTCATTTGTTAATGTTCTAGTTATGCTCTATGAAGACTCCAATACCCCTCCGTTTATAGGTGGGTTTAGGGTCAGGGTTCCCAGTTTGTATAGGATTGTGGAAAAGTAGAAGTGACTGGAAGATCTTGAATTTTCAAAACCTACAACACTCCAAACATTCATCTAACACACCCATACGGTCGTCCGATGTGCAAGATGGTTGAATCACACTGTGAGATGGTCCTCTAGAAGTTTTCCAATCACATATGGAATGGAAATTTGATTCCAATGAGTATTACATATTAATTCCTTACAACACAAGTATTGTACAATTGAACAAGTTTGGAAAACATCCAGAACCTTTGTTCGGACCCAACCAAGCTGTCTCACTCATGGGAGACGCATGTCGTGTTCACCCAAACGACCATCAGGTGAACCTGAGTTGAGCCGATCGGTTCATCAGAATGAACTAGTAGGTACACACCTCAATTTGGATAGAACTTAGACAATTTTATCTGTGATTAGCCTAACAACCCAAACGGCTGTCTCAACACTTGACACACCCATCTGGATGCCCAAACGACCATCTCAACACATGAGATCGTCATTTGGCAGTTCGATTAAGCCAATCTATTGATCTTCTGCTTTAATTGAATATCTAAATGCTTTAGTAATCAATTGTTGAGATGGCCGTTTGGCAGTTCAGTCAGCCAATATATTGATTTGTTGCTTGAATTGAATATCTAAATGCTAGTAATCAATCCAATCATCATTCAATATTAAACTCCTCTTCTAGATGAGTCCCTTTATGTGTGACCCTATAGATCCCATATCACATTGATAGTGAGTGTCCATAACTAGCTTATGACATCACAAGAAAAGAGCGGTGCCTAATCGCACATCAGTTCTACCCAAGTGAATGGAAAGTTGGAGAACAACTTCAACCTACAATTTGTGTTAGGTACTGTAGTGATTATATAATTATTGTGTCACTGGTATCTAGGATGAACTCGAGACATGGAATTGTCATCCTCTCAACATTCAATCCATGTTCCTTGAACCAAGAGAAGATTGTCTGAGTTAATGTGACCTCAATATCATATATTGATTCACATGCGCATGTGCATGTGTTTCTCAGTCTCGCTTATCAAGTGGTCAGGATATCATACTCCATTAGGAGGGGAAATTCCCATATCTATCACTCATAGTCTATCCCCATGTGTCAAAGTCACCCAATCATCACCTTTATAACAACCCATGTTTCAAGAATGTGTTTTATGATGTCAAAGCATACCCAATGACATGTGAAAACTATAATGATTTCAGATCTAACAATCACAATCAGCACCTTCACTATGAGGGATGACAATGACCACTAATGAGATTTTGTCATCAACCAACCCAAACTCTAGTATTTAGAGTTATTTGTGTCTATCTACCTTCCATAATAATAGCCGACTAGGGACATAATGAGAATATGTATATGTACTCTTAACATCTGTATGATCTCACTTCCCCAAGTCCTATACTTTAATACATAGTCATTGAGTAGTATTTTTCTCTAAATATTCATATTGTTTCCTCATTATCTCATAACTAAGTGAAACATAATGAATTGGAAGCTTGCCTTTATATGTATTAATCAAATCCTTTATGGTTTATGACATTACAATCATCATATGATTGGCTCTTTGGGCATACCTTACCAATAACTACATCATGTAGGTACTTTAAATAAAACAAAATAAAATTAGGAGCTTATGTATAATAGCATTCATATGTTGTAAAGAGTCTTTCTATTTCACAATTTCACAAAATAATATGATTTAATAGATATAATAGACTAAAGGTATCTATAGAAGAGCTAAGGAACCATTGTATCTTTAACCAAAAGTTGGGTGGAAAGGGGCACTACAGGCGGAAATACATGCCCATTTATATATAAAAAGGGTGGAAAGATATGTGACATGTGAAAAAACGTGCCCTATGGTTACATATTAGCATCTACAATAGTAACTTTGTCTAATACCACATGCATAATAGGTTGGCAATACATATGTCCAATAATCAAGCATCATATAATGAATTTGTATGGGAATGAGGGGCTATAGACCCAATACAATAGGAAGAATCATGTTTCAAAATATTACAAATTATTGCCAAAAGATATAGAATTTCAATGTAGATAGAAAGAATAAGTAATATCAAGAAGATTAATCATGATAGAGACATTGGAATCATACCCATTTCAATGCTAAAATTTAGAAATAAGTTGCACGTACCTGATCTTCACAACTAATTGTTAACTAAATAGATATACTTGGTCCACGAAGTCAACTTTTCTTCCTAGTAACACATGTATGTCAGTCAAACCAAATCATACCTATGTAAGCATTCTAAGTATATCAATGCATATTGTTATACCTTAGTTTCGACCACTTTAAGGCATATTAGGGTTTCTAATCTTATTAAGTGACTATTTGATCTTATATTTATCCATTTTAGTTCCAAGATTCATCTTTAGTAAAAAAAAGTTTAAATAAGTTGAGATTTTATATATATGTTGGTAATGATATGCATTCCTCCTATTTATAACTTGACATGTTAATCTCTCATTGAAATATGATATATCTCAAGTTGGGTCCACTAGGGTAAAGCATATTCTCTACATGAGGTATATTTACAAGGATGATCTTATTTAATGAATCTTGGGTTCAAGTCCCAAATACAAACACATATCAATAAAAAAATCTTCTTATTGTTCATATGTGTAAACAAATGTGTAATACATCAGTATACTACTTTTAGATACCTTCCATCTTCTCATATTTTATTTATTCATAGTCAAAATTAGAAAATATATATGAGGCATATATTATATTTCCCAAAATCCATCAATGTTAAAGTAAATTTTAGAAGGTTGAGGTTAGTCAGATTTCTAGGGATAGAGTATGACTTTCCATTTAGGTGCCTAAATAATATATCTCTCTTAGGATCATTTTTAGCCAACTAGAGTCTAAGGTGAGCTTTACTTTGGATTTTATTCACTAAGATTTCCTATTTTGAGGAACTTAGGTTTATAAATTGTCTAGCACATAGGTTTACAAATAGTAGGTTTTCCAATGTAAGAGTATAATTTTGCTCTTTAAGGTATGCCCTAATATCTTATGATCAAGTATCATAGTATAGAATCTTATGCTTAATATGTAGGTAATATGATTGATTAGTCTAACTAACATTAATCAACATGTATTAGTTGTTTCTACTGAATAATCATCATAACTAGGAGTTATATCCTAAACAACATATTTATACTTTAGTTTTTAGTTTAATATATCATTATTATTTATCTAATATTTGATTAGTATCATAAGTTAATTGATAAGTCAAAGATTTTCACATTTGGAATTGATTGGTCTGAGGATCAATCTATAGATAAAAATTATGGGTGAACTTTTCTCATTCTTTATTTTAGAATTTATCGAGCCAACAAATGACAACCCTCAATGCTTCATACACATACAAAGGTCGTATAGGCTATCTTTAGTATCATCTTGCTACATAGGTTTGTAGATATAAAATATATTGCACATCATGTGAATGTGATGTTGACCTCTCATATGACCTAGAGTAGTGGAAGAAGTAGAGAGAGAGAGAGGTGGAGGGTTGTTTTTAGTTATGACGCTATTAGTGGTTGTCGCAACTATAAGTTCTAGAGAAATCATCATAGTTGTTGTGAAGAGAAGACAAGGTGGTAACATGACTTTATGGGTGGTAGTGATTTTTGTGAAGACTTGTGGTGATCAAGAGAATAGGAAAGTTAGACATGATGTTGTTGAGTTAATCTTTGAAAGAATATTCAAGGTGGTGGTGGTGGTTTGTAGTGGAGACATTGCCAAGACCTCTGGAGAAGGAACTCCAACTCATGGTGGAGGTGCCAAAATGATATTTGGGATGACAGAAAGGCAAAGGCATGTTGGTAGAGGCATGGTCGACATGAGTCTATAGTCAATTCCTTATCACAGTGAAGGCAGGTGGGGACCACCACAATAGGTGTAGTTGTCTCTTCTATTGTAGTGACTGGGGTGGGAGGAGGGGGAGGAGCAGGACCACTAGGGTTCTTCAAGAGAAAGAAGATGGAGGGTCGGGGTATATTGGAGAGGAGTATAGGAAGAGTAGAGCAAATGAGGAAACTACGAGGAGGATAGTAGAATTGAGAGAGGATGTGGAAGAGGTGGAGGGGATAAGTGACACCAATTACTATGCTATCCCACATTCTATGACCATGTTCCCAGTACAAGATGTGAAACAAGGAAGGATAAATTCACACTGAGCATTACTTGAATAAGAATTTATTAAATGAAAAAAAAACAAATTAAATTGTGGATATGGTAGATTAATGTGTATAAAATATAAAAACTTTTAATAGTTTAAATGACGGGGCCAGAATATCTGTTTGACTTATAAAATTGCATGTTGATTAATCAAGATGTTAGATATTTGATTCTCATGTTAATTTCACCTTGAAAATCTTTGATATTTTATTTGTATATTTGGTATAAAAGTACTATAATAATCATGCTCATTTCCCAAAACTCTAGTAGAGTTTCAAGAATGACGATTGGACTAAAAAACTAGTAATGACTTTGGCTATGTGCTTTTCTCATCACTCATGCACAAACCCATGATAAAATTCCCAACATTTTACCCATCCTAGTACTTTGTTAGGTCAAGAACACTTAGTCTTAGAGTTATTAGTGATGATCTCTTAAAAGGAGGTGCATCTTGGGGATGTGGATAGTTCAATCGTTCCTTTTAAGATCATTTTATCGGAGGCTCAAATCCTAGAATGTTAAAATATCCCCCCTTTTCGACTCTTAATTTCCTCATTAAGGCTCAACCATATGGCATCATAATCTTTCCCTTTTTCAATTTAGACCATGAATGACCCATGTACACCTTCTCTTGATCATGGGTGGTTCTATCACAACTACTAGCCCTTTCCAACATGTTTGGAACACACAAGTCAAGACTAGCATGCCACATGTCTAGGTGGGACCACCTAGTCGAGGGGAATCAGGCTCTAGTAACATATGTGATGTCCAAGCCAATTGTCAAAGACTATAGTAGAGTTTGGGAATGATGAGTGGCCCCATAGACTATTAATAGTGGTTTTGCACTTTATCCTCACTCATGCAGATCATGGTACCAACTTCTTGATAGCTCACTCATCCAAGTAGTGGTCTCAGTTGAGGGCACTTAACTTCAGATTACATATTGATTTGATACCTAAAAATGAGAATCACTTTTATTGTATGGGTATTCCAATCGATATCTTGATACGTTGAAAGTACTCAATTAATGCATTTTTTTCTCCTTTTTGTTGTGCTATTTTTTTTGTATTTATCAATTTCCTTTCTATAATAGACTTATAAAGATCTCGAGAAGTGTGCAATTGGTAAATTTGCATAACTAACCCCACTAGAAAAATAAATTAGTTAGTTAATCCTAAAATTTCTTTAAAAGGATTTTTATTAATACATATTGTTACTTGCAGCCAATCAATCCAAGTATAATAAATCAAGGGAAAATAAAACTAATTCTTATTTTAATTGAAAGACAAAAAATAGAGACAGTTAGGTTGGGTATCTAGATTTGGATATGTTAACAAATTAGAGCTCCCAAAGGAGGTACATAACTTCGAATTTAAATCATGCAAAGAAATATAAATATCTAGAACTAGTTACTAGAACTGAAAGACTGTTTAAATTCTTATGATACTTTAGACTTGATCCTGTCCAAATTTAAATTAACCAAACTTTTACTTTAGACCTAGATCCTGGGTTTAACCTAAAAGTTTGACAAAGAATGATCAACATATTTCTATGTTGTGTATGTTGGTTATTTATTGTTAACAACTTTTAGTTGTTCTTTGATATCTTATTTTTTTTAGTTTTGCTTAGTTCAAAAAATGTATTTATTGTTTTATTCCCTATTGATAATAACCTATGATTATTATTAAATCCAACTATGATAAACGAACCAAATGTCATGATGGTGTTTTGGGGAGAAACCCACTTCTGAACTACAACGAGAAACCACTCCAATCCTATAAGTGGTATTCACAAATTGAAAGAGTAAATGAGTAAGGTCCTAGAAAACTAATAGGAAGAGGAGAATTATGTCATTTTGAATTAAATAATGGTAACCAAATCATATTCCCAATTTTAGGTTCAAACATGAAACTAAAATGAGAATTTCATTATTTGTAAATATATTGATCTTTGACTTCCACATACACAACATAGATATATGTTGACATTTGTTTGTCGGTGATTTAGGTTAAATCTGAGATCTATGTATGAAGAAAAGTTGAAGCTAATTTACTTAAGGAATGAGTGAAATCTAAAGCATCATGTGGATTTAGATAGTCTTTCACTTCTAGTAGCTAGTTTCAAAAATCCAGTTTCTTTCCATGCTTTTAAATTCCCATCTATGACCTCCTGTAGGAGACCTACTTTTTAAACCCTTATATTGTATTTTGAATGAAATGTTGACTGTTATTATAATTTTTTCTAAAGTTGTTCTTGGAAAATATAAGTTAACTACCCTTGCCTTTTTAGTCTTATTTTTGGGGATTATGGTAGTTAGGGTTGTTACACATATCCTTCTTGTGCATTGTATAAATGTAACCATTGTTAAGAAATGGGTCATCTATGTAGTGGTTATTTGGAATCAACGCAATACACTATTTGATATCTATGCAAAAGTTTATTTGGAATCTATGTAATAATTTATTTTTCCTCTATTTAGAAGTTAATTTGGCATCTATATAATGATTTATTTAGCATGTATGTAATAGTTTAATTGGAATCTATGTAGAAACTTATGTCACCTCTAAGTAATCATTTGTTTTTTGTCAATCTAACTTTCTTCTTTTACCAATATACTTTTTATCACTTCATTTTTTGAAAAACTGTGTATACAAGTCACAGTAAATAATAATCCCTTGTGGTTTTCTTAACAATTTAAGGAGTTGCATATGTGGTGTATTCATAATGACATATTTAGGCGATACATTACTATAGATGAATTTGATAAAGTGAATTCACTCACCACCTACTTCTTGATCCCTCCTTTATAATTGCACTTGTGCACTGAAAACATCCATAGAAAAACATATTTCATTTTCTAATAGTATAAATGAGAATCACACTACATGATGTGAAATTCTTTTAGGTTTGCGCGTAGAGGCAAAAGTAGCAATATTTTAGTATCCTATTGGAACATGTGATGGTCAATTTCACCATGGAGCGGCACATGTGATAACTATTTAGTTACACATCCATCATGAACATTAAATGGGTATATATCTTTGCGTTGGTTAAGATTTTCATTTTCTACCTTAAAATTTGACCATGCCAATGAATGATAGGTGAGACACTACATCTTACATCTTATTCTTTGTGAGGTCATTTGTTCATCTAGACAAGACATGTGAAGAGATTCACTTGTCATGATTTTGAGCGATGTGGTTGTTGTCTTGGAGTAGTGCATATTTAGTCAGTTTGAAAAAAGAGTTGTACAATGAAACTAATCATATATAAAAATTAGACTGACACATAGTTGGTACTTTAGTTTTATTACTATTGTATCCATGGGAGCTTCTTCACGTAGTTCATCTGAGATAGGTCGCATTATTTGAGAGTTAGTTGTGGCCACAAAAACAATAGGATGCATGTTATTCATAAAGTAAGTCATTTTGATATATCATTCAAAAATTATAATTGTCTATTATATTAAACTTAGTGTTGTAATAAGGTAAGAGGAACCACTTGATAAAGCATATGTCTACCCCTACACCTAATGTTAGGCTTTATGATAAAAAAAATGACATCCAACAACCCAGTCATGTAGCACATTTATTTTATAAATCATATAATTGTGATGAAATGAGTTAACTTAGACTATATCTATTAATATTCCATTGATTCCTACAAATAACATAGACACCATACACACAACATATATTAGACATGTTATCAATGATTTATTGTAAAGTTCAAAAAGTGTGACCCTTATGAGTTATAATTATATGTGAAAATTTAATTGAGTGGCATGTTCTTGATAGAGTGCTTCTCCAATTCCGAGTTCAACACCAACCACATCCTTGATCATTTCTAGAGTATGTTAGTGTTGATGATAGAGAATGACCTACAATAGATTAGTTGAACATGAGTGGCACTTTCGAATGACTAACATGTACATTTAATTCAGTTACCTAACTCGGATAATGTATTATGATAAGATCCTTGGTATCAATTTGAGTATGCTTGTGACCGTTCTATAGTGCATCCATTATACTAGTAGCATAGATATCATATCTAGTGATAAGATCCTTGGTATTGATTTGAGTATGCTTGTGACCATTCTATAGTGCATCCATTATACTAGTAGCATAGAGATCATATGTAGTGAGAAAAAATACTTTAACAACTACTTTTCAATATTTCTCATTCGATTTTACATTATATTTTTTCATTATTGTGGGATTGAAGGTTCTTCAAAGCTCCAACCACACATGGATTAGAAATATGTTGCAAAAATAAACAAGTATAAAATCTTGGTAGAACCAAGTGATAACATCATGATCATACAAAACTCTTATTTTTGACAACTTATTCCTCATCAACTACCACATTTTACATCAGCCTCAACTCCATATGTTGACACTAGAACTAGGGTGACTTATGTCGAGAATTTGATTGATGGGATGGCATTTAGCTAACATTTGAGACACCTTCATCATAGCATTGACTCCATGCTTTGACAATAAAAGGGCCATCCTCCACACACTCTATAATTTGTTTCACAAACATTATATGAATATTTACACAAACTTCTTTAAGATTCTTCATGTCTATGACATCATTAGCCAGTCTGCATTTCTATTATCAGATATTAACAACCTAATTTGATGCCTACGCCATCATTTAACCAAGCTGTATTTTTTCAGTCGAGGATCAACCAACCTAATATCATGACTTTTCCATCCATCATATCATGAAGAGTAACATCTACGCTCTATTGTATCAACCAAATTTCAACCACGAATTGGCCAGTCAAGGACCAACCAACCTAGATGAGCCAACTAGGGATTCACCCAATCAGGACTCACTCAATCATGATTCATCTAGCAAGTATTTATTTCACATTGTTTCAGTCAGTAAGAGGTCGATCAACAGGGGTTCAACTATCCATACATTGCTCAACAATGTACTAAATTACACTATAGTTTAGCTCAGTATGACAGTTTCATTGAAGAATTATTTTCCTATCCTCCATTAAACTCTTGAACGGAATGATGATCTGAAATTTGATTTAATGTAGTCCATATAATTTTTCAAGTAATTTTTTGTAGTTAGTCAGTCTATAGATATAGTTTATATTTCTAACAGTGGGAGAGTGGGATGAATAATCATGACCTCAAAATTTTCTTAAGGTAAATATATATGCAACATATGAAAATGTTTAAATACATATTATATATGTAAATATGTGGGAAATATCCATAAATAGGTAGAAAGGGATATAATTATGAGTCAGTTAGAGAGATTTACCTCACACACATACACATTCATATAATTTGGTAAGAAGTTTTTGAATGTTGTCTATTTTGACAAATAATTTAATCAAATATAATTACAAATATAACTTCTCTTTTTGAAAAAAGGAATAATTTGTACCATCCAATAGATAGTAGACATTAGTATACTGTGATTAATGTTAACCAACAATTTAATGTGTATCTACACCTATACAAAAATTACATCAAGTGTGATGTACTCCTTTGTGAAGTAGGAATAGAGAATTCACACTCCTCTAGATCCTACATGTGGGTGAGGGAATCATGTTTAAGGATAGTCTTACTTAGGGGTGGCAAAAAAATGACCCGACCCATCCCTATGTGACCTTACCCGATCCGATTTGAAAATTTATATTTTTTTTGGTCAGATCCCTTTGAGTCTTATTTGGTTTGAGTCGAGTCTAGTCAGGTTGGGTCAGGTTTTGGATTTATAATTTTTCTTTGCTAATATTTATAGATAAGTATTTTGTGATTTTAAGGTCCACTCGAGTTTGATTGAATTTAGGTAGGGTCCGTCCATGTTCAAGCCCACTAGGGTCCATTCAGGTCAAACTTCATTTGGGGTTTGACCAATCTGGGTTCGGCTCTATTTTGGGTTGAGTCCAACAAAACCTAACCCATTGTTAGGCATAGCTAGGGGTGTTAAAAAATTAGATTTGGGTCGGTTCCAGGTCAAACAACTGTTGGATAAATTGGGCATTATGATAAATCCTTTTTGTTTCGATGATGACAAACATTTCATTCTTGTTGATCTAACGTGCTACTTGAGTGTTGCAGGAATTGAGTGGATGACAAAGCTCTAGGAAACTATACGCTTGAATGATTGTAAAAGTCATACAATGTAATCAATTGTAAACTTGTACAAATATATAATGTACAAGTACTTAGATTTCATGTAAATCAAGCGTTAGATCTTCCCTAGCCAATCACCACACTTAGATAGGTCATCCCTTTCAAATAGGATCACATATGCACACTCATACATATACTTAGTGCCTAAATTGAAAGATTGAAACAGGGTCAATCTCGGTCGACCAAACTCCTCGACCGAGACACTTTCGGTCGACAAACTTCTCAACCGAGAATGACCCAAGTAGCCGTTAGACACAGCTAACAAGGTAGTTGGCAGTTGCAAATGAACGTTGATCCAGAGAGCCTGTCGGTCGACAAAACTTCGACCGAGTAGGTATCTCGGTTGACAAATTGTCGACCGAGATGGTCTCTGACAGCAACTGCAGAATAAAGCAACTAGCCGTTACTAACACACCTAACTTATATCTAACGGCTAGTTAAGCACTTAGAAACCCCTAGAAGTTGTCTAGAACGTCCTTAAGCATCCATAGGCCATTCCTATAAATAGGACATGCCTTAGGACACCAAAAGACACCTAAGCTACACTTGTGCTATACTTGAGCTTGAATACACATTGGCAATACTGTTTTGAGCAATAGAGCAATTCCTACATTTGCTATTCATTCCCATTGCTCCCATTTCGTGTCCTATAGGCTAGCATCTCCTTACCACAGCACTCTAACTTATACACTCATTGGTTAGGAGATCGATACGCTTGATATAGGAAAATCAAGCCTTGTGCTTCAAAGGATAAGTTGTAATTTCTATTTTCCTTCTTGTTCCTTTTATCCTTTGTATTCTCCTTGCTACTCCTAGGGTTGGAGGCTGCTTATTGGAGAAGGTTCTTCTCGGAGGAGAAGGTGGACTTCAAGCTACTTCAAGAAGGCTATCGCACGGGAAGCTACTTCAAGAAGGCTATTGCAACGGGAAGCTACTTCAGGAGGAAGGTTGCTTCAAGGTGGTGCAATTACTTCTAGGTGAAGGCTGCTTCAAGGTTGGGCGATTACTTCTAGGTGAAGGCTGCTTGAAGGGTTTAGGGAGAGAATTGTAATTTTATGTAAAGTCCTTGCGAGGTAATAAAATTAAATTCTTTCCAAATCCCGGTTGGGTAAGCAACCGGGTAGTGGAATGACAACTTTAGTATTTGCTAAAGTTGGAACCACTCTAAATCCTTGTCCCCTTGTCCAATATTTTGTGGTTGGTTGTTTGAGTTTCAATAATTGTTAAAATTATATTTAAAACTCTATTCACCCCCCCTCTAGTAGTTTTTCAATTGGTATCAGAGCAGGATTCAAGGAACCCTAACAAGGTCTTGAAGAATGGGTGACGGGGTGCTCAACAACCTCAACATTGAAGGGACATTCATTGCTAGGCCTCCAGTATTTGATGGAACAAACTACCAATATTGGAAGAGAAGGATGCAGTTTTACTTCCAAGGCATAAATTGGGACTTATGGAGGATGGTGTCAACACCATACGAGCTTCCTCAAATGCAATATGCAGAATGGGATGCAAACACGGTAAAATCGGCTCAAATGAATGCAAAGGCTGTAAGTATTCTTTATTGTTCAATTTCAGTAGGAGAATTCAATAGAATATCAAACTGTGAAACAACCTATGAAATATGGCATAGATTGTCCATAACTTATGAAGGTACGGTTCAAGTTAAGAACTCTAAGATTAGTATGCTTAAACAGAAATTTGAACACTTTCGTATGGATCCGAATGAATCCATTAGTGAAATGTTTGCAAAATTTTCTTCTATTGTTAATGGTTTGAATGGCTTAGGAAAACATGTTCTTGAAGAAGATCAGGTGTCAAAGGTACTTCGATCACTTCCTCCCAAATACAAGCCCAAGGTGACAGCCATTGAAGAAGCCAATGATCTCACTAAACTGAAAATGGAGCAACTCATTGGAAATTTAGAAGCTCATGAGGCAACTCTAGAAGAGGAAGAAAGAAGAGAACGTGAACGTCAACATGGGAAAAAGAAGGATATTGCATTCAAAGCTTCAACTAAAGACAATCATGACACAAGTGAAGATGATAGTGAAGAAGAAACTCTCGTTGTAAATGGTAAGCAATATAAAAGTTTTAAAACTAATAAAACTTCTAGTGTTTCTTCTTCCAGGTGCTTTGAATGTGGTAAGAAAGGACATATGAAAGGTGATTGTCCAACACTCAAGAAAGGGAAGAAATCATCTCACAAAAAGAAAGAAAGAAAGAGCATATCGAGCTGCATGGGATGATTCAAGTGATGATAATGATGATGGAAAAGGAGAAGTAGAATGCCTCATTGCTACAAAAAATGAAGACGAAGAAGAGGTAAGTCTTTATGATCTACCAAAAGAAGATCTAATTGCTAGTCTTCAAGTTACTCATGAGAAATATATTGAGTGCAAGAAGAAACTTAAGAAATTAAATAAAGATTTAAATGCTAAACTTCTTGCTCTTGTATCCGAAAATGAAAATCTCAAAAAGGAAAATGAAGATTATGATCTTAAGTTAAAATCAGTAGAAGCTAATTGCAATCTTCTTTCCTTAGAAAAGTTAAAGTTGCAAACTCAAGTGAATGATCTTCGGAAACAACCTATTCTATGTTCACATTTAGATTATGATGAGGTTGTCAAAGAAAGAGACTCTCTAGTATCCGATTTAGATCAAGCAAAGAAAGATATTGCTAAGTTACAAAGAAATGTAAATGAGTTAAGAGGAAATGACATGCTTGAAAATATTCTGAAAATTTCCTCTAGTTATAATGGAAGAAGAGGATTAGGATATGATCCAAGGAGAAATAAACCCAAAAGAGTTAAAGCATCCAAGACTAAGATTATGTTTTTACCTAGGAACACAATTCCTAGAAAGAGAAATGAAGTTGACTCTATTAGTTGTTATTACTGCATGCGTCTTGGACATTATTCATTTTCATGCCCATATAAGAAAAGGAATGATGAGTTAGCTTGGTTTCCTAAGACTTAGTAGCTTAAAATTAACTAGTTGAGATTTGACCTAAACTGATTCTTGATATCATAATGTCTTATCTCAACAAAATCGAGCTCTAATTTGCATTATCTCTTTTTGTTTGAAATCGATTAACAGTTCTGAACATATTCCAGAAACTTAGTCGGTCGAGAATTTGTCGACCGAGTGAACATTCGGTCGAGCAATTGTCGACCGAGCATGTCACTGATTTTCAGACTGCTGTAAAATTGCTGAAATTGATCAAAATTGCTATCTATTTGTGATTAATAACTATACAATAAAGTATAAATCATGGAAATCATCCTTGAAAGTTTATATGAGATTAATTTGGTTTATTCTCTAAATAATTTAAGTCAAAAACTAAAATTATGCTTAGTTTAAAGGAAATTTCTGTTTTATCATTATATGTTTTTATTGTTCTATCATTACATAGGCAAGAAAAATGATTCATTAGTGATATATCTCTTAGAAATGCTTTCAAAGAGCACAATGTTAATAAAAAATTTTCAATTGGTATCTTTAAAAGATTTGAAATACTCATCGTGCTTTCATGTTTTTATATTTGAGTATCACTTAAACATGCATCAAAAATTGATATGAATGCTTAATTGGAAATCTGCAATTTATGCCTCTTGGTTGAAATGTAATTTAACCAAGGGGCGCTATGGTCGTAGTCAAGGGCGACCTAAAATAAGCTTTGAAAAAATGCTTATTTGGACATCATTTTAATGTACTTAATCTTAGTATACTTTTGATAAAAGTCAAAATCAAAATTTAAAATCATTTGTGATCTTAGAAGCTTTAAATTGCTTTAATTGTAAGATTAAGCGGGAGCTCATAACAACAAATTGGATTAATTGATTAAGAAGATTACAAAAACATTGTAAACATCAATTGAAGCTTGTTACGACCTTAGTACTTTTACTCTTGATTATGAAGAAATCTATGAATATCATAAAAATGATATATCTTGTACTTAAAGGAACTCTCTAAACAAATCAGGGCTTAACATCCCTTGCATTTGGTTGGAAACATTTTTATGTAATCTAAGATTAAAGGATTCTCATTTAATTCCTAGGGCTTAACATCCCTTGATAGATGAGAAATCAATATACATTCATCATAAGCTTAAAGGAATCTCATATCATTTCAAGGCTTAAACATCCTTTGCAAATGATTGAGAAACAAATTGTGGATAAATTAGACAAAAATGATATTAAATCCATGTTCCTAATAGGATATCTATTTAAGGGGGAGCATAATATAAAATTAAGGGGGAGAAGAAAAATAAAATATTCAAGTTGGATATCTTTTTGAAATGACAAAGGGGGAGAAAGAATATAAAATCAAAAATATAAATGAGTTTCATAACATCTTGGCCAGCACTCACTTGCAAAACATGAATGGCTACAAAAGGTAATTTTTAGGTATGAAACTCACATGCTTTATATTTCCTTATTTCATATTTAGGAAATGTTTGTCATCTTCAAAAAGGGGGAGATTGTTGGATAAATTGGGCATTATGATAAATCCTTTTTGTTTCGATGATGACAAACATTTCATTCTTGTTGATCTAACGTGCTACTTGAGTGTTGCAGGAATTGAGTGGATGACAAAGCTCTAGGAAACTATACGCTTGAATGATTGTAAAAGTCATACAATGTAATCAATTGTAAACTTGTACAAATATATAATGTACAAGTACTTAGATTTCATGTAAATCAAGCGTTAGATCTTCCCTAGCCAATCACCACACTTAGATAGGTCATCCCTTTCAAATAGGATCACATATGCACACTCATACATATACTTAGTGCCTAAATTGAAAGATTGAAACAGGGTCAATCTCGGTCGACCAAACTCCTCGACCGAGACACTTTCGGTCGACAAACTTCTCGACCGAGAATGACCCAAGTAGTCGTTAGACACAGCTGACAAGGTAGTTGGCAGTTGCAAATGAACGTTGATCCAGAGAGCCTGTCGGTCGACAAAACTTCAACCGAGTAGGTATCTCGGTCGACAAATTGTCGACCGAGATGGTCTCTGACAGCAACTGCAGAATAAAGCAACTAGCCGTTACTAACACACCTAACTTATATCTAACGGCTAGTTAAGCACTTAGAAACCCCTAGAAGTTGTCTAGAATGTCCTTAAGCATCCATAGGCCATTCCTATAAATAGGACATGCCTTAGGACACCAAAAGACACCTAAGCTACACTTGTTCTATACTTGAGCTTGAATACACATTGGCAATACTGTTTTGAGCAATAGAGCAATTCCTACATTTGCTATTCATTCCCATTGCTCCCATTTCGTGTCCTATAGGCTATCATCTCCTTACCACAGCACTCACACTTATACACTCATTGGTTAGGAGATCGATACGCTTGATATAGGCAAATCAAGCCTTGTGCTTCAAAGGATAAGTTGTAATTTCTATTTTCCTTCTTGTTCCTTTTATCCTTTGTATTCTACTTGCTACTCCTAGGGTTGGAGGTTGCTTATTGGAGAAGGTTCTTCTCGGAGGAGAAGGTGGACTTCAAGCTACTTCAAGAAGGCTATCGCACGGGAAGCTACTTCAAGAAGGCTATTGCAACGGGAAGCTACTTCAGGAGGAAGGCTGCTTCAAGGTGGTGCAATTACTTCTAGGTGAAGGCTGCTTCAAGGTTGGGCGATTACTTCTAGGTGAAGGCTGCTTGAAGGGTTTAGGGAGAGAATTGTAATTTTATGTAAAGTCCTTGCGAGGTAATAAAATTAAATTCTTTCCAAATCCCGGTTGGGTAAGCAACCGGGTAGTGGACTGACAACTTTAGTATTTGCTAAAGTTGGAACCACTCTAAATCCTTGTCCCCTTGTCCAATATTTTGTGGTTGGTTGTTTGAGTTTCAATAATTGTTAAAATTATATTTAAAACTCTATTCACCCCCCCCCCCTCTAGTAGTTTTTCAATTGGTATCAGAGCAGGCTTCAAGGAACCCTAACAAGGTCTTGAAGAATGGGTGACGGGGTGCTCAACAACCTCAACATTGAAGGGACATTCGTTGCTAGGCCTCCAGTATTTGATGGAACAAACTACCAATATTGGAAGAGAAGGATGCAGTTTTACTTCCAAGGCATAAATTGGGACTTATGGAGGATGGTGTCAACACCATACGAGCCTCCTCAAATGCAATATGTAGAATGGGATGCAAACACGGTAAAATCGGCTCAAATGAATGCAAAGGCTGTAAGTATTCTTTATTGTTCAATTTCAGTAGGAGAATTCAATAGAATATCAAACTGTGAAACAGCCTATGAAATATGGCATAGATTGTCCATAACTTATGAAGGTACGGTTCAAGTTAAGAACTCTAAGATTAGTATGCTTAAACAGAAATTTGAACACTTTCGTATGGATCCGAATGAATCCATTAGTGAAATGTTTGCAAAATTTTCTTCTATTGTTAATGGTTTGAATGGCTTAGGAAAAACTGTTCTTGAAGAAGATCAGGTGTCAAAGGTACTTCGATCACTTCCTCCCAAATACAAGCCCAAGGTGACAGCCATTGAAGAAGCCAATGATCTCACTAAACTGAAAATGGAGCAACTCATTGGCAATTTAGAAGCTCATGAGGCAACTCTAGAAGAGGAAGAAAGAAGAGAACGTGAACGTCAACATGGGAAAAAGAAGGATATTGCATTCAAAGCTTCAACTAAAGACAATCATGACACAGGTGAAGATGATAGTGAAGAAGAAACTCTCGTTGTAAATGGTAAGCAATATAAAAGTTTTAAAACTAATAAAACTTCTAGTGTTTCTTCTTCCAGGTGCTTTGAATGTGGTAAGAAAGGACATATGAAAGGTGATTGTCCAACACTCAAGAAAGGGAAGAAATCATCTCACAAAAAGAAAGAAAGAAAGAAAGAGCATATCGAGCTGCATGGGATGATTCAAGTGATGATAATGATGATGGAAAAGGAGAAGTAGAATGCCTCATTGCTACAACAAATGAAGACGAAGAAGAGGTAAGTCTTTATGATCTACCAAAAGAAGATCTAATTGCTAGTCTTCAAGTTACTCATGAGAAATATATTGAGTGCAAGAAGAAACTTAAGAAATTAAATAAAGATTTAAATGCTAAACTTCTTGCTCTTGTATCCGAAAATGAAAATCTCAAAAAGGAAAATGAAGATTATGATCTTAAGTTAAAATCAGTAGAAGCTAATTGCAATCTTCTTTCCTTAGAAAAGTTAAAGTTGCAAACTCAAGTGAATGATCTTCAGAAACAACCTATTCTATGTTCACATTTAGATTATGATGAGGTTGTCAAAGAAAGAGACTCTCTAGTATCCGATTTAGATCAAGCAAAGAAAGATATTGCTAAGTTACAAAGAAATGTAAATGAGTTAAGAGGAAATGACATGCTTGAAAATATTCTGAAAATTTCCTCTAGTTATAATGGAAGAAGAGGATTAGGATATGATCCAAGGAGAAATAAACCCAAAAGAGTTAAAGCATCCAAGACTAAGATTATGTTTGTACCTAGGAACACAATTCCTAGAAAGAGAAATGAAGTTGACTCTATTAGTTGTTATTACTGCATGCGTCTTGGACATTATTCATTTTCATGCCCATATAAGAAAAGGAATGATGAGTTAGCTTGGTTTCGTAAGACTTAGTAGCTTAAAATTAACTAGTTGAGATTTGACCTAAACTGATTCTTGATATCATAATGTCTTATCTCAACAAAATTGAGCTCTAATTTGCATTATCTCTTTTTGTTTGAAATCGATTAACAGTTCTGAACATATTCTAGAAACTTAGTCGGTCGAGAATTTGTCGACCGAGTGAACATTCGGTCGAGAAATTGTCGACCGAGCATGTCACTGATTTTCAGACTGCTGTAAAATTGCTGAAATTGATCAAAATTGCTATCTATTTGTGATTAATAACTATACAATAAAGTATAAATCATGGAAATCATCCTTGAAAGTTTATAGGAGATTAATTTGGTTTATTCTCTAAATAATTTAAGTCAAAAACTAAAATTATGCTTAGTTTAAAGGAAATTTCTGTTTTATCATTATATGCTTTTATTGTTCTATCATTACGTAGGCAAGCAAAATGATTCATTAGTGATATATCTCTTAGAAATGCTTGCAAAGAGCACAATGTTAATAAAAAAATTTCAATTGGTATCTTTAAAAGATTTGAAATACTCATCGTGCTTTCATGTTTTTATATTTGAGTATCACTTAAACATGCATCAAAAATTGATATGAATGCTTAATTGGAAATCTGCAATTTATGCCTCTTGGTTGAAATGTGATTTAACCAAGGGGCGCTATGGTCGTAGTCAAGGGCGACCTAAAATAAGCTTTGACAAAATGCTTATTTGGACATCATTTTATTTTACTTAATCTTAGTATACTTTTGATAAAAGTCAAAATCAAAATTTAAAATCATTTGTGATCTTAGAAGCTTTAAATTGCTTTAATTGTAAGATTAAGGGGGAGCTCATAACAACAAATTGGATTAATTGATTAAGAAGATTACAAAAACATTGTAAACATCAATTGAAGCTTGTTACGACCTTAGTACTTTTACTCTTGATTATGAAGAAATCTATGAATATCAGAAAAATGATATATCTTGTACTTAAAGGAACTCTCTAAACAAATCAGGGCTTAACATCCCTTGCATTTGGTTGGAAACATTTTTATGTAATCTAAGATTAAAGGATTCTCATTTAATTCCTAGGGCTTAACATCCCTTGATAGATGAGAAATCAATATACATTCATCATAAGCTTAAAGGAATCTCATATCATTTCAAGGCTTAAACATCCTTTGCAAATGATTGAGAAACAAATTGTGGATAAATTAGACAAAAATGATATTAAATCCATGTTCCTAATAGGATATCTATTTAAGGGGGAGCATGGGAGAAGAAAAATAAAATATACAAGTTGGATATCTTTTTGAAATGACAAAGGGGGAGAAAGAATATAAAATCAAAAATATAAATGAGTTTCATAACATCTTGGCCAGCACTCACTTGCAAAACATGAATGGCTACAAAAGGTAATTTTCAGGTATGAAACTCACATGCTTTATATTTCCTTATTTCATATTTAGGAAATGTTTGTCATCTTCAAAAAGTGGGAGATTGTTGGATAAATTGGGCATTATGATAAATCCTTTTTGTTTCGATGATGACAAACATTTCATTCTTGTTGATCTAACGTGCTACTTGAGTGTTGCAGGAATTGAGTGGATGACAAAGCTCTAGGAAACTATACGCTTGAATGATTGTAAAAGTCATACAATGTAATCAATTGTAAACTTGTACAAATATATAATGTACAAGTACTTAGATTTCATGTAAATCAAGCGTTAGATCTTCCCTAGCCAATCACCACACTTAGATAGGTCATCCCTTTCAAATAGGATCACATATGCACACTCATACATATACTTAGTGCCTAAATTGAAAGATTGAAACAGGGTCAATCTCGGTCGACCAAACTCCTCGACCGAGACACTTTCGGTCGACAAACTTCTCGACCGAGAATGACCCAAGTAGCCGTTAGACACAGCTGACAAGGTAGTTGGCAGTTGCAAATGAACGTTGATCCAGAGAGCCTGTCGGTCGACAAAACTTCGACTGAGTAGGTATCTCGGTTGACAAATTGTCGACCGAGATGGTCTCTGACAGCAACTGTAGAATAAAGCAACTAGCCGTTACTAACACACCTAACTTATATCTAACGGCTAGTTAAGCACTTAGAAACCCCTAGAAGTTGTCTAGAACGTCCTTAAGCATCCATAGGCCATTCCTATAAATAGGACATGCCTTAGGACACCAAAAGACACCTAAGCTACACTTGTGCTATACTTGAGCTTGAATACACATTGGCAATACTGTTTTGAGCAATAGAGCAATTCCTACATTTGCTATTCATTCCCATTGCTCCCATTTCGTGTCCTATAGGCTAGCATCTCCTTACCACAGCACTCACACTTATACACTCATTGGTTAGGAGATCGATACGCTTGATATAGGCAAATCAAGCCTTGTGCTTCAAAGGATAAGTTGTAATTTCTATTTTCCTTCTTGTTCCTTTTATCCTTTGTATTCTCCTTGCTACTCCTAGGGTTGGAGGCTGCTTATTGGAGAAGGTTCTTCTCGGAGGAGAAGGTGGACTTCAAGCTACTTCAAGAAGGCTATCGCACGGGAAGCTACTTCAAGAAGGCTATTGCAACGGGAAGCTACTTCAGGAGGAAGGCTGCTTCAAGGTGGTGCAATTACTTCTAGGTGAAGGCTGCTTCAAGGTTGGGCGATTACTTCTAGGTGAAGGCTGCTTGAAGGGTTTAGGGAGAGAATTGTAATTTTATGTAAAGTCCTTACGAGGTAATAAAATTAAATTCTTTCCAAATCCCGGTTGGGTAAGCAACCGGGTAGTGGACAGACAACTTTAGTATTTGCTAAAGTTGGAACCACTCTAAATCCTTGTCCCCTTGTCCAATATTTTGTGGTTGGTTGTTTGAGTTTCAATAATTGTTAAAATTATATTTAAAACTCTATTCACCCCCCTCTAGTAGTTTTTCAACAACCTTATCTGGATTGTTTGATTGTCAAATCCAAATCTGAACCCGGACCCAGATTTTACTCATACTGCTTAACCTGGAACTGACCCGGATTGAAAAATCTAAACCCAGAACCAAACCCGACCCATATTTAAAGGTGATTTTTTCATAAAAAAGATTTTCCTGATAGAAGTACCTATACAAATATAAATAATTTCATTATCTCAAATAAACTACAAAAGATGTCAATGATTATATAATATTAAAAAATTATAACGTTACTTTTTCTTTACTTTGAAAACAATACCAACAATAGAAAATTAATTCATCTAAATACAAGAAAATCTTATCACAAGTGCAACATCATATATATCATACTAAAAAAACATGTATCACATCAAATTTGTTGTAACACAACCTAAATCATACTAAAATAACACATATTCACATCAAAGTATAGCCCATCAAACCAATTGAGATGATTATTAGCAACAAAAATAATGTTTATACCACATCATAACAACAACTAAAAAGGAATAGTTTGTGTTATCTAACACATAAGTAGATTCTAACACAACATGAATATCATAATACTATTAAAAAATAATTGATTTTCACATCAAATAACTATAATATGTTGCAATATCACATATACTAGTATTTGCACATGCCTTGCACATGAAACTTATATATCACTATTTTCTTGAACTGCCAAAAAAATCTTTGTAAATATCAACAACATTAATTATATCAATGTGGACTACAAAACTAAAAAGTACAAAAATTACACTATGTACGCTCTCATATTTTTTTGAAATTTAGTTGTTAGCATATTGATAAAGGCCAGACAACATCTACATAGAAGAACAGTCTGAGTAGACTCAAAAGTAAGGAAATATGAAGTACATAAACATTTAACATATGGTATTGGATACAAATAAGACACTTCAGACTAGATTCCTCCCTGACGAGATCACCAACACAGCATTTAACTGAAATCAAACCACAATCATGGATGATTTTTACATAGTAGAAAACTCTTCCATCAAGATAAGAGTAAACAAGACCACAATCTATGTATACACCATACAAACTCTGTGAACAAAAAAAAATGTCTTACACAAAGCAACCAGCCACTGAAGAAGAAATGGGGGCTGCCACGATCATGGTTAAGGAACACATGGAAACCTAGAGCCTGACCACCTTCACTATGGAAGGATAAAGACCTTTATTCAAAAGGACATAGACACACGCCACTAGATGATGCAATTCTACCAACGGAGGGATGAACCACCAGTACCTTACACATTCAGACAACCAGCATCCTAGGTGAGGTCATAGCCTCACCCAACCTCTAGATCACCGCTTGACGTATCACACATCCAAGACCATGATTTGGGGCTCCACATGGCCGAAAACGATGGAAGCGAAAGGAGAGGAAGTTGTAGTTGCCGACCCAAGCCAGTTTTGTGGAGGATGAATTAAAGAAGAAGCCCAAGGGAAGTGGGGTGGCATATGACCACCACCTAGGCCCATCCCCGATTCCTCCAACAACATGTGCTAAATTGTGTTTTCAGTCTCCAAAGTAGAATCTTTGGTCGTTGATTTTTTCTCCTCATATTTCGTTAATGTTTCTTTGGTATCTTTATCCGGTTCTCGAGTTGTTATTCTTGTGTTTTAATTGATGGATTCCATGTGTGACATGAAATATAGAGATATATCTCAATGCTTATATAAAGAGTAACAATATTTAGTACAAGATATTAAATTTTTATGATAATAATTCTTATTTAATATACTTTTGTGGAAATGATAACCATGTTGCAATTATTGAAACAATAAACTTTATAAGATTTTGTAGAATATGTTTTTCTAGTCATTTGTATTTCATCTAAAATCAAATGTATTGTCCACTTTATCTTCATTTTCTTTTGTACTTTATATGAATCGTCAAGGAATCTTTTATTTCATACTATGAACATAAAAAATGATTGTACAAACTACATATCAACTTATTGACAATTTCTTGTTGTGAAAAGCCTACCATATAAACACCATTCCATCCTTTAACATGATCAAGTGATAGTGAAAATAATTTTAAACCATTTTCCTTAGCACATATTTCTTTAAGTATATATATACTTCACCAAGATGCATGAGCCTATCATTTTCAATGATACAACATGAAGCAGAATAACACACTTGTTAATAGTAGATATGACTCTTTGATAGTTTTATTTTAATTGTAATGTGAATTTTTGGATACTATATTGCATAGCAGAACACCAAACAAAAGATTAAAAAAAATCAACAACAATCTAAAATAAAAACAATAACATCCAAGAAGAACACCAATTTTTGTTATATTTATAAGAAATATACATGTTGGATTTTTTTGGAAGCAACAATATTTAACATTTGAGAGTAGATATCGATAAAAAACTCTTTTCCATCTATATTTAAACAACACAATCATTTTAACATAATATACCAGTTGAAATTACCATAACAAAATGATAACATGTATATTGATCTTCATATCATATTTCAATACAAGAGTAAGACACAGTTACTTCTTAAGGAAAATATAAACTAATTCACATCAAACAAAAGTTATTGAGATCATTGGGAATCATTATACTTGAGATCAATATGTCAAGTAAAATTCCTTGATACAGACTTCTATGAGTGAAATTCAAGAAGCTCAATTTCATCATAGGTTAAAAATTGAAACTGGTGAGAAATGTTTTACATAATCCAAAATAGAATAGAATATTTTTGTTGCATGTTCCATATTTCCCAAAACAAAGCATCAAACACACAAAAAAGTAATGTATATATTATTGATTCTTAACAAAGCTTTATAATATTACGTATATATGAGATCCATCACACTTTGACGCTTCTAACTTCTTGAACCTGATTGATGGGAAGTCTAAATTCTACTAAATTTTTGACTAATCTTAGTTTATTAATTTATGTTGTTATTTCACCAATATTTAATGTTATTCTATAATGATACTTTTCCCATATAGTCTAGCAGAAGCAATCACAATGATGCGTCCCCCGATCGAGAAACTACTAGGGCTATCAACGAATTCCCCCCCTTGTTGGAGGTTTGGTGATGGAAATAGACGTCATCTCGCCCATTGAGAAGGGAGCAAAACCTTCTTATGCAGAAACGGTCAGTGGATGGCCGATCGGTATGCTTACCTATGACAACCCAATCTCGCCCGATGTGCTCTAGGAGTCTGACATCAGTGAGGATCTCAGTGGGGTACTGCCATCCTTCTCGATCCGCTACGACGCCATGCAACCCTTGTTAGAGCCATGGAAGTTCACCGTAGTAGTCAAAGCTATTAGCATCAACGTCGGGTTCAAAGCCCTAATCAACAAGATCTATGCAATCTGGGAACCAAAGCATGAATTTTGAGTCATCGACTTGGAGAGCGGCTACACTAGTACATAACTGACCTTTAGTGTGAGTTATTTAAGGCCTTTAGTGTCGGTTTTAATGTGACACCTATGTTGGCACCGCTAAAAGGCAAACTGTTAGGCGTCGGTTTTGGACGCCACAACCCTTCGAGCGCCACCGAAAATGCACCAACAGAGGGGTATAGGCATCGGTTATTAGCTTTGAAACTGACGCTATAAACATTCGCTCTACAGAAAGGGCACCATTTAGGGCACAATCAACGTCGGTTTATTATTGATAATCGACGCCATATCACCTACTGCCACGGCTGTGCTGGCCAGCATGATTGTGGTGTCTGGTCTCATTAGGCATCAGTTTTAGCTATTATCCGACGTTGTAAGCATGTGTCGTCAGTTTTTTCAAATAACTGAAGCCTATTGTATGTATTTTTTTTAATCAATCTGTAGGTCTGCTGTGGCTGGTCACAGGATGAGAAACATGCAGTTCAGTTATGAACTGTAGGATGAGAAACCTGCAGTTCAGTTATGAACTGTAGGTTTTACGACATCCATTGATATCAGCCAACAACAGGCCACAAACCTACAAAATTAACAACATTAATTTTCACACATTTAGCAACTAGCAGTTCCATTCAATTTTCACACATGTAGAAACATTCATGTAGCAATCTGTAGTTCCATTCATTTTCACATTCACACATGTAGAAACATTCATATAGCAACCAGTAGTTTCATTCATTTTCACATTCACACATGCATGTAGAAACATTCAGACATGTAGAAACATTCACACATATTACAATTCAGAAATTCATTTACAAAATATCATTCTTTAGTCATTATTCACTATCAACATCCTAATTATATTTTAAAAACCCCACAACTTGTATGGCTTTTGCCCATTCTTCTCTTACATCATTTAATTCTTCCGTCGTATAGGGAGCATGTACATCTAGTAAGGCCTTTCCTGTAGTGTGGTCAGTTTTAAACACCTGCAAAGAGAATGATGTATATATATAATTAATAATATATAAAGAAGATTGATATATTTCATATTATCTAATGAGACTATATATAATACCTCAGGAATGGTATCGATGTCCACTGCGGCATATTTGATAATCATGTGCATAAATCGCATCACATAGTATGCACATGCCCATCCGTTGTCTTGTGTAGCACACTATAAATTGAAACATACAAAATATTAAAAAATACAACTAATTAAGCATTGTTTACATAAATAATATATACATTGCAATCACGAACTTACTTCCACGTTCTTCCAAATTATTGGCTGGTTCTTTTTCCTAGGGGCCTTTCCTCCAGCCTTTTTGAACTCATCTAAACCCATACATGTTAATGTAACACAGTACATTGCATAATAAAATAGTAATGTAATAACATATGTTAACGGATATGAAAATGAAATATTTCTCACCAGAATAATCCCATTTTCATTGTGTGTCCATATTTTGAATTCAATTTAGTCCCCTTAGGATCTAGATAATAGACAGTGAATGTCTCGGGGACAATAACTAGTAACTCCCAAAGCATACCACTAGAGGTAAAAAAGTTAAAAATTAATAACTCAAAATCCACAATAAAAATGTAATTTTCTTAAGTCCAAATTATAAGCAAAGTAAACATACTCCACATTGAATGGAGCTATTATCACCATCTTGTTATTTTGAGAAAAATTTGTAAAAGCATCACAGAAGTATTGTTGAACTGACGAAGTGTCTTTAGCTACTAGACTAATCAAATATGGAATAAAAAATCCTACATGTTCGAATGAAAAATTTGCACATATCTTGTCTAAGTAGCGGCAAAACATGTATTACGTATGCATTAATAAATAAGAAACCAGATCACCAGATCCTACACAAGGTATATGGATGTATAAAGAAGATCTCACCTTATTCATAGCTCTATCATAGATGTATTCAGCCAAGCATATCAAAACAACTCCAAAATATCTTGTATAAATAGTTTACTTTCGTATGATTGACCTGCAGCATCCGCATCTATAGAAATAGTTATAGGGCAATTTATATCATGTTTGCCTAACCATATTGCCATACCCCTACAATTAGGACCTAACGGGACAGGTAGGTCCTGTGGAACCCAACTTGTAATGTAGGAGGTGGAGGTGGAGGCCTAGATGCTCCGGGTGTCTTCTTTTTAACCTGTATATATATAATTTTAGATCAATTGACATCATATACACACACTAACAATTTAACGCCATACAGTTTCAGTATAAAGGACATCTGCTTTTTGCCACAATATCACTCCACCTTCTGCCTCACCGAGCGTTTCACAATCTGGGTGGGCATATGGCAATGGAAGATCCATCCAATCCTGGAATATACATAGCAGGCTCACACGAACCCAACCAGCTGGTAATGGAGACTCATGAAACATTTCCCCTGGTAGGGATGGGTGAGCAGACGCCTCTACAACGACATATTCTTTACTTTTTAGACAGCATGGCTTCAACCCCTATAAATTTGTGTAATGAATGTTATATACATATATACATATCATCTTGAAAAGAATAGTTACTATGTCCTAAACATACTTACAACGGATGTGCTAGGTGGTGGGTCTACAAGATTACTCCCAACCTCTTTAGTAAGAGTAGAGCGGGACACCATAGGTACTGTCTAATGAGTGCCAGTCAGAGATGCCTGCCACTTGCTCATTGCTTCATGGAGTGTCTTATCAACTGCTTCCTTGATTCTCTTATCGACTACTTCATCGACTCTCCTATCAACTATCTTATCTACCTATACATGGATAAAATAAATGTTAGCTTTTGATTATTGAATTCTCTTTTACAGTAACATTCTAAAGAAAGAATAGGTTACCTCTTCTTATGAAATTCCATCTTTTGGGACATGGTTGCACTGGGATGGCCCAAAGAATGCTTTGATACCCATACCAGCACCTGCAACCCTAACACGTCCAGGATGCTCTAGGTTACCCACAACAACTATCAATTCATCCCTTGTTCCCTCAGGGATGAACTTGCCTTATTTCCTTAGCTCGTGCATATCCTGCTAATCGCCAAAACAAAAATTTGTAATTAAGTAAACACCACAAATAATCAATATCGGAATGATTGCTCTAAGAGTTGTATTTTACCATGTTTGCAACGGCCTCAACAGTTGTGGGCTTCCTTATTTCTCCCTTCTTAATTTGCCTCCCAGTTATCTAGACATCATGGCGAGGCGGAGGTGTGTTACCTATAGTAGAGGACTCCTGAGTAGTAGCATATTGAGTAGTATACTCAGCATGTAGTCTTTGGCAAATACCTCCATACCCCTTTGGACCCATTGTGTGGTCATGCACATTCAGTGCACGCCTTGCTCTTTGCACCTCACTGAGGGCCTAGTTAGTATGCACATTAATGATTTAGTTAGTAACACTAAATGTTAATCTTGAATAGGTAAATACAATGTATATTAATTAAATTGGGAGTGACGCCTAATACCTTGAATTCATTAGTTTTTCTTAAAGCAACAAACGCATCCCATTCTTCTTGATCCAGGAAGTTCCACTATTTAGTGGTTGTCTTCTTCCTCTTGTCACCTTCTTTTATGCATTCTCGGGTGAGATTTGTCCTATAGTTCCTTAGGACTCTCCCACAGCGTTGCATCACACATTTACGATGCAACTTTTCATCCAATGCAAATATACTCTGCAAAATAGAATTTCTATTAACTAGTATCCAAAATATTAGTAATCTACAGAATAGAATTGCAAATTAATAATAACTCACGCATAAATCCTTCCATATTACGTATTTCTTCCCCTTAGGAACTTTATGCCAAGAATCTATCTTACAACCACAATGGCTATGAGTAACATACCCAAGATATGAAACAAACGAATTGTGATTCACTCCAATTGCATTTCCTGCATTATCAAAATCCACAACAAGTTTGGGTCCATTGCCCCTTTATGCTATTAACTTCTTCATCATAGTGATGCCCCTTCTCTTGTCAACTTTTTGGTGATGCTCATCAAGTGCCTCAAGTGCTTTAGAGGGAACATGTGCATCATCAACCTAAAATTTGACAAAATAAACACACTTACAGGATATAACTATAAATGGACATATAGATATAAATAGATGATATTTTTTTAAAACTTACATTGTGAGGCAGCGCATTGATGTCCTCACCCTCATGATAATCATCAAAACGATCATCAGGAGAATGCTCAGCCATCTGAAAGTTCATATTCATATTGTAAAGTTCACATTATAAAGTAATTCACAATGTAAAGTTCACATTCACATTGTAAAGTAATTCACATTGTAAAATTCACATTGTAAAGTTCACATTCACATTATAAAGTAATTCACATGGAAAAGTTCACATTCAAAAAAATAAAACATATAAAAAAAATATAAACATGCCTCTAATATTGCAATTTTTTCTTAATTATAAACATGCTTGATGTGTTTTTCTTAATTATATAACATTACCTTTCCTCAAAAAAAAAATATTGCAATTTTTTATCAATTAACAATCCTTCATTGTGATCTACGCACACATATAAGTCATCATTAGCTTCAATATTTGTTGGTGTTGGCAACCCAACTGAGAATGGACTGGAGTCATCATACTTATCATAGCACTCTTCTTCATCTATAGGATCTTCAATGAACTGTCTTTTACCATGAAGAACAACCGACCATTTATCATTTACAGGATCATCGATATAAAATACTTTTTTCGCATGTGATGCCAATATGAATGGTTCACCCTTCTCGCCAATCTTTTCAAATTTCACTAAAGTGAAACCCAATTCATCCACTATAACTCCTTTGGTGTTATCAACCCAATTACATTTAAAGAGCAGAATTTTGAAATCTATGTAGTCAAACTCCCATATGTCTTCAATGACACTGTAATATGACATTTTAGCTTCATGTGGACTCTTATCCTTTGCACTTGCAAAAAACATAGTCGACGCTTGAAGGGTGACCCCACTATTTTGGATGACACTCTTATCATCTTGGCACTTTGTGTAATATGTGAATCCATTAATGTCATACCCTTCATAAGACATAACATTCAATTTTGGTTTAAAGGTGAGGAATTTGATAGTTTCAGTAATATCATATGGTGTTTGAGAAATTTGATGTAAGACTTTATCTTCAAAGCACTTAATAAATGTCTTATTATGCTCTCTAGCAAGCAACATTGTATTGGCTCAAGGATATTGTCTCTTGATGAAATTGGTATGTTCCTCGATATAAACACTCACTTCGTCCATGTTGTGTAAAATATACAAGTGACCTTGTTCCAACTGCTCACGGTTATATCTTTCACCCATGATCCCAAAATTACTTTGCCAAATTGCTCCTCAATATTCTTGTCATTACTAGGAGTGTCATTACCACTGAGAAAGTCATTGCAAAAATCTATAACCTCTCTCGCCACATAACCCTCAATAATACTCCCTTCAGGCTGATAACAGTTTCGAACATCACTCTTAAAAATGCTCATGTATCGTTCAAAGGGATACATCCAATGCAAGAAAAGTGGTCCCAACATTTTCACTTCCCTAGTCAAGTGGACAACAAGATATACCATGATATCAAAGAACGAAGGAGGGAAATACATCTCAAGATGACATAGGGTAACAACCACTTCTCTTTGCAAATTATCGAGAGTATCAGGGTCAATAACTTTGTTGCACAGACTGTTGAAAAAGAAACAAAGTTTGGTGATTGCAAACCTTTCATGCTTTGGCAATATAGATCGAATTGCCACATGCAATATTTGTTGCATTAGAGTGTGACAATCATGAGATTTAATACCTATCAACTTTAGATCTTTAATTGATATCAATCTACAGATGTTGGATGAGTAACCTTGTGGCACCTTAACATTTACAAAACATTCACAAAAAGCTTTCTTCTCCTTTCTAGGCAATGTGTAATAAGCGGGAGGTAAGTATATTCTCTGATTTCCCATTTCACGTAATTCTATTAATTCTGACCTTATTCCCATTTCACGTAGGTCCAGTCTGGATTTTATCCCATCTTTAGTCTTACCTGGTATATTCAACAATGTACCTATGACACTATCACAAACATTTTTCTCAATGTACATGACATCGATACAATGTCTGACTGTCAAAGAACTCAAATAAGGAAGATCCCAAAATATTGACTTCTTCTTGAAAAGATTTGTCACTCTGTGTGGCCATAGTACATTATGATCTCTTACCAAATTCATTGACAAAGTCTTTTACTCTTTCATAAACAACCTCCCCTGGTATAGGTTTAGGTGCACTCCGTTCCTCATTCAATCCATTGAATGGTTTGCGCTTCCTACGATACAGATGGAATTTTCTAAGAAACCTTCGATGACTGAGATATATAGTCTTACTACCATGTTTTAGTCTTGTTGAATCAGTGTTCTCTTCGCATATAGGACACGCTTTAGCTCCTTTCACACTATATCCAGACAAATTCCCATATGCTGGAAAGTCATTAATAGTGCAAAACAACATAGCATTCAAATGACATGTCTCTCTTCGTGAAGCATCATAGGTCATCACACCTTCACCTCAGAGTTTCTTTTAGTCATCAATCAGAGGTTCAAGATAAACATCAATATCATTTCCAGGTTGTTTAGGGCCCGATATCAATAACGACATTATTACGTACTTATTTTTCATACACATCCAGGGAGGAAGATTGTATATAACAAGCATGACTGGCCAAGTGCTATATTGGTTGCTCAATGTCCTGTATAGATTCATCCCATCTGTACAAAGCCCAAGTCTTAGATTCCTATCTTCTTCACCAAATTTGGGGCACAATAGATCAATCTTCTTCCGCTGTGGGGAATCAGACGCATGTCGTAGGATCCCATCATTATTTTTCTTACAATCTGCATGCCACCTCAAATTCTTCACATCTATCAGATTTGCAAACAAGTGTTGAAACCGTGATATTATAGGTAGATACCACATCACCTTGGCAGGAGAACCAGTTTTGGACTCCCCCGAAGTCATCAATTTATACCGTGACGCACCACATTTTGGACAATCTTTCAAATCCACATAGTCCTTTTGAAATAATACACAATCATTCGGGCATGTGTGTATCTTCTTTGCCTCCATTCCCATTGGGCACAACAATTTCTTTACCTGGTACGTTGCGATTGGCAGCTCGTTTCCTTCAGGAAGCATTTCTTTCAACAAAGACAACAATGACGTGAAGCTTTTATCGCTCCATCTATTGTTAGCTTTCAGCTTATACAATCTCAACACAGTGCTAAGCTTCGTAAACTTAGTACAGCCTGTGTATAATGGTATCTCAGCATCATGCACAATGTTTCTAAACATGGGAGGTGGATCGGTGTGCTCTACCCCACAACTATCTAGCATCACATCAACGATGTCTACTGGAACTGGTTCATTCACATCTACGTCATCGGAGGCAATTTCTTCTTCCACACAAGCACTACTATCAACATCCACTGGTTTTGGGTTTGAAATCTCTCCATGCCAGTGCCATTTTGTATAGCCTTGTACAATCCCATTGCACATGACATGACTTTTGATTTCGTCACCAGTGTTGACTTTCAAGTTATTACCGCAATGCCTACATGGACAGTAGAACCTATCTCCAGGTTTTTTCCTATATTCCTCGGCAAATCAAATAAACTAGTCAAGACCAGAAATAAACTCTGGGGGTGCAACAATTGTGAATGGACATCCATGATCTATCCATTCTATGATTAAAGAGAAAACAAGTATATATTACAACAAGATTAGGGTATAGGGTTAACAGGTTAGAGTTTATGCATGGTTAAACATTAGGCCAACAAATACATGTATTGTCATTCTTATATATAATAAATGTGTACCACCTATCCCATTCTTGAACACCTAATATCACTAGTAAGTGTATAATGTGTATTGGGTTTTCAAGAAAATTTCAGAAACATTTCCCCGCTCTTCTCCAAGTACATATGTACTTAGAGAACAAACGGGGAAATGCTACCGAAATTTTGTTGAAAACCCAATACACGTTATACACTTACATCCTAAGTGAGATTAGGTGTTCAAGAACAGTCCCAAACTGGGGACTATCCAAGATTTACTCCTAATGAGTAAATCTTGGATGGGTTTCTAGGCCAACAAATACATGTGTTGTCATTCTTATATATAATAAATGTCTATAAACTACAGGCAGCATGGTTAATCCTAATCTATAGAGCATTATTAAATAATAAATCAAGAAATCAATAGTTTCAAACAAAAGGGCTAGGAATCTTTACTAGACATTATATGTAGCCCAAACCATCATATTTAACATACTACGTTATTATGAACATCCAGATCAGATTAAGTTCATACTATGTTATAACCATTGGTTTAATAACCCTATTTCCGCATGTACATGTTTATCCTTTAAAACCCTAAAATTCATTGAAATCATTCTAATTCAATTTAAGATGTTGGGATCACATAATTATATAATGACATCAGAATATATAAAAGAATCATAATTAACATGATTAACAACATGCTCATCAAACTAGGGTTTTCTTGAATATCATCTAATATTCGTGTACTAACTATACCTTTGTAACAATAAGAATAATAGAGCTTTAAGTATATTTTATTCACAATCTACGCATTTTTCTGATCAAAACCATATACAATATGTCTATAATTGGAGCTAGCATTAATTTCCTATATTATTGGCAATATTAATGTGTGAATCTGACTAGCCATTAATGGTGGTCGAGCAGGAGCAGGGTACCTTCTTGAGGGTGGAGGAAGAAGAACAGGAGCAGGGTACCTTCGTACGTGGTGGCGCCATCCTGGAGAGCAGGGAGTAGAGTTGTGGTCGGACCTGGAGAGTAGTTATGGTTGGACCTAGAGAGTAGTTGTGGTCAGACCTGGAGAGCAGGGCTAGATGAGCCGCGACTAGCCTGGATAGCAGCGGCCGGAGAACCAGATGCCGACACAGAGTGGGTGATAGCGACGACCGGAGAGTGGGCGATGACGACGACGCATGGTGGCGGTGCACGACGACCGGCGAATGGGCGATGGCAACCGGAGCAAATGGCGGCGGAGGCAGCGGCAGAGGAGCAGCGACAGTAGAGAAATCACCAGACCAAACCCTCAATCGCGCGAGACGAATGAAACAGAGAAAGGGGGAAGAGTCTGGCTCGTGCGGGTGTTGTTAAGTTAACAATAGGCATCGGTTAATAAAAACAATCGACCCTAAAAATATAGGTGACAGTTACAAACAAAAAATTGACACTATTGTTCACTTATAGTCATCGGTTCCAACTAGAAAAACCGATGTCTATCTTTATATGCTGACAAAAATAAATGTTCTCGAATTAAGACCATAGTCGTCGGTTTCCATATAAACACCGACGCTAAAGGGATGTGAAAATTTTGGTGGTTAAGCGCACGAAAACACAACGACGTCGGTTACTATAAGACAACCGATGATAAAAATTGGGAAAATTTCTATCTCATGGAAAACCTTTAGTCGTCGGTTTCTTTTTTAACAACCGACGTTGTATGTTAAATTTTGGAGGTAATTTTTTTCACTGGAAATTTTGGATTTGGCGGTTAATTTTAGGCGTTGGTTTCTTATTAAGGAACCGAAACTGAATAAAAGTGATACTCGTGTCTGGTCACCCTTCACAGATAGATGTCGTTTTTTTTAACTGACACTTTATGTTGTATGTGTCAGTGCGTTTATACAACCAACGCCTTTAAAAGTGACATTATAAGTCATTTATGTAGTAGTGCTACTACATCATCCAATTCTTTGGGCAAGACGACTACTTCACTGCCATGACAGGCGGACCATGGATGATTTTGGGGAACTACCTATCCGTTCAATCCTGGTCGCCTACCTTTCGTCCCTCATATCTGATCCCAAGAAAGTTAGTCGTCTGGGTGAGAATCGCTAAGCTTCCTGCCTTCCCCTTCCGAAAGAAGTTGCTAACCTCCATTGGCAACTCGATTGGGTAGACGATCAGGGTAGATGAACACACCCTACAGAGGCATCGGGGGAAATTTGCACGGATCGTTGTTGAAGTCGAGACATCCAAACCTCTGTTGCTGGCTGTGTTTATCAATGGGGAGCATTTTTGCCTTGAATATGAGAATCTCCCTTGTGACGTTTGTTGCCAAACATCGTTTAAGATTAAAGCGGAAGCAATCGTTAGTAGTGGAATTACTGAAAATCACTAAAACTTAAAACTTTTTGCAAAGAGAACCACAAACTGTAAATCTCTTTCATGAAGAACCAAAGTAAGTTATTTACATTCCGATTCATCAATACATCTTTGTATCATCTCATCTCGAGAGTCTCAATCATTAACTGCCCTATTAAATTGTACATAAGTAGTATACAATAATCTTGAGGAATCAAGCCAAAACTCTCATATCTATATGAAACTATCTACTGACTCCTAGGACCTGAGAGTACAGATACGACACATAGGACTCTCTATATACAGGACTTGACAAACAGTGTCTCCACCAGAGGATCACTGTTGTCCTTGCTGTTGTTGTTGCTACTGTTCACCCTCTGTAGGATTTCTACCTTTTCCTTGGCGTCTACCTAAAAATTTAATTCCACAGGGGTGAGACAATTGAAAATTTTCCCCAGTGAGAGATATAACCCTCTTCTAGAAACATAGTTATTGCAGATAATAGAATAGCATTGAGCAGTAGAATCATAATATTATGCAGTAGGTAAATCATTGATTAAACTATGTAGAGCAGTATTCTCTATGCAGTTCATTTCAATTATAACTTGAATAAGCAGCATGTCATTTATTCAAAAAGGAATATGAAGAACATGTCTAGCATTTATTCAACTAGGACATAATAGACAATGTATCACCAACCACTGATTCTCGTAATTCAACCCTAAGCAAATATGCTACAAGGCTGATTACATTTTACAAACATACTTATGCCCTGAGGAGATGAGGTATACCACTCATACTCCAACCGACCATTGTGAAATCGAAATCGGTACAATACATAGGTCAATAGAAGAGCCAGATTTCCATGACCTCATCCTCCTCAGTCAGTATGATGAACAACTTGCAGGACATCTTGTGTCTCTACCAAATAGCTTTCCAGGGTATACTGGCAACTTTTCTATTAGAGTTACAGTGGCATGCTGTACTCTCTTCGCAATCGAGAGATTTCTTGTTTAACTCACATCGATTCGGCATTTACATCATCATTGGGAGATTAGTGACACATCATCCTGGCATATGCATATAATGAAGGATTGAGAGATTAAATGTTGATCTCACATCAATTCCTCCATTAGGGTGTAAGGATATTTGCACCCATAACCCCCACATACTCAAAAGTATGCCCTCCAAGAGTTCCCTTAGGAAAACCTATTTCACCATCACCAAACTACTGACGATGATGGATCTATGGTCAGGGCTCTACATGATATCATTTCACTTGGTTATTTAAATACATTACAACATTCTTTTAGCATCAGAAATGTTTTCAAACATAAGCCATTATAACAATTGCTATAAAGAAAGAGTACTATTTTTATCATGTTCATTTCATAGCTTTATTAACATTGGGATCTCAATCCCTTATCAGCTCATCATCATGATTCAAGAATATGGGTGTTCAAACCCTTAGATCATCAAAACACTTGTTACCACTTTAACATTTAACTTAATGCCATCGAGTCATCTAACAATGTAAACATGATAATTGCAGTGCAGGTATTTCACATGGCTTTTACAGCCTATTAATCTCTTTTGTTACCTCTCACTAGGCAACATAGCATATCATTGCTCACTAGGCTCATAAAGTACTTTCAATGAATAAAGCATCATAGCTCATACCCGGCTATGTTCATTATCTTATAAAACCTGCATGATTAGTACAGATGATAACAGATACATCAATTTTATATCAGCACAATGAAAAACAATTATAACATCACTATGCAAGGGTTACACCACTATGCCCTTGCTAGGGTTAGGGTTTCCCTTTTTATTTCAATTAGGGTTAATCATCCCCTTAGCTCAATTAGGATTAATGACTCATCATTTCATTATCCAACCTTAGAGCTTCATGCTATAAAGTATAACCCAAAATTAGGGTTTCACATTTGCATTCACCTTATTTGAAATTAGGGTTTACTATTCACATTGCATCACCCTAGATTAGGGTTTATATTCAACAACCCATAATTAAGGTTTACTATTCACATTGCATCACCCTAGATTATGGTTTATATTCAACAACCCATAATTAGGGTTTACAATTCACATTGCATCACCCTAGATTAGGGTTTATATTCAACAACCCATAATTAGGGTTTACTATTCACCCCAAGTAGGAATGATCATCAAAGTACCCTGAATTAGGGTTTCTTATGTCATTATCATAAATTAGGATCATACCATCCTTATGTATTAGGATTTCACCTATCAATGCCCTCAAATAGGGTTATGATTCATTAACCTTCATAATTAGGGTTTCATGATCTCACTATCAAGGATCATTCCCTAATTACACATTCATTCATATTGAAAGGGTTAAGACTTAGCCATTATATGGTTATCATTCATGTAGGAAGTCTTCTCTCTCATCTTCTATAAGATGATGTTTACTTCAGCCTTGATTAGGCTAAGTCAACTCAATTTGAAAGAAGAATTGACACCATGAGTTATGTCATTATCACCAGGATCATTAAAGCTTAATTATTTAAAGTGTACTAATCCCCCTATCTCATTAAGGGTACCATTATTATAATCACACTTGATCTACATCATATAATTTTTCACTTAAACAATTGACCTTCAATGACTTTAAGAGTTCATACGATTTAGTTGATCAACTTCGAAACGATCTTGGTCTCTTAGACCCCAAATGGTCTTGACCAATCAGACCTCAAACGGTCTTTCTTATAACACCTCCAAATGGTCTAAGACCGTTTAGACCTCCAAACGGTCTTGAACATACTCTTGAAACCGTTTGGTAAAGTAAGAGGTTGAAATTGTTTGCCAAAGTAATTTTTGAAATCATTTGATAAAGTGACATTTGAAACCGTTTGAACCTTAACCGGTTTAGGATCGTTTGGTCCCAAATGGTCTTGAGACCGTTTGGTCCAAACATCCTCAAAACTGAATGGACCAATTATGCTCTCAACCATTCAAGCTGGTTTAGGGTTTCCAATGTTGATCCCCTGATCGATTGAATTCATATAACTGCTCATCAATTGAACCTAACACCATGCTTAAAGTGGGATTAATAGGTCATCCTTAACTGATTTAACCCTCATTTGATCACCAATTAGGGTTTTGAATCAATTGGATTAGGGTTTGGAATCAATGAGCTTCAATATTAATCATTGTGAAACTAGTTACTTTGAAACCACTAGAACATCATCCAAATTGGACATGACCTGACCTAAAACGGTCTTGAAGTCATTTGGATGACCTCCAAATGGTCTTGAGACCGTTTTCCCATCTCAACATCCAAATCCATGACATCCAATTAGGGTTTGGATCATAGGATTGATCATCAAATCAGCATTTGATTGCAAATCGACTTGGTATCTTTAAATCTTCAAACACCTAACCATACTCAACCCTAGACCTCCAAACAGTCTTGGGTGACCCTCAAATGGTCTTGAGACCGTTTGGGTGATCCCCAAATGGTTTTGAAACCGTTTGGGTCAATCAACCCAAATAACTAACTCAATCAAATTAGAAATCAGCACTTAAGTCGATTAGGGTTTGGTGATTGATTGTACTTCAACTCATGAACCAATTGGAACTAATCAATTATAATTATTGGGTCATTAACTAACATCATTATCAACAATTCTCCAAATAGTCAACCCTGGTCAACACCTCCAAATGGTTTGAAACCGTTTTCTCTCATTCGGTTTGGTGAAATCGTTTCCCCTCAAACAGTTTGAAACTGTTTTCTCCCAAACGGTTTAGGAAACCGTTTGAGAAAATTATGGAAACCGTTTGGCCTAGTATTTTATTGGGAAATATGTCCATGATGATGTCATCATCATCTTCCTTCATGCATCCAAGAACTACATCCGTTCTTCATGGGAATTTCAACAATGAATCAAAAGAGTATCAAATAGAAGGAAATAATCAACAAAACATAGAGAATTTGATGCAATATCAATGTTTAAGGGTTAAAGTTATAAAACCCGCCTAAAATTCTGCTCTCCAAGCTCCAAGCTCCACGGCCCTAATGGTGGATGAAGTTCTAGCAACTTCCCAAGGTCCGTTCTTGAGCTTTTGGATGAACAAGTTGGCTGGGATTGGAAATCGAGTGAAGAAAACCAATAATTAAGCATTGATTTAGGGTTTTCACCATGAGTCCAAGGCGGAAGATGATCAAAAGCTTACCCACAGGTTAGATTCGTCCTTCTCCTGATCCTGATCTCTCCCGTGGTCGGCCAAAGAAAATGAGAAAAGGAATTCCAAGGAAAAGATCCTTAAGTGGTTGGAAAAAGGATATGTATAAGGATTTTCAAGGAAAGAGAAAAAGAAGTTATTTTCTTTAAATTCCGAAATTATTTCCACAAATTCCCCCTCCATTCCTTGGCCACTAAGACACCTTCACTTCTTTGCAAAACCTCTCCATTATCCAAGAATTAATGGAAAAGGAATTAAGCTCCTTAAAGAGTTTTATACTAATATCCAACTTTTAGTGGATAACACTTTTTATTATAATAATGTGAGTGGGCTTCCACTCAACCAAGATCTTTTTGTGCCATAGCAAGGCAAAAGCTCTTGCAACACTTTTTTATTTCATCCCTCAACTTTTGGTTGAAAGGTCCCTCAATTAATTTATTTCTTTTTGCATTAAATTAATTTAAAGTCTCATTTATGCTTAAATCTTGATTATTTTAATATCAAGATTCTCTCTCCTCCAAGATAATTCAAATGAGGCACCCCTCTCATTTTATTTGCTCTACTTGATTCCAAGAAACATGATATACCCTCTATAGGTGATATTTGCATATAGAACCTTAGGTTTTGGGTAAATTGCACATTACACCAAAACTAGGTTTTAATGCACAAGGATTGCTCTACAAGCTTTATCTTGATGCTCAAGCTTGTGGAAACCATTCCACTACATCATATTCATTCTTATGATGTATCAACATCAGAGGAACATTTTATCATGTTCAATTTGCAAGTTAACCCCTCAACTTGGGTAATTTGCACTTTAGTCCAAAATTAACAAAACAATGTTTCAACATTATTCAAAAAGGACTGAAATTGAAATATAAGTTCCTCAAGAGCCTTAATTACTTTTCAAAAGATAAGAGCAAGAATCTAATCAACTTTATAAAGAAAAACACCTAGGGTTAGAACATAACCCAGGTCAGGGATGTTATATCCTTGTTATTTGCATGAAGTGTGAGCGAGTCAGCCACACAGCTACAAACTGTAAGTAGGCGTTACGTGCTGAAACCTGTGAGGCGAACTCATCCACACCGATCCCTTTGCGTAGTGTCACCTACACCATGGCAGTCCATGCCAAATGACCTGAGCCAAGGAAGGAAACATAGAAGAAGGCTACCGCCAAGAAGTCAGCCACAACAGAAACAGAGAGGCTTATCCCGATCTTAGATACTGAAGCTGAGGTTGATGATGAGGGTTTCATGAAAGTGGTTAGAAGGAAGCAAAAGCAAAAGAGCGAGAAGGTGAGCGATGCTTATTCTTATCAATATTCTCATAAATCCATCCCCAAGACGGCTGATGAATCAGTTGTTACCCTGGTTGGAAACGAAACCAGCTCTGGTCCCTTCCGTCAAGGTGATGCGAGACAACCCTTCCAGTTCTAGTCATCTTCATCTACCCAAGGGCAGAACCCACGTAAACCCTTCAACAAGCAGGGGATGGAAATCTGAAATGGTTTCATCATTCTAAGAAATTGCAAAGTGGTCTACCATTCCGTAGTTAGCCCAGATCGTGTTCGTAAGAAAGGCAGGATGGACACTGCTGAGGCTGTACCACCGAACGAGGAGACTGAAGCTAACTCATAAGACCACCAAGCCAAAAGAGCCTTGGAGTTTGAACATGAACAAACCAGTGACGTCATTGATACTCATATGAATGCAGGTCAAGATGGGTAATATGAAGGATTGTTGGCTTCTATCTAGAGCAGCACCTCTTCCCCTCTCCAATCTTTTAATTTACTACTGCTGGAATATTCAAGGAACTTGCCAAGATAGGAAGATTCATCACATCAAGGAGATGAAGTTATCCTATAATATGCATCTCCTAGCTATCATTGAACCTCATTGCAGTGGTGACACTACTTCAGATGTCATTCGTCAATTGGGCTTCCCCTCATCCCATAGGGTTGAAGCAATAGGCTTCTCTGGTGGCATTTGGATCCTTTGGGATCAGCAAAAATGTGACATTGAGGTCCTCCTTAACCACAGGAAATTCATTCACTTGAAAATCAATAACAGTTGGTTTTTAACCATTATTTATGGCAACCCTAATCCTAGACTTCAAAAGCATCTGTGGGATCATCTTGAAAACCTATCTTCCACTACTAATTCCAGCTGGGTAGTCATGGGTGACTTCAACACCATGCTACATACTTCCGAGAAGAAGGGAGGCAAGTGTTTTGATAAAAGCTCCTATGCTCACTTCAATGAGGTCCTTCTGAACACTGGTCTCTCTAGCTTATGAACCCAAGGAAACCTCTTCACGTTCAGATGAGGTACCTTGTTTGAGAAACTTGATCGTGCTATTGCCAACAATGACTGGCTTAAAAGCTTCAATGAGGCCACAATTACTGCCCTCCTGACATGAATTTACCATGCGTAAAACATAAGTGCACACGCCAAAGTAATATAGGCCTTTGTGAGGCCCGAGTCAAACTCAGGGAACGGATTTTCGGTAGACTACTACTAACTGTTCGCGATCAGCTAGACTGATTAAAATGGTTTGAGAGTTGATTGAAAAAGAAAAGAAAAATAAAAGAAAGAAAAACAATCGATTAAATGGTTGGTTTAATCAATTAAAGATGGAATCTTTAGGATTGCAGTTTCACCACAAGTTCTCATTGTACTCATTCATACACAATTATCCTAATTCGTCTCCTATTTCGGGTAGTGTCCTGTAGTCAGAATTGTTCACTATCACGATACAATTCACTACCTAAATCTAGGTCCGTTCCACGGTAGTAGTAACCTATACCCTAAATTAGGTGCATGAAGATTAAACTCTGGGTTTCCACCATTAATTGTACATTGCCTTATTCAAAGGATTTATTAATTTATGTGATTATCATCTCTTTTCAACCGTTAATTCTTCTTTCAAAGTAATTAAAGGTATTAGATTATCATTAGGGTTATCAATCATAATGATATAATGGAGAAAATGAAATCATGCCACGGATTTAGAGACAAATTATGATAACTATATCAAAACTATCATAAAACCATTACCCGGGCTACTCCCGGTCCTAAACATAAAGGGAATTAGCCCCGCATGTTCATCTCAATGAAAAACAACATGAGAAAAGGAGAAAAAATGGAGAAAACGTGGATAGGTGTTGTGTAACCCCTGAACGGAGAAGATTCAAGCATTCCTTGGTGCAGGGTGAACGTTCTATAGCCTTTCGGTGGTGGAAAATGTCTTTTGCAGCTCTCAGAATGATCATGGCATAGCTCTCGGCGACGTTCTTCTCTCCTCCCCTTCTTGAGACTTCTCCAGTGGCTAATGATGCCATAGCTTGCTTAGGGCCGCCTTAATTAGGTATATGCAAAACTTGATTAGACACCCAAAAATCACCACCATACGATTAGATACGATCTTTAGCAAAACTTGATTTGACGTCATCGATACCATCGATGCGGGTCAATGGTATCGACCTGCATACGGCACCGACGCTTGCACGATTCTTTGGGGTTCTCTCTGATGTTGCCTCGATACTGTAACAACCCTGACCTGGGTTATGAGGTAACCCTATTTGTTTTGGCTAATAAAGTTTCTTATAACTCTAATATAATCCTCTAAGGGGCTTTGTTATCATTGACACACTCATGTTTCAAGTTTGGTCCCGATTGAATGTTGTTTGAGCAATTTTCCTTTATTTTGGACCAAAGTGCAATTTACCCAAATTGAGGGGCTATAATGCAAAATGTCACATGTGAACATGTCTCGTGCGTTGTAGCATCATTATAGACAGAATGATGCAAGGTGGTGGCTTGTGGAAAGCCCAAATTCCAAGTTTGAACTTGTTTGAAAAATGTTGGTACCTTGAGCATCGATTTTGCTACAAACTATAATTTACCCAAAATGTGGGGATGATATGCAAATTACCACCTCTAGAATGTACCTCATTCCTATATCTATCATTTAGAGGAGAGATAATGAATAAGACACCATGTTTGGATCAATTATGAATGATGATACTCTTGGTGATGAAATGACCAAGAAAAAGGGTTGAATTTTGAAGCTTAACTTGAGTTGTATCAAGTTGAAAAGCTTATATATGAGTGCCTATCGGACATCGAGCCCAATTAGGTGTCCCATATCATTTTGTGAACTCTTGGAAAAATCCATATCGTGCAAAGCACCTCAAGGAGGTGAGGTGTGACGGCCAACAAGTTTCCTTAGAAAAAGTGTATCGGCTTGACTTAAAATAGTGATTAAACCTAGATGACTTATCCAAATGGATAAGTAATGGAAGAATTTTCATCTCTAGATGATCCTCAACTGTTTTCAATACAGTATAAATGCTTATGCATGCATGTACATGTGTCACCCATGCATGACACGTGGCACCTACTAGCTCAAAATGTTGACACCTCATTTTTACCTTCCTTCATGAATATCAAGTATATATACCCCTAGTTTCACCCCTTGGTGCAATTTTGCGACCCTTACCACCCTCCTACCCTAAGGTATCGTGCATAGAGCTCCCATATCATGAAGGGATTATGTGGTATCGCCCATGGAAAGGCCATATCGCCCAAGTAGGTGATATCGGCCATATAGGGTGATATCGGCCATAGAGTGTTGTTTTGACTCCAAGTGAGTGCCATATCGTGCAAGTGAGTATCATATCATGCAAGAGGGGTGGCATGTCATTCAAGAGCACAAGGGTATCATGCATAGGACTTGGGTATCGGCCATAGCAAGTATATCGGCCATAGCATGTTGATATTGCCCATAGCAAGTTGATATCGGCCAATTGAAGTGATTTTGGCCACAAGTGAGGGGGTATCAGCCACAAGCAAAGTTGTGTCTGCCAAGAGGAAGTCCATATCGCCAAAGAGTTGTAGGGTGTCGGCCAAGGAGCTAAGTAACTCAAAACTTAACCCTAAGGTAAGCTATAGTTGTCTTCAAGCTTGAATTGAAGCATGGAATTAGGGTTATGATCTACCTTTCTTTTCTTCTTCACCAATTGCTTATCCATGGTGATTCCTTGTATATGAATGAAGTTGTGAATGAGCCTTGGACCTTTGATAAAGTCATCTTAAACCTTAGGAACATGGAGCTTTAGAGCTTGAAGCTTTGAAGTGGTTCTTAAGGCGGGTTATATAACTTGAACTCAACCATGTTATTATTCTTCACCTAAATTGTTATATTTAGTGGAATACTTTTAATACTAAAATTTCCTGAAATATTTGATGAAATTATGAGTTCTAGTAGTTTCTTAGACCTGTTACCATGAATTATATCAGTTATAACAAAGGTCTAGAGCTTGAATAATATGGTGTCACTTTGTAAATGTGATATCGGGTTCAAGTATAAAAACAAGTAGTTATAACACGATATGGGTATGACTTGCCCAATATGTCTTGCACAAAATGTTGCACAAGATGTTGCATGAGATGCTTGCACAAGATGCTTGCATGATAGGGAGTCTAGAATAGACTCCATGCATGATACAAGGTTAATTATATACTTGTAAGATGACACGAAACCCTAATTTGGGTAACCCGATATAAGTGAAGAGTAACAAGTGTTTTTACATGACACATATGGTTGCATGATATACATGGTTGCATGACATGGTTGCACAACATGAGTGCATGATACGGATGCACGATAGGGTTGCACGATAAACAACCCTAAATGATATGGTAACCCTAACCCGTCATGGCTAACCCTAGATGGTGACTAGCCTGATAGGGTGATTGAAGTACTTCTAGCCCGACATCGTGATGGGTTGATACCTCATAAGTATCATGGGCAACACATTCATATACCTTGTGCCCAATATGAGGTCAAGAAGGTACCTCATGCCCGATATGGAGACAAGTGCAAATCCTAACCCGATATAGTGAGTGTTCATACACCTCCAACCCGATATAGTGGTATCTATACACATACAACACGATATGGTGAACATATGCACACCTCCAACCCGAGACACCTTGTAAAGGTGAAATTAAGGCACTCTTAGGAGTAATGAGTGTAGCACCAAGTAATGGTATGGATAATACCTTGATAGGTGAAACACCTAGAGTGGTTTATAATGGTTAATCCTATATCAATAATGTCTCAACCTGTGATGAGTCCATATCAATTTATGATGGTTGGACAATTCAAATGTATGACTTATGATCAATACACTAAAGAATAAATATGATGGTCTATAGCATAAAGTATTAGGATGGGAAATACCCTAATACAATATAAGTTGATGAACTTAAGTAAGTTAAAAGTGATGAGGGAAGTGATACATCAAGACATGATAGATATCACATCCAGCATTTCAAAGTTGATGTACCTTGATGCACCTTAAATCCAATATACTTGGATAAGCAACACATGAAGTGTGTTATGTCAACTGTTACATTGACATGTAATAATTTTAATGCACTTTGATAAGTGTGGGCTAACATACCTTGAGAAAGGGTTAATCCAAGTTAATAAAGTATGATGCAATCATACCTTGGTAAGGATGAGAGACGAACTCATACCTTGTGTTGATGATTCATTTAATGATAAATGATGAGAATAAGTAAGTATGATTGAATACTTATGATATCAATGTTTTCTCCTAGATGTGTGGAGCAATGAATTAGGGTTTGATCATTGATAATATGACCTTGAAAACCTAAATGGTTAATTATGGAAAACCCTAATGAAGGGTAATGATATGTAAGAGAAACACTAATCGATAAGAAAGGAAAACCCTAACCCTAATGATGGGAAGGTTGTATCTATTTTATTGCATAAGCCTTGTAAGGCATGTTAAATACTTGTATAACAAGTATAATGATCAATGGCCTTGTGAGCCATGTGAATAATTTGTCGCCTAGTGAGAGGTGACAAGATGTGTAATGGCCTTGTGAGCCATGTGAATAAGTTGTTTCCTAGTGAGAGGTGACAAGATGTGCAATGGCCTTGTAAGCCATGTGAATAAGTTGTTGCTTGGTGAGAGGTTACAAGATGTGTAATGGCCTTGTGAGCCATGAGAATAAGTTGTTTCCTAGTGAGAGGTGACAAGATGTGCAATGACCTGTGAGCCATGAGAATAAGTTGTTGCCTAGTGAGAGGTGACAAGATGTGTAATGGCCTTGTGAGCCATGTGATAATTTGTTACCTAGTGAGAGGTGACAAGATGTAATGGCCTTGTGAGCCATGTGATAATTTGTTACCTAGTGAGAGGTGACAAGATACTTAATGGGCCTTGCGAGCCATGTGAGATGCTTATGTAACAAGTATCATGTATACCTTGGTCTGAGGACCTAGAGGTATTAACAATGTTCTATGATGAACTCAGGGTTTGAATACCCAGATCCATAATCATGATAATGTTAAGGGATGAGAATCCCCAGTAATAATTTAAGGGATTGAGATCCTAAATGTTATATGTGTTCTAGAGATTTGAAAAGTACTTGATAGATGTATTATACCTTTCTTTGTAGCATCTGTTATAATAATTCTTGTTTGAAATTTCACTGATGCTAAAAGAATATGGTAATGCACTTAAGTAATCAAGTGGAATATTATCATGTAGTGCCCTGGCCATAGATCCATCATCATCAATAGTTGGTGATGGTGAAACAGATTTTCCTACGGGATCTCCTGATGAACGCATATTGTTGAATATGTGGGGGTGATGGGCGTGAATACCTTACGCTCTGATGTGGGATTGACGTGAGATAAACACGAGATCTCTCAATCCTTCATTATAAAGGTCGGGATGGATGTAACACAAATCTCCCGATGATGATGATGAATGTCGAATGATGTGGAGATAAACATAAAATCTCTTGATTCTGAAGAGAGGCAGCTGACGCTGTAACTCTGTAGCAGTTTCCAGTATACCCTGGTAAGCTACGATAAGTATTTGACATAGTCCTGATGTGGTCTCGCACTGACTGAGACGTGGGAGGTCATAGCAGCCGGCTCTGTTAGATGACCTATGTATGGCACCGGATTTGGGTTTCACAACCGAAGGTTGGAGATGAGCGGTATACCTCATCTCCTCAGGGCATAAGTGTGATTGTAAAATGTAATCATCCGTGTAGCATATCTGCTTAAGGATCGAATACGAAAAACATTGGTTGATGCAAAAATCAGTTATACATCTTAGTAGATAGATGTTATTTATGTTTATTTTCATTACTTGCAAAGCAGATAGATGATTTATAACTCTACCATGGGTAGATGCAATGTTCTCCTTAAGAAAGGAGATTACTTCATTTTGTTCATACAGTAAATTATTCTGCCTGTTCATATAAAAAGAACCTCTGCTCAGTTTATAAATGCTTAATTTGTGATAATAATATGGTCGGCAGAGAGTTATATCTCTCGCTGGGACAATTACAATTGTCTCACCCCCGTTGGATCCAAATTTTTAGGTGGACGTGCATGAGGAGGTGATGACCTTTCTACAGAGGTACATCAACAGTAGCAGGGATAGCAGTGACAGTTCAAGTTGAGTGTACTACATGTCGTGTCTTATAGATAGTATTCCTATGTGTTGTCTATGTACTCTCATGTCCTTGGAGTTGGTTTGTTATGGTTTTATGATAATCTGAGGATTTTGTCTTGAATGCCTCGAGGTTTTATGTTGCTTCAGTATGTGTTTTGATAGAGCAAATGCTATATGTCATCCTCGAGAAATGATGGTACAATGTTTGTACAATGTGAACAATGATGTATATAAAGTTTTGGTTCTGCCTTAAAGAGTTTTCTTAGAAATGGATCTCTTTGCAAAATGGTTTTAATTTTTAGTGATTTTTGTTAATCCGTTGTTTATGTTTATTCTGCTTAATTAATGACGATTTATTTGTCGGTTATCACAAGTTTGGTATCGGAGCTTAAGGTTCACTGAGTCTACAGAGACATAGGACTAAGGTGTTGAGTCTGTGTTAGTTTCCTCCAGTATACCCTATAGTGACTTCTGTTTATGTAGAAGAAAGGGTGAAGTTTAAAAATGATTGGGGAACACGAGGAACACATTATTGAAAGCAATTTTGTTGCACCAAGAGAGGGTGTGAGGGATCAGGAAAGAGAAGAACAAGTGCCTGAGAATTCCCATCATGACTCGATCATGATAGAAAATCCTATGTTTATGCTCTTGATGGGCAGGTTAGGACAACAGTGATGCATATAGTATACTGGATACTAGCATTACAACCTAGGTTACCAGTCCTCAATGTAGAAACTTGGGGTTCTGAAAGGGTTCATGAATGACAAACTCATGTTGGAACAGTGGAAAATGCGGGAAGAATTAGCATATGGCGAGAAAGTAGACTTTGTCATAAGTTTAGATAGATAGTATATCTGTGATGGCATGCCCAAGAAGGGGCAATAAGCTGAGAATTAAGGAAAGGTCTCTACAATTCTAGAGACATTTTCCTAAGCTGTTCTAAAAATCCAAAGCTTTTGGTGCCACCAGTGCTATAAATGCCTAGTGTACCAGGGCAGTAGCCACGAAGTAAAGGCAAATGATCTAACTTTCCACCTGTAAGAACCCATGGCTTAGTCTCTACATTGGTGATAAGACTGACAAGACCATGGTATGAGGACAAGACATGTTATAGATATGGACATGTAGAGCATACTAAACCTTTTTGTTTAAAAAGAAGGGAGGAAATGACCCAACAACCGAGGTAAACTCGGAAGGGCTTACGAAAGTTAGAACCCAATAACGTAAAAAGGCAAGAACAAGAACATGAAACAACTAGACTCTATGTGTTAAGTCAACCTGAAGCAGTGAATGACCACGAGGGGTAACAGTCAGATAGAGCTTTCTCATTTTGATATGCCTTATCTTGATGATATCTGATAATCCTAAAAAGGATTGTTGTTAAGGATTTCCCTATTGATTGTCCTATGGGGACATAGGGAAGATATGATGAGAACTAGAATTTATATTATGTTCAGTATTCTTTTAAATATTTTATAATTACTCTTATTTGTGTGAAAGAGGATGAGGTATATATGTGGTGTCTGGGGAAAATCCAGGGATGGTAAATCCTATGTTCTTGATAACATGAAAAGTAAGGAACATGATAGTAAATAAAGTGCATACTACCTAATCTCAGTACTTGTATACCCTGGCCAGGTATATAATTATTGGATATAGGGTAAGTATGGGACTCTTAGATTGTTATCTTTCTGATTACTCTGATCAAGTAATCATTCTGAGACAATCTAGTGAGTATAACTAAACTGGAAATATGGTATGGACATGTATATCACATCCTAAGTGCAATAAAGTGGAATCTGAGATGATCTTAGATCAATGTGTATGTATGAGGAAATGAAAAGTATAATCCTCATGATAAGAGAATGAGAACAAGGGAGATGATCCCTGTTAGATAAAGCATGTGTGAATAGTAAAAATCTTTTCCCATGATGTGGAAATGGTAAATGTGATAAAATCACAAAATGCTCATGAACATGTTAGACAATAACAAAGAAAGGAATATGTTCCTTTGAGTTCTTTCCCTTCAGGGACATGACACTTGATGTGCATAAGTTAAAAATGTTCAATTGATGGATACTTAGAAAAGTATCAGTTTGTCTAGGACTTTGGTTCCAAGATAAAGATATGTGTAACAAGTAATGTCCCAAAATGAAAGAAAGATGAGGATGTGATGAGTTTTTGACACATGTGATAGATATCAAAGTAAGGAATCCTGGTGCCTAAGAAGTGTCAGGTGGTATGAGAAAGTGAAAACATAAACTCCTAATTAGATGATTTATGTTGGTTACCTAGTATGGCCAACTATGAAATCAGTCTAGTTACATAAAGTAGTATGGACATCACATGTTAGGGGTTTATGCTCCGCATGAACATAACATTGATAAGGATGTACTAATTGAAGGAACAATTGTAAAATCATTTTGGGAAAAGCTTATCAAGATAAAAACAATTCCCTAGAATACCCCTACCTAGATTTGTTAAGGCAGCTTATACATAACATCTAAAGATACCTCTAAGATAAGTTCTTAATTGACAAGTAACTTCCCCTCATGAAAAGAGTTTGTACAACTAATGAGATAGTTGGTACAAGTAGTAAGAAAGTTTAATGTTGTGTCAGCAGATTAGATGGCATAGTATATATATGATAAAAACTGTAGTCCCAAGTGGGTGACAGAACATAACTCTGGTCTTTCCTTGAAAGTGAACTGCTAAACTAAATGAGGAGTATGGGAGACTCCCCAGAACCAAGAATCTTGTCACAAAAAAAAGTTGTAAGTTGTGAAAGGTGACCAATCAGTGAGGTTTGACACCTGATTTAAATAAGGGATGAATAATGTTTCTTTGACAAAGAAAGTGCTACCTGATATAGAGTCGAATCTACAGTCAATAATGAAAAGGACAGTAGAGTATGTGTCATGTATGACAGATTCCACGATAACCCCGTGTGAAATAACTTTGTGTTGATCAAAGTTCTACAACATCTCCATGACATTAAGATGTTATGTGGAGACTTGGTGATATAATGAATGAATAATATATGTCTCCCTGTACCTGGGATTTCGGGGATGAAATCCTTGTTAGGGATTTATAACTTGTAACAACCCTAACCTAGGTTATGAGGTAACCCTATTTGTTTTGGCTAATAAAGCTGCTTATAACTCTAATATAATCCTCTAAGGTGCTTTATTATCATGTGACACACTCATGTTTCAAGTTTGGTCCCGACTAAATGTTGTTTGAGCAATTTTCCTTTGTTTTGGACCAAAGTGCAATTTACCCAAATTGAGGGGCTATAATGCAAAATGTCACATGTGAACATGCCTCATGTGTTGTAGCATCATTATAGAGAGAATGATTCAAGGTGGTGGCTTGTGGAAAGCCTATATTCCAAGTTTGAACTTGTTTGAACAATGCTGGTACCTTGAGCACTGATTTTGCTACAAATTGTAATTTACCCAAAATGTGGGGATGATATGCAAATTACCAACTCTAGAATGTCCATACTTCCTCTATGTATCATTTATAGGATAGATAATGAATGGGACACCATGTTTGGATCAATTATTAATGATGATACTCTTGGTGATGAAATGACCAAGAAAAAGGGTTGAATTTGGAAGCTTAACTTGAGTTGTATCAAGTTGAAAAGCTTATATATGAGTGCCTATCGGCCATGGAGCCCAAGGAGGTGTTCCATATCGTTTTTTGAGCTCTTGTCAAAGTCCATATCGTGCAAAGAACCTCAAGGAGGTGAGGTGTGACGGCCAACAAGTTTCCTTCGAAAAAGTGTATCAGCTTGACATAAAATAGTGATTAAACCTAGATGACTTATCCAAATGGATAAGTAATGGACGAATTTGCATCTCTAGATGATACTCAACTGTTTTTCAAGACAAGATAAATGATGATGCATGCATGTACACGTGTCACCCATGCATGACACGTGGCACCTACTAGCTCAAAATGTTGACACCTCATTTTTACCTTCCTTCATGAATAACAAGTATATATACCCATAGTTTCACCCCTTGGTGCAATTTTGCGACCCTTACCACCCTCCTACCCTACGTTATCATGCATAGAGCTCCCATATCGTGAAGGGATGCTGTGGTATCGTGCATGGGCCTTGGGGTATCACCCATGGCAAGACCATATCGCCCAAGTAAGTGATATCGGCCATATAGGGTGATATCGGCCATAGAGTGGTGTTTTGACTCCAAGTGAGTGCCATATCATGCAAGTGAGTATCATATCGTGCAAGAGGGGTGGAATGTCATACAAGAGCACAAGTATCATGCATAGGCCTTGGTTATCGGCCATAGCAAGTATATTGGCCATAGCATGTTGATATTGCCCATAGCAAGTTGATATCGGCCAATTGAAGTGATTTTGGCCACAAGTGAGGGGGTATCGGCCACAAGCAAAGTTGTGTCGGCCAAGAGGAAGTCCATATCGCCCAAGAGTTGTAGGGTGTCTTCCAAGGAGCTAAGGAAATCAAAACGTAACCCTAAGGTAAGCTATAGTTGTCTTCAAGCTTGAATTGAAGCATGGAATTAGGGTTATGATCTACCTTTCTTTTCTTCTTCACCAATTTCTTATCCATGGTGATTCCTTGTATATGAAGGAATTGTGAATGAGCCTTGGACCTTTGATAAAGTCATCTTAAACCTTAGGAACATGGAGCTTTGGAGCTTGAAGCTTTGAAGTGGTTCTTAAGGCGGGTTATATAACTTGAACTCAACCATGTTATTATTCTTCACCTAAATTGTTATATTTAGTGAAATACTTTTAATACTGAAATTTCCTGAAATAGTTGATGAAATTATGAGTTCTAGTAGTTTCTTAGACCTGTTACTGATGGAGTTTTGCAACACCACTAAAAATCCTAGAGATGATAAATCCCTAGGTTTAGCCTTGCTAGTACTATGGTAAGAACTCCACCCACGTGTGCTAAGACACGCGGAAGTCTTATCGTAGTATAGTTAAGGGTCGAATCCTCGGGACAACAGTCTTGATGAAATCAAGATGGAAAATGTTTTTAGTTGTACTTAACTACTTAACAGTTGATATTTAGATCGAAAGTTTGATTTGGTCTTAAACTAAGTGCGAGGAAAGTAAAGCAAGAAAGTAGAGATTAAGGTTGTAAACAATGATTAAAAGCCACTAGGATGTTATCGGGTTTCACACCACTACACATGGATCAAGACATGCAACATAATAAAACAACCTGCAAAGAGAGTCAAATCAGTTAGTATCTTGTAGTCCTAGCTTCCTTTCGGATAACTAGCTACGAGAAGTGTGGAGTATTGCAACGCCAGCCATTCCATAATGAATGGTCACATGCTTTGCATTACTCCTTCATGCAATGTGTTCCTCGACCTTACCAAGATTGCACTTCCATACGTCAACTGATTCCATTTCATAGTATGAAAGTGCAACGATGGGGGTGAGTTTACTCCACTCATGAAAGCACTCCTAGATACTGAAACAGACATATGGTGACTACATACATCTAAAACCAACATTCAATCGATATTCAGATCTAATGGTACAAACATAGACAATTCATACCAAAAGATAATAAGTAACACAAGTTGATGATCAGGCAACTAGCATTCATTAAACAATTGATGTTGAACTGAAAAGAAGAGTATCTCTATTACAAATTATTGAATTACATTGCATGAAATGAAAACATGGGTAGAGGGGCTACTCCCCGCACCCTAGTGAATGAAACTACTCGCTCATGTCAAGGACAAAGAAGGAGGCGAGAAGAGAGAGAAAGAACATCATCTCCACAGAGGATGGAAAGTTGAACCCTTGGTGAAGAGAGAAACGATCTTCGCACTTCGTGGTTGACTTGATGAAGGATCTTCTCTTCCCACCTTCTTTGCTGTTGAGAGTAGAGAGAAGATAGCTTGGTGATGGAACGCGGATCTCAAACTGGCAGCCTTGGGGCAGTGGATGGAAGACAAGAGTGCTCTGGAGCTAGAGAGGCAGCCTCTGGACGTCTGAGATTCGATCCCTTCGAAGTGACCCTTGAGGTCCTATTTACCAAACGGTCTTGAGACCGTTTGGTCTCAAGCGGTCTTAAGACCGTTTGCCTTCTCGCGGTCTTGGGACCGTGAGGCCTTCTCGCGGTCTTGGGACCGTGAGGCTTTCTCGCGGTCTTGGGACCGTGAGGCCTTCTCTTGGTCTTGGGACCACGAGGCCTTCTCTCGGTCTTGGGACCGTGAGGCCTTCTCACGGTCTTGGGACCGTGAGACCTTCTCGCGGTCTTGGGACCGTGAGGAGTCTTTGTAATTTTTTTGTGCTTTCTGTAATGAAAAAGAAGAAAAGTTAGTTTATTGGTGTATCCGCAATAAAGTAAAAAAGTTTAATGATTCTATCTAATTTATCTAAGAAAGAGTATGGAAAATTAAAGATAACTAAATAAGATAACGTCACAAAATGGGAGGTTATCACCCCCCCTAACTTAGAGTCTAGCTTGTCCTCAAGTTAGATAGAGCTAAGGCATGTAATGGCAAGGCGATTTTATTTTATTAGGGTTTCCATACTCTTGCTTCAATTCTAGGTCAGAGATCTAGCGAGGTCTTATTAGGGCTTCTGCTTACACTAACTCTTTTGAGTATCAAAAGTTGCATGGATCTCAGGTTCCTTTCATATCGTGAATCTCGCATTGGGACCACCTTTCTTATTATGTGCATGTCATCGACTCTAATCAGTTTTATACTTCTTTAGAGAAACCTACCGGTAGCTAGAGTGGGTATGAGGGCTGGCTTAAAAGGCTTATTGTGTAACTCCCCCTTCAATTGGGGAAGGGTTTGTCTATGCTTTTTAGAGACTCACTACCGGGCACGACACATCTGCCTTCATGAGGGCAGCTAAATGTACCGGCCGGGTGAGCTCTTTTATCAGCCTTTTCATATATTAGGAAACCTTAGGATCTCATTACCGGGAACGACACATCTACCTTCATGAGGGCAGCTGTATGTACCGGCCGGGTGAGATCTTTGTTGGCTCTTCATATAGGTCCTTATGCGTGGCACAACTCTCATGTTTTTATTCAACACTCTGGCTTTTATTCGAATCTCATAGGCTTAGGAAGTGGGTTTTGTTAGGGTTTTTGATTGGGCGGCCAAGCCTCTTTTATTGAAAGAAGAAAACTGTTCTTAGGGTTCCTGACATGCACTTATTTTTAATTGGTGGTCCGCTCGTGAGATTTCTTGATTTTGGATTTCCTTGATTTCCCTCTTGACTTTGAGAGTTTTCGGTTCGCTTTGGCCCTGAAGTTGACATGTGAAGAGTCTGAGATAGAATTGAAGTAAAAGTATAGAAACCAATAGTGAATGAAATTTATGAATTCGCCATTTCATGCATGTATGCTAATCTTAATTTTTTTTTTGAGGACTACTTTATCTCTAACTTAGCTAAGGGTGATTCTTTCCAGGATGAAAGTTATACTTAAAAGTTATTTTATTGAAAAAATTACTGGAAAAAGTCTAAATATGGACAGAAAGTTTGAAAATTGATATGCGAAAAAAATAGAAGGGTTGAAGCAGAATGATACCTCGCCCTTGTCCAATGCACTCCCCCCCTAACTTATCACGCACTCTGTCCACAGAGTGTCAAAGTGATAGGTTGATAAATGCATGGACAAGGGCATTCATGCTTCGGTTAATCCTTTATTTGCCCCATGTGTTCTGAGTAAGTTGGCTGCGAACTTTCCCCGTAGTGCGTGGTAATCCACCTCTGTCATGTCCTCTACCGGCTTGTGAAGGGCCAGAATTGTATACATCCAGTAGAGGACGTGGAAGCCGCAGTCATTTGATTCTCTGATTTGCTGGGGGCACCTATGGAAGAAGGCTGGTGATTTGAAGTGATCTTTGTCATATGCCCGCGTGTGCTGACCCAAAAGACCGTGTAATTTGTCAGCACACTCCTTCGCCACCTCCTCCGTTGGTGTCTTTGGAGTTGTAGTGTATGCTTTCCGTTTTGGATCATACTGGCTGTCGGAACGGTTGTAGATTATTGTTGTTCCTTCGTGAAGATTGGTTGCCAGTAACATCCAGTGCTCTTGATGAAGGAAAGGTAACATGATGAACTTCGGAGTTGTATGTTGGAGATAAGAGATGGTTGACTCCTTTTTTCCGAAGTTCTTCAGCCCGAGAAGATCATCCTTCATGTAAGATGACACCATATAGACCGTGTTGTGATTTCGTGCAAGCAAGTATTGATAAGCAGTCATTACACTTACAGACATGGAACCCTTGAACTGTAAGGTCTCACGGAGGGCATCTGCCATAACCAATATATCTCTGTCAATATATACCATCTCGTCTTTTTCGGCATATAGCCGTGACATTATTAGTCGAAGCTCGTTATCTGAAAGAGTTTTGCAAGCTTCCAGATCGAAATCGGGAAATGAAGGTTCAATGGCAGATTGGGGTACCATATGTGATGAAGATGTCTTGATGGCTACCCCTGATATCAGATCAATGTCACCTTTATCTGGAGCCAGATCGAAGATGGAAGGATTCCATTGGATTTGCTTGGTGACATTGGATGGGTGTTTTTCTTTTGTCAACGCCGCTAGGGTTTGTCTGAAAGGTCTCCTCTGCGGACGTTGAATAGATGAAAATAGATAACGAGGGACGTCATCTGCCGCCATGGTAGGGTCGTTGAAGAACCTTCTGTCGTAGATAAGCTCCATGGCGTAACGTCCTCGCAGGGAGTGGAAATCATCATTAACGAGTTCGGTGAAAGGGACCTGCTGGTTTAGCGCTAGGATGTGCCTTATGACGTAAAAAGCATTGTCCCAGGAACCTTCAGCGGCTTGGACTTGTGGGTTAATTATTCTGAACCAGGGGGAGCTCCAGTCCTGGCGGAGAGAAAGGCACGCGGCCCATATGAGCTTTAGCAGCCGGAAAGGGATGCATCTTGCCTCCCCGGCTTCAATTCCAACAAAATTGATTATCCCGGCCTTTAAGTCACTGGCACAGAAATTGTACACTTTGGCGTCGTGGGCGACAATGTCCACAATCATGAGCAACCAGTGTTTACAAACTTGGAAAGGCACGGTTATGTATCTCGCTTTTCTTGCGATCCCCCTGTGCAACCTTGTAATGGATTTGTGTTGTAACTCTTTGTACAGTAAGCACAATCCCAGTGTGGGTGAGGCGTTGAGAACCGATTGCTGTCGCCGAGAGCTTTTGTAGATCTCGATAGAGTTGGCAAGGAGAGTACGAAACATTGCCATCTTCACCGGCGACTGGGATCGAAGTAAGGAACGGAAGTCTTCATGCGTCAGATTGCGTTTGGTCTTCGTGTTTTGATATATGACATCCTCCCCTACTTTGGCATCATCTACTATAGTGTTGAGGATGAAGATATCCTGTGCGTCTAAGGTAGAGATGGCCGCCATATCTAAATCGTGCATTTTGTTAGGTAGAGGTGGCGGCGGAGGTAGCTCTTACGGTGTGGGGGAAGAAGTTTGTTCTATGTTGTCCATGTACTGTTGCAGATCGTAATCTTTATCAGAATCAGAAGGAGTGTCTAAATCTTCATCAGTGTCTAGGCATACTCTTTCTGATTCTTCAAGTGCAGGCGCTGACGGTTCGGGTGCAGAGATTTGCTGGGCTGCTGTGGCTGGTATAGTGCTGCTGGTTCCCTGAATACATTTTTCGAACTCAGCAAAAGCCACTTCTTTGGCAGCCTCCCCCAGAGATCCCACAGAAAAGTTGAGAAATTGATCCCCGAAGTATATGTTGACGTTCTCTGTATGAGCAGGGGATTTGTGATCTTTATCACCAGTTTGGTGATCTTGCTGGTGTTTTGGTTCTGCTCCTTGGCTGGGGCCTGCCCCAGCATTATCTGGCTTGTCGGAGTCATCAGCTGAGGAGGTACTATTGTTTGAGTCAGCGGAGGAGTCAGAATCTTTCTCGTCAACAGCATCATCGTCATCGTCATCAATTGTTTTCTTTTATGCTTATTTCTTGCACAGACGATGGATGGATTGGAGCTCATCGTATGCCACTTGCACGTGCTCGTGTGTTTCGAGCAGTGCTTCATGGGTTTCTTTTAAATCAGAGTAACGTTGTTCGGCGGAGAGGAGTCGTGTTGTGAGGTTGGTTACTTGAGCTCTTAGCTGAATAAGCTCATTATTTGACGACTCCTCCTGGTGATTATATAGTTGCGTGAGGGTGGTGTTGATGTCGTCCAGGCGCGTGCTGAAAGCTTTTTGTTGCTGCTTCAGCTCGCGGAGGGTCTCTGGCAGAGGTAGAGTCTGCATAGAGATCCTATCGACTTACTTTGCCAACACTTCATGCTGGCATTGTACTCCATGGATCCACTCGGGCAAGTTTTTACAGTGGTCGTCGATGTGGTCGACTTGCTTGGCCACTGAATCTTGACGTTGCTGGATTCCTTGGAGGATGCCTGGCATGGCGCGGTTCTGCTCACCAATCTGGGCAACCTGTTGTGTTAGACCCTACACACATGAAAAAATAGAATTCAAAATGTTAGATGGGTCGGTGAGGAGGTTTCAGATGGTGTCGAATTGACGTCCGAATTCCGCACCGACGTTAGTATAAGGGACCCCAGTAAATGAAGAGTGAGGTGGCTGGGGTCGGGGTGGAATGGTAGTGTCATGCGGAAAAGACACTGTTGATGGACCCGCGAATTGCGTGGTGACTGTGGATGGGGTCACCAGCGATGTCGGGGTGGTGGTGGGTGGAAAAAGTGGAGGCATACCCGGAGAGAGAAATGGATCCGGGAATGTTGATGGAAAGTCGGTGGATGTGAAGGAGGAGAATTCGAGCATTGTGGTGGAGAATGGGGCATCCCGAAGTGAAGAAGGGTGGGGGTGGTGGTATGGTTGTGGAGAAGGGTGGTGTAGTGAAAAGTGGTGTGGAGGATGATTGAAGGGTGGTTGATGGTGGTGGGGTAGTAGATATTGGGGTGGTGGAAGGTGGAGAGGTGGTAGTGAGCTCAACATTTAGACTCATTATAAAAGAGTATAGTGATGAGGATGTAATATGTTCTTTTGGGAGGGGGGGCTCAGGTTCGGGATGAGGTTTTGATGTTGGTGTCCCCGACAGCTCATGTACCTTTACGAGCCTTCTGGAAGGTCGTTTGACTAGAAGTTTTGTTGTTTTGGCTGCTGGGGCATTTATACTGAGTTCTGCCTGCCCTGCCGTTGCTTTCTTTTCTTTGGCTTTAACTGAGGCTATGATTTTGGCGATCTCGTATTCTGTGAATAGGAGCTTGTCCTTGTCATAGTCAGCAAGCTCTGGAAGTGGAAGCAGGGTTCTGGAAGATTTTGTGGGGCAGAACACGTAGTGCAGCTTTCCATCCTTATCTTTTAAGATATAGGAGTTCTTTAGTGTCTGTTCGTTGGTAAGGATGTCGCCCTTGATTGGGTTGCATTTGGGTAGAAGTCTATCCATCTTAAGATATTTGATGATACATGTGATATGACCACCCGTGCAAATTTCTTTTCCGAGGGCGAAAGTTGATAGCTTGAGCAGCATATGTCGTCCAATGTTAACGGGTATTCCGTTTAGGACTGACCAGAGGACAAAAAGGTCAGATATAAGAACATTTCCTCCTTCGGATCTGGGGAAAAGTGCGCCAATGATGATTTTTTGGAGCGTGCGCACTAGGCCAGAATGAATGTTGGAGGCCTTGCTTGTCCTTGCATCAAAGGTTGGTAACCCCGTTAGTGTTTTCCAGAAGGTATGCTTGTTGAACTTGGGGTGTTCTGTACCAGCGGCTTTAGCTTTCTTCAGCTGGTCTTGATTATCGATAAAGATTTCATTTAGAAGATTTTCAATGATGACCACCTCGTTGTGAAAGATTCTGGTGGTTATTCTGCGGTCACCACCGTCCCTTTCTTTATCCATGATGTCCACTGCTTCTTTGTGGAAGTAGGTGAAGAATTATGTTGTTGGCTCAATGTAGGGAATTTCGGATACGAAGCATAGCCGGGAGAGGTTTGAATTGTCAAGAAGAGTGAGGATTCTGTTATAGATCCCCATCTTCATAAGTATGCTGGGGCAGACATACTTGGTTGGTTTAAGGAGTTGGCTGATGGAGGGGATGTTATGGAGATGAAGGTTTTCGGGTGGTGGTGTTGTGGTGGTGATGGGAGGAAAAATAGGAATAGTTATTGTGGCAGGGGTGGTAGTGGTGGTGGTGGATGGTGGGATGTACCCTGCCAGGATTTGTTCCCTTGCAGAGGCGGGGTGAACCTGCTTCCTGGCTCTCTTCTTAGGTGCTAGCTCAGCTGTGGATTCTTGAGCCATTCTCTTCCCCTTAGATTTTGTAGTGGGTGATTCTTTCTCAGGGAAAGGCTGGTATTCTGAGGCCTCGTCGGATGAAATCTCTTCTACCTCCTCTTCAGAAGGTTCTTCATCTAAGCAGCGGTTGATTTGCTTTATGTCTTTCATGACTTCAATCAGGTTCACTTGTCCTGGGACCTGTCCAGTCTTTTTGTACTGGTCAACTATATTTCGGAGATTTGTTCGTTCAGCTAGTAATTCCTCTTTTGTCCAGAAAGGAGCATCTGTTGTTCCTTGCTTCACAGGTGAAGTCATTCTGAAATGATTGACAATAAAACAAAAGTTAGAAATCGTAAATTTTGAAATTATAAAAAAGTAATATTATTTGAGTTTTGCAGGTTAATTGATTTCAAACGGTCCTGAGACCGTTTGGTCTCAAACGGTCTTGAGACCGTTTGGTCATTTTCATTTTTTTTTACACGGTCTTGAGACCGCGAGGGACCTCACGGTCTGGAGACCGCGAGGGACCTCATGGTCTGGAGACCGCGAGGGACCTCACGGTCTGGAGACCGCGAGGGACCTCATGGTCTGGAGACCGTGAGGGACCTCACGGTCTGGAGACTGCGAGGAAGACGAACCGCGCGGGAGACGAACCGCGTGGTCGTTCGTCGGCAAAGAACCATGAAAACGACGACGGCGACAAGGGAAAAGAGGAGTTCGAACGCAAGCGATTGTTTATCGGTGGTGTGGAGTGGTGAACCGCCGGGTTGTTAACCTGTTGGCGCAGACAGCGAGGAGCCTGGGTGCGGCAAGTGTCAGAATGGGAGTGACGACGGAGCAGAGTAAGAGCGGCGAAGGTGTGAAGCAGCGTCGCAGAGACGAAGCTCTGAGCGCAGAGAAGGAAAGCGTTCAGAGAAGGAAAGCACAGAGAGGAATGAAACAGGAAGGCTCGGGAATTCGGGCTTCTAGAAGAGAAAACGTAGGCGAGGGGGTGTATTTATAGGTTTATAGGGGGGGCGCCTCATACCGAACGGTTTTGAGACCGCGAGGGCCCAAACGGTCTTGAGACCGCGAGGGCCCAAACGGTCTTGAGACCGAGAGAGCTCAAACGGTCTTGAGACCGCGAGGGCCCAAACGGTCTTGAGACCATTTGGCCCCAAGATTATGTGGATTTTTATGTATTTTTAGATTTAAAGAAGAAAGAAAAACAAAAAACGAAGAAAGTAAAAAAAACAAAATAAAAGGCTAGAAAATTAGGGAAGGTGATACTCAGGTCTTGGGCTGCCTCCCAAGAAGTGCTTTGGTTTAACGTCATTGGCTCGACAAGATTTTGCTCCGGCTATGCTGACTTTATAGGATCATGGATCTCTATGGTTTGCCAAGATAATTTGTCTGCCAGAGTGTGGTATTTCTTCAATCTGTGACCATTTAGGGTCCTTTCTCCTCCATTATCATCGAGAATAATGACAGCTCCTGTCGGGTATATGTGTTTGATTGTGAACGTCCCCGACCATTTAGTACGCAATTTTCCAGGAAACATTTTTAATCTGGAGTTGAATAGGAGGACTTTGTCTCCGATGGTTATATCCTTTCTTTTTATGTGGCCATCGTGCCACATCTTAGTTTGTTCTTTGTAAATTCTTGCGTTGTGGTTGGCTTTCATTCGTAATTCTTCTAGTTCTTGGAGTTGCAGTTGTCTGAATTCACCAGCGCCTTTGAGATCGAAGTTTTGTTGCTTAATGGCCCACCAAGCCTTATGCTCTAATTCAACTGGCAAATGGCAAGACTTCCCATACACTAATCGAAACGATGTTGTTCTGATTGGTGTTTTGAAAGCTGTACGGTAAGCCCATAGAGCATCAGATAGTTTGGTGGACCAATCGGTGCGGTGCCGATTGACAGTCTTTTCCAGGATAGCTTTAATTTGCCTATTGGAGACTTCAACCTGTCCACATCTCTGTGGATGATACGGTGTAGAAACTTTGTGGTTGACTCCGTATTTTCTTAATAAGGCTTCAAAGCTCCGTTCCAAGAAATGTGATCCGTCGTCAGATATTATCATTCTTGGGACGCCGAATCTGGGGAATATTATCTCTTTAAACATCTTGATTACCGGTTTTGAATCACAAGAGATGGTCGGTAGAGCTTCTACCCATTTTGACACGTAATCCACAACAACTAAGATGTACATGAATCCGTAGGATGAGGGGAAAGGGCCCATGTAATCTATTCCCCATACATCGAAGAGTTCGATTTCTTGCCATATGTTCAATGGCATTTCATTTCTTCTGGTAATTCCCCCAGATAGTTGGCACTTGTCGCATGATCGCACGTATTCATGTGCGTCTTTTGCGATGGTAGGCCAATAAAAGCCAGATTGCAGGACTTTAAGAGCTGTCTTTTTAGAACTCATGTGGCCCCCAGTGGGGCCTGAGTGACAGTGCTCAAGAACCGAAGTGATTTCCGTCTCTGGAATGCATCTACGAAAGAGTCCATCTGCGCATAAGCGAAAAAGATAGGGCTCGTCCCAGAAATATTGCTTAGCGTCGTGAATGAACTTCTTTTTGTCATGATAGGATGCGGACGGGTGAATTATTCCTGTTGCCAAATAATTAACAATGTCGGCATACCAGGGGAATCCATTAGCGACTTTCATTAGTTGGTCGTCCGGGAGGGAGTCTCGGATAGGTACTTTGTCTTCATCCTCGACTCTAATACGGCTGAGATGGTCAGCGACGACGTTTTCCACCCCGCTTTTGTCTTTGATTTCCAAATCGAATTCTTGAAGCATTAATACCCAGCGGATAAGTCTAGGTTTTGCATCTTGCTTCTGAATTAGATACTATATAGCGGAGTGGTCAGTGTAGACAATGACTTTAGCTCCAATCAGGTATGAGCGGAATTTCTCGAACGCGTAGATGACAGCTAAGAATTCCTTTTCTGTAGTGGTGTAATTTTTCTGTGCTTCATCCAGTGTTTTAGATGCGTAGTATATAACATAGGGTTTCTTGTCGATTCTTTGCCCTAATACGGCCCCTATGGCATAATCGCTCGCGTCACACATGATTTCGAATGGTTGTGACCAATCTGGAGCTCTTAGTATGGGTGCGGAAATCAAGGCATTTTTCAGAGTTGTGAAACTTTGCAAACATTCTTGGTTAAAGTTAAACTCTGTGCCCTTGGTCAGCAGTTGTGTCATGGGTTTTTCTATTTTAGAGAAGTCTTTAATAAATCTTCTGTAAAATCCAGCATGACCTAAGAAAGCATGTACCCCTTTTACGTCTTTTGGTGGCAACAATTTCAAGATAACGTCAACTTTTGCTTGATCCACCTCGATCCCTCTGTCGCTCACTCTGTGTCCGAGACCGATACCTTCCGTTACCATAAAATGGCATTTTTCCCAATTTAAGATGAGGTTTGTTTCCTCGCATCTTTGTAAAACTTGAACCAGGTTGAGCAGACAATTGTCGAAAGAGTCTCCATAAACTGAGAAATCGTCCATGAATACCTCCATTATAGATTCTGTTAATCCTGTAAAGATAGCAGACATGCATCTTTGGAAAGTGGCTGGTGCGTTACAAAGCCCGAATGGCATTCTTTTGAAAGCATATGTCCCAAAAGGACAGGTAAAAGTAGTTTTCTCTTGATCTTCCGGGTGTATAGGGATTTGGTAAAACCCAGAATAACCATCTAGGTAACAGAAGAACTTCTGATGAGCCAAGCGCTCGAGAACCTCATCTAGGAAGGGTAAGGGGAAATGATCTTTCCTTGTTGCTTTATTAAGTTTTTTGTAATCTATGCACATTCTCCACCCAGTTACTGTTCTAGTAGGTACCATTTCATTCTTATCATTAAGAACAACAGTGGTCCCCCCTTTTTTAGGGACCACCTGCACGGGGCTTACCCATTGAGAATCCGAGATTGGGTAGATGATACCTGCCTTCAGAAGTTTGAGAACCTCGATGCGAACTACCTCCTTGAGATTAGGGTTCAACTTTCTTTGATGTTCCCTCGATGGTTTGAATTCTTCCACCATAGGCAATCTGTGCATGCATAGAGCTGGGTTTACACCGGTTAAGTTAGTCATTTTATATCCGATAGCTTTCTTGTGTCTCTTTCGCTCATCAAGAAGTCTGTTTTCTTGGTCTTCTTCCAGAGTAGAGCTGATAATCACTGGACAAAGTTTCTCGCTGTCAAGGAAGACATGTTTGATTCCCTCGGGTAAGGCCTTCAATTCAGGGGACTTAGGTGGCTCGGTTGCTTCTATAACGGTGACAACCTTGAGTTCTTCAAAGGTGGCTGTTGGGGCTTCTTCAGCTTTTTCTAAATATTGAAGGCATTGTTGCACTAGTTCGTTTGCTGAAAATTCTACTTCCGGGTTTGTCAAGGCACTTTCCAACTCATCGGAGGGTTCGGACATTTCTAACTAGGACATTTGATATATAGCATCTAGGAGAAAAACTTCCTCTTGAATGCTTGGTCCTTTCATGCTGTTAAGGACTCTGAATTGGAAAGCTTCCTTCCCAAGTCTTGGTATAATCGTTCCCGCTTCTACATCGATGAGTGCTCGGGCGGTAGCTAGGAAAGGTCTTCCGAAGATTATCGGGTATATTAGATCTTCTTGTATGTCCATAATAACGAAATCGCACGGGACATAAGAATTTGTTCCTATTCTGACGGGTATATCCTCAATAATTCTAAGGGGAGCAGTTATGGTAGAGTCAGCTAACTGAATTGTCATTGACGTAGGTAAAAAATCAGTGAAGCCTAATCTTTTACACATAGAATAGGGCATAATGGATATACTTGCTCCTAGATCTGCTAATCCCTTTTTGCTAGAGCCATTTCCAATCGACCACTGAATACCGAAGGAACCTGGGTCCTTCTTTTTCTTTAGCATTTTGTTAAGCAGAATATCTGAAGTGGTCTGAGCTAGTTTCACTATTTCATGCTTTTCTGTCATATATTTTCTCGACAGCAGGGTTTTCAGGTATTTGGCCCAAGCGGGTACTTCAGAAAGGGCATCAAGAAACGGGATATCGATATACAGTTTCTTCATAGCTTCTTTGAATTTCTGGAACCTAGTATCCATTTTGGTTCCTTTCAGCCTGTCCGGGTAAGGAATTCTGAGTGGAGCTTCTGGCATAGGTCCCTTTTTGTTTTCCCTTCCAGTAGTTTTAATGGACTTTTCCTTTTCATGAGTTGAGCTTTCTGGTGGTGAGAGAATAGCTACATCATCATCATCATGGATGATTATAATGGTATCAGGAAGGACACAACTAGACCTCGTGGTGACAACATTCAGTTGCTCATGTCTATTTTGGTCATGCCTTGGGTTTGCCTCTGGTTGCCCAGCGAAGGTACCTGCTGGTGGTTTCAACTGAGCAGCAATCTGTGTTGATTGGGCCTCCACCGCCTTTTGTTGAGCTTGTTGATTCGCAAGCATGGTCTGCTGAGATTGCAGCATCTGCCTAATCAAAGATATTTCATCAGATGGTTGGGAAGGAGCACTCCTCTGTTGATATTGAGTGACTTGTTGCCCCTGGGGTTGCTGTGGAGGTGCTGTCAACTGGAGTTGTTGTGGCTGTTGCAACTGAGGTTGTTGCAGCTGTGGGTGTAGTCCTGGGTATTGATAGGAGGGATTCCTAGGATAATTGGATCGTTGGAACCCATTTCTATAATTCCCTTGATTTTGGGCAAAGTTATTCTGAAATCCTAGTGGTTGTTTGCTGAAAGATCCACCTTGTATCTGTTGTTGAGGATTGGCAGTTCCTGCAGGATTTCCATATTGGAACCCTGGGTGATTTCTTAGTTTATCTAGATTGTAGTACACCTGGCCAGGTATTGAATGGATGGAGTTGACTTGCTCTGGCATTTGGTCCTCGGGATGCTCAATAATGGGCTCATATTGCGGCACGGGTGGTTGTAAATCCATCATGACATTGTACAACAGACCACATGATAATGTGGGATGATCAGATGCATGACAGGCTTCACAAGCTCCAGCAGCTGCTTTTACTTGTTGAACTTGAGAGCTTTTCTTCTTGTCATATTCCCCAAAAGAAGTTTCGAGGGCTTGTTGCTTGCTAGCAATAGTCTTCAAGGCCTCTGCAATGGCCTTGAGTTCCATAGATTCTTCAGCTTTGTAGACTTTAAGAACTCCCTTGGGTTGGTTAGATGACCTTCCCCAATTGGATTGGTTCTCGGCCCCTAGCGTAACTATATTTCAAGCATCTTCATAGTTCTTTCTCATAAAATTTCCTCCAGATGAGGAATCTAGAAATTGCTTGATATCATCACTTACCCCTCTGTAGAATGTTTCTATTAGTTGATTTTGAGATATGCCATGGTGAGGACACTTTCTCAGGAGTTCCTTGAATCTTTCCCAAGCTTCCGCAAGTGTTTCTCCAGGTAGTTGGGCGAAGTGATTAATCTGTCCCCTAATCTCATAGGTTAGTGAAGGTGGGAAGAATTTCTCAAGAAACTTTTCTTCTAAAGGAGTCCAAGTAGTGATGATGGGGTGTCTATCTAAAGCATTGTACCAGCTTAGCGCTCTTCCAGATAAGGTGAAGTGGAAAAGGTGTAACATTATTGCTTCTAGGGCGATTCCTGCTTGAGGTACAAGTCGGCAGAGTGACTTGAATCTCTTAAGGTGATCCATGCAATCGTCTCCGGGTGCTCCAGAGAAAGAGATGCCTTGCATGATCTGGATCCATTGCGTCCGGATTTCAAAGTTTGGTATGTTAATAATCGGTGGTCGGACTGGGTGATCATCTTCATAATTCTTCGGGACTGCGTAGTCCCGAAGTTGCTTGTTTCTTAGCGCAAGTTGAGCAGAAGCATTTTCTTCTTGGATGCGGGCTTGTTCCTCAGCTCGAATCTCAGCTTGCACTTGAGCACGAGTGTCTGCAATAAGTTGTGCTCGTTGTGCTGCTATGGCGGCGTTAACTCTTTCTGCAACAAGACGTTGCTCTTCAGCCATCTGTCTGGCTCTTTGGCGGTTAAGTCTAATCCTTCGGTGGAAACTTCTTTCTACCTCAGAGTCGTACTCTGGTTCAGGGGAGAATCCGATGCTATGCGGGGGTTGCATACACGTTTTCTACATGAGTAGAAAGAAAATCACACGTTAAGATAATGGAAGGAAATGAAGAAATCAAGAAGATTTGGAGTAGTTATCAAGAAAAAGTGTAAAATCCTAATCAACCAAGAAGTTGTTAAGTAAAAGCTAAAACGTTCTGTTGATCCCCGGCAACGGCGCCAATTTTTGATGGAGTTTTGCAACACCACTAAAAATCCTAGAGATGATGAATCCCTAGGTTTAGCCTTGCTAGTACTATGGTAAGAACTCCACCCACGTGTGCTAAGACACGCGGAAGTCTTATCGTAGTATAGTTAAGGGTCGAATCCTCGGGACAACGGTCTTGATGAAATCAAGATGGAAAATGTTTTTAGTTGTACTTAACTACTTAACAGTTGATATTTAGATCGAAAGTTTGATTTGGTTTTAAACTAAGTGTGAGGAAAGTAAAGCAAGAAAGTAGATATTAAGGTTGTAAACAATGATTAAAAGCCACTAGGATGTTATCGGGTTTCACACCACTACACATGGATCAAGACATGCAACATAATAAAACAACCTGCAAAGAGAGTCAAATAAGTTAGTATCTTGTAGTCCTAGCTTCCTTTCGGATAACTAGCTACGAGAAGTGTGGAGTATTGCAACGCTAGCCATTCCATAATGAATGGTCACATGCTTTGCATTACTCCTTCATGAAATGTGTTCCTCGACCTTACCAAGATTGCACTTCCATACGTCAACTGATTCCATTTCATAGTATGAAAGTGCAACGATGGGGGTGAGTTTACTCCACTCATGAAAGCACTCCTAGATACTGAAACAGACATATGGTGACTACATACATCTAAAACCAACATTCAATCGATATTCAGATCTAAGGGTACAAACATAGACAATTCATACCAAAAGATAATAAGTAACACAAGTTGATGATCAGGCAACTAGCATTCATTAAACAATTGATGTTGAACTGAAAAGAAGAGTATCTCTATTACAAATTATTGAATTACATTGCATGAAATGAAAACATGGGTAGTGGGGCTACTCCCCGCACCCTAGTGAATGAAACTACTTGCTCATGTCAAGGACAACGAAGGAGGCGAGAAGAGAGAGAAAGAACGTCATCTCCACGGAGGATGGAAAGTTGAACCCTTGGTGAAGAGAGAAACGATCTTCGCACTTCGTGGTTGACTTGATGAAGGATCTTCTCTTCCCACCTTCTTTGCTGTTGAGAGGAGAGAGAAGATAGCTTGGTGATGGAACGTGGATCTCAAACTGGCAGCCTTGGGGCAGTGGATGGAAGACAAGAGTGCTCTGGAGCTAGAGAGGCAGCCTCTGGACGTCTGAGATTCGATCCCTTTGAAGTGACCCTTGAGGTCCTATTTATAGGCTCAAGTTGAGCCCAAACGGTCTTGAGACCGTTTGGTCTCAAACGGTCCTTCTCGCGGTCTTGGGTACGTGAGGCCTTCTCGCGGTCTTGGGACCGTGAGGCTTTCTCGTGGTCTTGGGACCGTGAGGCCTTCTCGCGGTCTTGGGACCGTGAGGCCTTCTCGCGGTCTTGGGACCGTGAGGCCTTCTCACGGTCTTGGGACCGTGAGGAGTCTTTGTAATTTTTTTGTGCTTTCTGTAATGAAAAAGAAGAAAAGTTAGTTTATTGGTGTATCCGCAATAAAGTAAAAAAGTTTAATGATTCTATCTAATTTATCTAAGAAAGAGTATGGAAAATTAAAGATAACTAAATAAGATAACGTCACAAAATGGGAGGTTATCAGTTACCATGAATTATATCAGTTAGAACAAAGGTCTAGAGCTTGAATAATATGGTGTCACTTCGTAAAAGTGATATTGGGTTCAAGTATAAATACAAGTAGTTATAACCTGATATGGGTATGACTTGCCTGATATGTCTTGCACAAAATGTTGCACAAGATGTTGCATGAGATACTTCCACAAGATGCTTGCATGATAGGGAGTCTAGAATAGACTCCATGCATGATACAAGGTTAATTATATACTTGTAAGATGACAAGAAAGCCTAATTTGGGTAACCTGATATAAGTGAAGAGTAACAAGTGTTTTTACACGACACATATGGTTGCATGATATACATGGTTGCATGACATGGTTTCACAACATGGTTGCATGATATGGATGCACGATAGGGTTGCACGATACACAACCCTAGATTATATGGTAACCCTAACCCGTCATGGCTAACCCTAGATGGTGACTAGCCCGATAGGGTGATTGAATGTACTTCTAGCCCGACATGGTGATGGGTTGATACCTCATAAGTATCATGGGCAACACATTCATATACCTTGTGCCCGATATGAGGTCAATAAGGTACCTCATGCCCGATATGGAGACAAGTGCAAATCCTAACCCGATATAGTGAGTGTTCATACACCTCCAACCCGATATAGTGGTATCTATACACCTACAACCTGATATGGTGAACATATGCACACCTCCAACCCGAGACACCTTGTAAAGGTGAAAGTAAGACACTCTTAGGAGTAATGAGTGTAACACCAAGTAATGGTATGGATAATACCTTGATAGGTGAAACACCTAGAGTGGTTGATAATGGTTAATCCTATATCAATAATGTTTCAACCTGAGATGAGTCCATATCAATTTATGATGGTTGGACAATTCAAATGTATGACTTATGATCAATACACTATAGAATAAATATGATGGGCTAGTGAATAAAGTATTAGGATGGGAAATACCCTAATACAAGATAAGTTGATGAACTTAAGTAAGTTAAAAGTGATGAGGGAAGTGATACATCAAGACATGATAGATATCATATCCAGCATTTCAAAGTTGATGTACCTTGATGCACCTTAAATCTAATTTACTTGGATAAGTAACACATGAAGTGTGTTATGTCAACTGTTACATTGACATGTAATAAGTTTAATGCCCTTTGATAAGTGTGGGCTAACATACCTTGAGAAAGGGTTAAGCCAAGTTAATAAAGTATGATGTAATCATACCCTGGTAAGGATGAGAGACGAAATCATACCTTGTGTTGATGATTCATTTAATAATAAATGATGAGAATAAGTAAGTATGATTGAATACTTATGATATCAATGTTTGATCCTAGATGTGTGGAGCAATGAATTAGGGTTTGATCATTTATAATATCACCTTGAAAACCTAAATGGTTAATTATGGAAAACCCTAATGAAGGGTAATGATATGTAAGAGAAACCTTAATCGATAAGAAGGGAAACCCCTAACCCTAATGATGGGAAGGTTATATCTATTTTATTACATAAGCCTTGTAGGGCATGTTAAATACTTGTATAACAAGTATAATGATCAATGTCCTTGTGAGCCATGTGAATAAGTTGTCGCCTAGTGAGAGGTGACAAGATGTGTAATGGCCTTGTGAGCCATGTGAATAAGTTGTTGCCTAGTGAGAGGTGACAAGATGTGCAATGGCCTTGTAAGCCATGTGAATAAGTTGTTGCCTAGTGAGAGGTGACAAGATGTGTAATGGCCTTGTGAGCCATGAGAATAAGTTGTTGCCTAGTGAGAGGTGACAAGATGTGCAATGACCTTTTGAGCCATGAGAATAAGTTGTACCCCGTGAGAGGTGACAAGATGTGTTGTGGCCTTGTGAGCCATGTGATAATTTGTTACCTAGTGAGAGGTGACAAGATGTAATGGTCTTGTGAGCCATGTGATAGTTTGTTGCCTAGTGAGAGGTGACAAGATACTTAATGGCCCTTGCGAGCCATGTGAGATGCTTATGTAACAAGTATCATGTATACCTTGGTCTGAGGACCTAGAGGTATTAACAATGTTCTATGATGAACTCAGGGTTTGAATACCCAGATCCATAATCATGATAATGTTAAGGGATGAGAATCCCCAGTACTAAGATAAGGGATTGAGATCCTAAATGTTATATGTGTTCTAGAGATTTGAAAAGTACTTGATAGATGTATTATACCTTTCTTTGTAGCATATGTTATAATAATTCTTGTTTGAAACTTGACTGATGCTAAAAGAATATGGTAATTCACTTAAGTAATCAAGTGGAATCCCTAGCCATAGATCCATCATCGTCAGTAGTTGGTGATGGTGAAATAGGTTTTCCTACGGGATCTCTTGATGAACGCATATTGTTGAATATGTGGGGGTGATGGGCATGAATACCTTACGCCCTGATATGGGATTGACGTGAGATAAACACGAGATCTCTCAATCCTTCATTATAAAGTCCGGGATGGATGTAACACAAATCTCCCGATGATGATGATGAATGTCAGATGATGTGGAGATAAACATAAAATCTCTTGATTCCGAAGAGAGGAAGCTGATGTTGTAACTCTGTAGCAGTTGCCAGTATACAGTGGTAAGCTATGATAAGCAGTTGACATAGTCCTACTTATGGTCTCACACTGACCGAGACGTGGGAGGTCATAGCATCCGGCTCTGTTAGATGACCTATGTATGGCACCAGCTTTGGGTTTCACAACCGAAGGTTGGAGATGAGCGGTATACCTCATCTCCTCAGGGTATAAGTGTGATTGTAAAATGTAATCAGCCATGTAACATATCTGCTTAAGGATCGAATATGAGAAACATTGGTTGATGCGCAAATCAGTTATACATCTTAGTAGATAGATGTTATTTATGTTTCTTTACATTCCTTGCAAAGAAGATACATGATTTATAACTCTACCATGGGTAGATGCAATGTTCTCCTTAAGAAAGGAGATTACTTCATTTTGTTCATACAGTAAATTATTCTTCTTGTTCATATAAAAAGAACCACTGCTCAGGTTATAAATGCTTAATTTGTGATAATAATATGGTCGACAGAGAGTTATATCTCTCGCTGAGACCATTACAATTGTCTCACCCCCCGTGGGATCCAAATTTTTAGGTGGACGTACATGAGGAGGTGAAGACCTTTCTACAAAGGTACATCAACAGCAGCAGGGATAGCAGTGACAGTTCAAGTTGAATGTACTGCATGTCGTATCTTGTAGATAGTAGTCATATGTGTCGTCTCTGTACTCTCAGGTCCTTGGAGTTGGTTCGTTATGGTTTTATGATAATCTGAGGATTTTGGCTTGAATGCCTTGAGGTTTTATGTTGCATCAGTATGTGTTTTGATAGAGCAACTACTATATGTTATCCTCGAGAAAAGATGGTACTGTGTTTGTACAATGTGAACAATGATGTATATAAAGTTTTGGTTTTGCCTTAAAGAGTTTTCCTAGAAATGGATCTCTTTGCAAAATGGTTTTAATTTTTAGTGATTTTTGTTAATCCGTTGTTTATGTTTATTCTGCTTAATTAATGACGATTTGTTTGTCGTTCATCACAGATACCATCGACGGTGTGTCTATGGTATCGACACCTTATGTGTCACTTTTCTGTAGAAAATGACACTGAAGCTACCTCTACTCAGGTGAAGTCGATAGTATCGACTCCTAGGTCGATAGTATCAACCTCTGGAAATCTGACTCGTTGATGCTTTCTCAATACCATCGACAATCCCATCGATGGTATCGACTGCTGGTTGCTCTTCTCTGGCAATGCCCTGTGACCAGGTCGATGGTATCGGCCATCCATCGATGGTATCAACGTATGCAAATATCTGAATTTCCTGAAAAGAAAAGAAGAACACCAATCAAATCCAACAAATATGATCTTTTATATAGAATAAGATGAAATAATGTAAATTTGATGCAAAAAGAGATTATAGACTAAAGGTAGTGAATCATGCGATATTAATCACAAATATGATCAAAATACACATAAAATGTATGCAAAACCAGTCTATAAAAATGACTCAAAACCCCTGCATCGCCTCCCTAGGTTGTTATCAGACCACAACCCCCTTCTTCTGCGCATCAACTGCCCAAAGAAGCCATGACATGCCTACTTCAAGATGAAGGCTAGTTGGTCGCTTGATCCAGACTTCCACTCTACTATCATGGCTCAATGGGACTCCACACGGCCCTTCCATGATGCCTTATGAGCCTTCCAAAAGCCTACCTCCAAGTGGGATCACAACTGCATGAGAAAGCTACGCAGAGAAAAGGATAATCTACTTACTCGCATCATCAGCATTCAGGTACAAGCCGCACAGAATCCTAATGATCCTCTTCATTTAACTGAAATTGTATTGCAGGAAAGGTACAATCAAATCCTTCTTAGCGAAGAAATTGATTGGAAACTATGTGCCCATATTGATTGGCTTAGGCATGGTGACGGAAATACCAAATTCTACCAGTCCTTTATCAAGGCATGCACTCACCACAAAAATCACTCAACTCAAAGCTGATACAGGAGATCGGATCACCAAGTTCTACATGTTTGATCCTTTTTTGTAGGTCTCATGTCATGCTCTTTCCAACCCAATCAAGCGGATGTAGCTCGTTATCCTAGAACTTTCAAACAGCTCATGGAGGAGGAACTCACTCATATACAAATGATACCCAACTTGCAAGAAATCCATGACGTTATGTTCATAATGGCACCGTCCAAGGTTCCTGGTCCCGATGGAGTGTACAATGAATTCATTAAGAATAATTGGGCCCAAGTTGGTCCCTCACTATCTAAGACAATCAAGGATACCTTCGCCTCAGGTACTGTCGATGCCTCTATTGCAAACTCACACCTAGTTCTCATTCCCAAGACCAAGGCCCCAACTACTTGTGGTGATCTGAGGCCCATTTCTCTGAATAATGGCTGCTTTAAATTGCTATCTAAGATTATTGTGGAATGCCTGAAACCATACTTGAATGATTGGGTCTCCGTTCATCAAACTAGCTTCATTCCTGACAGGAAGATCAGCGACAATGTCCTTCTCGTGCAAGATATTATACACTCAATGAAAGCAAAATCTTCTAAGAAAAAGTGGGTATGCATTAAACTAGATCTTTCCAAGGTTTTTGACAGAATGCATTGGAGCGTTTTCGAGGATACTCTAAGGAGGACGAGTCTTCCTCATAAGCTCAGAGCCATTATTATGCAAATTATCACTATTGGTGAAACTTCCATCCTATGGGGTGGCCAACCGTTGCACCCCTTCAAAGCAACACAAGGAGTCCGTCAAGGAGATCCTCTAAGTCCCTACCTTTTCATCCTTTGCGTGGAGTGCCTATCTCAGTCCATTATGAACACATTTGGGAATGGTTCCTGGAAACCTATTAAGCTTTCTCGTGGTGGAACGCATGTGTCGCATGTCTGCTTCACTGATGATATTCTTCTCTTTGCTGAGGTCTCTATCCATCAAGCACAAAGCATTAACACGATCCTTCAAAATTTTTCTAATGTTTCCGGCCAGACTGTCTCTAGGGAGAAATCTAAATTCTATTTCTCTGCCAATGTCACTAATACTGAGTGTAGACTGGTGAGCAACGATCTGGGCTTCCCCTGGACATCCGACCTTGGGGAGTATCTTGGGATTCCTATCCTTCATCACAGAGTTAACAAACAAATGCACGACCACATCACAATGCTGATAAAGGACCGTCTCAACGGCTGGGCAATGTGCCATATTTCAATGACTGGGTGTATTACGTTATTTAAAAGCACGCTTCAGGCTCTACCTACATATACTATGCAGACTGTAAAGATTTCACCGACTCTATGTGATGACATCAATAGACATGTCTGGACCTTCATATGGTCAGGCTCAGGCAACAAGAAAATCTCCTTGGTCGCATGGAGGAAACTCACGACAACCAAAGACAAAGGCGGTCTTGGCATCAAGGATGCCCGGGATCAGAACACCTCATTAATGCTGAAGAACGTATGGTCCTTCCTCAATGAACCCGAGAAGTTGTGGGTTAAGATTCTCAAGGAAAAGTATACTAGCAGCGATAGATTTCTGATAAAACCAAGCTCCCCGGCCTGGAGCTTCATCAAGAATAGGATAGATGATATCCAACCAATGTGTAGTAAAATTATAAATGATGGTCAATCCTCCAATGTGTGGCATGATAGGTGGCTAAACAATCGATCAATTATGGACCTCATCCCTAATTGGACCGTTCCCTCATCTCTTGACACACTAAAAGTAAGCTCTATGACCCTGGATAATGGTGAATGGGACTGGGGATTCATCAAGACCTTCCTTCCATGTCAATCTTGGCAAGTGATTGTGACCATCCCGCCTCCGTGCCCTACTGGTGGTGTGGACCAATGGTCGTGGCCACTAGATAACATGGGTGTACTGAGTAGCCTCTCTACTTATTGATGGCTACGATCAGATATTGAATACAACACCCCTAGTAACTGGAGCCTCATATGGAAAGCTAGGCTTCCAGAATGCATTCACACCTTCTTATGGCTGCTACAACAGAAGGCCCTACTCACAAACACTGAGCGTGCTCGCCGACACATGGAGGTGGATCCCCTCTACCCCATCTGCAACAACGCTGATGAAACTCTTCTCCATGCTCTCCATGACTGCCCGGAATGTAAGCAAACATGGAAGGAACTCATCAAAGACAATTCACATATTGACATGACTGAGGATGATTGGATTACTTTCTGCCTTTCCTCCTCCATGAGGGACGCCCCCAGGGAAAGCCTTTATGCGGTCTCTTGTTGGTATAATTGGAACCTGCGAAACAAGTTCACACATGAGAAGCTTGTAGTTCCTCTTGCTTGCCGTGTTAAATTTATCCTTGAACGATCCCACTCTATCTACAAAGCATGGACCACCCCACAACCGCCTTGAAGGTCACCAAGACCTACGTTCCCTCCACACAGAAACCGGGTGATGGCGGACGCCGCATATCAAATGAACACTAGCCATGCAGGCCTGGGCATCTTCATCAGTGATAACATAAGGAACGACACATTCCTTGTAGGTCTTCTAACTGTAACTTGCTCCAGCTTGGAGGTTGAAGTCCTTGAGATCATCCAAGTTGTAATTGTATGTGCAACGAAGGACCTATCTAACTACATTATTCTCTCTGATTCCAAACAGGAAGTCGCATGTTTAAAAGGACAGACTGAAAGCAAGGGCAGATTTAAACCCCTTCTCAGGAGGTATCGGGACCTCAGGGGAAGCAATGGTAGCATTCTCTACTTTATTCCTAGAAACCAAAATATTATTGCCGATGGCATAGCTAAGAATGTACTTAGATCTAGACATGCTTTCTCTACATCTTCACAGCCAACCTGGCTGAACTGTAATGTTCAAGCAACACTTGCTTTGCTTTCTTCCTATCCTACGGCATGGGATTAATAAATAAAGCCCTGGCTTATAAACAAAAAGATAAATTTAGCATAAAGACTAGGGGAGAAAATGTTATTTGGTTTAGTTTGTCCAATGTGATGTCTACCATAATCACTTTGAGGTGGAATCACGTAAATATAATAACTTGTAATGGGATTATTTTCCTAGTATAGTTTTCACGTTCACATTGAAGAACCCAAACATGACAAAGTGAATTTGTATTGGTCTCAAGTTAATGACATATATAAAATAAAATAAACTGACAAGTGATAATAACTCTATACTATAGAAAAGGTTGAAGCCAAATGGACTTTGTTTGAGATAAATAACTATATAATGTCTATGTTAAAGTACTCAAATATAAACTTGCAACTCCACACAATTTTAACAGTATCTTTCTTAACATTATTGTAAATTTATTTTGATTCTTGGGGCAGAATAGACACTACTAATGGAGTGAATATCTCCCACGTTACCTCATATGTATGAGTTAGGGGAAGGTTAAAAGAAAAACCCCAAGAATAATTATAAAATTTTGTAGCATCAATAATGAAAGTAAGCCATTTTCATTTCTTTAATAACAAGATAGAAATTCGACATAAAATATATTATATATAGCAGCAATATGCTATGCAGTCCGTTGTTTTCAAAGTCAGATTTTGATGTCTCATAAAAAAATTATTTACAAATAAATCATCTACTTCTAAATAGTCATATTTGACAAATGAATCTAAAAAAGTGGTTTTGAGTGCTTAGAGGAATATTACACTGATGACAATACTTTGGATTCATTAGAGGTCTCAAGGAATGTCCTACTATAAGACATTGCTTATAAACATAAAGCCAAACACACAAAATTTGATGCTACTCCTCAAGCCATAATGTCAGATCTTTATATCTAGTACCCCTAATCATTGAATTTTAAGGTGCCTAAATCCCTAGATAAATAGGGACGTAGAAAAGACCAATATAACACAAGGTAATACTGTTAGTTTGATCGAAATAGTGGCATTTGTAGGAAGAAAGAGGATCAAAGACCAGCAATTAGAAAAAAAGAAAGAAAATCATAGTCACTACAACAATAAAAAAATAACAAATCTATCATGAAAGGTTGTTAGAATCTCTTTGATCGTGGGTGACAGACCAATCATATCAAGTCACAAATTATTGAGTATACACTATTATTAGTAAGTGGTTTTTATAAATCATGCTTTTCCCATAAGGTTTCCATTGGTACTAACTTATGTAGTATACTTGTGTTATATGATCTTTTATTTGATGCTAAGAAGTAGAGTAATAGTATTCTGATATGACAATAGCTCAACAGAGAATATAAAAAAATGAACAAGGATGAATATGGTAAATGAAATGGTGATGAATACATCATTATGTAGTGAGATGTCTGAGGTTTGTGGTGTATGGGGTGTGATAAATCAAGAAAAAAAGATTATAACATGGATGGAGGTGGTTCCTCGAGGTACTAATAGAAGGTAGTTCCCAACCTTCGCCTATCAACACATGAAAATCGACCTAACTGCAACATGATACACACGAATTTTATGAAAAAATAAATAGATTATGATGGACAAGGAGACTTAGTAGTGACATAGATAAATAGATTAATCATCACCAAAGATATCAGGTGATCACACATAGAATATCAACTATAGTATAGAATGGTAGGTTACTACCACATTGAAAATCTAAACCACAGACAACAAGAAGAATATGAGAGTTTAACACGACTAGGCAATGTCCTTAGAGGAGGACCTATATTCATAGAGACATGAGATAGAGTTTTGTTTTTTTATTTCACATAGTAGAAGGAAAAATATGCAAAGCAAATGAGCTAGGGTTGATCCAAGTATAAGGTTTACATCATATAACATTACCCTAGGGCTGTAATCACATATATGTAACATACGGTTGGTCCTACAGTGGTATTGGGACTCGAGTCATCAATTTTTTGTCTATTTGTCATGGCAATGTTTTTATATATTAAACCTTAGTTTATACTATAGGATTATTTGGTTCCAACTGGTGACATATCATGTATATATGGGACTAAAGAGAAGATTTCTCTCCCTTGTTCCTTAAACTGTAGTGGAGGTCGGAAGTATAGTGTAAATATATGGCAAGAGAAAATTTCTCCACCCGTCTCACAACTTATAGTGGGTTCGCACCCCCAATGGACTATTAAATCAAAGATTATTAGTATGGTGTTTAGACCGAGGTTCCTTCACTGAGGAACATCAAATTTTGCTAACACTCTATCCTTTGATGACATATTATGAATATATGTGTATGTATGCATATATGTATTAGAAGAAACATTAGTCTTCCTCCTCCCTCAAATATGTGCCAGAACTCAGATGACCCAAGGGATTGTAAATATAATATACAACAGGAAGTTTCAAACTCAGGTCTTTCGAGGAGGATAGACCAAACCGGACCATCTGCGCTACACTGTCTAGGTGTAAGCATATATGTATGTATATGTGTGTATATATATATTATCACGTTATGTATATACACATTTATAAATATTAATGTTTGTATACATTATATGTAAAACGAGTGCATAGGTACAATTTTGAATATCATGTAATACATGAATGCATAGAAGTTTAATGGTGTGACAGTGACATATACAACACAAGAATCCTTGCATAAACTTGAGGGAAAATATTAAAATACATAATGTTTCGAGGCTTTGAAGATAAGCCAAAATTCTTTTTGTTAAAATTTTATGGAGTACGATGAAGGCCATGTGCATCCTAATGAGATTAGAAGCAACCATGAGTACTGTATTGCTGATCACTTATGCAGATCTAGCCATGGTTGGAAGGCACCAAAACCTTAATGTATGAGTTGAAAGTTTACTTTACGAAGGACATTACCTTAAATTGCAATCCTGTGGAGGTTCCCAAGAAGTAAGCTGATGTAGAGATGATTGGAAATGTCGCTCACTGGAGTCCTGTTTCAAGATCCAGACGATGCCTAGGATGGTCATCGATTTTCTACAACAGAAACCACAAAAATATATGTGAGCATTTACTGCACGAAATTGATCCTCCAGCCGTGTTTTCTGGTGCCTGAGGTGTGCGATGGACACAAGGAGCCTTTCAGGACACGTTTTAGTAGCGTCATGGGGCAACGATGAGAAGAAGAAAATCCAAGTGCCCAAGTGGTCAGCTTTAATCACGACACCCTTGAGCGTAATGACTGCCTGTCTCAAGAACATTCCAATGTCGGGCATATCCCCATCGTGACGATCTACTCGACGATTTTCTCATGTTTCTTTATACATGCTTTGACCGCCTAGTTAAGCGGAGGTGAACCGTCAGGCTAGATGGACGGCCAGAACACATGGAGTCAGGCCTCGTGCTGCTGCATATCAGCGGCCGGTGGCCGATCCGTGAAAGATGAGCTCCGGAAGATCGCCACTGCCTGTGCGAGGTCTGGTTCAACACTCTCGTCCGTACGACGCCATTGCTGATCGACATCCGCGTGAGGATTAGCACCCAAACGTCATCTGGCATCAATCAACAGGTGAACGGAGGCGTGTGCGGTTTCTTGCAAAAACGACTTCAAACCCTAATAAAAAGTGATGTCTTTTATCCCGATTCGCCTTTTTGCTTCCTTATTCATGGTCTCCTACTACATACGTTTAGCCACCGAGAGTTTAAAGTTTTAAAGCGAAGTGATGGAACGTATGGAAGTCCAACGATTTCAAGTAATATGGAGGACGGAGACGAGTGTTGATGTTTAGATTGGTAGATATAGTAGATTATATAAAAGCAACACATATATCACTTTAAAATGCAGCATTCATCTCATAAGTATATGTATTAAGTAACTATTTAGAACCCGATTTTGTCCAGTTTTTAAACTTAATCCGTTTTAGATTCGGACACATAATCCTAAACCCGAAACCGACCCAGAATGTCACAATTGAAACCCTTACCCGGTTTTTTTTCAGATCAGACACAACTAGGTTCATAGATTCGGACAAATTTTGACAGCCATAGGCATAGCTTACTGTACGGGTGGGTGTTATGATAGCTGATGTGGATGGTTTAGTTGTTGTTATTGATGATAATTAGAGGAAAGCTGGATGGCCAAAGAGCCTAACTGCAACAAAAAGGTAGCTGAGCATTCGTGGGTGTGATTTGAACACAGATAAGGTGTCAACCCAACAGACATTTATGTTGTTCAATGCCAACTATGATTAGCCTCAATGAAGATCGGGTTAAGGAACCTAATTAAGTGGTTGTAGAGGAGGGAAATCGCATAACTTTTTTTTTGTTGATGCAGACTTCTGATCTTCGCCAGTTACATGCCAACTTGTGAAGTGATACTAGGCATATTCGAAAGCGTTTTAAGATTGAACCAGGCATATCAATTATATGTCAAACCCAAAGAACAAAACGGCGAACTGAAGAACTCCAAATCGAACATTAATCTCGACAAGGAACTAGAATAAGGGCATGTTTGGTAGGGTGTAGTTAGTGTGAAAAGTGTGGGTTTTAAAACAGGGAAATGAGATGCATATATTTGAAACTGCACTAATTTTATTTGGTTAGATGTGTTTTGTATTCCTTGTGTTTGCTTTCTTTCATTTGGTTAGTATAAATTTTGGACATGGCATACACGTGAATGTGAGGCGAGGAAGAAAGATAGACTGTAGCAGTCAGTAGGTGTACCCACGTGGCCACATGACTCAAGGGTACAGAACTTCTACGACGAGCTGAGTGGCAATGTCTGTAAATAATTAATATTTTAGAGAGTTCTGCACCCGACCACACCGTGATCCGGCGCGGTACCAACTCCAGGAATTTCCAGCCGATCACGTACTCAGGTGGGGTTGAAAATCATCCAACTTCACCGCAACTCACCCTACCAAACGAAAATTAAACTAAAAAAAAGTGGAACTCAATTGTCATGAAGATAAACCACATCGACCAAACATGGCCTAAAGGAAGTTACATGATCCTGGTTTCGTGGTGATCTGACTGAGCAGCTAGTACAACTGCGTGAGCAATTAAGCGCGGGCCTCATGCGGTTCGCCAATATAGTGTGTGCCATCTGCAGCCTCCTCTGTCAGCACTTGGGTGGATGGACGGGAGGTGGCGGTAGCTTCTGATTTGGCAGCTCCCTATACTACCCACACCATCAGCAGGCCCCAAGTCATGTGCACCTCAAGGTGGCAGTGCATGAACCATACACCTGCTAGAAGTCATCTCATAAAAAATGGGACGTAAAAAAACCGTTCAATACCTGGAACCGTGCAGCCTCAATCGATTATACATACATTTATTTTTACAAATAAGATCTAAATTATAAAATATATTATTGTTTATTGAAGAGTTCTTTTTTAATATATATAATTATAAAATTATGATGTGCATGACTTTAATAAACTTTCTAGAGTCAAGTAATAGTCTAAGTTACCGAAGTTGTAATGAGACTCTTGAGATTTTAGTAGATATTAATAAATATACTTAAGTCAATTTAACATTATCTTAAGGGGTTAATTGGCTAAAGAGAGTTGGAGAAAGATTTTTTCTTTACTTTAGTCGGTAGGACGGTGTCCTATACTTATTTTATAGAGTAGTGATATATAGCACACCATCTGCATCAACATATACTCCATGACCTCGGGAAGCTGCAAAAGTCACCCGATACGATTCTGGATACATGATATTGCGTGTTTCCCAGACACTGTCTGCATTGTGCTTCTTTTGACTTTAGCAGTGCGTGAAGTTGAAAGGACGCCTTTTCGGTTACCCGACACGGTCGAAATGGGTGGATATCCAAAAAAGGTTGCACTCCCACCTTTTGTGTGTGTGAGGTGTCATTTGGGGAGCCATCTTTCTCTCTCTTCTTTCTCTCTCTTGTTCGTCGTCTTTCTCTGGCGAAAGTGGTGAAGCGTAGGTTCTTCAACGCCGTGGAGCTTCTACGGTGCCGAGCTTCAACAAGGAAGAAGTACAATGCCGCAGTGGGGACGAAGGTGCGGAGCTTCGACAAAGAAAAAGCACAGTGATGAACTCTCCGTAGCGGAGGCGACAGAAGGGTTCATCAGAGAAGAAGACGGGTATTACGTGGCTAAGGTAAGTGCTACGCAACCCTTTTTAGTCTTCCATTACCTGTACCAGAAGCCATTACACGGCTAGATTTCACTTGCATGTCAACATAATAGGGTAAAATTATCTGTTTAGTACTTCTTCCTTAAGAAAAAAAGGGTTCAGAACACGGATTTAGGAATGTAGAACTTGATTTGGTGCGATTTAATATATTTGGTTCTATTGTTAACATTTGTTGGTTTTTTTCTAATTTAATATACTGTGCATTATAAATTGGTCTTGCTTATAGGTTTCTTGGATTTTGTTATAGTTTATTGTATGTATTGGAAATCAAACAATAGATGAGTATATATCAATGATGACTAGAAAGTTGGGGATACTAGAAAGTTGTTTTTAGAATACTGCTATGCAAAAATTATTAGTAAAAAAACTTGAAAACTATCCTAAAGTTTTTTGTGTGAGTGTTTTGTAAATTTAGTGATTTTTTTTATAAAAGTTATTGGTTTGGTTAGAAGTAAATATATGTATTTATTGCTACTAGTAATGCGTTTACTGCTTATTAGTTTTATTCTCAATGGATATAGGTATTGTCAAACACGTGTATGTTTAATTCAAAAAAAATTACTAATATTTTTAATATTATTTTTTTCTGTTGGTACTGGATATATATTTGAATTACAAATCAGACTTACTGTATAAATTGGTTTTGTTGTTAATATTTGTTGGGTTTTTTTCTAATTTAATATATTGTGCATTATAAATTGATCCTGCTTATAGGTTTTTTTGGTTTTGTTATAGTTTATTGTATGTATTGGAAATCAAACACATGGATGGGTATATATCGATGACGACTGAAAAGTTGGGGATACTGGAAAGTTGTTTTTAGAATATTGATGTGCAAAAGTTGTTAGTAACAAAATTTGAAAACTATCCTAAAGTTTTTTGTGTGACTATTTTATAAATTTAGTGGTATTGTTTATAATGATTATTGGTTTGGTTAGAAGTAAATATATGTATTTTTGTATTGATACTGGTAATGCTTTTACTACTTATTGGTTTTGTTCTGAATGGATATAGGTATTGTTGAACACGTGTATGTTTAATTCAAAAACAAATTGCTAATATTTTTAATATTATTTTTGTCTGTTGGTACTGGATATATATTCGAAATACAAATCAGACTTACTGTATAAAGTGGTTTTGTTGTTAATATTTGTTGGTTTTTTTTCTAATTTAATATACTATTAATTATAAATTGGTCATGTTTATAGGGTTTTTTTATTTTATTATGGTTTATTGTATATACTGGAAATCAAACACATGGATGGGTATATATCCATGACGACTGGAAAGTTGGAGATACTGGAAAGTTGTTTTGAGAATACTGCTGTGCAAAAGTTGTTAGTAAAAGAACTTGAAAACTAACCTAAAGTTTTTTGTGTGACTATTTTGTAAATTTAGTGGTATTATTTATAATGATTATTGGTTTGGTTAGAAGTAAATGTATGTATTTTTGTGTTGCTACTGGTAATACTTTTACTGCTTATTGATTTTGTTCTGAATGATGTAGGTACTGTTGAACACGTGTATGTTTAATTAAAAAAATTGCTAATATTTTTAATATTATTTTTTGTCTGTTGGTACTGGATATATATTCGAACTATAAATCAGACTTACTGTATAAATTGGTTCAGTTGTTAATATTTGTTGGTTTTTTATTCTAATTTAATATTTTGTGCATTATAAATTGGTCTTATTTATAGGGTTTTTTTTTGTTTTGTTATAGTTTATTGTATGTACTGGAAATCAAACACATAGATGGGTATATATTCATGACGACTGAAAATTTGGGGATAATGGAAAGTTGTTTTTAGAATACTACTATGCAAAAGTTTTTAGTAACAAAATTTGAAAACTATCCTATAGTTTTTTGTGTGACTGTTTTGTAAATGTAGTGGTATTGTTTATAATGCTTATTGGTTTCGTTAGAAGTAAATGTATGTATTTTTGTGTTACTGGTAATGCTTTTACAGCTTATTGGTTTTGTTCTGAATGGATATAGGTATTGTTGAACACGTGTATGTCTAATTAAAAAAAATTGCTAGTATTTTTAATATTATTTTTGTCTGTTGGTACTGGATATATATTCGAACTATAAATCAGACTTACTGTATAAATTGGTTCTATTGTTAATATTTGTTGTTTTTTTTTCTAATTTAATATACTATGCATTATAAATTGGTCTTGTTTATAGTTTTTTTGGTTTTGTTGTAGTTTGTTGTTTGTACTGGAAATCAAACACATGGATGGGTATATATCCATGATGACTGGAAAGTTGGGGTTAATGGAAAGTTGTTTTTAGAATACTGATGTGCAAAAGTTTTTATTAACAAAACTTAAAAACTATCCTAAAGTTTTTTGTGTGATTTTTTTTGTAAATATAGTGGTATTGTTTATAATGATTATTGCTTTGGTTAAAAGTAAATGTATGTATTTTTGTGTTGCTACTAGTAATGCTTTTACTACTTATTGATTTTGTTCTGAATGGATATATGTACTATTGAACATGTGTATGTTTAATTAAAAAAAATTGCTAATATTTTTAAAATTATTTTTTTCAGTTGGTACTGGATATATATTAGAACTACAAATCAGACTTACTATATATATTTGAACTAAAAATCAAACTTCTTTTGGTTTTGTGTTGATTGAATATACTGTGCAGTATAAATTGGTCATGTTTATAGGTTTTTTGGTTTTGTAATAGTTAAATGTATGTACTGAAAATCAAACACATGGATGGCTATATATCCATGATGTCTGGAAAGTTGGGGATATTAGAAAGTTGTTTTAGAATACTGCTGTGCAAAAGTTTTGAGTAACAAAACTTGAAAACTATCTTAAAGTTTTTTGTGTGCCTATTTTGTAAATGTAGTGGTATTGTTTATAATGATTATTGGTTTGGTTAGAAGTAAATGTATGTATTGAAAGGATTTGGTAATATTTTTGACCTCTTTTTGGTATTGTTCTTTTTCTATATTGGGACTGGTATTGAAAAATTTTAATATTACTTTTATGCGATTTTGTTATAGTTTGTAATACTTCTTTGGTTTGATGTTTGATATTATAGGTGTTGTGAGTAGATATTGAAATGACAACTGAGGAGCAGGTGATTATTGAGAAGTTTCAGAGTAGATGTGGCATAGGCAAGTTTAACTTTGTCTTAGGGATTGCTAAAGGCGAACACATGACAATGTTTAAGGAAACTATATTTGGTGTATTTATTGGCATGAGATGTCCTAGTTCTCTGGACATAAATCTAATAGAAGATCTTGTTTATGCCTATGATGGCAATAAGATGGCTTTCAAGATTGGAAACGTGTTAGTTGGATTTAACCCTCAACAAGTGTGTGCAATACTAGGCTTACCTGCTACAGGTAATATATTTTGAGAGTAATATACATATATATATATATGTTTATATTTATATTTGGGATATTTTATGTATTGATTTTTAAAAGAAATATGTGTTGAGTTTGTTTAGGTGTTAGCAGTTTCTTACATTATGGGAAACCAGCCAGTAAATGCAGTAAGATAAGGTGTGAGTATTTTAAAGGAGATCCAAAAGTGAATGATGCTATTGACATACTAAAGGAACTGGTAGCGAAGGAAGACACCAAGAGCAAAGAAGACTTCATCAAGATTTGGATTTTGGTACTTCTTAGTAGTTTTTTATATCCGTACAGAAACTTTGGAATTTAAAAAGTATTGTTCGATTTGGTTGATGATCTAGAAAAAATAGATAGATTTAATTTGGCTGAATCAATCCACAACTACATGAATTTGGGGATGATGGAGATGACTATAAACCGAAAGGATTACCTGAAGGGTTGTAGTGCACTATTGATGGTAAATTTTGGTAATGTAATGCTGAATTTTGTGGTATTCTCTACATTTTTACTAATCTTAAACATTTTTTAACAAGGTTTGGTTTAGGGAAGCTCAGAAGATGTTTCCTGAAGATTATCCAAACAGAATGTCACACATAAATAAATGGAAGTATGACCATAAGTTCAGCAATTATTTGTCTAAAAATGAAAAAAAAATGATGAACTTAATGGAGTATATATCCATGACGACTGAAAAGTTGGGAATGTGGGAAAAAACTGGTAGTTTCTAATGACACTGATGTGCTAGATTCAACTAGGGTGAAACTAGCATATCTAGAAGCTGAAAAGATGCATTTGGGATTAGAATTGAAAAAATAGAAATTGAAATATGATAAAGACGTTGGAAGGTTAAAGGCGGAAAATGAAGAGTTGAAGATAAAGATTGATGGGTTGCAGATGGCTTTGAATAAAAGCCAAAATGATTGTGTATTTTTTAGAGAGGAGTTGGTTGTACATGGAATAATCGATCCATCAATGGAAGGTACAAGTACTGAGCACTCTAAGAGTGATTACAAGGATGAAGAAGAAGAAGAATCAAATGGAGATACCCTTCCAGATATGAGGGATAGTCTGAAGGTATAATATTATTATTGTTTTATTAATACATTACTAATTATAATATTATGAATAAGTGGATAGTCATTTTTTTAATGATTATAGAAAAAAGTAAAAGGAAGGTTGAAGAATCACATGATGAAGAAAACATTGAAGATACATATGTTAGTGTTGTCACTAATTTGATGTTTATTTTTTAGTTAAAATTCAACAATATTAAATATATTTTTTACAATTTATGTAGGATTTCGTGCTCCAAAAAAGCCTGAATTGAAGAATTTAAAATTAAGTGATAATACAAAGACATTTTCTTCAAAATTAATCTTGAAATTGTTTGCAGAAGTTAGTACACTAATATTGATTTTTTTAAGTTTCATCATAAAGTATATTGAACTTTTATACATATTTTTTGTATAGGAAAAGGAGAAAACAGTGAGAATGAAACTGCTGATCCAAAGAATAGCACGACAAAAACACAATCTAAGTTTGATCATGAAGCACCTAAAGAAAAAGTACAACAAACTATTGGAGAACATGATAAAATTGAGACAATAATGTTCTTTCTTGTGAACTGTTTGGTACATTTATGTGTGAATATTGGTATGGGAAGTAATAAAAATTAGTATATGATACTTTGATTATTTGAATGTCAAGAGATTGGCAAGGTTGTTGTCTCTGAAGCAATTTAATCTATCAGTACCAAAAAGAGAATCTGACGATGATTGTAGAATGTGAACCGCTTACAACTCCAATTATTGGAGAAAACAAAGACAAATTGGTTTGTGAAAAATGTTAAATTGTTTTGATACAATTTTGATTTGAATGGCATATACTTGACAAAATGATTACTTTTTTAAGGTGGAGGAGAGTGTAAAAATTATAGAAGATCATGGTCAAAGTCCTGAAAAGGAAATGGAACATTTTGCTGGTGAGAGTAGTTCATTTGTAACTCCTAAAAGAGGAAACACAACCATTGATATTGAAGACAAACGAGGACTGGGGTCGGCAAAACACATGGTAAATTGATGTTTGAAATAAGTATTTCAGAGTATATATTTTGGTACAGTATATATATTGTATTGTCATTGTTGTACTTATTATAGGATCCTGAGTATTCAAGCACAAAACTAGATAAACAAATTGATGATATAATCAAAATGTGTTACCATCTAGTTTTGACAGAACACCCGTTAAGAGCATGCATGGAAATCTACTGATTGATGACCTTATAGCGACAGATGATGTATTATGATAGTATGCTTATTGTTTATTTTTTGATAACTACAAAAAGTGTGATCAAAAGTTTATTTTTATTGCTTTTGTTTATTATTTAGGGGGAGACAGAAGAATGGATTGCTACAGTTTGTGAGCATGTTGATAGACTAGAAGCTGACATGAGAGCTACCAAATTAAAACAGAAGGGAAAAAGTCTAATGTCGGTTGTTAGAAGAGTGAAACTAAAAAGGAAAGCAAAGGGAGACGGTGATGATTTGTCAGTTATTACAGTTATGAAAGACTTTGATAATAGTGCAGTGCAGACGCTTTCAGAAGAAGAAATAAAAATGCTTGAAATGGTAATATGTATTTTTTTAGTTATGCAACAGAAGAAATATTGTCACTATTTATACAAATGTTGCTATAATATAGATAACAGGGGAAGGAAGTAGTGATGGTGATGTTGTATACTCATCGCCACATGCAACACTGATGAGAAGTGATTTGAAGCAGATGGTGAAAAAGGCAGGAATGTTGAGTAATTAGGTTCAGAATTGATAGTGTTATAATAGGAAAATTTGGTAATATTATTATATTGAATTGGTATCCTTGTGCTTTTGTTTAGGTCATGGAGGGGATAATGGAAATAATGAGGAGAGGGAGTATAGGCAACCGTACAAAGTGCTTCATTTTCTATTCATCGTTGCCGAACACTATTAGAACACACAATGAATCAAGATTAACAAATTATTTCTTGAAACATATGCAAAAAATCTTAGAATCAAAAACTATGATTGTGTCTATATTGACAGCTTCACACTGACATATGCTAGTAGGAACTTTGGAAAGAAAAAGTTTTGTTCACTACAACAGTCTTGAGGAGGAAAGGAATGTTGATATTGTTGTTGTGTACAATGCATATGATAGAGATGCACATCTGATGGTATGAACATCTAATTGAAAATATAGTATACTATTAGAAGATGTCATTGAGTATTATTTTGAATATGTTATTTTGTGTGATGAAATTAGGCCCAAGCAATAAAGTATGCACTGAATATTAAAGTTGGAATATCATATCAGGGTTAGAAGATAATTTATGATAGAAGAGCTCCCTAATAGGATCCTACAAGCAAGGACTTTGGATTCTATGTGATCAGATGGATAGAAGAACTGATGCAGGATTGTAGGATTGAAGGTACAAGGGGAGATAATGTTCACCTACTGAGAGGAACTTATGCAATGAGACTACTAAAGTAGAAGGAGTATATATGTGTTACTAATTAGAACTTTCAGAGAGGTTACATTTTAATGTGATGGGTACACTTTAAATTCTTTGCATTTCATGTGATGGGAAAACTATCGAAAATGGCACATTTTGTTGTGTTTTGGTATTATGTCTATGTATGATCTAGTATTACTTTTGTACGAGTTTGGTACTATTGTGGTCTGAGATTGGTAATGTTGTTTACCTATTTTGATATTAACAATGATTAACATATGGTTTTGGTACTGTTGTTTACCTATTTCATGTGATGGGCAAACTACCGGAAATGGCACATTTTGCTGTGTTTTGGTACTATTTCTATGTATGATCTGGTATTATTGTTGTACGAATTTGGTACTATTATGGTCTGAGATTGGTAATGTTGTTTACCTATTTTGGTATTAACAATGATTAACATACATGTTTGGTATTGTTGTTTACATGTTTAATGTGATGGGCAAACTATCATAAATGGCACATTTTGATGTGTTTTGGTACTATTTCTATGTATGATATGGTATTACTGTCGTACGAGTTTGGTACTATTGTGGTCTGAGATTGGTAATAATGTTCATTTATTTTTCTATTAACAATGATTAACATACGATTTAGGTATTGTTGTTTACCTGTTTCATGTAATGGGCAAACTATCGGAAATGGAACATTTTGCTGCGTTTTGGTACTTTGTTTTTGGTGAACTGAGCTCATTGTATTAATATTTTTGTGTTTTCTTTTTTGTGTTACATACAAGTATAATTATCCAAAAGCAGGAAAAACTATTTACAAAGAGGAAAGAAAGCAGTCATCATCAACAGAAACTACAGTAGCAGAACTGTTGTATCAGGGAAGCACCTCAAAGGTCTGGAACTTAGCCTAACTCCAGAAAGGCAGCAAAAAGACTCCACAAAAAGCATCACTAGAAGATATGCACCTCAAAAGTCTAGAAAATCTATAGCAATAAAACACCAGAAGGACCATCCTGTTCAGCCTTCAAGGGATCGAACATCCTTCAAAATTAAATCCCAGATGATAAACCAGTCCCTTTCTCTATTTAAATGGACTCTATGATTCCTTTCATCCCAGAGACAATACATAATGCACAAAGCTATAAGATGATTCCTCTTGTTCATACAAGAAGCCAAATCACTACAAGAGTTCGGCTTAACAGGAAAGTCTAAATAGCTATTAGCTTTGTCCCAAATTAAATAGGAAAATCTGCACTTAAACATATAGTGAGTAGTATCTTCCTCACTCATTTTGCAAAGAAAATGATAGGAAGGGGTAGTAATCCCCATTCTTATAATATAATTAGTACTGAACAGTTTACCATGCCCCACTTTCCAAGCATGGATTGCAAATCTACTAGGAACTTTAAACTCCAGACCCATTTGAAGAACATATTGGGTTCTACTTTAGAACAAACGACGTCCCAAATTTCCTTCATCTTGACATAGGTCAGACCATTAAAGGTGATAATATCAGGTCCAAGGGAAGGCTTATCAAGATAAGCCAGCAGATCATTCAGATTTTTATGAAGCCTGGTGTTATCTACAATCCACTTACCATCAGCAATTAGACTAGAAACTTTACTGAATGGGTCCAGACCCAATTTAATAATACTTTTCCTGCCTAAAATATCCACCAAAAAATGACCTTTTGGGAGCCAAGGATCTCCCCAAAAAATAGTATGATTACCATCACCAATTCTAAAATTGATATACGATTTCAGAAAATCCCTTTCCTTGATAACTCTATTGATAAGCCAATGATTAACATATGATTTATTGTAAATACTTTGTTGTTGTAGGTTATTTACATCACCGCTTTTGATATTTTATGTTATTCAAGTCTTTATGGGATATTTGCATTGTATAGAATACTTGTTGTTATTGTTATTTGTATGAGTTGGTACTGTTGCTACATAATATATGTTTTGGAACTACGATTATGTATGAATTGGTACTATTATCTCTTATTGTTTGGTACTATCGTATGGGTCCTTAGTTGGTCCTGAGTTGGTAATGTTGAATTGTTTTTTATGTTAATATGTCATTGTTAGTGGTATGTGTTTCATTTAGTAATAAATGAAACTTTATTTGGTTATGTAGCGTAGTAGTATTGACATTAATAAACAAAAAAGTAATACAGTCAAATATTGCTTGTTTTGGACATTGAACATCAATCCACCATTTTGTTTGAGGGTGATTCCATCGCTTGGACTGGAGGTTTGAATATGGAGAATTACTATATTACTGTGACGAATTATGATCACCATTTCCAACGTGTTTTGGATGTGTTGTAGCATCTAGACGTGGAAAATTTCATTTGCATATGTTTCTATATTGTCAGCTTGATCTACAACTTGTTCTTCTTCTATGTGTGGAAGAGTATTCAACTTCTTCTTCTTTGACTTTGACTTCTTAATTCATTATTCCTCCTTAAAAGATTTTTTCCTCGCGGATGAAGGGTGACCAATTCTTTTGCATACCAATGGATCTCGTATGGATTGTTGTGAAGACTGTTCAAACTGTTCAAAACATACAAAATGGTAAGGATATAGTAGCGCATGAGCGTAGCATTGCTAACACTTACATTTGGATTAGAATTTGGTAGTTTTATCTTTTTATAAGCATCACTTAGAATTTGTTGGATCTGATCAAAATTCTTGTTAGATGATTTTGTGAACTCAGAAAATCCATGACAAAATTTAATAATATCTTCAGATCTAGAGTTTGCATTATGCAAGTTTTGCATCGGTTCTGGATTTGATTCGTTATAAAAATGAGTTATGTCTTTCCTCCATCGATCAAGTATGTATTGATTGGGAATTTTTTCAAACTTCAAAATCTAAATCATAACACATAACATGTGATGACATAGGATGCCACTGCATTCAAAATATCTACATGAGCAATTCATATTTTGTGAAGAATATTCATGCATCACGGTAAAATGTCTTTCAAATATTTCGATTCATTTGGAGAAATAATTATGTTGCAATGCTCTATAACATTAAAATTGTCACTGACACCTTCATTAGTGTCACATGAAATCATACCAGAAAGTTGGTCCTGAAATTTCTTAAACAAAGATATAGTGTAAAGATCTCTAAATTGGATTTCAATCATGTAGGATGTCCTTGCAGGTGTTGTTTTATGCATGGATTAGTACTCGACAAGTCTCTCTTTCTGATATTTAGAGAACAAGGAAAGATCATATTGGTAAACAAACTCCTTCAATGATGTACGAGAATTCACATAGCCATCAAAAAATGCATTCATTGATTCACTACGTTGTGTGGTTGTCATATCAACTCAAAAATAATTATCAACATATACAGGAACCCACATTTCCCTTAGTTGATACATCTTATTCAGCCATCTATCCTCCTTCACATTATAGTTTTGTACAACCTTGTACCAATTAGCTTCAAACTCATCTACTGTAATACTATCATATACAACGTGTCTGACCATAAAAGAAGTATATGAATCCTTTCCAAGCTTATCAGGTAGCTTCCTCATTACATGCCACAAACAATGACGAGGACGGGTATTTGGAAAAATAATTTCGACTGCATTCATGATGTATTGTTCCTGATCTGTTATTATACCCTTTGGAGGGGTACCTGTAAATAAAGGTAAACAATATGTTAGCATTCTAATGTTGTGAACTCAATAGTACTTTATAATATGTTACACTATACTAATAGATGTAAATAACAATACAAATAATTTGGCATCATGGCTTACCCATGTTTGAAAAAGCCAAACATAATTTTCAGTGGTTTCTTCACATAGAAGACCACATCCAAGAAGAATGTTTTGACAATGGTGATTAACACCAAGAAATGGAGCAAAAGGCATTTCATAACGGTTAGTCAAGTATGTAGTATCAAATGTGATTACATCACCAAAGTATTTGTAAGCATTTATCGATCTTGAATCAGCTCAAAATACATTTTAAAGAACACCATCATCATTTAAGTCCATAACATAGAAAATTTTTGGATTTTCGGTCGGCATATTAATAAAATAATCTTGAATGGCTTTTGCATCACCTTTACCAAGATTTAGACATCTAGATATGGCAACTTGGTTTCTGACATCCCTCTCAGTAAAAGGTAAATTGTCGTATCCTCCTGCCTCAACAACAAAACTAGATATAGATTTTGCAACACTAATACATGTAACAATTAGTACGGTTAATTTATAATTTTGGTATTATTTAATTTAATGAAATAAAAAATATTTTTTTGAGGAATATACCAGCTCGATCGTTTAGATCAATCCTCCTCACAATTTCTTTGGGGATCTTTCTCTTTGAAGGAAACAATCTTAGAATATTTTGTTCTAAAAGGGGATGAATAGTAGTATTTGTAGATTTAGGAGGTCTACGAGCTTTAAGGCATGAAAGAGTTAACCTCACAATAGAATTAGTGGTATGATTTTTTGTAGAATTTGGTGTTGATACTCCAAACCGACAAGCATCAGCATACGCTTCATAAAATGATCTGGCTTCTTCAATGGAATCAAATACCAGGCCAACTTTTGGTTTTACAACTCATTCATCAATACTTGGTATTATAAGTTTAGAGAAATTAATATTTTGTGAAATCGATACATATGGCTGACTTGCGCTGTCGATAAGATCTTCCTGATTGCAATTCAATATAACATTAAGATCAATGTCATCTTCTGGCATTTGTATAATTAAATTAAATATATTACTTGATCACTATTTAAGCGGTAAAATGGGACTGTACAGAACATAAATTAGTACTCTTATGATTAATGAGATGTACTGAATAAGGCATACCAACAGACGCTGGTAAACACAGAATATTTGAGTCATTAAGATCTATGGAATTTTATTGTTATAATTAGTATGGAATATTGGAATAATAAGAGGAGATTAAATTAATATGGAATGTTAGAGTTATAATAGAAAATATAGAGTGATTAAGAGGAGATTAAAGATCTATGGAATGATATTGTTAAAATGGAGACTAACCTTAAATCAATAGATTTAATAAAATTTGTTTGCTGTGTAAATCAACGATTGCTGATCAAACAAAATGTTATGAACGGAGACTAACCTTTAATCAATAGAATTGACAAAAGTAGTTTGTTGTGTAAATCCAAGATTGCTAATGAAACAAAATGATATGAAGAAGAATGAGACAACAAGAGTTCTTGTTCGAGTGGTAGGAGTGTATATATAGGATATAGAAATGGAGGGAACATGGCCAAAATTCAAATAGAATTTGGCAAACAATGAGGATTATACAGCTAAATCATGCCAGAAGATGAAGAGCCAAGGTATTACATTTTGAAAATTGGTCAACACTGCAGCTACATGCTGCTACCGTCTGCAAAAAATGTGCTTGCATGGAGCAGTTGGAATCCTATTGGTGGCTGTAGATTTGGAAAGAAAGCTAATCATCCCGGCGGCATTTGTTGTAATTCCACACTCAGGTGCTGTGTCGCACAGTGTGGATTGTTGCCTGGACACATTTTCCTGAGTTAGGGGTGGGGATGTTGGTGGAGGAGGTTTGCTGGGAATAATTTTCCTATTTTACAGGACTACCAATCAGATTGCATTATCTCCTCCTCACTTATTTTCAAAATTCAACCTCCTAAAAAATAAGGAAAGAGAAATTCCACATGCACACTATAACACAATTCTATTGGATCCTACCAAGTTTCTATAGAATGCATCCCATATAATGGATGTTGCCTCTTTAGATGTGGATAAAGTAGGTAAGGAACAAATGAATGGTGGGTAAAAAATAAGCTTATCATTATCCTACCCTACATGGTGTGAGTTTTGAGTTAACGTCTAGTACCATGCACATTTACAACATTAACCATAATTTTTTTCAACAACTCTCTTAGGATAAATATAAGGCGCAAATTAATGGGGACACACTTGAAACATAGAGTGGGGATAGAAGATTTAATCTGAGGAGGAAATCTCTTTTCACCAAGTAGGTTGCTCGGAGTCCATGTCCCCTGTTCCTATTTTCATCTCGACACATCCTTATCTTGTATTTCAAATTTTCTTTTGATACAATACGAAAACATCAAATATAGAGTGCCTCCAAATCTACTGTCTTGAGTCGTTGTTTCTGTTTGTGTCCTTGGAAAAATTTAATCATACATCTACTAAAGAAACCACATTTAGAAAAATTTAGTGAGGTGTGTGTAAAGTAACGTAGTCATATCAAAATATGTAGGGGGCACCATCTTGTATACTGGTTAAAACACAATTGAAGGTACAACACATTGTGGATTTTAATTGTAATTTACCTTATATAAAAATGAAATTTTAAAACTTTGACACTTGTCCCCCAAGTCACTGTGTGGCTCTACCACTAGGTGCATGTACGACAGAGATTAAAAGAAATATGTCTGAGACAACAACTCGGGACAACAAATTTGAACCAATTTGGAATGGGTTGTGCTCTTCGCTGGAGAAAGAATATACACAGACCCACATCTATACATGTTGTACCAGATTGATCGTTTTGGTTATGTTTCACAAAATTCTTGTAAAGCATTATCAAAAATCCACCCCTACAAAAGTTAATGAAGTATTTGTACAGCATGAATTAAAAGGGACACACACGGGACAATAAGTGCAGGACAACAAATTTGAACTCTATACATCATGGGAGTCCAATTTTGTTGTTCTAAGATAATGTTCCGAGTTTATCTTTGTCGTTAAAGTATCTAATTAATTTTGTTAAGTGTGGGTCTTTGGGGTCCAAACTCGTTGTTCTAAGGACGTTGATCCGACGTGTTACATTAAATTTCAACCTTGAAACACTCAATTAATTTTTTTAGAATGGACTTTTGGGGTTAGATCTAAGATATTTACAATACGGACGCGGTGATCAGTTGGATTTTTAATTTAATTGAGTAACGTTTAAATGCAACAGTAAATGAAACAACAACTTGCAACATTATTTGAATGCAGGTCTTTGTGGTTGGCATTGTTTATAATAAAACAGCAGATTTAAGCGTGGGAGGGTATACTGCCTATTTGGAGCGCCTTCCCAATTGTTTCTTTAATTCCCCTCCATTATCTTGTTTATATTAAAAAAAAAACTTTTCTTACCCGTCCACTAGGAAACATGAGTCAAATTGGATTGTTGCGGTGACGAGTTGGATGAAAAGGTGCAACGTGCTCCACTTTAGTTGGACGGTTAAGGTGTTGTTGTTGCTTGGCTATAGGAAGACTGGATGTCCAAAGTGCCTGACAGCAACCAAAAGGGAGCTGCTCTTTCGGTGGTGATTAGATTAGCACAGACAAGTTGTCAACCCAACAGACATGCATATTGTTCAAGGCCAATTATGACTAGCCCCCCAATAAGACCGTGAAAAAGTGTATCTTTTTGTTGATGCAGACATGTGATCATATGTCAGTTACATGCCATATCGTTAGGTGCATATATATGTGACCAGGCATCAACGAAAGAGGTTTGCAATAAAGTTCAGGCACATCGTGGCATACATACAAATCTCAAAGAACAAAACTGAGAGCACTGAAGAAAACATGATTTATGGAACAACAATCTTAACAAATCTGATAAGAAAAAACAACAATCTTAACAAGTAATTAACTAGCTAGAACCAGGGAAGCAAACATGCATGATCCAAAAATGAATGTCTTTTTGATCGAAGCTGCTAGCAGAAAACCGCCAATCTGTGCGCATGCAGCTTCTTCAGCTAACACTTGGGTAGATCCGCAGGAGGCGGCAGCAGCTTCTGGTCAGGCAGCTCCCCGTCTTGCACTACCCACGCCATCCGCAACCCCCAGCTAGTGTGTACTTCAAGGTGGCAATGCATGAACCATACACCTGGTGTACCGTGTACATTATTCAAGTAATACGTCCCATCAGAAACTGTTCAATCCCTACCCTAGAGCCGTGCAATACTAAATTAATGAACTAAACACCATGGACATACATACATACCTGGATTATCAGCGCGGAACCGTATGGCGACCCACCCACCAGCAGGTACACCAACAGTATTAAGAAGCACGGGGTCAATAACATTAAACCCTTTCGGATCATTCACCGCATCATAGTTCCCAAACCCTTTCCCTACAACGAAGAAATCATACCCGTGCAGGTGCAGCGGGTGGCTCTCCGCACCTAAGATACTTGTGTCCTGCATCACAACCTCGACACTGGTGTTGAACGGGAGCACGGCGACTTTGGTGCCGTTGCTGACGAAGGTGGCGTTGGTTGGCGGCGGCTGCCCGGTGTAGTTGAATGGGTGGAGCGGCGTGACGGGGAAGTCGGCGGTGTATACTCCGGCGGATTGGCCCGTGTAGTGTGCCATGAGAAGTGCGGTTGTTGGGAGAGTGAATGAGACGTTGTTGATTGCCGCTGCGAATTCGGTGCCGTTGGGTCCTTGGCAGGTGGTGTTGGATGGGCAAGGGTTGGTGCCGAGACCCACCGTGAAGAAGAACTGCCTGGAATTGATGTTGCATACGGGAGAATAGTTAGAGTTGATGATAAACTCAATGAACGTAACTGAAGGAGTGTTTGGATAGATACCTGTCTACAGTTTGCGGCACGTTGGCAGGGTACTCGGCGCTCCCCAAGCTCCGGAGCTTCTCGGTGTAATTTGTAGCGAACGCCGTGTCGTTAAGCGCCGGTAACGTGGGCTTCATCAGCACCAAACTCTTGCTGGAATTGGAAGAACCCTTCGACAGCCGATGGTCGTACTGCAGGATCCCAGCCACCGTAGTGTTATCAAACGTCCCTTGACCCGTAGCATACGGTCTAGCCGACATCAGAAACGCCGTTCCCTTCGGTACCCCAACCTTAGCCTCCAACAGCACGTTCGTTGTCTGTCCCGGCGTGATAAGCACAACATCCGTCGTGAACGGCTTCACGTAATTCGCATCGGCTTCAACAATAGTGACAGTATGGTTGGCGATACTGAAGAACAGCTCGTCGTTCAGCGCCGCGTTGATAATCCGTAGCAAGTACGTCTTCCCCGGCCGCACTTTGAGTACGAACGTGTCGTTAGGCTTCCCTTTACCTGCGGTGCAGTTGTACAGCGGGCCAGGGAGGCCGTTGATGGTGTACGCGTCGGAGACGTTGGGGCCGCCGCCAGTGGCGAGGGACTGAGCGATGACGGCTTCTGTGTCGGCGTTGAACCACTCGCCGAAGATGAGCGGGATTTCTTTGTGGAGTGGCGTGCGAAGGGAGAATGGGTAAGGAGTGCCCAACTTAGGGAGGATGACGATGGGGCCGTACACCGTGGCTCGTATCCAGGAGATGTGTGCGTGCCAGAAGAGTGTCCCTCTCTGGCGTGTGATCGTGAAGTTGTAAGTGTAAGATTGGCCTATTTGGATCGGGCACTGCGTCACGTACGCTGGACCGTCCGCCCACCCGCTGCGGAGCTGGCGGATCCCGTGCCTGTTGGGGAGTACAACACATGCACATAAGCATAGGATTTACCAATTGATGTGAGTAAATGCAAGTTAAAGACACACCGCTAAAACCAATGTCCTTTGTTCTGAGAAAACAATATACTGACAAATAGCCACAAAATGTAAATGTGCCATTTTATTAGAGTACATTTTATCAATATTTGGAGCAATGAAATGATACACTTTGCCAAAAAACTTATTAGAGTACTTCCTGCAAAATATTTTCTAAAATAGTACAATTATCATCTGAACGTCAAGTTAAAAATCGTTACTCGTTGTGACTTATATCAAGATTTTTTTTTTATTCAAAACGGTTACAAACCACCCAGTGACCTTTTTCTATGTTTGTGACACATTCATAATTCTCCATATAACCCATTTTATTAATATAAAAAGCAACACTCTGATGGGCGTTTCTCAGATCCAACGTAAAAGTGGGCGGTTTAATTAAAAACCAAAAAAAAGGGAAACAAAAACAATCAAGTGACATTTTTAGGTCGATTGACACCACTTCTAGTAATTTTTTCCATCATTTCTTCTTTTCTTATTTTAGTTTCGATTTTCAAAACGAAAACATTCTATAAACTGGCACTTTCTTACATTATGACGTGAAAAACACTGTAACCAAGAATTATCATCACGAAGATAATATAGTAGAAAGTACCTTATTAAAACATGCTAATTTGATTTTTCTTGCCCTAAGTAATTCATTCTGATTCCAGATAAACAGTGGTAGTAGCCGATGAAAAAAGAGAAAAGGACAACAACAAACAATGATGACAATATTACCAATGGATGGTGATGTTCTTGGCAACGTGGTTGACGACCTTGATAACCAGCCGGTCGCCGTCTCTCGCCACGATCTTGGGGCCTGGGAACTGCCCGTTCACGGTGATGATGCTCTTAGTCTTGCACAGTCTCGTCACGTTCTGCAGCTTAATCTGCAACCACACACAAAGGCAGGATTATTATATCGACCAAAGCATAGGCATTGAACTGGCATGCACCGTATGATCAAGATTGTGGACGTGAGGAGAGCCGGGAGTTACTCACATTGAACTTGTAATGCCTGGTTACGGCAGCGTCGGCCAACTCCGAGCCATAGATCCCCGCCACCGCCAGCCACAACAGGGCAATCAGTACGGCCGGATTATGGATGACCGGCAACTGAGCACCCATCTTTCCTCCCCCTACTGTCCCTTGTCCTCTGCTGAGAGAGCAATGGAGATGAAAGGAACAAGACCAAGCCTTTTCAGCTGTTCTCAGTTGTTCTCAGCTGCTTGCTGCCTTCACTTAATTTGGTTTCTTGACCGTGTGCTCAGTCTGACCTATATATATACATGCACCAACCGGTTAGACGATCGAGAAGCAATAGGTACGTTTGTTGTAAGCACACCAGGCGACGGGTGATGGTCGTGTAGGTAGGTGAGTGATGTTGGAAGCTAAGCAAAAGTTGAATTCAGAAAACCAACCATTAGTGCGCGCACGGGTCTGGTCGAGGGGGGATGGAGGGCCCGCTCTGCCTCCGTTCCAAACCCATGTTGTGTCAATGGTTCGACCTGATTTTTCGAGTGTGGCCTAAGCAAGTGGCAGAAAAGGAACTCTCGGATTAGTCTCTCCTCATCATTGAGAGAAAGCGAAGACTAGATGTTACTACAAACTTTTTCCTTCCCCTTACCATATAGAATCAGATTGAAGATGACTCCACTAGAGGAAAAACACTACTTGTCCACACACATAACTGTGAAATATGCTTTATAATCTTTAGGTTTAACGATCTACCCTAAACTTTTAAGCGGATAGAGTGGGATAAGGGATCCCTCTATCTCCGTTCAAACTCGTGTGTTGGTGGACCTGAATTTTTCTGAGTGTGGCGTAAGCAAGGGGTGGAAAGGGAACTCTCGGACGAGTGCCTCCCCATTGCAGAGGGAAAGAGACTAGATGATACTATAAACTTTTCCATCTCCTAAGTCCTCGTTTGGTTGACAGGATGTGGTGCAGGATTGGATACAAAACTCGTGTCCTATGCGTTTCTGTTGTTTGGTTGTCCAAATAGCAGGCCAGGATGTGTATCCAATGGAAGTCACAACCCATATGTATCGGATTAGTTAAAGCTGCAGGGACCCTTGTCATTATCTGATCCTATTTGGAGCGTCACTTCGGTATCGCCTATTTTTCCTGTTATTTCTCACCCAATTTGCTACCAGTCGGGGCGCCTCGCTAATGAAAAGCCATACCTCCTCATTATGCTGACGATCAAACGAAGATGGAGCATCTCCTCTCATAGAAGGTGCTCGATCAAATGAAAACTGCCGTCAGCCTCCCAGTTTGTATCTAAAACCAGGTTCCTTTTCAGCATAACCAACAAAGCGCAAACTCCCCACATTCACACCCGCCACCAAACTACAAAAAAATTAGGCAATATGCAAACTGATGTATCAATCGTATTGCTACTACCACCAGTTGTTGGTAACGACAATCAGCATTGGCGGTGCTCTTATCGCCTTTTTTCCATAACACACCACCCAACATAATCAAGGAGGAAGAGAAGTGTAGATGACAGAGGGAAAGAGACTAGATGATACTATAAAATTTTCCATCCCCTAAGAGTATACAATAAGATTCAAGGGGACTCCACCAGGGGAAAGACACCAATTGTCCTCATGCATAACTGTGAACTCTACTTCATAATCTATTGTGTTAAGAGTCTATCATAAACCAAATGCCATAAAAAAATTCAGTAGATAGAGCAGGATGAATGACCCACTTTGTCTCTATTGAAACCCATATATTGATCGACCTGAATTTCTTGAGTGTAGCCTAAGGGGTGGAAAGGGAACTCTCGATTGAGTGCCTCCTTATCGTAGAGGGAAAGCGACTAGATGTTACTATAAACGTTTCCATTCCCTGAGCATACAGATTCAGATCGAAGGCAACTCCAATAGAGGAAAATCAATTATTCACATGCATAACTGTGAACTTTACTTCGTAATCTATTATTTTAACGATCTATCATGAACCGAATTTGGTAAATTTTTATAGTAGATGGAGCGGGGTGGAGAACTTGCTTTATCTCCGTTAAGACCCATGTGTTGCTCGACCTGATTTTTCAAGTGTGGCCTAAGCAAGGGGTGGGAAGGAAACTCTCGGATGAGTGCCTCCTCATTATAGAGGGAAAGAGACTAGGTGTTACTATAATCTTTTCCATCCCCTAAGCATATAGAATCAGATTGAAGGAGACTCCACTAGAGGAAAAACACCAATCGTTCACACACATAATTGTGAACTGTGATTCATAATCTATTATTTTAATGACCTATCAAAAATTGAATGTGGTAATTTTTTTGAGTGGATGCAGCAGGATGGAGGGCTCGCTCTTCTTCCGTTCAAACCCATGTGTTGGTCAACCTCATTTTTTGAGTGTGGCCTAAGCAAGGGGTGGGAAGGGAACTCTCGAATGAATGTCTCCTTATTGTAGAGGGAAAGAGACTAGATGTTACTACAAACTTCTCCATCCCCTGAGCATATAGAATTAGATTGAAGGTGACTCCACTAGAGGAAATGCACCAATTCTACACACACATAACTGTGAATTGTGATTCATAATATATTGTTTTAACAATCTATCATAATCCAAATGTGGTCTATTATTGGAAATTTTTTTAGCGAATGGAGGGCCCACTTTGTCTCTATTCAAATCATGTGTTGGTCAACATGATTTTTCGAGTGTGGCCTAAGCAAGGGGTGGAAAGGGAACTCTTGGATGAGTGACTCCTTATTGCTGAGAAAAAGAGACTAGATGTTATTGTAAAGTTTTCCTTTCCCTTACCATATAGAATCTGATTGAAGGTGACTCCACTAGACAAAGAACACCCATTGTCCACGCAACATAACTATGAACTATGCTTTATAATATGTTGTTATAACAGTCAACCATAAATCAAACATGGTCTATGATTGGAAATTTGTTGAGCGGATGGAGGGCCCACTTTTTCTTCTTTCAAACTATGTGTTGTTTGACATAATTTTTCAAGTGTGGCCTAAGAAAGGGGTGGAACGAGAACTCTCAGATGAGTCATTCCTTATTGTACGGAGAAAAAAACTAGATGTTACTATAAACTTTTCCATCCGCTAAGCAGATAAAATCAATTTGAAGGCAACTCCACTAGAAGAAAAACACCCAATGTCCACACAAAATAAATATGAGCAATGCTTCATAATCTATTGTTATGACATCAAACACAAATCAACAATGTACTAGTACCATGGATCTGTTGAGTAGATAGAGCAAGATAGAGGGCCCACTTTGTCTCCGTTCAAACACATGTGTTTGTCTACTTGATTTTTTAAGTGTGGCCCTAAGCAAGCGGTAAAAAGTGAATGTTGGAATTACTACCTCATTATTCTAGTCTAGTGGGAAAGAGACTAGATGTTACTATTTTTTTCTTCTCCCCTTGAGCATAGAATCAGATTGAACTCGACCCAATAAAATCATAAAAACTTTTGTTGTCAAAATTTTGACAGTAATTTAATGACATAAGAATAATCATGACCTAGAATCATGTCATGTGTGGTCTAATATTGTTTTAGGAGGACACATGCCTTCAATGGTCTCAATGCTATGTATCATAGATATGGTGTCCATATTATGTATGTGAATAAGTTTTTAGATGAATTATATCATACAAAACAAAAACATGACCTAGAATTGAGCTATGTGGACTCACATTATTTTAAGAGGACACAAGCCTCAATGATCTCAATGTTATGCATTTACATTTTGTGTATGTGGTTGATTTTATATGAATGTCCTTCGTCATAAGTTTTTGACTTGAGAGTTATGCATTGTCCATATTTATATTATGGATTAACCATTCCATTTATGTATCTAATATGTTTGTTTGAGTTCAATTTCAGATATTAGGTGTAGGAAAATATGACATTAGATAGGAAGAAGAAATAAAAAATTATAATTATATTTCCCATTAACCAGTAGATCGCGTCAATAATTATGCAATGGGAAGGATGGTTTTACCAAGATATACCTGGTCCTGGAGTAAGTATGTCGACAATCATCATTGATGTAGATGCACACTCTGACTTGGACGGTGTCTGTGAAGCTCCTAGTCACACTTGGACTCATCTGACTGCTCCTCCACAGTTAGCAGACTCAGACAACTATTGCAATGGCTCCTCTGATCTCACCACAGACTGTGAGTTGATGTTGTCCTCCTAAAAGAAACTAAAGGACTCTTGCCTTTAGAGTAGTCCATGCAGATCAACTAAAACTCATGTCGTCCTGTAGGAATGGATAGGAAGGAGTTGTCCCTCCCATTGGTGTACTAGTCACTAACATACTCTCCCACAACAATGATCCTCAGTTTTTTCTCTCTCGTGGCTATCTCTCCCTAGGCAGGTAGGACTTGCCTAGGCTCTCGTGGTTACCACAACCGCAGAACACAACAATTGTCAGAGCAACTAATTCTCAATTATTTGTGTAGTAGTTGTGCTTTGGGAAGCCCCCAATACCCCTCTATATATAGGAGGGGTTAGGGTTAGGGTTCCCAGTCCCCATCCAATGTAGGACTAAAGAGGGAGTGGAAAGGACCAAAATATCTTAAATTTTCACAACAATTTTGGAAGTTTCACAACCTGTGTGAGCTGAAACAGTCATCTCGCCCAATGGGATGGTCGTTTTGTTAAGCAAAATAGTCATTTCAGACCTTCCAGTTGTGCACATATGTCGGTAATTCAATTCCTATTAGTACTCAACTTGACGTCACCATCAATCCTTCATGCAATCGAATTGCACCCCTAAAACAGGTGTTTGGTGCAACTGAGATGGGTGTCTCACACCAAGCCAAACGGTCGTTGGGTACAATTGAGATGGGCATCTTGTACTAGGCCAAATGGTTATTTCGTACAAGCGAGATGGGCGTCTCATAGCCCAAGTGAGGAAACTCCAACCAATGCACAAAACAATCAACCTGACTCTCCAAATGACTATCTCAACACTTGACCGATCGTTTGGCAGTCTAGTCAGCTGATCTGTTGCATGAACTGAAATACCTAAACACTTTAGTAATCAATTCAATTATCATTCAAGACTGAACTCCTCTTCTAGATGAGTTCCTATGTGTGTGGCCCTATATGTCCCATATCATGTTGGTAGTGAATGTCCATAACTAGCTTATGACATCACAAGCAATGAGTGGTGCCTAATCACACATCATTGCTACCCAAGTGAATGGAAAGTTGAGGAGGAAATTCAACCTAAAATTTGTTTATGGTGTTATAGTGTTTGTATAGTTCCTTTGTCACTGATATCCAAATTGAACTAGAGGCGTGGAGCAGTCATCCTCATTATTATTCAATCTTGTTTCTTGAAACAGGGCAGACTGCATGAGATATATGTAAGCTCAATATCATATACTGACTCACATTAGTATGGCCATACTTTTCTCAGTCTCACTAATAAAGAGGCCTTGGATATCATACTCCTTTAAGAGGGACAAACCCCATCTCTATCACTCACAGTCAGTCCTGTGTGTCAAAGTCACCTAATCATCACTGTTATAAAAACCCATATTTTAGGATTGCATTTGATGATGTCAAAGTGTACCCGACGACATGTGATGAGTGCAGTGATTTCAGGTCTAAGAACGACAACCACCACCATCATTGTGAGACCTGACTATGACTTCCCTGATGATGGCTTCTATGTGTCAGTTTGACGGTGGGTCTGTCTGATACATTGTTCTCTAACATGTATCTATGTGCTTGGTTTGATATTGCCATATAATGACTAATGAGATTTAGTCATAAATCAACTCACAATTTGATCTTGTATGTTATTATTGTCTATCTACCTTCCACAATAACAACCGATTAGGGAAATAATGAGAATGTGTATACCCTTAACTTCTGTATGGTCTCATTATTCTAAGTCACGTACTTGAAGACATACGTCATTGAGTAATATAATTCTCTAGACATTTATTATGTTATTCATTATCTCATAACCGAATATACAAAATAAATTAGAAGCTTGACTTTATTATTAATCAAATCATTTACATGTTATACCATAACAATCATCATATGATTGTCTCTCTGGGCATACATACCAACAGACTCCCACTTTCACTTAGAAACAATCACCCACAGATCTCATCTTGAGTGACCTAACATGACCATCATGCCTATGCTGCATAAGTGCTTTTATAGTGGGTTTAACAATGTTTGCTTTGAGTTGGTATTTTGAAATTTACATATATCTTCATTGTACAACTACTCGTACGTGACAGAAGTGTCATAATATGCTATCTGAGATTCACGGCCTAACTTGTAGCTCCATTATTCATCAGTGTCTCTATTGTGTCATTAATGGTTTGGAACCTCACACAAATTCATCTATATGAACTTCTTGATCCATACAGTATCCTCTACTATTCTCATAACATAGAGATACTCGACTTCTTTTGTAGATTCAAACAACTGTCATTAGCTCAGAACTCTTTCTAGCTTACAGTTCTCATTTGTTATCAAATATAAATTTAGATTGTGATTATTTTTTCAGTTTGGAAGCTTGCATGGGTGTAACCCTTTACATCCAACTCTTCCTTATTACCATAACCAAGGAACCAATCCTTTTATTATTGTACAAGAACCTAAGGATTTTCATTATGGTAGTTCAGTGACTCTCACTAGCTCTCGTCATGTCCAATACATATGAGATTGCTAGGTAGGTATATATGTGTCCTCTCATCATGTCAAATACATATGATATGACTTGATATCCTCTCATCATGTCCAATACATATGAGATTACTGGATATCTTCTTGTCATGTCCAATACATATGAGATAACGAGATAAGTACATAACATTGCATTCAAGACAGATCCAATTGTGAATGCATATAGTATCTATCCATGTGATCATATTCTTCATAAGAATTGGGACACTAGGATCATGAGAGACTAACTCCATGGATCATGGACAAATTTTCTCTCATTGAGTCTTTCATGTTGAACCCTTTAGCATCTTGCCAATGTACGCACACTTTCTTAGGTCAAGAAGCTTTCTAGATCTATCTCTATAGACCTTGATTCCTATCACATAGGATGCTTTTCCTACACCCTTTAGAGAAGGTACTTTCCTTGCCAAGTTTTAATCAATATAGGATAAGGACGTTATTCCCCATCATTATGTGGAATATTAATATGCTCCCAATAAATATTTTGTAATCACATATTCCACCTTTATTCAGACTCAAGTCAAATTCTTTGTCTTTCTGGTCAAATAGAAGATTCTAGCTTTGAGATGCTCGCTTCAATCCAAAGATTGACATTTGTAGATTATAGACTTTATTTACATTAATGGATTTATAAAACCTTTTGGTTATGTCACATACACATCCCCTTAATTATTCTAATTAAGAATGAAGTTTTAACATCTATATTCCAAATCTCATAGTCATCCTAAGCTGCAACAACATGCATGATCGAGATGGATTTAACCATGGTAACTGGCAAAAAGACTTCATCATGTTCAACACTTTCAACTAGTTTGAAAATCTTTGCAATCAATTTGCCTTTCCATGTTGGTCTTCTTACAATAACCCAAATGCACCCTATGGGTTTTAACCCTTCAGATGGATTTAGCAAGGTCATACCTTGTTGGTATACATGGATTCCATCATTGATCCCATGGCTCGAAGCCATTTCTCAAATTTTGGTCCCTCAATAGTTTCTAGGTATTTTGTTGACTCATCACTATGATCAGCTCACTACTTTCTTGAGTTAAAAGATTTCATAATCTATCAAACTCAAGGCGTGTTCTACTAGAACTATGAGCTTTGTGTTTATTTATGGAATTTGAGATTCCACAACAACTTGTAATTCTCCTTGTTCCTATTGTACCTCTTTAGTTTCAATGTTTTCTCATTTGTCTTGAACATTTTGAGTTCTACTTTTACCCTCACTGATTCCTTCGGAACTAGTTTCCATTTAGAAATGTAGCCATCCCAGCTTCAAACACTTTGTTGTCGAGATGAAATATAAGCAGTATTCAACAAGATAACATTCATGTGTTTTGTGAATAAATTCATATAAGAAACTATTTTTCGTATATAAGCCTTCAATCCTAATCACTACAAAAGACACATCGGGACACTTCCCATGCCATATCTCATATGGCGTCTTTTCAACCATTTTAGATGCTACATTGTTTAGTGTGTAAGCATGTGCCCAAAAGAAATTGTAAGACCGACTAGATTTCAATTGATAATTATACCATGACTTTACAAGGTGTGATTCCTTCTAACTTATACACATTCATGATACACTATCATTGTGTTTCAGGTGGAGTTCATCATGATACACTATAATGATTTCCCATAAGGTCCTCAAACTCATGGTTTAAAATATTTTAACATCAATCACATTGAAGTATATTAATACTTTTACCAAGTCAATTATGTACTTCATTTATGATCTCCTTGAACATTTCAATAGATCCATACTTGTATTTCATTAAATATAAATTTCAATATCTACTGAACACATAATAAATATAATGAGGTACTTGTAACTACCTTTAGCATTCATTCTAAAAGGTCTAAGTACATCAATATCTACTAGTCCTAATGGAATAGTCGATCTCCCACTACATCTAGTGAAGATACTTTTGTCATACTACATAACTAATAAGACATGCATGTCTCTATTGGTTCAATAACTAAAAGAGTCTAGATAATTATCATATAGATTCTAGAAATGTATTTCTTGTTTATGCGCTCTAGATGAAAGTGTTGTAGGTATTCAGTTTGTTTGCGTTATCAAGTCATTCACTAAATGTGTCACACACATTTGTCTCTACAACTATAGTTTTTGAGACATAGGGCATTTCCATAAAAGATCATATATTTTAAGATGAAACATAATGTTCTTGTCATACAAAACATGTAATGTTTTCATTAGTGGCAACTACATAATAGCAATTCACATTCTATTAGGTGCCCATGAATGACTATTTACAACTGTAGAGGCATCAACCCTTGCTCCATGCAGTTCTAGCTTACTTTTTCTCAAAACCTGAAGTAGATATCTCTATCTCTATCTTCTTCCTGAGATCCTCTATGAAGAGGATAATTCCTTTCCAATGTCCATATAAGTGACAATGGTGGCACTTTGTTTTCTTTATACTTTAAGTGAAAAGGATAGTTTCCTTTTACACTTACCCTTCTCCATAACTTGAGTGTAGAAGACTTGGACTTAAGCTCATCCTCAGAACACTTATTAGCCTTGCCTTTTCCCTAGGACTCACTTCCATTGATCATCATGATGTATTTGTCCTTCTTCTTCCTTGCTTTGGCATCAACATTCCAAGCATTTGATGAACTGGCTATATGATTCATGCAAAGCTTGCACAATCATATTCATGGTCAACTCTTGGCCTAAGATAAATCCCAATCATTCCACGTGTCCAATCAAATTGAGCACATGGGTTCTACTGGAGCTCCCTTTGTCAATTTGCACTCAACTAGCACTTTGGAGACATTATACCATATTTGTTTTACATGCTTCTTAAGATGTGTTACCATATCAAGAATGTGCATGTTTTGCATGTTGTTCATGCAATTCATAATTAATACAACAATGCATTAGGTATTCAAATGTCTATGGCATCATAAGCATCCATTTACCCTTAGGTGCATTTGGAGCAGGTTCCTATGGCATTGGTCTATCAAGGACATAGAGTTTTCACTTGTTGATGAGAACATTTCTTAAAGTCCTTAACCAATTGTGGAACTTTTATCCCGTTTTGTCCTTCATGAGGACTGATCACAATCTGAACATGTTTTTGTTTGACATTTGATTCTATAAAGAAATATTGAAACTTTTCAAAACATTTTATTATTTAGTTTGATTTGATAAATTTGATGATATTAATTAGGTATTTAATTAACTATCACTCCCACTATTTTATTCAAGCCCGATCAACACTGTAAACACAGTAAACCAACAAGGTAGTTAACTCTTGCCAATTGCATCATATGCAATTATGGATAGATCATATGTGCAACCCCTTGACATAATCATCTGCATGCTTCTAGCCCAACCGCTCTGAGAATCACCAGTCAAGCCTGACCAAACAGCCAAGACGATAGATATGCACCTTGCGAAGGCCAAAACTATATATCTACCAGCACACTTCCATGAGATAGATGGTGCGCCACATGAAAGAGTAAACTACGCTTGGTCGATCAATCTTTTCATGTGGGGTGTTGTTGGAAAACATCTAAGACTTAATATTTTATTTGAGGGAGCTTGTATGTATAAGTATATACATATACTTGATCCAATCACCACACATATATAGTATGTATCATATACATGGTATAACCACAAATAAGAACATGCAATAAATAAACACACTAGTAATGGTTATGGACATACTAATGTAATTCCTTGAAGCCACAAGGAATTACTACCACCTATGATCCACATCATATGCAACAAGTTGTTGGTGAAGATCTATGCTCAAACCAATATGGATTGATTGGTTGAACTCTTGAATCGCTTGGCTCACCTCCTCATTACTTGGTTGGCCTCTTTAGAAGCAGTCGTCCAGTTCTCAGGTCCAAGCATCGTCTGGACATCTCCAATCAGTCGGTTGGGCTACCAGTCGATCGACTCTTCCTCCTATCATTTAGCCTCCTTGGTCCTCCAGTTTATCAGATTGTCTCATGAGCAGGTCATTTTGTCTTTGTGCAGATCATCATACCACGTTGAAACATAAATTAAAACTATCCTATCTCTAATTACATTGTGTATGGGAAAACCTCAAATTACATTTAGAGGAAATAGGAAGAAGAGCATTAATTTACATTTGGAAAGGAGAGAGAGGCTCAGTACGCAGATCAATTAACAATAGGAATAAATAACTACAACCACACACACACAGATCTAGGGTTTTGGCCATAACCATACTTCACATCAACCATCAACACCTATTTTATGGTGAAGCATGTAAATTGCATATATATGATATCATATATATATGTATGTGTATATATATATATATATATATATATATATATATATATATATTCATTTAGGTTCTTTATGTGGTGATCAAACAGACGTGAACTTCAATCAGTTTAAATATTCACATTGTATGTAATAAATAAACATGATAAAACCAAAACTTTGATCATATCGATTATCCCAAAACATAATTAATTGACATGGCTCTGATACCACTATAGCAAAATATGCAATCATATAGGTGGCGGAAATTAAAAAAAATCACAATATATTTCCCATGAAATAGTAGATTGTGGTAATAACATGCAATGGGAAGGATGGTTTCATAAAGATAAACCTAGTCTTGGAGTAAGTCCGACGACAATCCTCATCAATGTAGATGCGCAATCTATCTTAGATGGTGTCTATGCAGCTCCCAGTTGCACTCAAACTTGTCTAACTGATCCTCCATGTACAGAAGACTTAGACAACTGCTGCAACAACTCCTCTGATCTCACCATGGACTACGAGTTGACATTGTCCTCCTAGCAGCAGCAAAAGGACTCCTACCTCTAGAGTAGTCCACACAGACCAACTAGAACTCCTGTCATCCTGCAGGAATGGACAAGAAGGAGTTGACCTTATGTTGGTATACTAGTCATCAACATGCTCTCCTACAATAATGATCCTTAGTTGTTTCTCTCATGTGTCTATCCCTCCTTAGTCGGGTAGGACTTTCCTGGGCTCTCGTGGTTGCCACAACCACAGAGGACAACAATTGTCAGAGCAACTAATTCTCAATTGTCTGTGTAGTAGTTGTTCTTTAGGAAGCTCCCTGTACCCTTATATATATAGGATGAGTTAGGGTCAGGGTTCCCAGTCCCCATCCAATGCATGACTAAAGTGGGAATGGAAAGGACTAGCATATCTTGAATTTTTACAACAATTTTGGAAGTTTCACAACTTGCGTGCATCGAAACAATCATCTCACCCAGAGAGACGGTTGTATCACACGTGAGATGGTCATTTCTCTAAGAGAAATGGTTGTTTTGCACCTTCCAATTCTGCACATATGTCGACAATTCAATTCCAATTAGTACTCAACTTAACGTCAGCATCAATCCTTGATGCAATCAAATTGCACCCTTGAAATGGGCATTTGGTGCAACAGAGATGGGTGTCTCACACCAGGTCAGATGGTCATTTGGTTCAACTAACACGGGTGTCTCACACCAGGAAAGATGACCATTTCGCACAAGTAGGACAGGCGTCTCGCAACCCAAGTTAGGCAGAATTCCAATCAATGCACAAAACAATCAGCCTGACACTCCAAACGGTTGTCTCAACACTTGAACCATTCATTTGGCAGTCTAGTCAGCTGATATGTTGTGTGAATTAAAATGTCATAAACACTTTATTAATCAATTCAATTATCATTCAAGATCAAACTCCTCTTCTAGATGAGTTCCTATGTGTGTGACCCTATAGATCCCATATCACATTAGTTGTGAATGTGCATAACTAGCTTATGACATCACAAGCAATGATTGGTGCCTAGTCTCACATCATTGCTACCCAAGTGAATGGAAAGTTGGGGAGAAAATTCTACCTACAATCTATGTATGGTGTTATAGTATTTTTATAGTTCCTTTGTCACTGATATTCAGATTGAACTAGTGTCATGGATCAGTAATCCACATTATTATTCAATCTTGTTTCTTGAACAAGAGCAGACTCCATGAGATATGTGTAAGGTCAATATCATATATTGACTCATATGCGTATGGCCATACTTTTCTTAGTCCCTCTAATCAAGAGGCCTTCGATATCATACTCTTGTAGGAGGGACAAATCCCATCTCTATCACTCATAATCAGTCTCCATGTGTTAAAGTCACCCGATCATTGTCGTTATAACAACCCATGTTTCATGACTGCATTTGATGATGTCAAAGTGTACCCAATGACATGTGATGAGTGTAGTGGTTTCAGGTCTAAGAACCACAACCACCACAATCACTATGTGTCCTGACTATGACTTCCATGATGATGGCTTCCATGTGTCAATCTCACAGTGGGTCTGTCTGATACATTGTTCTCTGACATGTATCTATGTGCTTTGTTAGATATTGCCATATCATGACTAATGAGATTTATTTATCAACCAACTCACACTCTGATCTTATGTTTTATTGTTGTCTGTCTACCTTCCATAATAATAATAATCGATCAGGGACATAATGAGAATGTATATACTCTTAACATCCGTATGATCTCATTCTTCCAAGTCACCTACTTGAAAACATATGTTATTGAGTAATATGATTCTCTAGACATTTATTATGTTATAATTATCTCATAACTAAATATACCAAATAAATTGGAAGCTTTCCTTTATTATTAATCATGTCATTTACATGTTATGCCATCACACACATCATATGATTGGTTCTCTAGGCATACATACCAACATTAGGTACATGAAAAGGGTCAAATTCACCAAGCCCTAGCTTGTCCAAGTTCAAGTAAAAAGCAATGCAAATGCACGTTTGTGAAAAAACTCCAAACCACCTTAGATTTTTTTTGTAATCATTTGTATTGATGATATGACTTATAACTAAGATGAGAAAAAATTAGGGACATTTAATTCTATCGTTTGATCACTTAAAAATTATTTTGGAATATTCATCACAACAACTTTATCGATAGAGTTTGAATCTTGGATCCATGATGGATTTTTGGGAATGATTAGATCGATTGAGTTGTACACTCATAGAACTCGAGCGACCAACTTTCTATCTAAATTTGATTTTGATGAATCATTCAAACTACCCCATGACAAACTTGACCGATCAATTGAAAATTGGCTTTATCAGATAATGGATCAGTTGAGTTACCTTTATTGAAACTCGACAAATACACTATTCGGAAAATGAAAAAAAAGTGATTCCAACCATTGGAGAGTTGTTAGATACAAAAATATGTCTGTTGCAAGTTGTAAAATGACTAGTTTTCATTCTTAAGTGATCCCACACTCAAAGGAACACCCCAACTATAAATAGGACCTTTTGGAGTTCAATTCAAGGTTGCTCATTCATGCTATCATTGGTCATTGCTATAGTTGAGTGTGCAAAACCCTTTGAGCCCCTTTTTCTCTCTCATTTACTAAGCATTTCATGATTATGAGTGAGATGGGCATGTTGTAAGAGAATGACCTCACTGTTAACTTATAAAGCTCACCATCTTTCTACTTCCCAATCCCCTTTCTCCATGAGTAAAGGATGAAGTGATCTTCTTCGAATGAAGGAGGGTTTGATGTTCTTCTTCAAGGCTAAAGTAGGTGTGAAGATATTCTCCAAGTGAAGGAGAAGGACAAGGCATAAGATCTAAGGACCTTGGTGGGTAAATCCTCAAGGTTGAAGACTTGTTGCAAGGAGGAGACGTCCTAGGAGAAGGAATCGAGCTGCTTGCAAGAGTGGGTAATTCTTGTTGTGAGGTAGATGACTAGCTCGTGGATAGGTAAGCCCTTGGTTGTAAGGTGGTCATATTGTATGTATTATAATGGAATATAAGTATAAATGGGTTGCAAAGTCTTTGAGGTTGACCTCTCTAGGTAGTGGACTGAGGGTCTCCTAGTTTGGAGATTGGAATCACTCTAAACACCTTGTCTAAGTGTATGTTTTAATCTCTCTCATCCTTGTTATGCTTATTTAGATAGGACCTCAAAATTACTTTTAGCATTTGGTTTAAATTGATATAATTTGAAGGTCTAACTATTCTTTTTTTTTGGAAAAGTGGGTAAGTATATTCCAAAAACCCCCTAAAAGGTCTAACTATTCTTGTGCACATTTTGAAGCTATATTCACCCCTCCTCTAGAGCCCTAGATTCAATAAGTGGTATCAGAGAAGGGATCTTCTCCAACAACTCTCCTACGAGATGAATAGATGGGTGAGAACCTAATTGGTTTCCTCAAACTAGAGAGAGGCGTTTCCATGCGCCCCTCAGTCTTTGACGACACCAACTTCCTTTATTGGAAGCAGCAGATGCAGTTTTACATTCAAGGAATGAACTTTGACATGTGCAAAGTGATGATTGCACCCTACAAGGAGCCATCCAGTGCTATACAACTTGGGATGAAGCATCGCTAAAGGCGGCACAACTCAATGCCAAAGCAATTAGCATCCTCTATGCAACCCTCACTCCTTCCAAATTAGACTGCATCTCCTCATGGGGCACATCCTATGAGATATTGGACAAGTTGGGCATCACTTATGAAGGCACAAAGTAAGTGAACGAGGGAAATGTCTACATGTTGAACAAACTCTTAGAGAAATTCAAGATGGGGAAGAAATAAGGAGTGGACTAGATGTAATCAAGGCTCAACATCATCATTAACGACCTAGTTCCTTTGGGACATACTTTGGATAGAGGAGCAATCAACTCAAAGATCCTAAGGCCTCTTCTAATGATATGGGAGTCAAAGGTGACATCCATAGAAGAAGTAAGAAGTCTTGGTGATCTTCCAACTGAGGAGCAAGCTCATGAGGCAAGACTTGACAAGCATGAATAGTAGGAAAAGCAAGAAGAAAAAGAATCAAGGAAGATCAAAGATAGTTCCTTTAAAGCTCAAGTGGAGGCGCTAATTCTTCAACAACAACTTGCTTGTCAGACCTCTCCCTCCTCCTCTAGTGAATATGATGGCCCTAGTGAGCATGAGGCCAACTTCTCCAAGGGAAATCACTACAAAGGGAATATATCTTCCTCATCTACCCTAAGGTTCTACAAGTGTAGTAAAAAAGGATACTACAAGAGTGAATGTCCTAAGGATAGAAAGTCACACCGCAAGAGCAGCTTCGAGAAGGACTAAGACTACAAGAAAGATAGAAGATATAAGAGGAAGGACAAGAAGGAGAGGAGGAACAAAGATGTAGCTCATGCCACATGGTAAGGATCTTCCTCTAGTGGCTCAAGCTCCGATGAAGATGGAGAATGCCACTTTTCCCTCATGGCCTCCACAAGTGAAGAAATTGGTGAGGTAAGTTTGCATGAGTTAGCTAACGAAACTCTTATTATCATGCTTAATGTTACCCATTCTTATTGTTCTGAATGTATATATAAAAAGAATAGATTAGGTTAAATTATTGATGATTTGTATGCTAAGCTAGATATTCTTGGGCAAAATGAGAAAGTTCATCTTGAGATCATTGACTCTGTACAAGGTGAATTTCTTGATCTTGAGCTCCAATACAATGGGATTGAAGTTGAGAATGGGATCTACCTTAAGAATATCACTAGTCTTAAGGAAGAGAACAAAAAATGCCTTGATGAGCTTGAGTTGCTTAAAACTGAAGTGTAGATCTTAGGCTTGTTAGTGATGCTCTTAGAGATGAGAGAGTTTCTTATATAAAAGAAATTCAATTGATTAAAATTAAAAATGCTAGGTTGCTTGCTCAAGTGAATGACTTATCTTCTAGACCTATTTTCCTAGCAATGGTGTCACTTCTATTACTCTTGAAAAGAATTATTATTTGACTAAAGCCCTCTATTTAGAGGCTGGCCTTTTACATGCTAGAGATGATCTTGCTAGTTTGTCTTTTACTATTATCTCTCTTACTAATGACAATCATAGACTTAGAGCCTCTCTTTAGAAAATCCTCAAAGGAAAGAACTCCCTAAGTGAAATCCTTGATTTATCTACCAAACAAAGTGGTACTAGTGGTTTGGGATTTATAGGGAGATCTCCTAAGGGCAAGAGTAAGACCAATGGTAAGAAAAAGAGTAAAGAACCTCCTTTCTTCCATGGAGAGTCTTCTGGCTCAATGAATCCTATGATCTTCTCTCATTGAAAGGGTGATGATCACTATTCTACTTATTATCCATACAAGCCTAAGGGGACCAACCCAAAGATGAAATGGGTCCCCAAGATAACACCAGATGCCAAAGTTTGACTTGGGAACTGACATTTTCCTTTCTTGCAAGAAAAACGAAGATGGATTGTTGATAGTGGCTGCACAAAGCACATGACATTTGATCACAAAGAAGAAAGGATGATCGATTAGGTAAAGTAAAAGGTGAGGGTGATGTAGGTAAATCCTTTTGTATCAAGAATGTTCTCTTTGTGGATGTCCTACATCACGATTTGATAAGTGTTAGTCAATTATGTGATAATGGTTACCTTGTGTTGTTTACTTCTTTTGAATGCTTGCTCCTAGATTCCCTCACTTACAATGTCATATATAAGGGAACTAGGAATGGTAATTTTTATGCAATTGTACTTGACTCTATTAAGCCTATTATTGGTAGATGCCTTATAGTCGATTCGAATGAGATTTCTCTTTGGCATCATCAGTTGGGTCATGTAAATATGCATCAGTTGAAGAAGTTGAGAAAAAAGAACTTGGCCAAGGGATTCGCTAATTGGATTTTGAAAAGGATGAGGAATTCCAACCTTGTACCCAAGGAAAGAATACTAAGACCTTCAAATCCAAAGGAGTCCTTTGTACCAAGAGAGCTCTTGAGCTTCTCCACAATGATCTATTTGGACCTATGAGAAATCAATTGCTTCATGGTTCCAAGTATTGTCTTGTTATTGTCGATGCTTTTTCTCGATATATTTGGACCTTCTTTCTCATTTGTAAGAGACATACTCTTGATGTTTTCTCTAGATTTTGCAAATGAGTTGAAAATGAAGCTTCTTGCCACATTGTTTCTATCTGTAGTGATCATGGGGGAGAATTAGAAAATGATATTTTTGAACATTTTTCTGAAGAGTCCATATATGCACATTAATTCTCTTCACCTTGAATACCTCAACAAAATGGGGTTGTAGAGAGGAAGAACATTTCATTACAAAAAATGGCAAGCACCATGCTTCTAGCGTATGACACTTCAAAGAAGTTTTGGGCCGAAGCCATTAGAACTTCATGCTTTGTGCAAAATTGGGTTTTCACACATCCCTCTTTGAAGAAAACCACCAATGAGCTATGGAGTGGTAGGAATCTTTCCATCGAGTATTTTCACATTTTTGGGTGTCCTTATTTTGTTTTGAACACGAAAGATTCTCTTGACAAGTTTGACCCAAAATAGTACAAGGCTTTCTTTATTGGCTATAGTACCACTAGAAAGGTTTATAAAGTGTATAATGTTGATTTATCTGAAGTAGAAGAATCGATAATTTTAAATTTATTGAGACAAACCCCTCTATTTCCAAGGATATTCCTAATGATGTTGTTACAGATGAAGTAATTCCTATATTAAAAGAACTCGACATCAATCAAAAGGAAAAAGAGGTGGCCACTCAAGAAGAAGAGATAGATGAAGAAAAGAAGGATTGATTGTTGATTGGATCAACTAGTAATGAAGATCTAGTGGTACTAGGCTTCCCTTAGGTTCTTCCAACTGATAAAATGAGCCATCTTCTACAAAAACCCACTATTGTTGTTAGAGTGGTAGGGCATAGTAGTCGTGGGTCAAGGTCAAGCCCAAGAAAAGAGTGTGTCCCAAAGGGATGTGTGGCTCAAACACATGCATATGATCAAAGATCAATGAAGCAACACTAGTATAGTAATGGCTTGTAGGGTCGTTTTTTTAAGCCTATAACGTCACATTTTAACCGATGCCTAAGTGGTCGTCGCTATAGAATTTTCTCTATAGGGTCAGTTTTTTAAACCAAAAAAAACGGACATTAGAAGGTAGCGTTGGGTTGGCACAAACTAAAATCCGAGGCAATAGTTGCACTGCTGCGTCACTTATATCAAAATAAAACTGACCCAAGAGAGGTACAAAAACTGGCATGTTGACTTCGATGTCTCTAAGGTCATTTATATACAAAAAATCTGACCCTAGAAGTCTATAAGGTTGGTTATATGTAGAAAATCGACCCAGAAGTAGGTACAAAAACATGCTGACCGTAGAGGTCTCTAAGGTCGGTTATATATAAAAAACTGACCCTAGAGGTCTATAAGAACCGACCTGAAGAAACTCACCCCTAAGGCTATAAGGTTGGCTATATTTAAAAAATCTGACTCTAGAGTTCTCTAAGGTCGATTATAAGCAAAAAACAAACCAACAGTTGTACAAAAAATGAGATGCGGATCCCGATATCTCTAAGGCCAGTTATTTACAAAAAAAGTGACCCTAGAAGTCTATAAGGTCAGGCATATGTAAAAACTAACCCAAAAGACCCAATATACAGCTGATCCTAAAGGCTATAAGGTTGTGTATTTATATAAAATTGACCCTAGAAGTCTACAAGGTCAGTTATATGAAGAAAACTGACCCAAAGTGGTACAAAGACCTGGAGTTTTAATTTACATTGAGGTTGTTAGGTCGGTCATTTTAAAAAATTGACCCTAGAGGTCTCTAAGGTCAGGCTTATGTAAAAACCAACCCAACAGACCCAATACACCCAATAAAGCTGATCCTAGAGTCTATAAGGTTGGGTATTTTTAAAAAACTAACCTTAGAGGTCTACAAGGTCGATTATATGAAGAAAACTAACCCAAAAGTGGTACAAAGACCTGAAGAAATTTGCATTGAGGCTATTAGGTCGGTTATTTTAAAAAACCGACCCAGTAGGTATATAAGGTCGGTTATTTTAAAAAAATGACCCTAGAGTTTACATTTTTTTTAATGAAAAATTCTGTAGAACAGAAATCTTTAGAACAAAATCTTACAGAACAGAAATCTTCTTTACAAAGTTCAAAACCTACAATAGAAAAAAGACTTGCAAATGCAATGATGCAAGCCAAAAATTCATTCCAAAGCCATTTCCTAGCTTTTATGTCAAATCCTTTTTGAATTGATGTATCAATTTCCAAACCACACACATTCATAACAACAATAATTCACAATTTAGTTGAGACATATTCATACACATGGAACATACTAACATTCACAAAATAATAGATTGCAAGTATAAGATGATATTAAAATTCATGTTAGATACAAAAGTAAATTTGAAAGAGTTTCAAAAATACATACATAAATGAAGCTATGCATTCAATCCAATGCAATAGTGACTTCATTTCGAAAAGCATCTGACCACTCTTCTCGAAATTCATTTAAATCATCATGTATGTAAGGATGAGTTGTAAAGATCTGCAATAGAAAATGCACATGCTAATATTTTATAAAATGACTACATCTCACTTATAAATTTATGATGTTATTCTTTATTACATGATCTATAGTATGAATGTCATGTGATGCTCCTTTGACAATAGTTAGCCATTACATATTAGCCACAAGCCCAGTCATTATTTTGTATATGACACTACAAATAAAGAATTGTACTTAATGTTAGTAAACTACTATAAAAAGAGTTGGATAAGACTATAAATGTTGCCATATAAGAGTTGACATTAATACATTACTATAAGAGTTGTACATATAAGACTAAGCCGTCAAAGTAGTTACCATGACATTTTTCAAACTCAACGTCTTTAATTTTATGGGTATTCGTCCTCCACCTTCACGAAAAGACTTTATACCCCTATCAATTAAATAATTACGATAGTTCTCAAAATCGAAATTCTAAGTAGAAATATCATGCTGAAGCATAACAATTTATGTGGTACAGACTAAATTTATGCTTACTCCATAGTTGGCAATTTTAGTTTGTGGCCCCTTGTTGTTTTTCCCATTGGGTCAAGATAATAAAAAGTCATCAATTTTGGGACAACCACCACTAATTCCCAATGTCTAGATCTAAGTAAGAATAAAACAAACATTAAAATAAAGAAATTTAGTCAATATTAAAATTATAGTGAATAATAATACTTACTGGATGTTAAAAGGAATTAGAATGATTTCCTTTCCCACACTAGCAAAATATTTGGATGTGGTAGAGAAGTACTCATTCACATCCTCAGTATGTTTCTCCACTTGACTAGTGACTGAAGGAACTAAGAATCCAACATTCCTTATATCAAAGTTTATGGCCTCGGTATATAAATGGCTGTAAAACATTTGTAATCATTTCATATATAGAAATAAGTTTAAAATGTATATTGGAATTTTCTATATCAATGGATCCATACTTCTAATATCAAAATATTTAGCCAATCATACAAGAACAACTCTATAATATCATCAAGAAAAATATAATTCTCAAATTCCCTCCCAGTTGCATCTTCTGTTAAATTGACCAACATATGTGATCCCGAGCTTTGGTTGGCTAAGTATCGACACAAACATTTACATTTATTTCCCAATTCATCGAATGTGGATTCTGGAATGAAAGATGGCTAGGGCATAGGAGTACAACTAGTAGAATTTTTACTTTTTGGTTTACAAACTTGTTAATTAAATTACATACTTATATTACACGAGTTCATATATGTAGTCAAATATGAAAAACATGGTAGAATTTAGGTATACCTTGTCATTGATAACCAAGTGTCTAGGCCAACCCACCATATCACCCTCTACTTCTTCAACTGTACTATATTCAGGATTATATATGGGTAGTGGTTTGTCCCCCATTCCATCATACACATGATGGATGGACACATGACAAATGTCATTAGTAATTGGTTGGCAATGCAATGTACCACCGAGGTTGTATACCTTGCTTGCTTCCACAACATTATATTTTGGAACCTCCACTACAAGTTTACAATTCATACCAACCTAGAATTGAAATAATATACGTTATATATGAAGCGGTAAACCAGATACCTACTATATTATATATATCATACCAATAACACAACATATAGAACAAACTTACTATAGATTGTTGTGGTGAGTCATTAGGAGTGCTCCCACGACCTTCTAGAACTGGAGTGTGGGCTTGTACCTCATCATCTGAGAGACACACAGTTTGAGAAGTTTGAGAAGGTTGACTAGGCTGAAATGAAGACATTATTTCTTTTACTTTTTGTGCTACTAATGCTTCAACCTCCTCTTATGTAAGACCTCATGTACGACCTCTTCTAGATTGCGAAGGGACAAAATAAGACTTGAATCCTATGCCAAATCCTAATGCCCTAACACGGCCAGGATGCTCCTTCGTACCCAGAGAAACTTATAGTTAATCCATGCGGCCACTTGGCATGAACTTTCCTTCCTTCCTTTGCTCATGGAGATCAATCTATTCATATATAGTTAATAAAAATATTAAAGCACAATCAATTAGATATAAATAAATCAAAATTTGTGTGAGTTACTCTTTAGTTAGTTGGGATGAACTTACCCTCTTTTGTGCCACCTCCTTAGTTGCAGGGTTGGGAATTTCACCTACTCAATTTTTTCTAGCATCAATCCACTACAAGTGACGGGGTGGATGCTCAACTTGAGTTTTACTAGACTCTTCTCCAAAAGAGAGTCGCTTCTCTTATATTTGGTGGCAGAAGGCATAACCACTGGGCCCCAAGCGATGGTCATGCACATTTTTGGCCCGTCTTTCCTTTTGGGCCTCGTGAATAGCCTAATCATTTAAAATGAGGTATTGCAATTTAGACTTGGCAAACATATACATATATATACATTAATTGTATAAAAATATTCATACAACACATCACAATATTTATTACCTGAAACTCTTCTAATTTCCTAGATGCAACAAATCTTTCCCACACCTCAGGATCTATAAAAACATATTGATTGGTTGCTTTCTTCTTTTGATTAGGATTATCTATATAATCCCTTTTAAGATAGGTCTTAAAAGCCCTCCATTGTACACCACAACGTTGTAGCACTTTTTTCTTGTGATCTTTTTCATTTAGATGAAAAACACCCTATACATACAAAAGAAGCAATAATGTTATTTCAAAAAGGATTTGTCTTTCCAAGCAAATTAAATTAGAATCAATAAACAAAAAACATATTAATATAATATCACTTCAACTCACAGATATATCTTTCCATAGGAGGCCTTTCAAGGCAATAGAAACATCATACCAATTTTCTATATCTATTGCCACCTTACTGCGCGCAGTCTCCCCTACGTAATGCTTGAAAGCACTAGCATGTTCCCCAATAGGTGATCTTGTGACACCAAACTGGATTGGAAATTTCTCCCCTTTGGCCCTAAGCTCCTGTAGCCTACACATCAGTGTGGGACCTCTACATTTCTTAGCATCACAACTACCATCCACATGGTGCTCATGCTTAGAATGTTCATCTTCAATTGACATTTTAGAACAACCTACAAGTATACATGATAAAAGAAACATAAGTGATAATAAAAGCAAAAGTGGTCATATGATGTATATTTAAAATATTATGTGCTTGAATGATAATAAAAAGTATAATTCAAAGAATACATGCCTCTAGTATTGGTTGAGTAGTTAGTCAAGTAAAATTCCTTTAGCATGGTCTTGACATTTATAGTATTCATCGGTGTTAACTTCAACATTTACACTTGCCAAACCAATTGAGAATGGGCTGGAATCATCATACTTTTCATAGTATTCTTCTTCATTTATAGGATCTATAGTAAACTGTCTTTTTCCATGAAGAACGACAGACCAATTTTTATTTGTCAGGTCATCAATATCGAATACTTGTTTTGCTTGGTCTGCCATGATGAATGGCTCATCTTTCTCACCAATCTTTTCGAAATTCATCAATGTGAAACCCAACTCATCCACTAAAACTCATTTATTGTTATCAACCCAATTACATCTAAAAATAGGAACTTTGAAATTTGTATAGTCCAATTCCCATATGACCTCAATGATGTCGTAATTTGACATCTCATCTTCACGTGGTCTTTTATCTTTGGCACTAGCAATATACAATGAATAAGCTTGAATAGTGACCCCACTATTTTGGACTACACTACTTTCATCTTGATGCTTTCTGTAGTATGAAAATCCATTTATGTCATATCCTTCATATGACATGACATCCATTTTTGGTTTAAAGGCTAGCCATTTTATGTTGTCAACAACATTATTCGGTGATTCAAATAGTTGATTAAAGACTTTCTCTTCAAACCACCTAATAAAAGTTTGATTATGCTCTCTTACAAGCCACATTGAACTGGATCACTGATGATTTCTCTTGATAATATTATTGTGTTCTATGATGTAGCTACTAACTTCATCGATGTTGTGTAAAATATACAAATGTGATTGTTCCCACAACTCATGACTAATTCCCTTCACTCGTGCTCCCAGATTTCCTTTGCCACAATAAGATTCAATGTGATGGGAATTTTTTAGATCGCTAGAAGTTTCATTGTAATTCAAAAAATCATTGCAAAAGTCCATCACCTCCCTAGCCACATAACCCTCAGTAATACTCCCTTCAGGATGATAACGATTCCGAGCATCACCTTTAAAAACACTCCAGTATTATTCAAATGTATACATCCAGTGTAAGGAAATTGAACCCAGCATCTTCACCTCCCTTGTTATATGTACTACAAGATGAACCATGATATCAAAAAATGAAGGAGGAAAGTCCATTTCAAGCTGACACATGGAAACAATTACATCTTTTTGTAATTTATCAAGAGTATTAGGATGTATCACTTTGTTGCATATTTCATTGAATAAGAAACAAAGTCTTGTGATTGCAAACCTTACATGCTTCGGCAATATAGATTGAATAGCCACAGGTAAAATTTGTTGCATTAAGGTGTGACAATCAGGAGATTTGAGACTTATCAACTTTAGATCCTTCTTTGATACCAATCTACGAATATTAGAAGAGTATCTTTGTGGAACCTTAATATTATACAAACACTTATAGAAAGTCTTTTTCTCCTACTTTGACGAAGTGTAACAAGCTGGTGGTACCCTGATCTCCACTGATAATTCTTTTCTTATACCCATTAATTCTAAATCTTTTCTAGATTTTATGTCATCTTTAGTCTTTCCTGGTATATTCAATAGTGTACCAATGGTGCTATCACAAACATTCTTTTCAACATGCATGACATTAATGCAGTGTCTAATTGATAATAATCTCCAATAAGGAAGATCCCAGAATATTAACCTCTTGTTCTATAGAGATTTGTCACATGTGAGAGTATGACTACTTGAACTCTTTCCAAATTTATTAACAATATCTTTCACCCTATCATATGCAACATTTCTTGGTATAGGTTTAGGAGCACTTCATTCCTTAGTTGATCCATCAAAGGTTTTGTGTTGCCTTCAATAAGGATGCACTAATGGGAGCAATCTCTGATGACCAAGATATACAATTTTACCACCATGTTTCTATCGAATTGAATCAGTGTTTTCCTCACAAATAGGACATGCTTTGTATCCTTTTATGCTATATCTAGACAAATTTCCAGAAGCTGGAAAGTCATTAATCATGCAAAACAACATAGCATGCAAAGTAAAGATTTTTTCACGTGAAGCATCATATGTCATAACACCTTCTTCCCATAGTTTTTGTAATGACCCCGCCTCCCAGTTAAGGGAGACCAAGAGGTCGGAGTCATTATCCCAATTAATAGGATCAAAGGTTCGACAAATAATCGATAACAATGATCAAATTCTACCAACTAAACTGAAAGACTGTAATGAAATAAAACTTTGCATACCTTTTTCAAAACTTGGATGTCTACTGCTATCCACATCTGGAGTCTATTCTAACTAATCCTCCTTTGTACTTTAGTTCTTATTTAATTCCACATATGCCGCTTAACTATTTTTCCTTTTCAATCTTGCACCTAAAATGCCTACAAACAAAATGTCGGTCAGCATATCAAAATATGTCGATATGTGGGGACAACCAAAATTTCACAAATATGGTTAACAATCTAATTATCACAATCAAGTTAATTAACAAGATTTTTCCCTAACCCTGGCATACCCACCTTAGGGTTTCTTTTTTGCCAATGACTTAAGGCCACCTTCTCAATGCCGAGCTTGGTGCATGGGGTCACCCTTCATAGTACCAGTTAGTCATTCTATAAAGACCACATTCTCAATCCCGAGCATGGTGTCTAGGGTCACCACTCATGGTGCCCATTGGTCTTCCCTCCTAGGATTGACCTTTGGCATCATCCATTAGGGTGGCATGTAGGTGTGAGAATCCACATTTCTATTATTATTGTGATAATAATAGTGACTTTATTATTTTGCAAGTATGAATAACCAAATTTTTAAATTGCATTCAATGTGATGAATCATCTGGGAAACTCTTCGGGAAACTAATGCAATTAACCATAAGTAACCACATACCTGTAAGGATGATTTGAGATAGAATAATCCAATCAAGAAATCCAAATAGGCAAGAAAGCACATTATGAGATCCTAAAATATGCATACAATTTCCTATTATTGATCATGCCATCAAGATCTATTAAACCTAGCTCGCTTCCTAGGGTTTCTAGTCCACTTTTAGGGTTTCTATTGCAATTAGGGTTTCCCTTCATCTTTTACTATTTTAAACCCTAATTATCTCATCCATTCTTCTCAAAAGATATTAAGGTTACCTTTAACAACATTTAACCCTAGTTTCAGAAAAAGCACAATTAACCATCAATTAAGTCCATTAAGCCTCTTTTACATTAAAGCTACCATTTTTATCCTTTTAATCCATGACAAGATCATTGTGATCATTTATCATCAATTCATAGTTCATTATGGTCTAATTCACATATGAACTCTATTTGTCATTAATTCTACCTTTAACCATTAGAAAACCCTAATTACTACATTAAGGGTATTTATCCACAATTAGGAACTTTTATACTTAAAATAGCTTGGAATTATCATATCTCAACTTTATTCATGATTTTGAATAATTAAAACCATTATGAATCACATTTACCAATATTAGGGTTTCAAGGCCCATTAAAGCATATTTATGCACATGAAATTCAAAATTAAATCAATTACATGCAAAGTTTATCCTTTTTGTTCTCAATATACCTTTGTACAATTAACAAGTTAATATCAACTTTAATCATCCATTAAACCCTACTAAATACATTAATCATCTCAAAATAGGGTTTCTTAATCATTAATTCATTAAAGTTGATAACTTCCATTATTTTTTCGAATTGTAATCCGAAAAAGGCTTAAATTATGTTTTTATTGCATTCCTCGTGTTCTTCTAAGAAAAATTCATATATTATGTGTATCCATCCAAGCTACCGTTAATTAGATATGAATTTTGCAAGAAATACCTTTTTGAACCAATCGGAAGTTGCCACATTGACCGGCCTAAATCGCGCGTCCTAAAATTGGAGGCGTATTTGAGGTAGTCGAGCCTTCACATTTATAACCTGAATCCTTCTAGGCCCCCGCAACTTTGTTTACGGGGTCGAAGTAGTCATACAGGGTCGAACACAGGGACAAGGTGGGTCGTGTTGACGACTCTGAATCGACACTCTACACTCCGGTGGGTATAAAGAGATATTAAAGTTCCCCGAAGGGGAACAACAGGCTGTCACGATTAAATCAAAGAAAACTATCTCCAACTGGAGTTACAAGAAAGATTAAGATTTTGTCATTTAGCAGTTTTTAGGAATTTTCATGCAACAGAAAATAGAAAGATAAACTGCAGTTTAAGGCGTAATGCAAGGGATAAGACTTCAGTAAGACAAGCGGTAGCAGTAACACCCTGCACCCCTCCTCTCAGAGCGGGTGCCTCTAACCAAGCTTCGACACCCCTCTCGAGGTTGTTGGGCTCAAGTTAGAGTGGAATGATACTAAAACAACTCTGTTCTGGGCACTCTCGCACTCCAGAACCGGACCAAACACTAGAGCCACAACCCAACTCTCGAAGTAGTTGCGACGGGAAAGACGATTCGGTAGCTAAGCGAAACGCGATCCAAAATATGCAAGCTAGAGTTTAGATATCCAACACAGCCGTTACCCAATCATAAGGCACCAAGCATTAAACAAATAGAAATTTAGCATTTCTATTTCCATAAGCAATAAGGGTCTTAATACAATGCATAAGCTAAGAATTTAAATAACAGAATTAAAGATAGATGTCGCCTTCTTGATGTAGAAGAACGACAGACTACTGTAGCTCTCCTGCCCGATACCGGTCAAGAGACGAGCCCGATACGGCAGTGTCGGGCGGCACCCCCTCTTGGGCAGCGCTGACTGACGACTGACTGTATCGCTCAAGGACCCTGGCCGATACGCTCATGTCAGGCGGCACACCCTCTCGGGCGGCACGCATGATGGGCGGAGCGTATCGGGTTTGATATCGTGTCGGGCAAAGAGCTACGAGTCTACTGTCGGGCACTCGTATCGCTCATCTTCGCTGGCCGATATCGGCCCGCAGTGTCGCCCGAGACAACACTAAGTGAACCATCCCTTCCCTCTCGGGATGAGGGAAATCTCACCTAGTGTCGCCCGGCACAAACACTGGGGCGCGATACTCTTGCTCTCACAGCTTCCTTCGAAGGTGGCTCTCGAACTTCCGGACTGTCTTGTCTGAAATCTCTTCCAACTCTCTCGACTTGTCCGAACTATCCGACCTTTCCGACCCATCTTTTCGGCTTCCTGTAGCTGCTATTTATAGGCGGCGGTTGAAGGAGTTATGATGCTGGAAACGCCACGTAGCTCCCTTATACGCCGGTCGATGGATGTGGACGGCCGATACAGGTATGTCTCGGCGTGAGGCGTTGTCTATCAGTCACGTGGCTGGCGGCATGCCTGCCGGTGGGTGGCTGTGTCGCCCGGCGAGTTTGGTCATCGATGCGGCTTTGGCTCCCTGTCGGGTAGACGGTATGTCGGCCGACACGTCCTTCTTGCACAGCGCCCTTCTCCGCCGATCATTCTCGTGTCGCCCAGCCCCTGTCGGGCTGGGTTGTACCGGGCATCAGGAAGGTCGAGAGGGGCTTAGATTTATTGTGGGCCGGAATCGGCCTTATTGCACAAAAACGAGGAAAACTCAGTAGAAGATAGGAAAAATTGGAATAAGAGCGTTGCTTGGCCAATTATTGCAAAAATGCTAATAAAATAGAGGAAAATAGCAGAAAAGGGTAGTTTTGATAACAGAATAAAGGGCAAAAACGTCACAAAATTTGGTGTTATCAACTCCCCCAAACTTAGCTTTTTGATTGTCCTCAATCAATATTTAAACTAAACTTTGTGTTTCTTCTTCTTGCACATCAAAACTTTAAGGCTAAAGGGTAGCACAAGATTTGCGATGTCTTGGAGGTAATGCTGTCTTAATGCGAACAAAAGACCTTGCCCTACTGGCCTTATTATTTAAGTAAAATTTTTCTTCTCCACAGCTTCAGCGAGACTTTAGTGTATGATTCTGAAGTTAGCTTCCACACCAAACAGCTTTATTTTAGGGGCAAAAAGTTGTGTATAGGGTAGGCTAAGGCTTTTTGGGTTTTTCTTCTTGTTTCCCATCAGTCCATCCAGGTAAGGGTCTGTTAACGGGAAAGTGGTCCCTGCAGTCCAAGCCAGTTGGCTTTAGAGTAGTGATTTCACATCCTACGTACCACTGCCCCGGATCTACCATGCCTAAAGATGGGTACTTTTGGAAAACAAGTGTGTATATTTTTTTCTTTTCTTTTATTTGGCACAACTCTCATGCTCTTATTCACGCTCGTAAGGCTTCTTTCTCTTTTTGGGATTTTTGCTGGGTAAGGGAAAACAAAAGAGATATCTGTTGTTTGGGCAGCTTTTTCCTTCTCCATACTCGTCTCTTAGTTGTTTGCGAGATTATTATTTTTCCAAAATTTTTGGCATGGCAAGGCACAATCTTTTGTTTGTTTGAGATAGCATTATCAGAAAGATATGACAGAACTTGTAACTCGTTAAGCATACAGAAAGCAAAATTTGCAAGAAGTCACAACAAGTTTTTATTATAACAACAACTTTGTACATATGCATAGGGGCAGAAATTTGTAAAGGGCAGGTTTTTTTTTGAAAATTGAAATTTTTATATACATGGCATACATGCGTAGATCAAATATACAAGAAGCTATAAGAGAACATCAGCGTAGAAACCTTGAAGAGTTTAAAGAAAATTTATACCTCCCTCACTGGCATACGGATACCCCCCAAACTTACTCCATACTCTATCCCAGAGTAGAGAAGAAAGCAAAAGTGAGGTAAAGTTTAGCCAGTGAGGGTTAGCTTGCTGATGTATTGTGATATGCTTCTTCGAAGTTGCAGCATGCCATTGGGAGGTTGTCTAGCGGGCTCACTTCGGCGAAGTAACGGTTGAGCTTGAGCGTAACCCTCAAAATTCACTTCTGGACCACCTTTTCTCCACATCTCCGTTGTGAACATGCACAAAAGGACTGATCATCAGTCCCTTGTTCAGTTCCCTAGAGTGTGTAGTCAGGGTGGCCCCTCTCCCTTATGAGGACAGAACCGGGGTTCCTCGAACTTGTTCGGAGTCCTTGGTTGCCGCACTCTTGCTGCCCCTGGAGATGGTCATAAACCACCACAGGGACAGGTTGATAACTAGGTGACTCTCTATTAGAGCTACCAAATCAAAAAAAATCTCCCCTTTCATTGTTGTTGCCGTTTCTGCCCGACTGTGGTTGCTGTCTCCCCCGCCGTGCTTGTTGGCACGGCCGGAGGTTTGCTCCATACGAGCCATACCTGTTATTTAAATTTAGAATTTATTCATCCGTTAGGCAAGGAAGATGAAAAGAAAAACTTATTAAAACTGGGCGATAAGGGATCAGACGATACGATGTTGTCGCGCGATATGACTCGACGCCTGACACAGGTGTGTCAGGCGATTCGAGGTCACATGAAGAAAAAACATGACATCGCCGTGAGAAGCATGACGCCCGATGCGATACATCGGGAAAATGCTATCGATCGGCGTTACGTGCGAAAGCATGTCGGGCGATAGAAAATTTGCAGGTCATGTAAACCCGATAAGCGGCTCGGTAAAAGATACTGGCGTCGGGCGACAGGGTTATCGGCCGATAAACGTGTCGGTCTACAACCCTATCAGGCGACAAGCCATGTCGTTTGGTAAGAAAACAACAAGCCGGCCGATACGCTTCGCACGATACAAAACCCGTGTCGGGCGAGAGAAAACGTGTCGGGCAAAAGGTGTGTCGGGCTATACTTTTGCTCTCAGGAGGCATCGCCCGTTACCAGGGCAAAGGCAAGATGGCCGACACATGAGCAAAAGGGAGGATCACTGCATGCGTTTGAGGTGGCAAAAAGGAGAAAATGATAGCCCGACACGAAGAAACCTCCACGCTATATATAGAGAACCCAGCTGGGGGTAAAACGGGCAAAACATGGCGCGCGTCGGGCATTTTAGTCACGCCATTCCCGAGACACGCAATCCCATCGGGCAGTCTAAGGGTCATCCGCTGCCCTTGCGACGCCCGGGGCGAGGCTGCCCGATACAAGCGGTTCTGCGCCCAGCTGGTCGACACGGTAGAAAAGCGGGCGGTCAAAAGGCCAAAACTAAACCTGGGTGAAGTAAAAGGCCATTGCAGGGTAAAACATCATTGGTATAGAGAAGGATCTCCTACCTCAGATGATATTACTCCTCAATGCTCCGCAAAACACAGCGGTGGCCCATAAAACAAAAAGAGTCAGCACACGTGCGCATGCACTGACTCGGGCCTTATTACAGTCCATAATGTTTGTTTTTACAAAGAAAAGAAATGTATCCTAATCTATGACTCGGGCTGCCTCCCGAGGAGCGCTGAAGTTTCTGTCACCATCTCGACCGGTGTAGGCTCTTCGGTTGTACCCGCATCCAGCAAGTCAATCTATGCTTTCCTGACAAAAGCTTCGTCTTCATAAAACCTTTTCACTCTGTGTCCGTTCACCTTGAAGATCTTAGTCGGGTCATCCTTGTCGCGGAGCTCCATCATTCCTGATGGGTATATCTTTGACACAGAAAACGGTCCCGACCATCTTGTCTGTAATTTCCCAGGAAAAAGACGGATGGAGGACTTGAATAACAAGACCTTATCCCCTTCTCTCACATCCTTTCTCCTAAGGTGGGCATCATGCCACATTTTTGTTCTTTCCTTGTAGATCTTTGCATTCTCGTAGGCGTGAATCCTCAGCTCTTCGAGCTCTTGAAGCTGCAAAAACCTCTTTTCTCCTGCTTTGTCTAGGTCCATATTTAGGAACTTGATCGCCCAAAGGGCCTTGTGTTCTAGTTCCAAAGGTAGATGGCAGGATTTTCCGTATATAAGACGGTAGGGGGTGGTTCCAATGGGCGTCTTGTAAGCAGTACGGTAGGCCCATAATGCGTCGTCAAGTTTCATAGACCAGTCTTTCCGCGTGCGGCTGACAGTCTTCTCTAAGATCTGCTTGATCTGTCTGTTTGAGACCTCTACCTGCCCCGACGTCTGTGGGTGGTAGGGCGTAGCGATCTTATGTTTTACTCCATACTTACGTAGGAGCGCTTCGAACTGCCTTTCTCCGAAGTGCGACCCGCCGTCGCTTATTACGGTGCGCGGTACACCGAAATGGGGAAAGATGGTCTTCTCAAAAAGCTTGATAACTGACTTGGCGTCGCATGTTTGGGTGGCTACTGCCTCTGCCCACTTCGATACATAATCTACTGCCACTAGTATGTATTGATACCCCTGGGATGGGGGAAACAGCCCCATGTAATCAATCCCCCATACGTCAAATATTTCCACTTCAATCCAGCTTGCCATTGGCATTTCATTCCTCCGCCCTATATTTCCCGTTGACTGGCATTCTTTGCAAACCTTTACAAATCGTGCAACATCTTTAAATAAGGAGGGCCAGTAGAAACCTGATTGTAGCACTTTCGCCGCTGTTCTTTCGCTACCCAGGTGTCCACCATAGGGGGAGGCGTGGCATCCCTTCAGGATATCAGCGGTTTCTTCTTCCGGATGCACCTCCTGTACAAGTTGTCTGCGCATCTTCTGAACAGGAGAGGATCATCCCAGTAATAATTCTTGGCATCCGCGAATAGCTTCTTCTTTTGATTGTAGGTGATGTCAGGAGGAAGCTCTCCACAAGCAAGGAAATTGCAGATGTCTGAAACCAGGGCAAACCTTCTTCTTGAGCTTCAGCCATCATAAGAGCTTCGTCGGCAAAGTCGTCGTCGATTTGTGGCCCTCTCTGTCTCTCAGCCACTATCCTCGATAGGTGGTCTGCGACCACATTTTCCGCGCCCTTCTTGTCGATAATTTCATGATCGAACTCTTGGAGCAACAAGGCCCATCTCAACAATCTGGGCTTTGCGTCTTTCTTTTGCATTAAGTATTTTATTGCCCCATGGTCTGTGTATACTTTGACCTTGGATCCGACGAGATACGACCTGAACTTGTCAAACGCGAAGGCGATCGCGAGCATCTCCTTCTCGGTGGTTGTGTAGTTTACCTGTGCTTCATCCAACGTGCGACTAGCGTAGCAAATCACATGGTGCTTTTTATCTTTCTTTTTCCCCAGGACTGCTCCAACTACGTAGTCGCTAGCGTCGCACATTAGCTCAAAGGGTAAACCTCAATCTGGCGCTTGAAGGATAGGTGGTGATACTAAAGCATTTTTCAGGGCCTGAAAAGCACTGAGACAATCGTTAGAGAAAACAAATTCAGCATCTTTTACCAGAAGATTGGACAATGGTTTGGAAATCTTTGAGAAGTCCTTGATGAATCTTCGGTAATATCCGGCGTGCCCGAGGAAGCTTCTTATCCCCGTGACGGATTTTGGTGGAGGAAGCTTAGATATAGCTTCGACTTTGCTGGTATCCACCTCGATCCCATGCCTTGAGATCTTATGCCCTAGAACGATGCCCTCCCGCACCATGAAATGACATTTTTCCCAGTTCAGGACCAGGCTGTTTTCCTCACACCTTTGAAGTACTAACGACAGATTCTTTAGACAGCTATCGAAGTCCTTTCCATAGACGGAAAAATCGTCCATGAAAACTTCCACGATGTCTTCTAGAAAATCTGAGAACATTGATATCATGCATCTTTGAAAGGTGGCGGGGGCGTTGCAGAGTCCGAAGGGCATCCTTCTAAAGGCATAAGTGCCGTAAAGGCAGGTGAACGTCGTTTTCTCCTGGTCGTCGGGTAAGATGGGTACCTGGTAAAATCCTGAAAAGCCATCAAGAAAACAAAAATAATCGTGATGCGCTAATCTTTCAAGAACTTGGTCAATAAAAGGTAGCGGAAAATGATCCTTTTTTGTAGCCTGATTTAGCTTTCGGTAATCAATGCACATTCGCCAACCGGTGATGGTCCTTACCGCCACCTCGTCACCCTTCTCACCCTTAACCACAGTCATTCCGCCTTTCTTGGGTACTACGTGGATCAGGCTTACCCAATTACTGTCGCTAATTGGGTAAATGATCCCCGCGTCCCTAAGCTTTATTACCTCTTTCTTGACGACCTCCTTGAGCATCTGATTCAGCTTCCTCTGGGGTTGGGCCAGAGGCTTGGCAGACTCATCCAAGTTGATGCGATGCATGCAAAGGGCGGGGCTAAGGCCTTTGATATCATCTACGGAATATCCTATAGCCCCCCTATGGAGTCTTAACTCCTCAAGGAGCCGGTCTAGCTGATTGCTTGAAAGATCGGCGTTTACGATGACTGGGTTCCTCTGTTCTTCATCTAAGAATTCATACTTCAGTCCTTCAGGCAACACTTTTAAATCCGGCTTTGCTCTGGGTGTCTCCTCCTGAGGTTCTCCCTCAAGGGAGGCATACTTTGCAGAGTTCACCTCCTCCTCTTCTTCTTGCAAGTCTTTGTCAGAAAGGTTGAAAAGGTCGAGATGCCTCACGACCTCAGGATCTTCGAGGTCAGGATCCTGACAGCTTATTGCCCTTGCGAGGGGTCCACTGTCCAGATATCCTCCTCTATTTCCTCGCAGAATTTATTGTAACTATCCGCAAAACAGGCCGATTCTGACAGGTATGGACCTCTCATGATCTCCTTCATCTTGAAGTCCATGTGGTTGTTTCCAACCCTCAAGGTGATTATCCCTTCAGAGACATCAATCAGCACCCTCCCTGTTGCCAAGAAAGGGCGTCTGAAGATGATTGGACATCTGGGATCTTCAGCTGTGTCGATGACGACGATGTCACAGGGAATAAAGAAATCACCGACCCTAATCGGTACATCTTCGACAATGCCAACAGGTCTTTTGAAGGAGTGATCCGCCAGTTCAATCCGCATATTGGTTCGAACCATGTCGGTCAAACCCATCCTTTGCGCGAAACTTAAGGGCGTGAGGCTGATGCTTGCTCCCAAGTCTGCTAGACCCTTCCGCTCGACATTGTCCCCGATGGCGAATGGGATTGTGAAAGCTCCGGGATCCCTTCTCTTAGTTGGCAAGCTGGGCTTTACGAAGGCAGAGGAAGTAGAGGCTAGGTACACTGTCTCTATCCTTCCTCCCCTTCTTTTCTTCATTATTAGATCTTTGAGAAACTTGGCGTATGTGGGCATCTCCTCCAAAGCGTCAAGGAAGGGGACTTCAAGATGTAGCTTCCTGATCGAGTCCATGAACCTTTCGTGCCGCTTTTTCAGATTTTCCTTGATCAGCTTGTACGGAAACGGTATCCTGGGAGCATAAGGATTCCTCCCACCAGATGGCTCATCGGACGGTCTCGGCGCAGGCTCTTGGGCTTCTACAGGCCTACCTCCGCCTCCTACTGGAATAGCATCCTTGGGCCCTTGCTCAGGTTCCGGTGGGGCTTCATCAGCGTGCTCTACCGTCTTTCCTGATCTAAGCACTGCCATTACTGCAGTTTCAGGGTGAGGGAGCGTTTTTCCTGCAGGGTTCTTCATCAGAGCAGCCATCTGAGACAGCCGTTGATCGACCTCCCATTGGTGCATCTGTAGACTCGCCATCTGGTGTTGCATAGAATTCAGAGATCTAGGGTTGGTAAACGTCCCCTGTACCAACTGGTTGATAATGGTGTCATGTCTTTTTATGTAGGCGCAAAGCTGACCAACCCAATTAGGCCGGGTCGCCCTCTCGCTTTGGCTCTGACATTCGTCCTCAGAAAGGGGTTGCTCACAATGAGGCATGGTATCAAGGCTCGGTGGAGCAGGTCACAGCTTTGCAGGGTACCTGAAATATCATGAGAAATCAAGTTAGAACACAGAGTTATTTGGTTCGGCAAAGAATAATGCTTAAAGAAAAAGAAAAAGAAAAAGAGTTGCTGTCAATCCTATTTCTAAGCTTGAGGCACGGGAGTGTAGTTAGTGGCTTCGGATTCATCAACAGTGCCATTTTCCTTGTCCCCGGCAACGGCGCCAGAAAGTTGACCGGCCTAAATCGCGCGTCCTAAAATTGGAGGCGTATTTGAGGTAGTCGAGCCTTCACATTTATAACCTGAATCCTTCTAGGCCCCCGCAACTTTGTTTACGTGGTCGAAGTAGTCATACGGGGTCGAACACAGGGACAAGGTGGGTCGTGTTGATGACTCTGAATCGACACTCTACACTCCGGTGGGTATAAAGAGATATTAAAGTTCCCCGAAGGGGAACAACGGGCTGTCACGATTAAATCAAAGAAAACTATCTCCAACTGGAGTTACAAGAAAGATTAAGATTTTGTCATTTAGCAGTTTTTAGGAATTTTCATGCAACAGAAAATAGAAAGATAAACTGCAGTTTAAGGCGTAATGCAAGGGATAAGACTTCAGTAAGACAAGCGGTAGCAGTAACACCCTACACCCCTCCTCTCAGAGCGGGTGCCTCTAACCAAGCTTCAACACCCCTCTCGAGGTTGCTGGGCTCAAGTTAGAGTGGAATGATACTAAAACAACTCCGTTCCGGTCACTCTCGCACTCCAGAACCGGACCAAACACTAGAGCCACAAACCAACTCTCGAAGTAGTTGCGACGGGAAAGACGATTCGGTAGCTAAGCGAAACGCGATCCAAAACATGCAAGCTAGAGTTCAGATATCCAACACAGCCGTTACCCAATCATAAGGTACCAAGCATTAAACAAATAGCAATTTAGCATTTCTATTTCCATAAGCAATAAGGGTCTTAATACAATGCATAAGCTAAGAATTTAAATAACAGAATTAAAGATAGATGTCGCCTTCTTGATGTAGAAGAACGACAGACTACTGTAGCTCTCCTGCCCGATACCGGTCAGGAGCCGAGCCCGATATGGCAGTGTTGGGCGGCACCCCCTCTCGGGCAGCGCCGACTGACGACTGACTGTATCGCTCAAGGACCCTGGTCGATACGCTCATGTCGGGCGGCGCACCCTCTCAGGCGGCACGCATGATGGGCGGAGCGTATCGGGTTCGATATCGTGTCGGGAAAAGAGCTACGAGTCTACTGTCGGGCACTCGTATCGCTCATCTTCGCTGGCCGATATCGGCCCGCAGTGTCGCCCGGGACAACACTAAGTGAACCATCCCTTCCCTCTCGAGATGAGGGAAAGCTCACCTAGTGTCGCCCGACACAAGCACTGGGGTGCGATACTCTTTCTCTCACAGCTTCCTTCGAAGGTGGCTCTCGAACTTCCGGACTGTCTTGTCCAAAATCTCTTCCGACTCTCTCGACTTGTCCGAACTATCCAACCTTTCCGACCCGTCTTTTCGGCTTCCTATAGCTGCTATTTATAGGCGGCGGTTGAAGGAGTTATGGTGCTGGAAACGCCACGTAGCTCCCTTATACGCCGGTCGATGGATGTGGACGGCCGATACATGTATGTCTCGGCGCGAGGCGTTGGCTATCGGTCACGTGGCTGGCGGCACGCCTGCCGGTGGGTGGCTGTGTCGCCCGACGAGTTTGGTTGTCGATGCGGCTTTGGCTCCCTGTCGGGTAGACGGTATGTCGGCCGACACGTCCTTCTTGCGCAGCGCCCTTCTCCGCCGATCATTCTCGTGTCGCCCAGCCCCTGTCGGGCTGGGTTGTACCGGGCGTCAGGAAGGTCAAGACGGGCTTAGATTTATTGTGGGCCGGAATCGGCCTTATTGCACAAAAATGAGGAAAACTCTGTAGAAGATAGGAAAAATTGGAATAAGAGCGTTGCTTGGCCAATTATTGTGAAAATGCTAATAAAATAGAGGAAAATAGCAGAAAAGGGTAGTTTTGATAACAGAATAAAGGGCAAAAACGTCACAAAATTTGGTGTTATCACACATCGCCTCATGCATGCAACACAACCCGCTTTGAAATTATAACCAAATTACAAGTATGCCCTCGGCGTGGATACTCGCTTCTTTGTATCTCGGAGGGTAGAAACATCCAATGTTGCTGGATCTTCTTCAACCTCGTGAACTGTTGGCTGTCGCCGACCTGTAGTGCTCCGCGGGGTTGCCTGCCCCCGCCTCGAAGCCCAAAGCTGGCCAAAAACTAGCTCCCTACCTCTACCACCCTCCGCCGCTCTCAACCAGGCCCCAAACCACAGCCGAGTCGGTCTGTGTCATGAGTTCCAAGCCCACAATCTGTAGCTAGGTTACATACCTCTTGCAGGTATTGTGTATAGATTAGAGAAAGAAGACGATGGTAGAGCTTCCTAAGGTCATTGTGGAAGCATCATGCCCCCAATGCAATCCCTTCACAACTCCCTGTTGCTCCTGAGATCAAGCTTTCCTCGAAGGTTAGGGTTTGCTCAAAGAAGATGAAGAAGGGAGAGAGAGTTACGTGGGATTTCTCTGGAACTCGATCCAGAGGCTCTACCCCTTTACATAGGGGGGTATCCATGCACCAGAACGCTTTCCCACAAAGCAATCAAGGCTTTTCCTAATAGGAAAGGAATTTTCCTTAATTAAGAAGTATTTTCTCTCTCTTTAGAAATTCCTTATTTATCCATGATCCTTGGTCATTAAGGAATTCGAAAATCATCTCTTTCATCATCATCATGCTTCACTTTTAATCCATTGGCCACAAAAATTGATTTTCTTAAAGCAAATAACATCTATTTTTGATATTATAAAAAAGTCATCACATTATCCTCTTATTTTGTTATTATTGGTATTTTCTCTTTCTTTTCTCCATTGGGGCTCCTTGGACCCCAACAACCTCTAATATTTCGAAATCCTTTTTAGTGGATATTTATTACCCTTCTAGATGCATCTATGTCCATTATTTCTCATCATCTTGTTTATTTCTTATCAAAATATCTCTTTTAGAGGTTTTCCCTTTATCTTTCTTTTTATTTTCCTCATTTTTATTCCTTTTAACATTAGGAATCCTTTGGATATGAAAATCCACGAAGGATAACTCAATTATACCTCTTTCCACTTATTTTACACATTTTATCATTGTTTTCAATTTCTTTCTTAATAAAGAAATATTTAATTGATCTTTTCTTTTCTTGTTGCATTATCTTTGCAACTTTGGACTCCTTGGAACCCAAGGAACCCAAGAAGCACGAAATCTAACTTTGGATTATATTCTTTTGCCTTCTAGAGTTTTCTACATATTTCTTTTCTCAAATTCTCAATTATTCATTTACTAATCAAATTCCTTGTTATTGGGCCTAATAGCCAACAAAGCACATTAAGCAACCATCAAGACTATTATAGACGAAATTCATTAATTCAAATCAAATCAAATCATTATTTGTTCCAATATCTTTAATATGAGAAATTACATTTCTCACCATGTGGCTTCACCCTTTCCATGGTACTTCCCAAGAACCTTCATCATCTCATATTCTTCCATCTGAGTTCTTTCATACCTTGGTATATCGTACCCTCATACGTGACTCAGGACATTTCATCCTCTCAAAAGATAAATCGGTTTAGGGCTCAGGACATGGCTTGGGTGCCTCACATGGTGCTCTAGATCGGACTCATGGAACACAGTATACATCATGTTATCTTGAGGAGTAAGGCTAAACACAACCATCTCCACCAATCCATCTCAAATGAAACCGTATATCGGGGACTCAGCTTTCTCAGTTGTAGCTTAGAGGGGTCGGATTTACACATCACATACTCTCTCACAGTGAACTGCATGTCAGTCTACTTTGCATCAGCTTACGAGTCATGTTGCCCCTGGGCTCTCTTTTAGCCATTGTGTGATCAAAGAAACTTCATCTGCACACATTGTGGTTCTTTTCTGACCTTCGTGAGGCCCCTTCACCAACATCGTCTTAATGAAGTGGTGACCGACACAACCTCCCTTATAGAGATTATTTACATCCCGATACTGGCTATGGTGGTTATCATCACATCTTATAGATGACAAGAACTATCTTAAGGTATCACCTTGAATGAGCACACATACTCTCATCAAACCCTCTAGTCTGGATTACACTAACCATTAGTTAGGGGTGATCAACTGTACTAACATCGAGTTCTTCATGCACCTACTTCCACCACTTGGAAGTGAATCTTTAGATTAAACTCAAGAACTCGTATCATGGTGTAGTTGAACCAACTCTCTCTCATATGTAGTTCAACCAGATCTATCCCTTGATAGTATTCTCTCTTTCTTGTGTCATCTAGGTAAGGTGATCTACCATAACCCAAATTACATCTTGACCTTCTCTGGTCCATGGGAAACTTACTAAACATCCATAGTGATGAACTCCCATTTTCTCTCGGGGACTCTTTATCCTCTATACCAACTCATTAGGTTAATGGTATTCGTCCTTCACCTCCTGTCATGCATGGAAACATGCCACAAGCAACATCATCTTAATCATCCAAAGTACTACTGCCACTTACTATCTTCATAGTATGGTGTATGGCGGTCTTAAAATCATGATCTCATGTATATCATGATCCCTCAAGATCGATTCCTCGAAAACACTAAACCACTCTAGTTGGGGTTTCATCACCTTCTTTTCCAAGGAAGTGCATATGAGGTTCTACAACCATCCTTTTATCATGATATGCCCTAGGATGGCTAACCAAACAACCATTAATTTGATCAACCAATATTGTTACATCTGAGTGTTAGCCAAACTTATCTCTTTTTCCAACTAAGGGTTAACCTATCAACCTCTTCTAGCCTCCATCTAAACTAGGAATTTGTATCTCATCTAGAGCATCCATTACCACTTCGCATCCTTAGGTGTTAGGTAACGTTGAAGACATACACCTCCATGTATTCCACCCATTACCTCACCTCAACTCTAAGTCTATCTTCATTAAGAAACTCTGAGCTCATTCTCTTGGTTTTTTGAACTCAACCTTCATGACTCATAACTCATGATAAAAACAACCTCATAAGATGACTACCTTATTTCTCTTAGTTCTGGTAAACCATCCATGTATCGTTCACTCCTCAAGGGTATTTTATCATCTCTATCCTCATACCTCATAGAAACGTTCCAACTCACATCATCCTTATTCCTAATGTATGGTATGCGTACTGTCCCATCTCTCACTCCCATAACAAGAGGAAATAAGCATTTGGTGGTTGTCCAAACACAAAGTTCTTCCTGTCCCAAGAGTAGAGATGGTGCATCCCACCTTGCCATTACACCTTTACATCTAAGTTGAAACGTGCCACATATGTCTCTACATCACAATCATCTCAATATCAAAGTTAATTCCTATGGAAAACTGGTCTCGAACCTACTTGGGTCCACACACATTCCTTGGTCATAGGTCTATAGGGCGCTGACATTTTTGGGGTCATCCCTCTTCCCTTATGCATCCAGAGAGTGCCCTACTCATCTGCCCTTTAGGTCCCATGAGTTCATGAAGGTGATCAATCTCCTAACCCATGGCCCTCAGACAATGATAGTTGTTACCTCCCGACCCTATGGTCATGTGCAACTAGGGAATTAGGCAACTCCTACTTCCATCGGTCTTATCCCTACCTGACCCTAGGATAGACTTAGGATTCTATTATAGTACATGTCTAACTAAAAACCTTACCCAATCCTTCATCATCTCTCTCTGCATTCATGGGCTGTCTTTCATCCTTTCATAGGGGTCATGGCAACCTGCCTACCTTGGTCAGGCCGCATCATGCACTTAGAGATGGTTTTTATGGGTCTACAGGTTCATTCTCATACCATGTACTTTTCACTTAGCTTCTCAAAATCCTATGAGACCTCTTTAGGGTTCCTAAAAACCCACAAAACTGGTATACACCTTACAAAAGGATCCCTCTCCCAGGATGGGAGGAAACTACAACTCTTGACAATAAGGTTACAAACATTCTTAGGGTTTATATTCACATGAGCATGCTTAACCTAGCAGCTACTAAGGCATAAGAAGACCACCTACTAAAACATGCCAGGTCATACTTGTTCCCATCCTCAACATTGGATCAAGATCATATCTTCCCATGTCATCAACTTAGCTGTGAGGGGTTCATCAAACATACCTTAAACTTATGGGGTTTCCCTTTCCTCTAACCATGAAGAGTACCATGCTCGGGTCTATAGAAACACAAATCTCGTCATGAGCCACTAGTACATAACCTGCCTTTAGTGTCAGTTATTTAAGGCCTTTAGTGTCGGTTTTAAGCAACACCTATGTGGGCGCCTCTAAAAGCCCAACCGTTATGTGCTGGTTCTCAAACCGACACCACAACCCTTCGCGTGCCACCGAAAATGCACCAGCAGGGGGGTATAGGCATCGGTTATTAGCTTTGCAACTGATGCCATATACCTTCACGCCACAGAAAGGGTGCCATATGGGGCACTATCGATGTCGGTTTAGTAGTGATAACTGACACCATCTCACCCGCTTCCATGACCGTGGTGGCCGGCACGACCGTGGTGTCTGGCCCGCTGCCATGACCGTGCTGGCCAGCACGGCCGTGGTGTCTGGCCTCATTAGGGAAATCAATGTTGGTTACTAGTAGGGAAACTGACACTGTAACCATATGTCATTGGTTTTATACAAATAACCGGCGCCGGTTTTATGTTTTTTTTCTGTCAGTCTACAGACCTGTTGTGGCTGGTCGCAAGATGAGAAACCTGTAGTACAGTTATGAACTGTAGGTTTTGTGACATCCATTGATATCAGCCAACAACAGGCCACAAATCTACAAAATTAACAACATAAATGTTCACACATTTAGCAACCTGCAGTTCCATTCGATTTTCACACATGTAGAAACATTCATGTAGCAATCTATAGTTCCATTCATTTTCACATTCACACATGTAGAAACATTCATATAGCAACCAGCAGTTTCATTCATTTTCACTCAGACACATGTAGAAACATTCAGACATGTAGAAACATTCGCACATATTATAATTCAGAAACTCATTTACAAAATATCATTCTTTAGTCTTTATTCTCTATCAACATCCCAATTATATGTTAAAACCCCCACTACTTGTATGGTTGTTGCCCATTCTTCTCTTACTTCATTTAATTCTCCTGTCGTATAGGGAGCATGTACATCTGGTAAGGCCTTTCCTGTAGTGTGGTCAGTTTTAAACACATGCAAAGAGAATGATGTATATATATAATTAATCAGCTATAAATAAGAGTGATATATTTCATATTATCTAATGAGTCTATATATAATACCTCAGGAATGGTATCGATGTCCACTGCGGCATATTTGATAATCATGTGCATAAATCGCATCACATAGTATGCACATGCCCATTCATTGTCTTGTGTAGCACACTATAAATTAAAACATACAAAATATTTAAAAATACAACTAATTAAGCATTGTTCACATAAATAATATATACATTGCATTCGGGAACTTACTTCCACATTTGTCCAAATTATTTTCTAGTTCTTTTTCCTGGGGACCTTTCCGCCAGCCTTTTTGAACTCATCTAAACCCCTACATGTTAATGTAACACAGTACATTTCATAATTAAATAGTAATGTAATAACATATGTTAACGGATATGAAAATGAAATATTTCTCACCGGAATAATACCATTTTCATTTTGTGTCCATATCTTGAATTCAATTTAGTCCCCTTAGGATCTAGATAATAGACAGTGAACGTCTCGGGGACAATAACTAGTAACTCCCAATGCATACCACTAGAGGTAAAAAAGTTAAAAATTAATAACTCAAAAATCCACAATAAAAATGTAATTTTCTTAACTCCAAATTATAAGCAAAGTAAACTTACTCCACATTGAATGGAGCTATTATCAATGTCTTCTTATTTTGTGTAAAACTTCTAAAAGAATCACAACAGTATTGTTGAACTGACAGAGGGTCTTTAGCTACTAGACTAATCAAAGATGGAATCAAAAATCCTACATGTTCGAATGAAAAATCTACACATATCGTGTCTAAGTAGCTACAAAACATATATTACGTATGCATTAATAAATAAGAAACCAGATCACCAGATCCTACACAAGGTATATGGATGTATAAAGAAGATCTCACCTTATCCATAGCTCTATCACAGATGTATTCATCCAATCATATCGAAACAACTCCAAAATATCTTGTATAAATAGGTTGCTTTCGTATGATTGACCTACATCATCTGCATCTATAGAAACAATTATAGGGCAATTTATATCATGTTCGCCTAACCATATTGCCATACCCCTACAATCAGGACCTAACGGGACAGGTAGGTCATGTGGAACCCAACTTGGTAATGTAGGAGGTGGAGGTGGAGGCCTAGATGATTTGGGTGTCTTCTTTTTAACCTGTATATATATATAATTTCAGATCAACTGACATCATATACACACACTAACAATTTAACATAATGTAAATTTACCATACAGTTTCAGTATAGAGGACAGCCGGTTTTGGCCACAATATCACTCCACCTTCTGCCTCACCAAGTGTTTCACAATCTGGGTGGGCATATGGCAATGGAAGATCCATCCAGTTGGGGAATATACGTAGCGGGCTCACACGACCCAACCAGCTGGTAATGGAGACCCATGAAACATTTCCCCTGGTAGGGATGGGTAAGCCGACGCCTCTGCAATGACAAATTCTTTATTTTTTAGACGGCATGGCTTCAACCCCTACAAAATTTTGTGTAAAGAATGTTATATACATATATACATATCATCTTGAAAACATATCATCTTGAAAATACTAGTTATTATGTCATAAAAATACTTACATTGGATGTGTTAGGTGGTGGGTCTACAGGATTACTCCCAACCTCTGTAGTAGGAGTAGAGAGGGATGCCATTGGTATTGTCTGCTAAGTGGCAGTCTGAGATTCCTGCCACTTTCTTAGTGCTTCTTCGAGTTTCTTATCAACAAGTTTATCTACCTATACATGGATAAAAGAAACGTTAGCTTCTGATTATTGAACTCTCTTTTACATTAACATTATAAAGAAAGAATAAGTTACCTCTTCTTGTGAAAGTCCCGCTTTTGGGACATGTTTGCGATGGGATGGCCCAATGAACGCTTTGATTCCCACACCAGCGCCTGCAACCCTAACACGTCCAGGATGCTCTGGGTTACCTAGAGCAACTGTCAATTCATTCCTTGTGCCCTCAGGGATGAACTTTTCTTATTTCCTCAGCTCGTGCATCTCCCGCTAATCGCCAAAGCAAAAATTTGTAATTAAGTAAACACTACAAATAATCAATATTCAAACGATTGCTGTAAGAGTTATATTTTACCATTTCTACAGCTGCCTCAGCAGTTGCGGGCTTCCTTATTTCTCCCTTCTTATTTTGCCTCCCAGCTATCCAGACATCATGGCAAGGCAGATGTGTGCTACCTATAGTAGAGGACTCCTGAGTAGCAGCAGACTGAGCATTAGCCTCAGACTGTAGTCTTTGGCGAATGCCTACATACCCCTTTGGGCCCATTGTGTGGTCATGCACATTCAGTGCACGCCTTGCGTTTTGCGCCTCACTAAGGGCCTAGTTAGAATGCACATTAATGATTTGGTTAGTAACACTAAATGTTAATCTTGAATAGGTGAATATAATGTATATTAATTAAATTGGGGGTGATGCCTAATACCTTGAATTCATCAGTTTGTCTTGAAGCAACAAATGCGTCCCATTCTTCTTGGTCCAGGAAGTTCCACTGTTCTGTGGCTGTCTTCTTCCTCTTATCACCTTCTTTTAACAAGCAGGAGGTAAGTATGTTCTCCGATTTCCCATTTCACATAATTATGTTAATTCTGACCTTATTCCCATTTCACGTAGGTCCAGTCTGGATTTTAGCCCATCTTTAGTCTTACCTGGTATATTCAACAAAGTACCAATGACGCTATCACAAACATTTTTCTCAACGTGCATGACATTGATACAATGACTGACTGTCAAAGAACTCCAATAAGAAAGATCCCAAAATATTGACTTCTTCTTGAATAAAGATTTGTCACTCTGTGTGGCCATAGTACATTGTGATCTCTTACCAAATTCATTGACAAAGTCTTTTACTCTTTCATAAACAACCTCCCCTGGTATAGGTTTAGGTGCACTCTGTTCCTCATTCAATCCATGGAATGCTTTGCGCTTCCTACGATACAGATGGAATTTTCTAAGAAACCTTCAATGACCGAGATATATAATCTTATCGCCATGTTTTAGTCTTGTTGAATCAGTGTTCTCTTCAATATAGGACACACTTTAGCTCCTTTGACACTATATCCAGACAAATTCCCATATGCTGGAAAGTCATTTATAGTGCAAAATAACATAGCATGCAAACGAAATGTCTCTCTTCGTGAAGCATCATAGGTCATCACACCTTCACCCCAGAGTTTCTTTAAGTCATCAATCAGAGGTTCAAGATAAACATCGATATCATTTCTAGGTTGTTTAGGGCCCGATATCAACAACGACAACATTACATACTTATTTTTCATACACAACCAGTGAGGAAGATTGTATATAACAAGCATGACTGGCCACGTGCTATGTTGGCTGCTCAATGTCCCATATAGATTCATCCCATCTGTACAAGGCCCAAGTCTTAGATTCCTGACTTCTTCACCAAATTCAGGGTACAATATATCAATCTTCTACCACTGTGGGGAATCAGATGCATGTCATAGGATTCCATCATTATTTTTCTTAACATCTGCATGCCACCTCAAATTCTTCGCATCTATCGGATTGGAAAACAAGCATTGAAACCGTGATATTATAGGTAGATACCACATCACCTTGGCAGGAGAACCAGTTTTGGACTCCCCCAAAGTCGTCAATTTATACCGTGACGCACCACATTTTGGACAATCTTTCAAATCCACATAGTCCTTTTGAAATAATACACAATCATTCGAGCATGCGTGTATCTTCTTGGCATCCATTCCTATTGGGCACAACAATTTCTTTATCTGGTATGTTGAGATTGGCAGCTCGTTTCCTTCCGGAAGCATTTCTTTCAACAAAGACAACAATGACGTGAAGCTTTTGTCGCTCCATCTATTGTTAGCTTTCAGCTTATACAATCTCAACACAGCACTAAGCTTCGTAAACTTAGTACAACCTGTGTATAACGATATCTCAACATCATGCACAATGTTTCTAAAAATGGGAGGTGGATCGGTGTGCTCTACCACACAACTATCCAGCATCGCATCAACGATGTCTACTGGTTCATTCACATCTACGTCATCAGAGGCAATTTCTTCTTCCACACAAGCACTGCTATCAACATCCACTAGTTTCAAGTTTGAAATATCTCCATGTCAGTGCCATTATGTATAGCCTTGTATAATCCCATTGCACATGACATGACTTTTGATTTCGTCACCAGTGCTGACTTTCAAGTTGTTACCGCAATGCCTACATGGACAGTAGAACCTATCTCCAGGTTGTTTCCTATGTTCCTCGACAAATCTAACAAACTGGTCAAGACCAGATATAAACTCTAGGGTGCAGTGATTGCGAATGGACATCCATGATCTATCCATTCTATGATCAAAGAGAAAACAAGTATATATTACAACAACATTAGGGTCTAGGGTTAACAGATTAGAGTTTTTGCATGGTTAAAACTTTAGGCCAACAGATACATGTGTTTTCATTCATATATATAATAAATGTGTACCACCTATCGCATTCTTGAACACCTAATCTCACTAGTAAGTGTATAATGTGTATTGGGTTTTCAAGAAAATTTCGGCAGCATTTCCCCACTGTTCTCCAAGTACATATGTACTTAGAGAACAAATGGGGAAATGCTGCCAAAATTTTCTTGAAAACCCAATACACATTATACACTTACATCCTAAGTGAGATTAGGTGTTCCAGAACAGTCCCAAACTGGGGACTATCCAATATTTACTCCTAATGAGTAAATCTTGGATGGGTTTCTAGGCTAATGAGTACATATCCACTACATGTATTTGCTCACTTACATTGCATCACTCACAATTAGAGCATTATTAAATAATAAATCAAGAATTCAAAAGTTTCAAACATGCAATAATTCACAATTAGAGCGATAAGATTCACTTTGTACAAACAAACATGGCATAATTCAGGCACAATAGCAGGTGTTCATTGACCCGATTCAACATTATAAGAATAATTTTAGAAGAGTAATAATATTTCCTAATTGAGAGTATATGAATTGTCCAACAATTGGAACAAGAGCAAGGTATTGTAAAAATTGCCTCATTATGGGAAAAATTAGTCATAATAATGCCCAATCATGTTTAAATCAAACAAAACATCACCTGGGTCTGAGCAAAAATTAATATCTCAAATATTAATATCACCTACACATGAGATTATGTTAGAGTTAATATTATGTCTTCTGCAGTCATTTAATCTAAAAAACCACTCCTTTTAAAAAATCAGCCACAAATACACACAAATGTAGATGCATGTTCATCATCAAGACAATCATTACACACAAATGTAGCTATCCGATTATAATTGAGCAATAAAGCACAAAATCAGCCAACACAGTCGTTCCTACCTGCGATTTCACACGGTCGCGGAGCAGGGTACCTGCTTGAGGGCGGAGGAAGAAAAGGACGAAGAAGAGAAGAGAAGGTACCTTCAGCGGCGTCGGCGGGGAGAGTAGCAGCAACGAGCGACGGCGGTGCGGGCAGAGTAGGCCGCCGGAGCAGCAGAGAAGGCTGACAGTGCGGGGAGAGAGGGCTGCCGGGGTAGGAGGAGAAGGCTGCCGGAGTAGTGAGCTAGGGGCAGAGGGCAAGCGGTACCAGAGGTGGGCAGAGGACCAGCAACTGAGCGGAGCAGCGTGCGGCCGGAGCAAGTGGAAAAATCGTCGGACCAAACCCTGGTAGTGCGAGAATGAATGAAACAGAGAAAGGGGAAGAGTCGGGCTTGCACGAGTGCTGTTAAGTTAACATTAGGTGTCGGTTATTAAATAAAACCGACACCTAAAACTAAAGGTGTCGGTTCTTAAATAGAACTGATGTCCAATTGGACATTCCTTTACCCTAATTTTTTTGGCGGGGACGACGCGTGCACCCTTATAACGTCGGTTATGCTACGACAACCGACGCCCATATTGGAACTTTTAGCACAAATTTTATCTTCATTCAGTGTCAGTTATTAGGTAAACCACTGACGTTGGCACAATTTTTTTTTGCTCGAAAAAATTGGATTTCACAGGCTACTTTAGGCGTCAGTTTCTTTTCTTCAACCGACACTGAATGAAAAGCGATACCCGTGTCTGGCTGGTCTTCAAATATTGACGTCGTATGTACTTATTAACCGACGTTTAATGGGACTAGTGTAAGGAGGCAGGATCACCTCCTTATCTAAATATTTATAAAATTGAATATAGTCAGTTATTTTTTTATTCCACTGCTTTCTAATGGTCTTTTGTATACCAATGTTTAATAAATTTGGAAAATTTATGCCCATTCCATCATACCTCTTAGAGTGTTTGGAATGGATGCCAATTCTTCAAATTTTTAGATAAGGAGGTGATCCCGCCTCCTTACAGGACTCAATCAAGTGATGAAAGCCATGTAATAGGCTCAGTACTTTTATTTCCGCTGCTATTGACATTTTGTAATGTATCTGGTGCATGCTTATTTACTTGGAATATAATACATGCATCCCTCAATATCTTTTGTCTTGCTAAAAAGATGGATGTTTTGTAATTCCTTTAAATTTTAGTAATGAGGTGATCTCGCCTCTTTACAACCAGCGTCGGTGTTAATAAAAAACTGACACCGCAAAAAGCGACGTTGAACGTTGTTTCTGTAGTAGTGAGCATCAGGTGCACCACTTCCCCTCTTAGTCCTAGGAACCCTAGGTTCACCTTTGGATGTAAAAGTACATGCTCAACCTCCTAACCATGAATCAAGCATGTATAAGGCATGACATGCACTTCCTGTCATCCTTCTCTTCGAGCAACACTTCATAGTTGAGTCCTCCTCAAGCACAATAAAAAAGGTACAAGGCCTCACAACCTATTACTAAACCTCTCCAGGTCTAAGGAACTCTTCTTATCATCTATACCAAAGGTACATAGGTACCAGTAGACTCATCCTCTCTCTAGGGTTTGGTTCCTCTCATGGCAACCAAGACATCATCAGCCTCCAGGGATCAAGCATGAGGCAACCACAAACATCCACTTAGGTCGCATCATCCTCAACTCCCCACTTTTCCTCATATCTCGGATTCTAGGCTTCCAACCTTCTTGCTTGGGTCCTACTCTCTTTCTCTCTCTAGAGCTAACTCAACAACCAAACCTATACTAAAGGTCCTCTCTCCAAGAAGATGGATCAAGCTCACAAGCATACCTCTACGTGGGTGAAGCCTATGTTCAAACTTATGTCTGCTCAAGGTTATCCATAGCTATTCTAGCCCGGGTTTCAACCTACTTCTCATACTACTGACGTATTCTAGGTGCCTACTATGCCATGCTCATATCAGCTCATGGGGTTTCTATAGGTTCTTCTCTAACCTCATCAAAGAAGGTGCTATCCTTCACTCTAACATGTAGGACCCTTCCCAGGGTTGGGTCGCCAAAGGTACTCGGTCATCCAGTTTCTCATGGCTCATATGGCATCCAAGGCATGTCTATCCAAACACTGGTCTACCATGACATCTAACTCATCATGTCATCTCTCTCTAACCTTCACTTAGGGTTAGGGTTAACATCATCCTCATAGGATGTGCCAGGTCTCTACTTGTAATGGAGATCTCTACCTCCAAGACTAACTCTCTTTACTTATCCTCCTGACAAGAAGGTCTAGCCTCAGGTCTCACCTGAGGGCATGACAACTTATGTCATATGACCTAAGCATGTATCTATTCTTTTACGTTTAATCTATTAAGCTTATGTCCATGACATCTTATTTAAATTCTTTTTATTAATTTGGTGGAGGATTCCTTAAACCTTATCAACCTTACCCATACTGCAAGAGGGTGAGGAAAAGAGAGAAAACCCTAATCCTTATAATCCTTAACAACATTTGAGTTGAGAAGGGATGACCAAGATGAGAGAGTCCTAAAGGTATCTTATTTCGAGTATGATCCTGAGACATTGGCCAGGCAGTCACACAAATCTGGAAGTCCTCATATTCCGACTAGCGATGCGGAGGAAAATCTTGCCAGCCCCTGGACGTGATCCTTTTCTAGACACCTCTATCTTTCGTAAAATCCTCTAATAACTCTCTTGGGTTCTATGGAATTTGTAAAATTTAATAATTATAAAAATTAAATGAGGAACCAATGCTCTGATACCAAATGTAATGACCCCACCTCCCGGTAACCCCCAGTTAAGGGAGACCTAGAGGTTAGAGCCATTATCCCAATTAACAGGATCAAAGGTTCGAAAAATAATCGATAACAATTATCAAATTCTACCAACTAAACTGAAAGACTGTAATGAAATAAAACTTTGCATACCTTTTTCAAAACTTGGATGTCTACTCCTATCCACATTTGGAGTCTATTCTAACTAATCCTCCTTTGTACTTTAGTTCTTATTTAATTCCACATATGCCACTTTACTATTTGTCCTTTTCAATCTTGCACCTAAAACACCGACAAACAAAATGTCGGTCACCATATCGAAATATGTCGGTATGTGGGGACAACCAAAATTTCACAAATATGGCTACCAATCTAATTATCACAATCAAGTTAATTAACAAGCCAATTTATACTTTTTAGTATGACATTCTCCACTAATTTTGCCCTAACCCTAGCATACCCACCTTAGGCCAATGACTTAAGGCCACCTTCTCAATCTCGAGCTTGGTGCCTAGGATCACCCTCCATAGTGCCTGTTAGTCATTCTATAAAGACCACCTTCTCAATCCCGAACTTGGTGTCTAGGGTCACCACTCATGGTGCCCATTGGTCTTCCCTCCTGGCTTGACCTTTGGCATCATCCATCAGGGCGGCATGTAGGTGCGAGAATCCACACTGCTATTATTATTGTGATAATCATAGTGACTTTATGATTTTGCAAGTATGAACAACCAAACTGTTAAATTGCATTCAATGCGATGAATCATCTGGGAAACTCTTCGGGAAACTAATGTGATTAACCATAAGTAACCACATACTTGTCTGGCTGATTTGAGATAGAATAATCCAATCAAGAAATCCAAATAGGCAAGCAAGCACATTATGAGATCCTAAAATATGCATACAATTTCCTATTATTGATCATGCCATCAAGATCTATTAAACCTAGCTCGCTTCCTAGGGTTTCTAGTCCACTTTTAGGGTTTCTATTGCAATTAGGGTTTCCCTTCATCTTTTACTATTTTAAACACTAATTATCTCATCCATTCTTCTCAAAAGTTATTAAGGTTACCTTTAACAACATTTAACCCTAATTTCAAAAAAAGCACAATTAACCATCAATTAAGTCCATTAAGCCTCTTTTACATTAAAGCTACCATTTTTATCCTTTTAATCCATGACAAGATCATTATTCTCATTTATCATCAATTCATAGTTCATTATGGTCTAATTCACATATGAACTCTATTTGTCATTAATTCTACCTTTAACCATTAGAAAACCCTAATTACTACATTAAGTGTATTTATCCACAATTAGGAACTTTTATACTTGAAATAGCTTGGAATTATCATATCTCAACTTTATTCATGATTTTGAATAATTAAAACCTTTATGAATCATATTTACCAATATTAGGGTTTCAAGGCCCATTAAAGAATATTTATGTACATGAAATTCAAAATTAAATCAATTACGTGCAAAGTTCATCCTTTTTGTTCTCAATATACCTTTTAACAATTAACAGGTTAATATCAACTTTAATCATCCATTAAACCCTACTAAATACATTAATCATCTCAAAATAGGGTTTCTTAATCATTAATTCATTAAAGTTGATAACTTCCATTATTTTTTTCGAATTACAATTAGAAAAAGGCTTAAACTATATTTTTATTGCATTCCTCGTGTTCTTCAAGAATAATTCAAATATTATGCGTATCCATCCGAGCTACCATTAATTAGATATGAATTTTGTAAGAAATACCTTTTTGAACCAATTGGAAGCTGCCACATCGCCTCATGCATGCAACATGGCCCGTTTTGAAATTATAACCATATTACAAGTATGCCCTTAGTGCGACTACTCACTTATTTGTATCTCAGAGGGTAGAAACGTCCAATGTTTCTAGATCTTCTTCAACCTCATGAACTGTTGGTTGCCGCTGACCTACAGTGCTCCGCGGGGTCGCCTCCCCCACCTTGAAGCCTGAAACTGGCCGGAAACTAGCTCCCTGCCTCCGCCACGCCCCGCTACTCTCAACCAGGCCCCAAACCATGGCTGAGTCAGCTCGTGTCCTGAGTGCCAAGCCCACAATCTGCAGCTAGGTTACAGACCTCTTGCAGGTATTGCACACAGGTTAGAGCAAGAAGACGATGTAGAGCTTCCTTAGGTCATTGTGGAAGCATCATGCCCCCAATGCAACCTCTTCACAACTCCCTACTGCTCCTGAGTTAGAGCTTTCCTTGAAGGTTAGGGTTTGATCGAAGAAGATGAAGAAGGGAGAGAGAGTTACGTGGGATTTCTTTGGAACTCGATCCAGAGGCTCTACCCCCTTTACATAGGGGGGGGGGGGGGTATCCATGCCCCAAAACGCTTGCCCACAAAGCAATCAAGGTTTTTTCTAATAGGAAAGGAATTTTCCTTAATTAAGAAGTATTTTCTCTCCCTTTAGAAATTCCTTAGTTATCCATGATCCTTGGTCATTAAGGAATTCGAAAATCATCTCTTTCATCATCATCATGCTTCACTTTTAATCCATTGGCCACGAAAATCTATTTTCTTAAAGCAAATAACATCTCTTTTTGATATTATCAAAAAGTCATCACATTATCCTCTTATTTTGTTATTATTAGTATTTTCTCTTTATTTTCTCCATTGGGGCTCCTTGGACCCCAAGAACCTCTAATATTTCAAAATCTTTTTATTGGATATTTATTATCCTTCTAGATGCATCTATGTCCATTATTTCTCATCATCTTGTTTATTTCTTATCAAAATATCTCTTTTTGAGGTTTTCTCTTTATCTTTCTTTTTATTTTCCTCATTTTTATTACTTTTAACATTAGGAATCCTTTGGATACGAAAATCCACCAAGGATAACTCAATTAAACCTCTTTCCACTTATTTTCCACATTTTATCATTGTTTTCAATTTCTTTCTTAATAAAGAAATATTTAATTGATATTTTCTTTTCTTGTTGCATTATCTTTGGAACTTTGGACTCCTTGGAACCCAAGAGGCACGAAATACAACTTTGGATTATATTCTTTTGCCTTCTAGAGGTTTCTACATCTTTCTTTTCTCAAATTCTCAATTATTCATTTACTAATCGAATTCCTTATTATTGGGCCCAATAGCCAACAAAGCCCATTAAGCAACCATCAAGGCTATTATAGACGAAATTCATTAATTCAAATCAAATCAAATCATTATTTTTTCCAATATCTTTAATATGAGAAATTACATTTCTCACCAAATGAACCCAAAAGTTGGGGTTGTAACAGTTTTAGTAGGTCATCAATTAGAGGTTGAAGGTAAACATCAATATCATTTCCAGGTTGGTTGGGCCCTGATATCAATATTGACAACATGACATACTTATTTTTCATACAAAACCAAGGAGGAAGATTGTATATAACAATCATAACAGGCCAAGTGCTGTGTTGACTGCTTAATGTACCATAAGGATTCATTCCATCTGTACAGAGTCCAAGTCTTAATTTCCTTGTTTCTTTACCAAATTGAGGGTATAATAAATCAATTTTCTTCCATTGTGGTGAATTAGATGCATGTCGTAGGATGCCATCATCATTGGCCTTTAACTCCCCACATCAAGACAAATTTTGCGCATCTTTTGTATTAGCAAATAAGTGTTGAAATCATGGTATTATTGGTAGATACCATATCACCTTGGCAGGAGAGCCATTTTTAGCCTTAGCTAAATTTGTCATCTTGTACCTTGACGCACCACATTTTGGACAATTTATCAAATTACTATAGTCCTTTTGAAATAACACACAATCATTTGGACATGCATGAATCTTCTTAGCCTCCATTCCCATTGGGAACATTATTTTCTTTGCTTGATATGTTGAAATGGGAAGCTCGTTGCCTTCAGGAAGAATTTCCTTTAACAAAGATAATAGTGAAGTGAAACTCTTATCGATCCATCTGTTTTGAGATTTAAGAGTATATAATCGCATCACATCACTCAACCTCGTGAACTTAGTACAACCCTTATATAATGGTCTTTCAACATCATGGACAATGTTTGCAAATAAAGAAGGCGGATCAATGACATTGTCCCGAAAACTACGTAGCATCTCATCAACCATATCATCTTGAATCAGGTCATCCTGAATCGGTTCATCATTGACATTAGCATCATTATCTATATCTTCTATGCCACAACTATTAGTATCAACATTTTCTGATCCATAATTAAATTTCTCTCCATGCCAATACCATTCATTATAACCTTGTATGATCCCATTGCATATGACACAATTCTTAATTTCTTCAACAGTATTAACTTTCAAATTGTTACCAAAATTTCTACATGGACAATAGAACCTATATGTAGGTAGTTTCCTATGTTCTTCAGCAAATCTGATAAATTCATCAATACCTTTGGCAAACTCTGGACTACAATGGGATCTCTGGGTCTGTGGTTCAGAAGATGGTAAACGCGATTCCGATGGCTGTGGGACGGTGGGGCTGTAGGTACTCAGAGGTGATCGTTTCCACTGATGTTAGTAGAATGCCCAGAAAGATTAGAGGCATGGCAATTCTTGAGAAGAGAGGGACGCCTTATATCCAGGTGGAAAAGAGAAGGATCGACGGTTGATGTTTTTGGTTGTTCTTGAAGGTGTTGTAGATGCTTTGGTTGGAGTTTCTTTGTGGTTTTTTCTTGGGTTTTTTTGTGTGGGGGTTTTTTTGGGAAGATACCTGTGATATTATAAGCAGGAGATGTACCTTTGTTGATAATTTCGCCCACATGAGAGGGGTGGGATGAATAGAGAACCCTCTGGCTTGTTTAAAAAAAAAATAGACATCCAACTTTGATCCATTTTCTAGATCACATTAAAATTAATGATAAAACTAAGCATTTAATATTTATACTATAAGCTGTAAGCTTTTATTGATAGGAAATTAATTATTTTTATACTAAAGTGTACCACCTATCCCATTTTTGAATATTTAATCTCATTTGTAACTATATAATGTATGTTTAGTTTTGAAGAAAATTTCAGCAGCATTTCCCCTATGTTCTCCAAGTACACTGAGGTAAATGGAAAAAAACCACTCACATATGTACCCAGAGGAAAATTCAGGAAATCCTACTGAAATTTTCTACAAAACTAAACATACATTATACAGTTACATCCTAAGTGAGATTAAATATCCAAAAATAGTCCCAGACCGGGGACTATCCAAAGTTTACTCCTAATGAGTAAATTTTGGACAGGTTTCTAAGTTAATATATAAATGTATTATTTTCATATTTATATATAAAGTTAAACATCATGCATCGATGATCTCATCTATAAACCCTAAAGTGCCAATCTGGGAGTACACATGTCTAATCTCATATTTATAGAATTTATACAATGATTACATATGTGACTGATAATAAAGTGTAGATATGAAAAAATACATGTTTTTATTATTGGTTGGGTTACTAGCTAGTCATATAAAATGGAAAAACAATGTAAATGACCTGAGCCGTCGAGATGAAAATGAGAGAAGACTGTGGGCAGTAGAGGGCGCATAGGTGCGAAAGAGAAAGAGAATGACTGTCGAGTGCTGGAGCTTCTACAAGCAAAAGGACGACTTTCGTGAATAATATGGGCAAACCAAGAGTACTTCCATAGATAAGCATGCATTATATGTACTGAATTGAAGAATCAATTAGGTGTTCTTGACATATATAAATTGAAGGTTGTGCCAAAGAGTAGCCATTAACAGAGAAAAAATCTTTTCACAAAAAGTAGAGCTTGTAAGAACTAGGGTTCAGATTCAAGTCATCCAAAACCTAGTTACAACATACAAGTGTATAAGGTCGTCAAGATTCTCACTACTCCCACCCCACCCACCGCCGCCTCTCCTGCCCCATTCACCACTGCCCCCAAGCAGTCCCCACTCCACCTGACGATGTCACCCCGTCTGCCCAGTCACCCGACGCAACTACCACCGTCCCGACCTCAGGAACAACCACGCCCAAGGGCGCCGCCATCGTAAAACCCTCCTCATCACCGCCGCATACACACCCAAGGCATCAGTGCTCGCTCACACCGGAAATGATTTTAAGGAAAAAGAGAAAATATTACCTTCTAGACCAAGAATCGAGAGCAACCTTTGATGACAATGTTCAAGATTCTTTGGGGGCACACCATGATGACGACCTTCAGGGGCACACTGAGACAGAGACCTTCTCTCGGGCACATTGTGATGGTAGTTTGCCTCTTCCTCATGCTCGGGCATGGAATCGACGGCTGGCTTGGTGGCGACGGTGCAGAAGCGGAAGGCGACGAGGAGGGTTCAGACAGCAGCTTGCAGTGCCTTCGTTGCAGTAGCCTTTGGGGGTTGTGTGGGTGACATCACAAATGGGATGGCACACCTTAGATTAAGTGTCAATCTGTAAGGTCAGTTATTAAGAGAAAACTTACCCAACAACCATGAGGTTCCCAAATTTCACCTGCTAGGATGATTAAACAAGAAAATTGGCCCTAGAGGTCCAAACCGTAAGGACGATTTTTTAGGAAAAATGACCCTAGAGATCGCATGCTTCTAGGTTAGTTCTGGGTGGGAAACCGACCCAAGAAGTTGTACTCAAGGTCCCAAGCTCTAAGGATGGTTATTAAATAAAACCGACCCTAAAGGTCCCAAGATACTAGGTCAGTTATATGCAAAAATTGACCCAACAGGTGAACTGTGCCCCAACTTCTTATTCTAAGCTACTAGGTCAGCTATTTGAAAAAACTGACCCAATAGAACCGACTTCTAAGGACGGTTATTGGTCAAAACCGACCCTAGAGGTGACCTACAAGGTCGATTATTTGAGAAAACTGACCCAATAGATATAAGCGGTACCCAAATTTTCTTGTACACACCTAGGTCAGTTATTTGGAAAAAACCGACCCTATAGCTTGACACTTGTGGATGCACGAAGGCCAAATGAAGCCAATTTTCTCCACGGGAAACATGTTGGGTCAATTTTCTAATAAAACTGATGCTATGTTTATGCATGTAGTGAAATTTTGATTTTGTGGGTCTTTTGTAGCGTCGATTATCTTTAACATAACCAACCTTGTACCTCAAATGGTACCCAAATTTTTTCCTAATGACTTGTTACTTCGATTTTAGCTTATTAGGTCGGTTTTTCTAATATAAGTGACACTTTTAGCAGAAACATTATTGGCCAAAAATGTAGTAGTGTAAATCAATCTTAAATAGGCATTTTTTCATGAATTCTAGCAAAATGCTATGAATATCTGATCATACAAAAAAATGAAGTATCAAATTGATCACAAAAATAGGTAGAATCTATTGGATAGGGATTCAAGACCCAATTCCATTCCCAATTCACAATATACATTAGGTACCTTCTTAACCAGGATTATACGTGCAAACCTTAGCTTGAATTCATATAAAGTAAAAACATGCTTTTTTCACATATTACTTGTCACAACTTAAACTCTATTTGGGACAAGGCCGTGAATATGTTTCAAGGATCTAAAACAAGATCTTTTTGGGACTAATTCTAACCCTAGTTTTAATACTAATTGTTACTTTTGAAAGATAGTTTTTTTCCTAAAACTAGGGTTGAATTTATATAAATAATAGACTTCATAGACTTCCTACCTAATCTAGTGATAATCCTAAAAATGATTTTTATACTCTAGAAAGGGTTGTTTGGGATCCATAACACATTGGAATTTGTTTGATATTTTCATACTAAGACATAAAATTGTCACATTTATTTGGTGTGATTAACTACTACACTGCAATACAACTATGTGGGTTAAATGATGAATAATCACTTTTGTCGTGCATTGGGAATTCTCGAGGTTTTCCAAATGATGAATACATATGATGAATTTCATGAATGTTTTCTTTCTTGTAATTCATAAAGAACTATGTGTATTGCAAATGAATAATAATAAAACCCAATAAAAGATGCATCACAAGGGCATTTACGGGAGAAACCACTCTTGAGTTGTAATGTAGAATAATTTCCAAGATGTGGCCAACAAACTAATATGAATTGAGGTGAAAGATTCCAACGGTGGGATATGCACCGACAAGCCTAAGGATAAAACATATACTTATGGATCCATTTATAGATCAAAAAAATGGTTCACCAAGTGAGATGAGAAACATTATGGGTCAAAATATCATGGAAGTTTGGATATGTTATTTGTAATTACTTGAATTTAATTTCCATGCATTTTGTTATGAATTAAATGCAATTTTTTTTGTTACACTCACATACTTAGTGTAGATATGTGCTAACCACATTTTTCTTATCAACATTTTAGATTAATGGTGTTGACTCTAAGTTGTTGATTACCTTGTAAGAAAGGAATAAATCTCAATCAGAAAACTAGGAGGACATTGAAAAATTGAACTTGTATTTCATAAACTTTAGCCTTTCAAGAATTGAATGATAGTGCACACTCATTCTAATGAGCATAATCTTCCCTTTTGTAAATGATACCTCTTTTGAGGAAATATTAATGATTAATTATTATATGTTATAAATATGGATCATCGATAATGGCCCTTGTCTTCCTGGTCTACATTAATTGGAGATAACTAGAGGGAGGGGATTGTTACAATCGGTATCAGAGCTAATTCCCCTCCATTTGATGGGACCCACATGGACATGTGGCATTTTAATGTTTAGTATGATATTGAGGCACGTGGAAAGGGTTGTTTGATGAGGTGAGATGGAGCTACTTCTACATTGGAAGCCTAGATTTGAGTTGGGTGTGCATGATCCATTCAGATTTACATTGAATTGGCAAGAGATTGTGAGACCATGTAGTTGAGCCTTGATGAAGACGTTTGAGTCTAAGAGAAGAATTAGTAGCATACTAGGACTTGAGGCCTTGGAAAAAATTATCTTAAAGGACTAATTGAACTACACACATCACCAAGATGCACCTCCTTTTCAGGGAGATTAATAGTAGGAACTATATAGTTAAGTGTTATTGACACATAGTAGTACTATAATGGGTGACCTATAAAGAAGTTGATCTTGGGATATGAATGAGTTCGGAAAAAGGGCACAGATGAGGCTACTGATGGTCTATTTGGCCATTCATCATTCTTGAAATTTTACTACAATATCATGCAGTGGGCCCAAGCATTAGAAATGGCATCAAAGCCAGTTTCCCCTTTAGTTGGCTAGACCCACATGTACATGAAAGGAAACCTCCTCTTATTATCCCTGATCAAAGTGGATCAGTAAGAAAAGATATGTTATCCTTATTTCTAGGATCCAAATTCATGAAAAATGAAAATTAATCATTTATGATTCCTCTAAAGAGGTGTTGCTTACAAAAGGAAAGATTAATCTCCTTAAAGGGAGTGTACAATATTATTTGATGCTAAAGTTATGAAATAGAAGTTCAATCTATTTAAATCGTCCTTAATTTCTCCTTAAGAATTATTATTTTCTTACAAGGTGATCTACAACTTCAAGGCACCATTCCTAACCAAATATCCCAAAAAACAACATGCAGATAGAACAAAACTATGCAAATAACATGAGTGCAATAATGCATGTAACTCGTAACAACAACTTAGAAATTCAAATAAACAAATTTTAGATAGCATAACTTCCATACTTTAATTATTTTTCAACCCATATTCTCTCTCATCCCACATGGTTAGTTGATTCTTGAATAGATCTTGAAGTGTATATCCTATCATCAAGTTTGCTGGTACATATCCCACCATTGGACTTTTTCGCCTCACTTCATATTTGTTTTTAGATTACCCTCTCAGTGATTATTCCACATTATAATTAGGGAGTGCTTTCTCCCAAAAACACCACTTTGAGGTATCGATTATTGGGTTCTATTATTATTCCTTCATGATATGTTGATTTCCTTTTGAATAGTAGGAAATAAAGCATTTGTTGCATTCATCATATTGATCTACCATTAGGAAAACCTCAATAGTTCAAAAATCATGACAATAGAAATTATTCATTATTTGACCTATGTACCAATAATGCAATGCATTAGTTGACCAAATCGATCAAATTCTACACTTCCAAGACATAGCCTTAAAATATGAAATAACACCAAATATGTCATTAAGATTCTCAAAAATCTATGGTTAGAGCATTGAAATGACTTTTATGGTTTCCATTAGATTAGGTTGTAAGTCTAAGGTCCTTATAGATTCAACCCTAATTTTGGGAATGAGCCCAACTTTCAAACATTATTATTGATCTCAAGATTATGGTTTTAATTGGCTCCAGAAAGATTTTCTTCTAGATCTTCAAAACATATCACCAGGCCTTCTCCCAATTAGGGATGAAGTTGTGGAAAATTATCATTGAAAAAATACCATTCTTTTACTTTATAATAATTCAAACTACATATAATCCATGTAAATAAGGTACCAATAGTAATATTTTAATTATGCATATAATTGGGTCTTGAAACCCTCTCTAATTGATTGAAATTGTTTTCATAACAAATTTTATATATAACATTGCTATGATTAGGCATTCTTAGTATTTTCTAAAAATTTTTGAATGATTTACCTCGTTTATATTGAGATGGATCATTGACCTTTGATTATATGGGTGTGTTTAAGCCACATAGTCATTGTGTGCACACTCTCTTTTTAGGCTTGACTCTATCCTATGGTTATTGTGCCCAATTGCTCTTACCACAATGGTGAGTGTTTGCATAATATTGGTTGTTTTCTCATTTAGAAGAGCCCAAGAGAAGACCTATGCTATTGGGTCTTCACTAGTAGTTGTACAAGTCAATGGCCATATAGCTGATAGTTGTCCTTGTAGGGAAATATGGTATCAGACAGGCAGCAGAAACAAAAAATTTACTGACATATTTCCCTTTAACCAGTGGATCGTGTCAATAACTATGCAATGGAAATGATGGTTTCATGAAGATATACCTAGTCCTAGAGCAAGTCCAGTGAAAATCCTCATCGACGTAGATGCACACTCTATCTTGGATGATGTCTGTACAACTCCTAGTTCTCCTGTAACTTGTCTGGCTGCTCCTCAATAGACAGCAGACTCAAACGTCATCGTCTGTAGCAGTTCCTCCCATCACGGACTGTTGGCTAACGTCGTCCTCCTTAGCGATGGGCAAAGGACACCTCACCTCTAGAGAAGTCCACTAGCACTAGTACTCTTGTCATCCTATTAGAACGGACAGGAAGGAGTTGTCCCTCCTATTGGTGTACTATTCACCAACCTGCTCTCCCACGACAATGATCCTCGGTTGTTGTCTCCCGTAGCTATCCGTCCCTAGTAGGGTAGGACTTTTATAGGATCTTTTAGTTACCATAACCAGAGAGGCCAACAATTAATTGTCTGAGAAACTGGTTCTCAATTGTTTATTTTGTGCTTTGGGAATCCCCTAGTACCCCTCTATTTATAGTAAAGGCCAGGTCAGGGTTCCCAGTCTGTGCGAGAGTTGAACGGATCGAAAGATATCAAATTTTGCAACAATTCTAGAAACTTCGCTGCATGGGATAGCTAAAATGACCGTCTGGCAAACCCAGATGGTCATATGGCACGCAAGATGGTCATCTCGCACTACGAGATAGTTGATTTGTAGTTTCTTGATTTTGTACATATTTCGTCAATTCAATTCCAATTGATACATAACATGATGTCAGAACCCTCGAAATGGCCATTTGGTGTGTGTGAGACGGGCGTCTCACTAGTCGAAATAGGTTGAATTCTAGCCAATGCATAATACAATCAACTTGACACTCCAAATGACTATCTCAACTCTTGAACTGATCATTTGCCAATCCAGTCAGCTGATTTGTTGTGTGAATTGAGTAGCTAAACACTTTAGTAATCAATCCAATCATCATTCAAGATCAAACTCCTCTTGTAGATGAGCACCTATGTGTGTGAACCTATAGGTTCCATATTATGTTGGCAATGGATGTCCATAACAACTTTTGACATCACAAGAAATGAGTTGTGCCCAGTCACGCATCATTAGTACCCAAGTAAATGGAAAGTTGGAGAACAACTTCAACCTACAACCTATGTATGGTGTTATAGTGTTTGTATAGTTCCTTTTTCACTTATATCCTAATTGAACTGGAGGCATTGATCTTACATCCTCTTCACCATTCAATGTATGTTTCTTGCTATAGCAAACTGTATGAGATATGTGTAAGCTCAATATCATATATTGACTCACATGTACATGGCCATGTATTTCTCAGTCTCGCTTACTCAAGTAGCCTTGGATATAATACTCCCATAGGAGGGAAAAATCCCATCTCTATCACTCACAATCAGTCCCCATGTGTCACAGTCACCCAATCATCACCTTTATAACAACCCATGTTTTTGGATTATGTTTGATGTTGTCAAACCATACCAAATGACATGTGATGAGTGCAGTGATTTTAGGTCTAAGAACCACAAACACCACCATCACTATAAGACGTGATTCTGACTTATGTAGTTAAGGTTTCCATATTTCACTCTTATGGAGGGTCTACCTGATACACTGTTCTCTAACATGTATCAATGTTCTTTGGTTTGATATCGCCGTATCATGACTAATGAGATTATGTCATCAACCAACTCACACTCTGATCTTATTGTAATTGGTGTCTATTTACCTTCCAAAATAACAACCAATTAGGGACATAACAAGAATGCATATACCCTTAACATCCGTTTGATCTCATTGTTTAGGTGCTCAACCTAAATGCATGTGCCATTAAGTAATATCATTATATAGACATTGTTGAGTTATTTAATTATCTCAAAAACTAAATATATAGAATAAATTGGAAGCTTGCCTTTATTAATAATCAAATAATTTACAAATTATGCCATTATAATCATCATATGATTGGCTCTTTGGGCATACATACCAACCGACTTCCACTTGCACTTAGAGACAAATACCCACAAATCTTATTCCGAGTGACCTAACATGACCATAATGCTTCTTCTATAAAAGTATCTTTGTCAAGGGATCAACAATGTTATTCTCAGTTGGTACTCTACAAATCTTTATATATCATCGGTGTTTGATCTCTCGTATGAGATGATACTGCCTTTGTATCTACTATGAGCGTTGATGCAATCTGGATTCCTTAGCTTGTTCAATAGCTCAATTGTCATCACAATATAGCTTAATTGTGTCACAGATGTTTGGAACAACCCCAAGTTCAGAAATGAACTTCTTGATCCATACAACCTCCTTTGTTGCATCTGATGGAGCAATATACTCAACCTCTATTGTAGAATCGACAACTATCTCTTTCTTTGGACTCTTCTAGATTACATCTCCATTGTTTAGGCAAAACATAAATCCTAATTATGATTTATAATAATCTTTGTCAGTCTGAAAGCTTGCATCAATGTAACCTATTACCACCAACTCTTCCTCTCTGTTGTAGACCAATAATTGATCCTTAGTCCTTCTCAAGTACTTGAGGATATTCTTCATGGGTGTCTAGTGAGCATCACCTAGATCTAGCTGATATCTTCTCATCATGCTCAAAGCATACGAGACATCTAGACAGGTGCACAACATCACATACATGATGGATCCAATTTCTGACACATATGGAATATAACTCATGCACTCCCTTTCTTCACAAGAATGGGGACATCAAATTTTAGAGATGGTAACTCCATGTAGCATGGATAGGTTTCCTCTCTCTGAGTTCTACATGATAAACCACTTCAACACTTTGTCAATGTATGTGCTCTGACTTAGTCCAAGAAGCCTTCTTGATCTATCTCTATAAATCTTTATCCCCAAGATGTAGGATGCTTCTTCCAAGCCTTTCATAGAGAATGTATTTTGAAGCAATGTCTTTACCTTTTGTAAAGTAGGGATTTCATTCCCCATCAATAGTATGTCATCTATATATAATATGAGGAATACAACCATGCTCCCACTAACCTTCTTGTACACACTTGGTTCATCTTCATTTTAAACAAAGCCAAACTCTTTGACTGTCTCATCAAAGTGAAGATTCCAGCTATGAGATGGTTGATTCAATCCATAGATAGACCTTTGTAGCTTACATACTTTATTTGCATCCTTTGGATTGATAAAACCCTCAGCTTGTGTCATATACACATCCTCAAGAAGATTCCAGTTAAAGAATGTAGTTTTAACATCCATCAGCCAAATCTCATAGTCATGATAAGATACAATAGCAAGAATGATCCTAATGCACTTAACAATGGACATTGGAGAAAAGGTTTCTTCATAGTCAACACCTTGAACTTGTCTAAAACCCTTATGCCCTTATAGGTTTGTACCTTTCCAACCATGTCTGTCTTCTTCTTGAAGACCCACTTGCACCCTATAGTTTTTTGTTTGTTTGTTACACTAGCGAGTTTCAATCATAAGAATGATCTTTTACTCAACTAGCTATTTCTCGAAAGTACACGAGAGTAGTTGTAGTCGAGGTCAAACACAAGGAGCATGGGTTATCTAGGCACAAGAGTTATGATTTTCAATAATATAGATCGTTGTGTACAAGATGATAGGATTAGAGAAACTAAATTATAGATTTAAAACAAAACAATAAATTATCACTTAAGAAAGGTTAAGATTCATATTTAGGAGGATCCTAGACTTGGTATTTCACTATCACATCATAGCTTATATTAAAATATGAATTTAAACATGTTTATTAACTTGTAAAGGAGGTTTGTAGTCATCACTCACCTCCCGGTGAAGTGATGATGATTCTAACTCCATTCATCACTCTTGTGTATGTATTTCATTTCGAATCACAAACCTTGCTCCTCAACTTAATCCCAGCCACTCTCAAGATCAAGGACAAGTTGCCAAAATAGTAACTCCATACTCTCAAACACATCTTCTCAGATTATGAAAGAAAGCATAAAACATGCAAGTATGATGGCCAATCACAGAAACAAGCATTTTAGATCTGAAATAACTCTTGGAACTTGCAAGCAAACTAACATTTAGTACGAAATTAATATGTTCATACAATATATGACATGGGAGTTACTCTCCCATGTCACATATTTGAATTCTACTCATCCATGGCTAGAGAAAGAAGGTACAAGAAATAGAAAATATCAAAGGACATAGTAAAAGAGTAGAAAGAACTAGTATGTCTGTGAGAAGTAGTAGAATGAAGAAGAACTTCAGCTAGAAGTCAAGATTCGTCCTTGCTTGCTGCACTTTCTTCAAATTTATTCACTCCCAAGCGGATAGAAAAGGAAGAAGAAGATGCTTGCCAAAAATAGTGAAGAAGAAGGAAGAAGAAGAGGGTTCTCTCTCGAGTAACAACCTCCTATCTCCCTTGGTCTCCTCCAACTTCTCCTAGACTCCCTCTAGTCGAGTTGCCCTCTAAAAAGTCCCAAATAGTCCGTGGTAACTATCCCAAGACGGCTTGGGCTCATATAAATAAGTGTGAGATAGTTAAATTCATGTTTGAGTGAAATCTATAGGTAACACAACGTGTCTTATGTAATAACTAAAGTTTGGATCGAATTATGGGAGGTTACACGGTGTGTCTTTAATAAGACATGGTGTGTCGTTAATAAAACATGGCGTGTCTTTAATTAAACATGGCTTTTTGCTACAAATCTGGAGTTATGCATTCAATTTCTAGACTGAGACAGGGGGTGTCTTTAATAAGACACATCATGTATTTTTAAGACATGGGGTGTCTTAATTAAGACATGGCGTATCAATGGTTGTTCTGGGCTGTTCTAGGTTGTTGTGTATTCTACTCATAACTTACGACATGTAGGTTAGTTTTACATGCCGTAAAAAGTGGTATTTGCATAGTTTCGAACCCCAAAACATGTAGATGCTTGAGGAGTGATCCAATAAATGATAATATGATATATTCCTCATAATTTCATTACAAAATGTAGTACCTACAATCCAAACCATTAGACAAGTAAGAATACCTAAAAATATAGAATCTAACATGAATGAGAGTGATAATTGAGTCAAAACAACATGGATATGCAACCAAACATGATCCAAAAGATGATATGGTTTGTACACATCAAATTCCCCTATGCTTGAACCATTACTTGTCCTCAAGCCAAAAGAAATAGATACATGGTTGTAGAGTAATAGGTGGGCACAATATCATATCCACATGAAAAATGAATTTATGGATCTAGAAAAAGGCATTTTCATCACTCAAATATGTAATAGATTATGAGTTCATTTCTAACTCTCAAGATGAATTTTTGTTTGAAATAGATATTCAAATAATCTTGAGTGAATCAACTATAGAGAAATCATTAGCAAAAGGATTATAAAGCCAATAAAGAAATGATATGCCACAAACCCAACTGATAATAAAGATGAAATGAAATGAAAATCCCTTAACATCTCTGTCCATCTGCATTGGCTTTAACATTTAAATCAAAAACTCTATTAGGATTCACGTACACGGTACTCGGCTACTAAGTATAGGCTTACGTGCACATGGAATACTAGTTGGGGATTAGTGTCCCTCTTTCAAACACATTTCTAACCTTTTGAGTTGGAGAATGTGTGGGCGACTTACCCATCTTTTTGGGTTTCACTAGATTTTAAAAAACATTCCCCCCATTTTCACTTGATTTGGGTACCTCATTTGGATACCTCGTTGTCCTTTTTCTACCCTTCCCCTTTTGCGGACATTGCCAAGTAGATTTAGGATAGATAAGTTGGAAATTCAATCATTTATAAGAATTTTCTCAAGAAGAGCAGTGGAATATTCATTACAATGTTGGAAATATCATCAAGATGTTAATCACAACTCTATAACTCAAAATTTTCAAATTTTTGCATGTGTTAGGGAAATAGAGAAAGAATTGCAATTCATGTTCAATCATATATTTAAATGTAAGATGAATAGCCACGATTATCAAAAAAAATCAAGTGATGTGATATATGCCCAACTATTGCCAATAAGCCATTATCTTTGTGTATAAAGAGATGGTTCAAGCATAAGGAAGGTATTGAACATGAGAAAACTATCAACTCAATTTCATGCAATTTATTGAAAACAAAAGACTGAAATGTGAACACAAAACAAAAGCAAATGACAAGAAGCAAATAACATGAAAGGGAAAAGCTAAAAGAACTAAGTTACCATCTAGTTGCTCCCCCCTAAGCTTGAAATCTGCAGTGTCCTTACTGTAGAAATTGAACTAAAGAGGTTGCAACCGAGTACCTCATCATGGTGGAAACATAAAAGTCCATGGAGGACCGTTCTCTAATTTGTAGCTGGAAATTGTTGTGATAAAGACTGGTGCCTCCTTGCAAATATGTCCTTGATTTGGGTTAAGCAAAAGCACCTATGAGCTGCAGCAAGAATAGTCTTTTATATGCCAATACTATTTGTCTTTTCATTCTCCTTTGAAGCATAATCAAAATATGAGTTGGGAAGAGTGTTCTCATTATAAAGCAATGTGTCATCTAGAGTGTGAGGAGGAAGGACATGTGGCTTGCTTAAAGAATCTAAAAGTAGATCATGTGTTGTAGCTTTGTCCCCTTGATTTGTAGCTTCATAATCCTCATAGGTATCAACATCATCATACCTTGAAGGATATACTTCAATGACAACACCATTCTTCAATGTCACCGGCCTCAAATATGTAGGATTCATCTCTGGTGGACTAGGCAAGAAAGATGGAAATGCTTCTTTTCTCTAAAGAGGTTCATGGGAAATTTGTTTCTCCAAGATGTGTGCATGAGTGGCAATATCATCCACCTTAGAAGAGAGTTGGCAAATGGCACCCTTCATTGATTGTCTTTGTTGACGGAACTCCACATTTTGCTATATTTGAGTTGTAATAAATGTTGCAAGCATGGACTCTAATCTAGAAGTTACTTGTGTTTGTTCAGGATGAATGAAATTTTGGTTCAGATTGATGTAGAAGCTTGGTGGAGTGTAGCCCATTGGAGAATAAATAGAAGAATCATAACATGTAGAAGATGAGTGTCTAGGAAACCCACATGCGTCACAAATATTGTTGGCTGTTTGAATTAGTTGTGTGCTTAGATTCTCAAACCTTTGTGACAAAGTGTCTAGCCTTGCTGTAATCAAGTCTATAGAACCAACTGTGTGATCTTCCACTTGCATTTTGGAAGTAGTATGTGAAAAGGATGGGTGGTGGCTTGTAGCTGGGCTCCATCGGCATTGATTTTCTTCCATATCTTCAATAATAGCTTAGGCTTCTCCATAAGATTTGTTCATTAGAGCTCCATTTGCAGCCACATCAATAGACATCCTTGTATTGTAGCACAAACCATTATAGAAATATTGCAACAGAAGCCAATTGCTTAGATCGTGATGTGGACAAAGATGTTGAAGATATTTGAACCTCTCCCATGTATCATACAAGGTCTCTCCATCCCTCTGAGAATAATTGATGAGTTAACTCCTCAACTGTAAAGTTTTGTTAGGTGGAAAATATCTTGCCAAAAAGACCTTTAGAAGCTCCTCCCAAGTGCCGACTGACTTAATTGGAAAAGTATAGAGCCATGCCTTAGCTCTATCTCTAAGATAGAATGGAAAAAGGATTAGGCGTATCCAATCAGTAGGAATACCATATATCTTTATGGTGCTTAGCAACTGTAGAAATTTAGTAATGTATAGGTTTGGATCTTCCATTGATACCCCTCCAAATGCATTCAACTGTAGCAATTGTATGATGGATGGGCTGATAGAAAACTCCTCTGCTTCAAATTCTGAAATATTAATAGGCCCACTCACATGCATTGCAGCTGTACCAAAGTAGTCCTTAAGAGGAAGGTCATCCTCCTTGATTACTTCTTCATGTGGATCTAGAGGATTAGATGGATGTGGCGTAGATGGTGGTGGTGTATGTGGCATGGATGAAGGTGGTGGATATGACGGTGTGGAATAATGTGGTATGGGTGTTGGTGGTGTATATGATGGTGGTGAATTAGGTGTGAATGATGGTGGTGTGGATGAAGGATGCGTGGATGAGGGTGGTGCATATGAAGGTGATGTGGATGATGGTGACATGGATGATGGTTGTGTGGGTTGTGATTCCTCTATACATGTTTGGGTTTCACTCCTTGCTCCATGAGGGTTGCAAATGATGTGTTTATTTTCTGAATGTAGAGATATGCATGGTTCAAGGATCTTTTTATGAACCCCCATATGCTCCTACAAATAAACAAGGTGAGTGAGATACAAAAACAAACATGGAAGATACAAAAAATTATGATGATCATGATGAATTATGATTTATGGATATGATGGTGGATATGAAGGTTGTGATCTAATCTCATTCACTTATCAACAACTCTTGCTCTAATAGGAATATTGATGCTCCCCAACAACAATGCCAAAAACTAGTTGGTTTGTTACACTAACGAGTTTCAATCATAAGAATGATCTTTTACTCAACTAGCTATTTCCCGCAAGTATACGAGAGTAGTTATAGTCGAGGTCAAACACAAGGAGTGTTGGTTAGATAGGAGCAAAAGTTATGATTTTAAATAATCTAGATCGTTGTACACAAGATGATATAATTCGAACAACTATATTATAGATTTAAAACAAAATAGTAAATTATCACTTAAGAAAGGTTAAGATTCAAACTTAGGAGGATCCTAGACTTGGGATTTCACTATCACATCACAGCTTATATTAAAATATGAATTTAAACATGTTAATTAACTTGCAAAGGAGGTTTGTAGTCATCACTCACATCCCAGTGAAGTGACGACGATTCTAACTCCATACATCACTCTCATGTATGTATTTCATTTCGAATCACAAACCTTGCTCCTCAACTTAATCCCATCCACTCTTGCGGTCAAGGACAAGTTGCCAAAAGAGTAACTCCATACTCTCAAACACATCTTCTCAGATTATGAAAGAAAGCATTAAACATGCAAGTGTCATGTCCAATCACACAAACAAGCATTTCAAATCTGAAACAACTCTTAGAACATGCAAGCAACTAACATTTAGTACGAAATGCATATGTTCATACAAGCTATGACATGGGAGTTACTCTCCATGTCCAAGATTCAGATTCTACTCATCCATGGTTAGAGAAAGAAGGTACAAGCAATAGAAAACATAAAAGGACATAGTAAAAGAGTAGAAAGAACTAGTATGCCCATGAGAATAGTAGAACAAAGAAGAACTCTGGCTAGAAGTCAAGTTCCATCATTGCTTGCTACACTTTTTCTAGATTTCTTCACTCCCAAGCAGATAGAAAAGGAAGAAGAAGATCCTTGCCGCAAATAGTGAAGAAGAAGGAAGAAGAAGAGGGTTCTCTCTCAAGTAACCACCTCCTATCTCCCTTGGTCTCCTCCAACTTCCCCTAGACTCCCTCCAATTGAGTTTCCCTCCAAAACGTCCCAAATAGTCTGTGGTAACTATCCCAAGATGGCTTGGGCTCGTATATATAAGTGTGAGATAGTTAAATTCGTGTTTGAGTGAAATCTGTAGGTCACACGACGTGTCTTTATAAAACACGACGTGTCTTATGTAATAACCGAAGTTTGGATCGAGTTCTAGGAGGTTACACGGGGTGTCTTTAATAAGACACGACGTGTCTTTAATTAAACACGGTGTTTTTCTGCAAATCTGGAGTTCTAAATTCAATTTCTGGACTGAGACACGAGATGTTTTTAATAACACCCATCGTGTCTTTTTAAGATATGGCGTGTCAATGGCTGTTCTGGGTTGTTCTGGGCTACTATGTATTCTACTCATAACTTACGGCTTGTAGGTCAGTTTTAAATGTCGTAAAAAGTTGAAACCCCAAAACATGTAGATACTTGAGGAGTGATCCAATAAGTGATAATATGATATATTCCTCATCATTTCATTGCAAAATGTAGTACCTACAATCTAAACCATGAGACAAGTAAGAATATCTAAAAATATAGAATCTAGCATGAATGAGAGTGATAATTAAGTCAAAATAACATGGATATGCAACCAAACATGATCCAAAAGATGATATGATTTGTGCACATCAATTTTATCCCTTCGAGTGGATCCACCGTAGTCCATACTTTGTTGGTATACATGGATTCCATCTCAAATATCATGTCCTCAAGACATTTCTCATATTTTAATCCCTCAATAGCTTCTAGATGGGTTGTTATCTCATCATCTATGACCAACTCCCCATCTTCCTAAGTCACAAGATATCCAAATCTCTCATGTTCAAGGTGCGTCCTACTAGATCTATGAGGTTCCTATGTTACTTGAGGAATTTAGGATTCCACAATAATTTGTAAGTCTCCTTGTTCCTCCCATACCTCAACTAGTTCAATGTTTTCTTGTTGGTCTTGATCCTCTTCAATTTCATCTTTCCTCCCACTGATTCCTTTGGAAATAAATTCCTTTATAGGAATACAACCTCTCTTGCAACAAACACTTTATTATCAGGTTTGGAATGAAAGTAATATCCTTTGGTCTCCTTAGGATATCCAACAAAATAACATTTAGTATACTTAAGGCCAAGCTTTTTAGAAAACATTTTTCTAACATAAGCTTCACAACTCCAAATATTCATAAAAGACACATAGGCATGCTTCCCATACCATATCTCATATGGTGTCTTTTGAACTGATTTAGATGGTACTTGGTTTAGTGCATATGCAGTGGTTTCAAGAGCATATCCCCAGAAGGAAGTTGGAAGATCAGCAAAACTCATCATTGATCGCACCATATCCAACGATGTGTGATTCCTTCTTTCTCGTACACCATTATGTTGTGGTATTCCAGGTGGAGTTCATTGTGATACAATACCACAGGCTTTCAAAAGGTCCTCAAACTCTTAGTTCAAGTATTCTCCACCTCGATCAGAATGAAGTGCATTAATACTTTTACCAAGTTGGTTATGTACTTCATTCATGAACTCTTTGAACTTTTCAAGTGCTTTTGACTTCTGTTTCATCAGCTAAACATAGCCAAACATATTGAAATCATCAGTAAAGGTAATGAAGTACTAATACCCACCTCTAGCATTTGTTCTAAAAGGGCCACGTACATCAATATGTATGAGTCCTATTAGATCACTAGCCCTCTCACTGTTTCTAGGGAAGGGAGTCTTGGTCATCTTGTCCAATAAAAAAAATCATATATCTCTATCGATTCAAAATCAAAAGAGTCCAGATAACCATCTGTATGGTTTCTAGATATGCGATTCTCATTTTTGTGCCCTAGACGACAATGTCAAAGGTATGTTATGTTTAAGTTGTTGAGTTTTTATCTTTTGGTATTTATATCATATACACTTGTCTCTAGATCTATCAAGTATAGACCATAAGACATTGGGGCACTGCCATAAAAGATCCCATGTTTACTAATAGAACATATTCCATTCTTTATAAGAAATTTGAATTTGTTCTTGTCCAAATAAGATATAGATATGCTATTCCTATTAATGTCTGGTATGTAATAGTAGTTCTCAAACTCTATTACTAACCCACTTGGTAGATATAACTCATAGGTTCCAACTATGTTGGCCGCAACTCTTGTGCCATTTGCAACTTGTAGTTCTACCTCACCTTTCTCTAAAGGTCTACTTCTTTTCAGATCCTTCACATTTGATCAAATGTGTGATCCACATCCAGTATCTAGTACCCAAGATGAGGAAGTAATAAAGTTAACCTCAATAAAGTATATATCAGAAGTAGAGATCTCAATCCCTTGCTTCATCTTCGTAGGTTCCCTTATCCTTCTCCCGATTTTGAGTGTAGAAGATTTGGACCTTAGCTTAGTCACCTAATGCTTCTTGGCTTCGCCTTTGTCTTTGGACTCAACTCCGCTGATCATCATCACAGATTTGTCCATCTTCAATTGTGCTCTGGCACTTATCAAAATGTCAAGAAACTATGACAATGGTCTAGTCATGTTACTCAAGTGATAATAGTCGATCAACTAGCTATATGATTTAGGCAATGATTGCAAAATCATATATGTGGCCAACTCATGGCCTAAAGGATATCCCAATCTTTCAAGATGATCCATATGCCCAATCATATTGAACACATGAGGATCTACTGAATCTCCCTCTATCAATTTGCACTCAAATAGAACCTTAGAGACATTATACCTTTCATGCTTAGCATGTTGTTTATGAAACTCATAGTTCATACAACCCAACATAAGGTCTTGATGTTGACAACATCATTTGCATGCTTCAAAGAAGCATACACGTCAATCTTAGGTGAATTTGGAGTGGATACTCGCATTGGTGTTTTAGGATCATACTAACACTTCTCAAGGACCTGAACCAGTTATAGAAATAAATCTCATTTAATTCATCTGATTCCGATGATTGAGTGTTTTCCATTTGATTCTAAAAGAGAAAATTTGCATTTGTCAAAACTATTTTGACTTGATTTGTTTTGAAAAGTCGATATTAATTAGGTATTTAACTAAGTATCACTCCCACTATTTTATTCAAATTGATATCCCTCAATAAAATTTGGGAAGATTGCAGCGTACAATCTTCTAGTTGGTCAAGATCCAAAAATTTCAATCAATACCCAACCAACACTGGCACTCATGAGCAATTATTAAGGTAGGCAACATTTAGAAATTGCATCTTACACAACTCTTAGATAGATTATATGTGCAACTTCTTGACATAATCATCTGCATGCTTCTGGGCTTAAACTCTATATGAATCACCAGTTAATCCTGACCCAATAGCCAACATCATAATGATGCACCCTGTTTGGCAGTCCCACATTATTACCATCACACTTCCACGAGATAAATAGCGTACCACCATTGGGGTTCCCACACTTGGGGTTCCCACACTTGGTTGATCAAGATTTTCATGTGCACTTCTAATGGAAAACATCTTGGACTAAATATTATATTGAGAGAATTTGTATAATACATATACGTTAACCAATTACTATATATATATATATATATATATATATATAGAGAGAGAGAGAGAGTATGTATTGTATACATGCTATAACCCACAACAAAAATATGCAATAAACAAAAAGTGATGGTTATGTCCAGCCTAATCTAATTCCATGGGGCCACAAGGAATTACGTCATCATATGTCCACATCACATGTAGAAGCCTATTGTTGATGAAGATATGTGCTTGCCAATCTGGGTCGAATGGTTCAACCCTTGAACTGGTCGGATCGCCTCTTGGTTGGTCAGTTGGTCTCCTCTAGCTAGACGTCTGGCTCCTCCAAACAATCGAGTAGTCATCATGCAGTCGATCGTTTGGCTCCTTCAAATGGTCATCTCATCTCATCCTTTGGGCTCGTAGTCGGCTCACTTGCTTACCGTCTCAGCCCTTCCAGACAGTCGTCTCAACCCTGCTAGCAAGTCCGCTTGGACCCTCGAGCTGGTCGACTCGGCTACTCCGTATGGTCAGTTGGCATCTTTCTTCTTCATCAAAACAAGAAAGTAAAATATACTACTTTTACATAATTATTGAGAACCTCGAGTTACATTTGAGGAGAGAAATGGTAGAAGAGAATAATATTTTTACATTGGGAAGATAGGAGAGAGGCTCGGTTCGTAGATCGAGATAAATAGGATTAAACAACCACTCAACCATGGATAGATAATAGGGGTTTTTCATCATAACCATGCTACACATCCACCATCAAAACTCACTTTTAGGGCAACACATGTAATTTGCAATATATATATATATATATATATATATATATATATATATATATATATTCATTTGGGATCTTATGTGGTGATCAGTAGGATGTGCATATAAACCATTTTAAATACTCACATTGCATGCAAAAAATAAACTCAATAAAACTAAAATATTCTAATCACATCGATTATCTCAAAACATAATTAATTTATGTGGCTGTGATACCTCTGTAGGGAAATATTACATCAGATAGGAAGTGAAAATAAAATTTTTACTAATGTATTTCCCTTTAACCAGCAGATCACGTCAATAACTATGCAAGGAAAATGATAGTTTCACGAAGATATACTTGGTCCAGGAAAAGTCCTATGACAATCCTCACCGATGTAGATGCACACTCCATCTTGGATGGTATCTATGCAGCTCCTAGTTGTACTGGAACTCGTCTGACCACTCCTCCATAGACAGTAGACTCGAACGTCATCGCCTGCAATAGTTCCTCCCATCACAGACTGTTAGCTGACGTTGTCCTCCTTAACGACAAGCAAAGGCCACCTCGCCTCCAGAGAAGTTCACACAGACCAACTAGAACTCTTATCATCCAGCTAGAATGGGTAGAAAGGAGTTGTCTGTCTCGTTGGGGTACTAGTCACCAACATGCTCTCCCACAACAATGACCTCAGTTGTTCTCTCCCCTAGCTATCCCTCCCTAGTCGAGTAGGAATTGTTTGGGCTCTCTTGGTTACCACAACTAGAGTGGACAACAATGTTAGAGAAACTAATTCTGAATTGATGTTGTGCTATGTGGATCTCCCAGTACCCCTCTATTTATAGTAGAGGTCAGGGTCGGGGCACCCAGTCTGTACGGGAGTGGAAGAGATTGTAAGATCTCAAATTTTTGCAATAATTCTAGAAACTTCACAGCCTGCAATAGCCGAAATGGACATATGGAAAACCCAGATGGTTATCTGGCTCACGAGACCTTCGTCTTGTACTACAACACTATTGTCTCGCATTGCGAGATGGTCATCTTGTACTGTGAGATGGTCATTTTGCAGTTTTCAAGTTTTTTACATATTTCGACAATTCAATTATGATTGATACATAATATGACATCAGAACCAATCCTTGATGCAATTGAATTGCACCCCCAAAATAGCTATTTGGTGCATGTGAGACCGGCATCTCACACCACCTGAAATAGTTTTCTCACAGACTGGGTCATGCTCAATTTCAACTAATGTCCAATCAATCAGCCTGACACTCCAACTGACTATATCAACACTTGAACTAATCATTTGGTAGTCCACTCAACTAATTTTTTGTGTGAATTGAGTACATAAACACTTTAGTAATCAATCCAATCATCATTCAATATCAAACTTCTCTTCTAGATGAGTTCCTATGTGTGTGACCCTATAGGTCCGATATTACGTTGGCAGTGAATGTCCATAACAATTTATGACATCACAAGAAATGAGAGGTGACTAGTCATACATCATTGCTACCCAAGTAAATGGAAAGTTGGAAAACAACTTAAACCTACAATATGTGTATGGTGTTATAGTGTTTGTACATATCCTTTATCACTGATATCCAGATTGAACTTGTGGCATGGATTTGTCATCCTCTTCAACATTTAATCTATGTTTCTTGGTATAGCAGACTATATAAGATATGTATAAGTTCAATATCATATGTTGACATACATGTACATGGCCACATATTTCTCAGTCTCTCTAACTCAAGTGGCCTTATATACCATACTCCCATAGGAGGGACAAATCCCATCTCTCACTCAAAGTCAATCCCCATGCGTCACAGTCACCCAATCATCACCTTTATAACAATCCATGTTTTCAGATTACACTTGAGGATGTCAAAGGATACCGAATGACATGTGATGAGTGTAGTTATTTGAGCTCTAAAAACCACAAACACCACCATCACTATAAGATGTGATTCAGACCTACCTAATTAATGTTTTTATGTATCACTCTTATTGTGGGTCTGTCTAATACACTGTTCTCTAACATGTATTTGTGTTCTTGGTTTGATATTGCCATATCATCACTAATGAGATTTTTTCATCAACTAACTCTCACTCTGATCTTATGTGTTATTGTTGTCTATTTACCTTCTAAAATAACAACCGATCAGGAATATAACAAGAATGCATATACTCTTAACATTTGTATGATCTCATTGTTTATGTCCTCAACCTAAAGACATATGTCATTGAGTAATATCATTCTCAAGACATTTATTATGTTATTTCATTTACTCAAAAACTAAATAAACAGAATCAATTGGAAGCTTGCCTTTATTAACAATCAAATTATTTACAAATTATGCCATTACCATTATCATATGATTGTCTCTCTGGGCATACATACCAATAGTCCTCTCTCTTCAAACCAGACTTTGCAATCTACCAAGAAGGCCACAGTGGAACACCATGACAGTGAGGGGAGAAAACAATGAGGAAGGCCATGAAGTGGGTGACAAAGTGGTCGGGCATGCTTGGTCTTCCTTAGAAATGTAGGAAACATCCTAATTTAGTAGAAGGGAAGTGAGGAGGGTTAGTGGTGGTGGTAGAGGTTGAGGGTCAATGGGTTGTAGGTTGAGCCAAAGTAAGGGGGTCTAGGGCTAGTTTTCAAGTGGATAATCTCAGAGTGGATCATAGAAGATGAAGTGAATCCTTCTCAGGTCTTATAGGAAGTAAGTGGAGGGCTATTTAGGTCTAGTCCATATGATCTCATTGAGGGAAGAAATGGGAGATTCGGGAGTGTCATGTCTGGTAGTCAAAGCAGCACTTCTGCATAGGCTTGTGATGACTAGAGGGAAATGTTACCCGATTTACTAATGTAAGAAGAGGTGAGAGAGAGATAAGAGAGACATGATGGGGTTGTGGGAGTGTTGCTCCCCCTTTCTGGATCTAGGTGAATGTTGAAGACAACCTCCAAGCCCTAGATCAGAGAGCCTACAACTATGGACAACATGACATATGTAGGGGACGAGCCTATTTGTCTACTACCATTAAATGTCACTCTTATTACATCATGTTCATAATTCAAGCTAGTAATGATATGAAATAATTGAAAATTTAGATCTTTTAATCCATAACTCTAATTGCATTAAAGTTTTCTCCACTACCCTATTTTTGCTAATGCTGGTTTGACCAAGTTCCATCCCACTAGGGGAGTATTTCATTCAATAAAAATAACTTTCTAGGCATACATATATATGACCCATATAGATAATTCATGCTTTAGACCACTAGGAAAGCATCAATGAGTCGAAATTTATGATCTTCTTCATGTCTCTCTATCTGGAAACATTATGTTTTTAGATTACTACCATTATCTTAGCTTCGATCAACCTTACACAAATTTTTAGTAGAAGTCTTAAAACTCACATATGATCTTCTAAAGTGTCCAAAATTTAAATATAATGTTGGGAAATCTAGGCAACAGATAAGGCATTGGTAACAAAAATTTAATGTCTGATTTCCTAGTCATAAAGATCGCCTCAATAACAATGTATCTAGGAAAGAGGGTAACAAGAGTTTTAATTGGTCTTAGAGCAAGTACATTGACAAATCTTGTTGTAGCATGCTTCTTCTTCTGGTTGCACACACATGACTATCGGTGGCGGCCTCCTGGTGTTGCACCACAGATGGAAGTTTAAGGCATCCTCCTAGTGGGGCAAGTGCCTTTCTCCTCTAGAGTAGTCCACATAGACCACCAGGAACTCCACAGTGTGCTACCAGAGCCAACATGAAGGAGTTGTCCCTTCAAATGTCAACCTACTAGAGTTGATTCAACTCTCCCAATTATCTCTCCCTTGTTATTTCTCCCTTTTACGGGTAGGACTTTCTTGGGCTATCTATTATTTACCACAAACAAAGAGGACAAAAATTGTTAGAGCTTAGTGTTGTGCCTGGAAAGCCCCCAATATCCCTCTATTTATAGGAGAGGCCAAGGTCAGGATTTCCAGTCGGTCTGGGAGTCGAAGAGACAAAATTCACACATCATCTAGAAACTACGAATGGTGAACTAATTGGTTCACTGTCCAACCAGTCGGTTGACAGCGTGAACCAGTTGGCTCATCCATTGAATAGGTCAGTTCAATAGTTTTCCTATTTTGAATCACACTGGTATTCAATGCACAATTAATGCAAAGCATGACATTAACATCAATCTTTGAGCCAATCGAAATGACCATTGAACCGAGTGGTTCATCACATGAACCAATCATTTGGGAGCATGAATTGGTCAGTTCACTAAGAAAACCAGTTGGTTCATGCCTTGGTTTAGGAATTAATAACCAATGTTGTTTCCTATTGACTTGACACTCCAACCGATTGGTTCAACACTTTAAGTGGTCGGTTCAGAGTCTAGTCACTCAATTTTCGACCAGTGTTGTTCAAATTGAATAATTAAACACTTTTCGTATTCAAGTTAAACATCAATCATGAATATACTCCTTTTCCAAGTACATACTATGTATGTGACTCTATAGGTCCCAAATTACATCGGCAATGAATTTCCATAACTAAATTATGATATCACAAGCAACGAGTGATATCTGGGAACCCATAATTGCTACCCAAGTAACTTAGGAATTTGGAGAACAACTTCAACCTACAATATGTGATGAGTGTACAAATGATCATATAGTCTCTTTGTCTTTGATATTCAGATTAAACTCGAGGCATAGAATCGTCATCCTCTTTAATATTCAATCCATGTTCCTTGAATTAGAGAAAACTTTATGAGATGCATGTGAGTTCACATATCACATATTGAACCACATGAGTATGGCCATACATTTCTTATTCTCACTTATCAAGTGGCATGGATATCAATCTCCTATAGCAGGGACAAATCCCATCTACATCACTCACACTCAATCCTGATGTGCTACAATCCATCTGATCATCACCTTTATGGAAACCCTCATTCTAGGTCACGTTTCATGGTGTCTAAGTACATAGAACAATATGTACAATCACCACTTCCACTATGAGAGTTAATTCTAACTACCATTCCATGGTCTCCATGTATCACTCTCAAGGTGGGTCTGTCTGATATACAGTTCTATAACTAGTACATATGTGCTTGGTTTGATATCACATATCATGATTGATGAGATTCTATCATTAACTAAAACATACTCTAGTCTTATGTATATTGTTGTCTATTTTGCTTCCACAATACTAGGGACATAACAAGAAAGTATGTACTCTTATCATATGTATGATCTCATTATTCGGGTCCTCAACCTGAAGACATTTGTCATCGAGTCACATCATTCTTTAGATGTCTATTCTATATGTGCCATCATCTCATGATTGATACAAACATAATAAATGGAATTACTTTTGTGATTATCAAATCATGTATCCAATGCATCATTGCAATCATCATATTATTGGTTCTATGGGCATACATACCAACAGACTCCCTCTTCAACTTAGAGACAATCACCCATGAATCTTATTTCAACTGATCTTAACATGTCCATCATGTTTTTGTTGCCCAAGTGATTTTATAGTGGGTTAGAAATATTTGTTTCAGTCAGTATTTTGCAAGTTTTCACATCTCCTCACTATAAGGCTATCTGAGATTCTTTGCCTATCCAGTTGCTTCATTATTGTCACAATATTTCTACTATGCCATTAATGGTTAGAACCTCTCATAAGTTCATAGATATGAACTTCTTGATCCATACAATATCCTTTGCTTTGTTCATAACACCTAAGATACTCGGTTTCCATTGTATAGGTAGCAACTATATCGTCCTTAATACTTTTCTGGCTTACAATTCTATTTTAAGTTCAAAAACAAATATAGATTGTGATCATTAATTTTATTTGTCATTTTGGAAGCTTGCATTGGTGTAACACTTTACACCCAGCTCTTCCTTATTACCATAACCACAGAATTGATCCTTTTAGTGCTTCTCAAGTAATTATGAATGTCCTTTTATGGCATTCCAATGACTCTCACTGGGATATGATAGATATTTACTCATCATGTTTGATGCATACAAGATAATGGGATGAGTACATAACATTACATACATGATAGATCCAATTGTGAATGCATATGGCATCTATCCATGTGTTCTTGTTCTTCACATGAACTGAGACACTAGTCTCTGGAGAGACTAACTCCATGAAATATGGAAAATTTCTCTCTCATTGAGTCATGGATGTTGAACCCCTTCAACATGTTACCAATGTATGTGCTCTCACTTAGGTCAAGAAACTTTCTAGATCTGTCTCTATAGATCTTCATTCATATCACATAGGATGCTTCTCCTAAACTTCTCATAGAGAAAGTACTTCCTTGTTGGGTTTTAATATTTGTAGGATAAGGACATTATTCTCCATCATTATGTGAAATACAAACATGCTCCCACTAAATTCTTGTAATCGTAGATTTCATCTTCATTTTTTCTAAAGACAAACTCTTTGACTGTCTAGTCAAAATGGATGATTCCAGCTCTGAGATGCTTACTTCAATCCATAGATTGACCTTTTTAGCTTGTAGACTTTATTTTCAATACTTGGATTTATAAAACCTAATAGGTTGTCTCACATATAAATACTCCACAATGTTCTTAATAAGGAATGCAGTTTTAACATCCATCTTGCCAAATCTCATAGTCATAATAAGCTGCAATAGCAAGCATGATCCTGATGGATTTAACCATGGCAACTGGTGAAAAGATTTCATCATGTTCAACACCTTGAACTTTTTGGAACTCTTTGCAACAAATCTAAACTTTCATGTTGGTTTTCTTCCTAAAGACCCAATTGCACCTTATGGGTTTTATCCCTACAGGTGTATCCATCAAGTTCATACCTTGTCAGTTTACATGGAGTCCATCTTAGATACAATGGCTTCAAGCCATTTCTCATACTTTGGTTCCTCAATAGTTTCTAGGTAGGTAGTTGACTTATTATCTATGACCAACTCACCACCTTCTTGAGTTATAGAATATATCCTAATATTTCAAGTGCAAGGTGTGTTCCACTAGATCTACGAGTTTTGTATTACATAAGGAATTTGAGATTTAACAAAAATTTGTGATTCTCATATTTCCCATTATACCTCCTGAGGTTCAATGTTTTCTTGTTGGTCTCAAACTTTTTGAGTTCTACTTTTCTCCCATTGATTCATTTGGAATGCAATTCCTTTGAGAATACAACCATTTTGGCAACAAACAATTTTGTTGTTGGATTGAAATATAAAAGTAGTATTTAACAAAAATAGCATTTATGTGATTTATGGACAATGCTTTTCAAGAAACTATTTTCTTATGTAAGCTTTCATTCTGAATTGTTATAAACGTTTTATCAGGAAACTTCCCATGCCATATATTGTATGTTGTTCCGTGAACCATTTTAGATGATACATTGTGTAGTGTAAAGAATATGCCAAAAAGGAAATTGGAAGATTAGCTAGATTTATTGACGATCGTACAGTGACTAACAGGGTGTGACACCTCCTTTCTGATACAATATCATGAGACACTACCATTGTGTTTAAGATGTATCTCATCATGATACACTATCATGTTCTCCTAGAAGGTCCTCAAAGTCTTAGTTAAAATATTTCCACATCGATCACATCGAAGTGTTTAATATCTATACCAATATCGTTATGTACTTCATTCATAATCTCCTTGAACACTTCAAGAGATTTAAACTTGTATTTAATTATATATAATCTACCACATCTACTGAAATCATTAGTAAATATAATGAGGTACTATTACCCACTTCTAGAATTTATTCTAAAAGGTCTATAAACATCAGCATGTATGAGCCCTAATAGAATAGTCACTATCCCACATCATCTAGTGAAGATTATTTTGTCATATTTCCCAATAAATAAGACTTGCATGTCTCTATTGGTTGAATAACCAAAAGAGTCAAGATAACCATCATTATGGATTCTAGAAATGTATATCTCATTTATGTTCTCTAGACGACAATCTTATAGGCATTAATTATTTGAGTCATCAAGTCATTCAGTATATTGATCTTTAGAAATATCAACTACATACTATGAGACATAGGACATTGTCATACAATATTTTATCTTCAAAATGAAACATCAATTTATTTATAATATTCTTGTCCATACAAGATGCATGATGTTTTCATCAATGGTAGGTACATAATAGCAATTCAATAATTCAATTACATTCCCATCATGATGAATGACATATACTAAATGTGGTGGCCACAACTCTTTCTCTGCATAGTTCTAGTTCACTTCTTCTCAGGTCCTGAAGTAAATATCTCTATCTCTTTCTTCTTCTTGAGTTTCTTTAAGTGCAAACGAATGATTCCTTTTGCTCTTACCTTTCTCTTCATTTTGAGTGCAGAAGACTTGGACTTCATCTTATCCTCAGAACTCTTCTTGGCCTTGCCTTTGTCTTTGAACTTCACTCTATTGATCATAATAACAAGTTTGACCTTATTTATTCTTGCTTTGACATTTATCAGCATGCCAAGTAATTATGATAGCAGCTTAACTAAGTTACTCAAGTAGTAACACTAGATAAATTGGATATATGATTCAAGAAATGATTGTAGAATCATATCCATAGCCAACTCTTGGATCATAGGGAATCTCAATCTTTCTAGATGTCTGTAGGACATAGAGCTTATCCTCGTCATTAAGAACCCTTCTCAAAATCTAGAACCAATTGTGGAAGTTTGTCTTGTTCAATTTGTTCTTCTTAAGAACTGATCACAATGATGATTTGTTTAAAATTTGTTTCTACAAAAGAAATTTGCAATTTATGAAAACACTTTTGATTAATTAGATTTGATAACATATAGGATATAAATTAGGCCTTTAATTAATTATTACTACCACTATTTTATTCAATTTGGTATCCCTCACTACCAATTTGAAAGATTAAAACATATAAAATTTTAGTGAACCAAGATCCATATTTCATCAAATCATGAGTCAGCTTTTGCAGATCTCCCACAACTTGACTATTTAGGTAGACAATGTTTGTCAATTGCATCTCATATAACTCTTGGATAGATGGTGTGTACAACTCTTTATCGCAATCCATATGTATGTTTTTAGTTACTTAATCTCATTCAGATCACCTAGTTAAGCCTGGCCGAAAAGCCAACATGATAGAGCATGCACCCTACTTTGGTAGATCTACTTATCTACTAACACACTTCCACAAGATGGATAGTGCACCATGATTTGGCATAACCTATGCTTAGTTGATCAAGTTTTTCATGTGTGTTTCTTATGGAAAAAATCTATGACTTAATATTATATTGAGAGATTTTATATAAAGATACATATACATATCCAACCACCACATACTTATAGTACATATCATATACACACTATAACCACAAGGAAAATATGAAATATTAACCATAAGCAATGGTTATGGCCATCCTATTGTATTTCCTTGGAGCCACAAGGAATTACTACCACCTAAGCTCCACATCATATGTAGAAACCTCTTGTTGATGAAGATATGTGTTGCAACTCGTCTGGGTTGATCGGTTCAATTCTTGAACTGGTCAGTTAGCCTCCTGGTCAGTCGATTGGTCTTTTGAAATAATTGTCTGATTCTCAGGTCCAAGCAATGTCTAGACTCCTTCAACTGATCAATTGGGCCACCAGTCAATCAGTTCGTCTTATCTCTTTCCTTCTTTGTCCTCCAACTGATTGGTTCATCCTTCAATCCCTTCAGTTCGTTTGGTGAGCTTATTAGTTCTCCTGGTGCAAAACTTCTTCTCACAAAAAAAATAAATTAAAACTATCCTATTTCATATTATATTCTAAAAAGGGAAAACCTCTAGTTACATTCGAGGGGAAATAGAAATGAGAGCATTAATTTATCTTTGTAAAGGAGGAGAGAGGCTCAATATGCAAACCGAGTAACAACAAAAAATAAACCAATCAACCAAGCACACAAGTCAAGGGGGGTATAGGGCATAACCATGTTTCCAATCATCATCAAAACATTATAAGGAGACACATATGAATGACATACATATCATATATATATATTATATTATATATATACATATTATATATATATACATATATATGAGTATGTATTGAATGCCCGCACGAGTAGCAAAGTTAATTACCCATTCATTGAGACACGGTGTCATGATCTGTAATTAAATTCAAATCCATTACGGTTGCATGCATTCAGTGGCATCTATTGTAATTATGTAGATTTCATTTATGTATGCATGGAATAGCGGTGGCATGTTTTGTAATTAAGTAGAATTCAATCACGTATTACATGGAACACGTTGGCACCATTTTTTAATTTATGTTTTGTTAGTAGTGCATGGGTATGATGTCAGTATTTGCAACAAGATGGCAATTAATTATGAGTGCATACACTAGTGGGAAAGATAACTATAGAGGCATCCATGTTAGGTGAATAAAAAAATGAATGAGGATGAAAGCAATGTTCACTCTAAACACATGTTCACCACTGACTCATAATTAGGAGATGTTCCACATAGTTGTCATATACATAATATGTATATAGTATCTAATACAGTTAGGTTGTATTACAAGACGTGAACCTTGGTTACATTTTTTTCATTCTCATTACAATTTTTTTATTCGCATTACATAATGTTCCTTCTTATTACAATTTACTTTGTACTAAAGTTTATTCTCTTAGATAGAAATTTTGATAGATCCAAAATGTAATATTGATTGCCATCTTTAATTATAACTTTCTCATTTTCATTATTGATTTTTAGTTCTCATTACAACATAATCTTTCTTATTATAATTTCTATGTACTTGGTTCATTCTCTAAAATAATAAAACTTCATACACCTAGGTTGTAATAAAGAATGTCATCACCGACTACAACTTTTTCATTCTCATTACCAGTTCTCTATTCTCATTACAAAGTGTTCCTTATTATTACAACTTTTGATGTATCAAGGTTCATTCTCTTGGAGAATTTGATACATTCAGATTGTATTACAAAATATCATCCTTGATTACACTTGTTTCCTTTTCATTACAAATTATCTGTATAGATTACAAACCATTCTTTCTTATTACATAATGTCATCTTTTCCTGTCACAACATGCTCTTTCATATTACAGAATGTCTATTTTAGTTAAAACATGCTCTTTCATATTACATTTTTCTTTTCCTGTTATAGTTACTCTTTTCTAATTACAGTTGTGCTTTGCTATTTACTTTGTTTCAGATTATATATTCTCATTACATAATACTTATTTATATTATAACTTATTTATTTTATAGGCATATTCTTTTTTTGGGCATCTATATTTATGCAAATATGATGGAAAATACAACTATGATGTGTAACTTTTTTGTACGCAATAACATTTTGTAGAATTTAAAAACTTTGTAAGGATAGATTCAATATTGTAATGAGAACATAGAATCTGTAATGGAAAGGAGAAATTTGTAACTCAGAATGACGTTTTGTAATAAAATTTGGGAGTATTATTTTATTTCTCATGTGTTTATTTGTCTCCACAAAAGGATACTACTACAATGGTTTTAGACTTGTTACGTGAGGCATGGGTATACTTCAAGATATGTATGTGATCGACATTGAAGTAATTGGCAGCTACTATTTTCACTCTTAATTAGGCTTGCACCTCTACTCCATGCATGTATAATCATTCATAGCATAATTGCTAATAGTTCCATCACTACTATTTGTCGAATTGTACGTAGCTAGTAGTGACGAAGCTGCCAACTGCAATTATATTATTAGATCAGGCTTCCACCACTATTCCATGCACATTTAATTATTGATAACATATTTACTAATAGTGCCACCACTACTCCATGCACGTAAAGGCTATAGACATAATTACAATTGCTGCCACTGCACCTCCGTATCAGCAGAATGCAACATTAAATCAGGAGCCGGGTAACTTGGCTTATTTACCCGTGTGGGCAACGAGTGAGTAGCCTATATATATTTGTGATCATATATGTTACTTAATCAGTTATGCACATTAATCATTTTAATATTTGCATCATACGCAATAAATAATGAAAAAATCCAATTACATTGATATAAATCCTGATGCATTGTACATTGACGTGGCTCTGATAACATTGTTGGGAAATCAGGGCACCAGATAAAGCAGTGAAATCATAAATTTAATGCCTGATTTACTAATCAGCAAGATTGCATCAACAATGTATATAGGGAAGCTAGTAACAAGAGTTATACCTAGTCTTGGAGCTAAGTCCAATGACAACTCTTATTGTAGCGTGCTTCTTTTTTTGGTTGCACATAGATGATTGTTGGTGGTGACCTCCTAGTCTTGAACCATATATGGTGGTTGAAGGCCCCCTCCTAGTCGGGCAAGTGCCTTTCTCCTCTAGAGTGGTGCATGAGACCATCGAGAACTTCATGTTGCGCTACCAGAGCCAACAGGAAGGATTTGTCCCTTCGAACGTCAACCTGGTAGAGTTGATTTTCTCTCCCAATTGTCTCTACCTTACTATCCCTCCCTTTTATGGGTATGACTTCATAGGGATCTTTATTGGTTACCACAACCAGAGAGAACAATAATTGTTAGATCTTATTGTTGTGTCTGGAAAGCCCCTAGTACCCCACTATTTATAGAAGAGGCCAGGTTCAGGGTTTCTAGTCGGTCTGGGAGTCGAAGAGGTGAAATTCATGAATTTTTTAGAAACTATGAATAGTGAAATGGTCGGTTCTCTATCCAACTGGTCGGTTTATAGGGTGAGTTGGTTATGTCACCATTGAATCAGTCGGTTCAATAGTTTTTTTTATTTCGAATCACATTGTCATTTAATGCATGGTTAATGCAAAACATAGCATCAACATCAATCCTTGATTCAATTGAATTGACCATTGAACTGGGTGGTCATCACATGAACCACTCATTTGGGACCATGAACCAGTTGGTTCACTAAGTGAACATGTCAGTTCATGCCCTGATTCAGGCATTGTTCAACTAATGTTGTTTCCAATTGACTTGACACTCCAATCAATTGGTTCAACACTTGAACTGATAGGTTTAGAGTCCACTTAGTCAATTTCCAACTAGTGTTGTTAAAATTGAATTCCTAAATACTTTTAGTAATAATGTTAAACATCATTTATTAATATACACCTATTCCAAGTGCATCCTATGTGTGTGGCCCTATAGGTCCCAAATTACATTGGTAGTGATTTTTCATAACTAACTATGACATCACAAGACTTGAGCGGTATCTAGCAACACATCATTGCTACCCAAGTAATCCAAAAAGTTAGAGAATAACTTCAAACTACAATTTGTGGTTAGTGTTATAGTGATGGTATAGTTCCTTTATATGTGATATCCATATTGCACCCAAGGCATGGAATCATTATCCTCTTCATCATTCAATACATGTTCATTGAACTAGAGCAAACTGTCTAAGATGCATGTGAGTTCATATATCACATATTGAATCACATGAGTATGGCCATACATTTCTCAATTTCTCTTATCAAATGGCTTGGATATCAATCTCATCTAGGAGGGACAAATCCCATCTACATCACTCGCACTCAATCCTCCTGTGTCACAATGCACCCGATCATCACCTTTATGGAAACCCTTATTCAAGGTCACATTTGATGGTGTCTAAGTACATCGAATGACATGCGATGAATGTATTGTCTTTAGGTCTATGAGACACAATCACTACCATCTATACGACAGCTGATTTTGACTACCATTCCATGGTCTCCATGTATCACTCTCAAGGTGAGTCTATCTGATACAAGTACCTATGTTCTTGGTTTGATTTCACATATCATGACTTATGAGATTCTATAATCGACCAACACACACTCTAATATTATGTATTATTGTTATCTATTTTTCTTCTACAATAATGGTCAATTAGGACATAACAAGAATGTATATACTCTTATGGTACATATGATCTTATTGTTCATGTCCTTAACTTGAAGACATATGTCATTGAGTCACATCATTCTTTAGACATCTATTATATATGTGTCATCATCTCATGATTGATACAAACATAATAGACAAGATAACATTTATGATTATCAAATCAAATATGTAAGGCCCTATTACAATCATCATATGATTGTCTTTATGGGCATACATACCAACATATAACTGTTTAAGGAAATCTTATATCAAAAAAGGTTGACAAATAATATATATCATAGTCAATCAAACCAACAATTATTTAATTGGCATCTGTAAGAACTTAAGAGTGTATATAATCAACTTCATAGTTTATTTTAGAGGATTATATTAATTAATATTTTATTAACAACTGCTACATATTATGAGAGAAATTTCCATTTGCTTGCATCCTCCCCTCCTTAAATGCATTTTTCCTACACAATTCAGCTCACCTAAAAAATGGTTGGGTGATTAGTTATTATCACAACATCTAATTCTCATGTGTTTTCCCTCCCCCTAATGACTCCAACGAGCCTTACTCCAGAGCTCCTCAAAAATTGAATCTATGATCTTCACAGGTTCCTTTGGGCATATCCAACTAACTTGGAGAATCTACGGGTTTCATAATCAGCATGTGGGCATGACTTGTTATATGGTTCTTTAAGTCAGACACAAGGGATTCATTTTGTATCAATTATGGTTGGTGGGGTAAGATTATAAACAATACCACCAACCTATTATGGGAATTCACAAGATTCTCATGAATGAGGATCAAATTCACAAATTATGGCAATGGCATAGACATGTTGAATTCTTAAAATAGATCATTTTACAACAAGATGGGTAAGTTCATGTATTATGCATTTCCACAAGATTTTTTATTCTTGACACATATATTTAATTGGAGCATGTCCAAGGTGAATGGGAACTTATTATATTACAAATAGTAAGTCTCATATACTTCAATCCATGTCATTTTTGTTAGGTTAATCCAAAATTTATCAAGTGACTCTATTTCCATTAACAAGGTTTTCTCAAGTGAGGTTTGCATATCATCATCATTATAATCCAAGTTTGACCTAAAAACAAGTTGAGGATGAGTCCTTAGGGCTCAGTTCAATATAACTAGGATCTACTCAACAAAAGTCATCTACTCATGGCCAAATTTTTTGGGTATAACCATTATATTCCTATATCGTCGATCACTAACCCAAACATATGGTTTTATAGACATACCCCCTCTATGGTCTTAGGATTCATCCCTCACTCAAATGTAAGGTTCATTACCCATATGATTTAATCTTGAGATATGCATACAACATATGTCTATTAGGGGGTAGCTACCTAATCTCTTACACCTGAACAAAGTAGAAATTTGTATCTAGATACAATCTAGGTACGAATGTTTTCCTTTCATATTATATTCCTAGATATATGTGGAGTCATATCCAATGACTAACTCCTCAAACAATAACATTGTTCCAACTCCAAAGATGTCTCAAAAAGTCATCAATCCAAGGGGATATGTGCTTTTCTCACCTCCCTTGAGTCTATACATCACCTCCCTTAGGGTTCCCTTATTTCATAAGTCTTTTTTCTTTATATATATAAATATATATATAGGGTGTTCATTCAATACGCGCGCGAGTATCCTGGATTTTGCTACCCGACAGCCAAAAAAGTAACTGTTCTAGCCAGAAAAGTAATTCTGCTATCAAAAAAAGTAACTATGTTGATCAAAAAGTAAATATACGGCTAAAAAAGTAATCCCATACAAAATACACAACATATATATATATATATATATATATATATATATATATATATATATATATATATATATATATATAACTGTGTTTTGAAATCTTCTATTACAAACGTAACTATCTATGCATGAAACTCGATAGTTTGCAAGGTAAAGTAACCCTCTACATGTCAAAAGTAACCAACTTGAAAAAAAGTAACCAAAATGGGGGGCGGGTAGCTACCCGCGCGGGTATTAAAGATGGGCCCATATATATATATATATATCCTCATGTATTAATGGCCTTTGTCATTTCCTTAGGATCTCTAGGGGAATAGGTACGTATGTAGTGACCTCCTCTTGATATATGCAATCTCATGTACTTATGGAGTGCAATTCTCTCCTAACCCCTCGAGCCATATGCACTTATTGAGAAATAATATTTCCCTGACTCTCCAAGAATCATGTGCCTCTACATCCTTCCTACTTAAGGTTTATTATTCATATGATTTAAGCTTAAGAGATGTATACAACATATGTCTATTAGGGGTGGCTACCTAATCTCTTACTCTTGAGTGAAGTAAAAATTTGTATCTATATACAATATAGGTACCAATGTTTGCCTTTCATATTATATTCCTACATATATGTGGAGTCATATCCAATGACTTAATCCTCAAACTTTAACATTGTTCCAACTCCAAAAATTTCTCAAAAAGTCATCATTCCAAGGGGATATGTGCTTTTCTCATGCCCCTGGAGTCTATACATCACCTCCCTTAGGGTTTCTTTCATAAGTCTTCTCTCTCTCTATCTCTCTCTCTCTCTCTCTCTCTCTATATATATATATATATATATATATATATATATATAAGGCTCATATTTAATACCTACACGGGTAGCCACCTGCCCCCTATTTTTGTTAATTTTTTTCAAATTTCTTACTTTCAACATGTGGAGGGTTACTTTACCTTGAAAATGGTTACTTTTCATGCATAGATAGTTCCATTTGCAACAATAGATTTCAAAATACAATTACATATATATTTCTTGTGTATTCTGCCTGGTTTTACTTTTTTAGTCATATAGTTACTTTGTTATCAACATAGTTACTTTTTGGACCTTCCATTTACTTTTTGTTGCCATATAATTACATCCACGACTGACGGGTAGTGAAAATCCAGGCTACCCACGTGGGTATTGAATGAAAAACCATATATATATATATATATATATATATATATATATATATATATATATATATATATATATATATATCCTCATGTATTAATGGCCTTTGTCATTTCCTTAGGGTCTTTAGGGGAATAGGTACGTATGGAGTGACCTCCACTTGATATATCGAATCTGGTGTACTTATGGAGTGCAATTCTCTCCTAACCCCTCGAGCCTTATACACTTATTGAGAAATAATCTTCTCATGGTCCTCCAAGAATCATGTACCTCTACATCCTTCCTACTTAACCCTATAGTTGATTTATGCTTTTCCCAACATAGGGTTACCTGATATGTTAGAGGTTCTATCATAATTCATACTTCATTTCAAAAAAAGCTTTTTCTAACCATATCATGACCTTATATCTCAATTACTCTTCCCAAAAAAGCATCACTTATTTTAATCTATTAAATTTTCATAACAAAAATCATTCCAAATTAGAACAAGGTTTCACATAAATGTGTGTTTGAAAATGCTTTTTGAGAACACCAAAATAGAAATTTTTTATATGTATAATTCATTAGGTAGTTGTAAGGTCTTAAATGTCTCATACTCTATACCACAAGGTCATAAAACATTTTATTTCATAGGCTTTGGTCCTTGTAGGATGAATAAAGTCATCTCAAACTTAAATTTAAGGACAAGGTACTAATCAACCCCCCAATATCTCTTCATTAATTGAACTAAAATTTAACTTGACTAGTTTGCTTCTACAATTTGCATTTCCTATTTTAGCTTAAATCACTCTCCACAAACTAGATTTTAAATGTTACTCTTAGCAATTGGTTTGAATAAAATTATTAATCATGTTTTTCCATGGGACTGACCCTTTTTTGTAATACTATTAACTTGTTCCCTTATAGGCTATTTGATTGCCATTTTAAATGCAAAACTCTAGGGAATCATATTCTCTGGTGAATTTCTTGTACAAGCAATGTACATCAGTAGGAAGAGAGAGAGAGAAGGAGGGAATAAGGAAGTAGTTTGAAGAGAGATAGAAAGGATAAATAGGAAGGATGAGGAGGGATGTAATGGGAAAGATAGAGAAATAGGAGGAAGGGAGGAGGGAATAAGTAGAAAGAGAGATTAGAGAGAGACATAGGAAGAGAAAGAATGGAAGAAGTGAAGGGATAGAGAAAGAGAAAAATAGGACGGATCAGGGAAGTAGTTGGAAATAACCTAGTACTATGTGACATAATACATATTAAAACACATGTGAGCATTAAATGAAGGTGGGACGTAGTTAGAAGAAAAAGAAAGAGAAAAATATGAGAGAAGAGGGAAGTAGCGAGAGATAACACATTAATATGTGATAAAAATACAATATAGTACACATAACACAAATAAGGGAGGAAAGTAGTCAGAAGAGAGAAACGAGAAATAAGATTAGGAGTGGAAGTAGTGGGAAATAACATGTTAGTAGATGATAAAAAGCACAATATAGCACAATTTAGTAGGAATGGGGGAGGCATCCGTTGGTAGAGGGAGAGAGAGAGAAGTAGGAGGGAGGAAGCAAGTAGTGGGAAGAGAGAGAAAAAAGGAGAGTGAGACAAGTAGTAGGAGATAACACATTAATATGTGACCGAGAACACATTTAATACAAATGGACCCAAATGGAGGAGGAAAGTAGTAGAATGAGAAAGAGTAAAAAAAAGAGGGAAGAGGGAACCAGTGAGAAATGACACAATAATACATGATAAAAAAGATTGTAATACAAGTGAGCACAAATGAAGGAGGAAAGTAGTAAGAAGAGAGAGAGAAATAAAAAAAGTAAGAGAGAGGAGGGAAATAGTGGGAAACGTTTCACTGGTAGTGACACAACACATTATAACACATATGAACACAAATAAAACAAGGACTTTATAGTAGCCAAAATAATTCACATTAGAATTCAATCAGATTTCAAAACCTTATGTCTCACATTTATCTATTTTAATTTGACTAAACCCTAAACCATTAATTTATATGATGCTTCAAAACCAATTCTTATCTTAGTCGGTTATTACCCATAAGTTAGTAAAAAATATCTACTAATGTCTATACAAGGTTTAGATGAAAAACAAGTCCATATTTGTTCATAATATGTTTCATCATATGGTATATGAGTAATCGATAAAATATTAGGACTTCCATAGAATTTGTCTAATATAACTTCTTTTTAATGACTATTGATGCATTCCTTGTCCTAAGTACCTAATGTTTCAAATAACATGATTCCTATCTAAAACCTAAAATTTAACAAGATATTTGGCTCATGCTTAACTTAGCAAACCTACCAAGTCTTGTTTTATTGAGATAATCCTAGCTATAACTACTACAAAATTGAGAAATTATAATAGGAAGAATACAACAAGTATGTTACTAGTGTTGTAATTAGCTATCTAGTACAACATGTCTACTTATGTGTTGCTTATTAACTATCTAATACAACTCAATCAATAGACAATAGGTAAAACACATAATAATATATGTGATGCTACAACACGTGCTAGAATTATTATAATAAGATATAATAGCACAACATACACTGACTCATTGTTATAGGCTATAATCACACAACATTTTCTTCCCATTGTAATAGACCCCAATTATATACAACAAGTCTGGCCCATTTTAATATATGTGAAACCACAACATGTACTAAACCCTTGTAATAAACTATACTCACGTAGCATGCTCTAACACATTGTTATAGATCGTAATTGCACAACATGCTCTACCTATTTTAATATATGTGATACCACACAAGTGTTCCACCATTGTAATATACAATAATCACACAACTTGCTCTAACCTATTATAATAGACTATAATCACACAACATGCCCATTCAACTATATTACAAAGTGTGTTATATGAAATAGGTCAGACATTTTTTAATATATGTGAGATCACAACTTATGATGAGACTTTCTGATAGATTGTAGTCACACAACACCCAATAATCCATCGGAATAGGTCACAATTGCACAACATGGTATGATCCATTGTAATTGAGAAGAATGACACAAACCCATTTTAAAAATCATACTAATATATTATAACAATCACATATGGGAAACATTTATATTTTTAATACACTTAATTCATACTAATATATACATATACACACATATAGAAAGAGAGAGATAACAATATATAAATCTCTCTTTTGAATATCTAGTGCATTGTTGACTTGCAAATTACTTATAAGTAACTCGTCCCTTACACAAGGCTTCTACCAACTGACTACAATATACCTCAAATTTAATAAAGTGACTAAATAGGATCTGTGAGATTATATAATCTTGATGACCCCCAATTAACTTTGTACTCACAAAGATTTTAAAAATCAAGCCTTATGCTGATTGTTGACGCCCTCATTTGACAGCTGACCATGGTTTTAGAACTTGGGTTGAGTTTGTTAGATGGATGAGAGATTCTTAGTTCAAATTAGGATATCTCTGGTATCCAACAATATTTATCTCAAACAAATTCTAGTCAAAATATTGTGCAACCTTATCAGTGTCAGAATAGAAGGTGAGGCCAATCCTGATTGAACTTTAAGATAAGTTTAATTTTGAACTAAAGAAATAAACTTTCCAAACACAAAACTACAATCATATAGTCATATAACAGTATCTGTTAACAAAAGGTAGATGATCTAGTATGGAACCTAGATGATGTAAAATCTTATGCTCACTTGACTTCATAGTTCAATTATTTTACTACCATAAGATTTTGTTTATTTCTCGTATTGCACATCATTCCTGTGTGGATTCAGTGTCTCATCCTCCCAATCAGAAATGGGCCACCGCCATTAGGTAATCATCAACATTTCCCCTCCTACTCTTCCTCTCTTCCTTACCTTTCCCTGTTTAGTGGAAAGGCTTGATTAAAGTACTTCATGATCTGGATTGGCACTTCCTCTCTTTTCTACACACATAATAAACCCTAACCACCTTGGTCTCCTCTTTCCTTGCACTAAGCCACCCTGGCATCAAGGGATGTTTTCACCTTCTTCCATGATCGTCAATGACACTACTATCCACCAAAAAACACAAGGTCTCCTTCGTCCTTCACCACTAACTCACTGTTACCATTCCCTATTCCTCTTAGGGCCACATTGTGTTTTTGACAATTCTAGGGCATAGGTGAATAATGGGTCTATGGACACCATTCTGCACATGCTAATGCTTGGTAAAAACTGTAAGATTTAGATCACTATGGTTCAGCCACCTTCCATCAACTCTCTTTGAATAAAACTAAGAGTGTGAAAACTCCTTCTCAAATAAAAAATATCTTCCATTGCCAAGGCCTACAAAATCTAAGGGAAGAAGGGAACCCTCATCCAAAGGACTTGTACTGGTGGTAACAATATTCTTATACAACAAACTATCTAACCACCTTGGTCACTGTAGGTCTCACCCATGAAATTCACCACAAATAACACATTTTCTTATTTCACATGCAGTCATCATCAATGTATCCCAGCAAGCATGGATGAAGCAACATCAGGAAATAGATGATCAACCATGGAACAATTATTATTGAGGATGGAATCTAACTAAATATTTGTCCTTATCTTCCTCTATTCCACATTTCAAAAATAAAATATTAAATACATGAGAAACTGACAGAATGACTACAGATTTGAAAATATAAACCTGATTAATTTAGTTGGCTACTATGAAGTTATATATAAGTATCATGTCGACATGTATATATACATGTGTGTTATTATACATGTAGGAATAGTAGCATGTATGCTTCCTGTAATTTGTGTTTCTAATGGTTTAATTATGATATTAGGTATGAAAAAAATTTAATTTATATCGTGAGTAGTCTTAATAAAGAATGTTTTAACCATATATCACTATAATATACAAACATAGATTTACATGTGTATGTAGAAGAGTACTCATATCATTATGAAATCCTATTTTATGTCTTTTTTTCTATCCTCTAGTCACAGTATGCAACGATAGGTGCTGGTGAATGATAATTTTTTTGTCGGGGGCCATGATTCGCCCATGGTAAAATTTAAGAGACATTTCACTTTTTAGTGAAGTCATTGCCACTTAAATTCCAAAGTCGTAATCTACTCTCAAAGTTTTCATTGGAACATAAATAATTTAACTATATCATCAATCTCAAATATTGGATGTAAATCAACAACTAATTTACTTTTCATTGATTTAGAAATAGAGTAGGGCATAATATCCATGTACCACTTCTCGCATGCACATGTTCATGAAGTATGAGATTCATCATCCACATATTGATTGTGGGTCTTATTTGCCTACTCCTAAAAAGGATATTTCAGTAGACCTGCTACTATTGTTGTTCCTTGGTTGCACATGTCAATTAATTTTCTACCATTCTTCTAATGCAAGAAGGGATTCACCCATTTATGAGTATTTATAATCAAATGTATTACTAGTAACTCACCACTTAAGATGACCATATCTCTTGTGAGAACTACCTTTGATTGGTTGTTCACTTTTTACCATTTTTGTTTCCAGTTGATATCCATTCTTTGTTTGAGTTCTTCTCATTTTAGTTTCTCTTCTTAGAGTCGTAGTGGTATTCTTCCTTTTTGGTTGATTCTTATTGTTTTATATTTTTCTAGTTATCTTATTCTTATCACTTCAATGCATACAATAAGTTAGATTATTTGTTACCTTCTATAGATTTAGGATTCCTACTTACTCTTCTTGACTAGTTTGAAGACTTCTAAAGGATGCTAATGTTATCTCATTTATTATCAATTTAGATATAAGTGAATCTCCAAGATCTATTCATGCTTACTTTTACAAACTTCACGAAATAATGAAAAAGTCTCTTCTTACTAACTCGAAAAATAAAACCAACACTATATATGGGAAAGATGACCTCAATATGATAAATATAACATTTAAAAGAAAATTATGGTACAATAATGAGTTAAAAATACAAAAAATGGTAGGAAGGTTATCTACACCCTTATGTAAGTTTTGACAAGATGTCATAGGTTCATCGCATGTATTTTCCTATGGATGCCTATATCTGTCAGATAGAAACCATCCATTAGCAATTAAATTTCATCTGCCATCAGCAAGATGATTTTGTTTCATTAGAAAATAAAATCACTACATTTATTATATGTTATATATTCAACCAACCTTGTTGTATCATGAGGATAGAAATTACCAAAAGTCCAAAGCTTATTGATGAAATTGTTCCATACCCCACTAACCATCTATTGCTCTAGTTTAGGGAACAAACAAATGGTGAGGGTGTTCAATCTCCATAGTAGATTTTTGGAGCAATCATCAACAACTTCATTATCATGGAATTCCCTCTTCATTTTTTCACGTGACACAAAATGAAATCTAGACTTGCCAACTTACAAACAACACAATGCAAATCCTTATTGGTTTTCAACCCATTAGGTTAGGTGCTAATTACTGCCTTGGCATTTTCTGGTTGCACCTGGGCTTTAGTGACCAACATTTGGTAATATTCATCATCGTTTTTAGACTCTATAAGGTGGGTTCTAAGGGCGTTAACAAGATCCAATGTCATGACTAGTTCCTGTTTAATGACCTAAACCTCAACCTACTTTACCCAAGAATTTTTCAAATCTGTAGATGCCTCGAGATACTATCTCAACATCTGAACCTCACTTATCATTGATGAAAGAGAATTTTAATCTATCAATTACTTCTCCTTCAGTACTTCAACCTCCGAATGGCACTCTTTTTCTTATTCAAGGGTGATCCTATGGAGTTCCTAGGCACATGCATATTCAAATCTAGAGCTCTTGTGTAAATATCAGTGGACCTACTTGAGATTCTCTATGGCATTGGTACCATACTTCTTAGCCTTCTCAACATACTTTTGTGCTTTGTCCCTCTGAATTTTAGATGCATCAAGTGTTTACTTTGTCGTCTTTAGATCCTCCAATAGCTTGGAGATTTGAGACTCAAACGCACTGACATTACTTCTACTCTTCCTTTGGAGAATTACATTAATCACGGAACCCCGTTACAAGTCAAACAACAACTATCAACAATTTTCAATCAATAATTTTGAAGGGTGCTATGGAAGTCATGTACAAAAGAAGTTGACATTTGAACCTCATTTATATTTGCACATATTTTTTAACACAAAAACTCTCAAAATATGTCTCAAGTTACTTTGAGTGTACATTACAGCTTGGACATATTTATAGGTCTAATTTGTTTCCATTGTCATTGTCATTGTCATTGTCATATTAATATCATATATAAATTGTAAAACTGATATTATCTTTTCTTGCTAATAGTGGTTGATATTGAAAAATTGTGTGTATATGGATTTATGTGACATCGAGCTCACGAAATTCAATCTCATTTGTTTTTTATAAGTCGAGAAATGTTCTCAAAACATGGCCTTTTTGATGTCATTGCCTTTTTCTGTGTACTTTTCTTGAATTTTCACTAACTTATATTATGTTAATCTTATATTCATATTATATAGTGTCCAAAGTATCCAAACAATACAGATTTCAAACATAATGTGATGAAGTACATGAGAGACATTGTTGAGATGAGAATTAGAAATACTCATGTAGACTCAAGTTAGTTATGATTTTCTTTTAGTTTTGTTTAAACTTCAAAATACATTGAATAATTTACAATATATTGATATATTTGACATATGATTGCAAAATTATTTGACTATAGTGGTCGTTGCTTCAATCAAGATGAGATAAATGAGGCCCAAAATGAGTGAGTGATGTGTGTTCTTCAGCATACAACAATTTGTCTGACATGAGTCAGTGGTGTTTGGTCTTCGACATATGATGAATGTCTAAAACTTCTGTTGCAATTTTTTTGTTAGACTCCAAAATGTATACTAACTAGTTGTGTAGCTATGCATTACTTGTTTGTATGACAAATTATTTATATAGATGATTATATATGTAATTTAATGCAAGCTTTTTACAAGGTTCAATCCAAGTTATGTTCAATTCTGTGTTTTGGGACATTTAAAAATTATGATTTATTATCTATTATAAAATATTTAAAATCCAGTAAATGTATCAATCAAACTCATTTGAAAGGACAAGGCATATAGTAAAACATTGTTAAAAAGTTAAAAAAAAATATAATTGGTTAATGACATGCTGTAATAGGGGTGGTGTTACGACAAATAACACATGTTTGTGTAAACCACCCCTATTGCAATGGTTGTGTCTACCTCTACTACAACGGGTGTGTCCTCAGAACTAGAAAATGTATAAGTATTGTTGAAAATATGTATATTACAACTAGCACAACTGATGTTGTATAAGAACTCCTTTATAATCTACAACACCTACTTAGTGGACTACAATATGCAACACATATTATTTAAAGTACATATATTACAACATACACCACACCTGTTGTATAAAGCACCCTTATTATCATGATTGTGTTTAATGTAATACAACATGGAACACCGGCTAAAGTTAATATAATGTAAAAAATGTAATACCTATTATATAAAGCATGCTTATTACAATGGATGTGTTTAGTCAATCACAACTTGCAACACTTGTTATGTAAAGCACATATATCACAACAGACATAACACCTATTGTACAAAGCACCCCCTATAAGACTTCACCATCTAATACAATATATGACACCTTTTGTGTAAGTAGAAAAAATTTATTACAGTAGCCTTTTCTATAGTAGCGTTTTTCGATTAATATGAGGAATACAAGGTGAATAACTACACATATTTTCACCTAATCACCTAATCTATGCATTTAGTTTATCCATTGCATCTAAGTCAACATACATAATCCTATGCTCAAATGCCACACATTTTCTCACAAGTTTCCCTATACACAAACCCAATCCTAACCGTTGGATTGTTATTAGAAGGACTAACCCTCATCCCCTACCTCCTACAAGAGGATTATGTGAGGTATAGGGACCCAAAGTACCAACTATGATCTTGTCTATTTTTCTCATGAACCAACAAACAATTTTTGCAACAAAACATCACATTGGGATCAAGAGAGTTTTTATTCCTTTTAAACCCTAGATGTAACCATAGTTCACCCTCTTTAAAAAATGCCCAAATCTCAACTTGGTCCTCCACATGATCAAACTTGTTGATCGGGTAATGGGTCATTTCGACAATGGAGGATGATTCTTGAAGTATCTATAGACATCTAGAAAGCCTCATTGGTGATCAGTTTGGACTAAGCTCCCCTAAGGTTCCGACATGACATTGACTTTCTTCTCTAGCGATAGTGAGATCAACACAATATCTTTGGCCTCCTAAACCAAATTAGCTTTGTGATAAGTTGCCTTACCTCAACTACTACCTTCTCTTTAATAGTTTTTGTAGTGCATTTTAGCTATATAGGATCCCAGATCCCGCTATCTCACTGGAAATAGTTTCATCTTCCATGCCAGTTCAGTAGCATTCTCAGACAAGTTTTGCTTTGTTTTTCTTCACTGAAGATTGATGTTGTGTGATTTCACATCATCTTTTCACATGCTATCACACACATTTGGTTCATTCTGATATTATTTAGCCTACTTTATTATTAACTTTGCCATTCTTTCATTACTTTACTTATCGCATAACTTGTATTGCAGATATGCTCCAAATAAGACTAAATTATAGAGTTTAATTCTGTTGAAATTGCATAACGCACGACATGCAGGAAGAATGCACGACATGCAAGATTTTAGAAAAATTTCCATTTTACCCATACAGAAAAATGCACGATGTGTTCGAGCCTTGAGCACGACGTGTGAGTTTCTAGAAAAGTGCAGAAAAGCAAATCCACGGTGTGCACTTGAATGCACGACGTGCACCTGGGGCGTCGAGCTAACCAAAAATCTTCTGGAAAGTTGCACGGCGTGCATTACTTTAGCGCACGCCGTGCGTAATGCATTCTGGAGCAGATTGAAAGTTTCTGGAAAGTCACACGACGTGCATTACTTCAGTGCACGCCATGCATTACTTCAACGCACACCATGCACAATGCTTTATTGAGCAACTTTTGGAGGCCTTGCACAGTGTGCATTTGCGACGCACGCCGTGTCGCTGTCAGTTTCATAAATTTGAAAGTTACGACCTTTTGTTTAAAATGAAGGGGGGACTCAAGGGACAGTTATCACTTGTAATAATTGAGAGTTCCTTCATCATAGAGCCAAAGGAGAGCAGATGAAGGTGATTTTGAGGAGAAAGGAGGTGGTTTCTTGCCAAAGGAGCCCATTTATTCTTCTCTTCTTCTCCATTGTCTTCTCCAAGGTGCAGCCAAGCTTCCCCAACTTCATGCAGCTTCTCGAGAGAGGAGCTAGTTCATTTTGGAGCAGCTAAAGGAGGAGAATTTTGTCCCCAGGCTAGAATTCCTCCTTCTTATGGTTACATTTTTTGATCTTTTTGTTTTTCCTCCTCTAGATCATGTTAAAACCTGAATTTTCTATAGCAAATCTGCAAAGCATGATTATGGACGAGTAATTCCCTTTACTTAGGCATGGGGGAGTAGCTCCCAAGTCATATCATGTATGTAACAAGTTAATTTGGTACTAAATACTATGTTGTTTGTTTTTCTACCATGAAAGTATCGATTTTATCATCTCTTGCATGTATTGCTGGCCACTTTATATGCATGTGTTCTTCTTTCTTGCTTGATCTGAGAAGATAAGTAGGAATGTATGGAGGTGCTCTTCTTGTCAACTCTTTTTCTACCACGAGAGTGGAAATAAATGAGTTGAGGAACAAGTTGTGATCTAAAATGAAATTTATGCATGAGAATGTGACTTTGAGCTGAGATCATTGCACTTACATTGGGAGGTGAAGTGCAACACAACCTTTCCTTTAAAACAAGTGCTTATGCATGTTTAGATTTTCGTGTTCCTATGATATGCTATGATATGTGAGTGAAATTCTAATGTCCAAGATCCATTAATTTCTGAATCTAAACCCTTTTAGTAATCTTTTCATTCCTTGTTTAAATCTGAATTTCTACAATTAGATAAACATTACCATCTTTTTTTAAACCGATCAAGATTGAAGAAATTTAGTGTTTTTGCACTCAATTAATTACTTAAGCTCCTTGTGTTTGACCTCGACTACACTACCTCTGTATACTTGTGGGGATTGGTTAAGTTGGGTAAACTTTCCTTGTTAGGATTGAAACCCGTTAGTGTAAACAACCAACAAGTTTTTGGCGCCGTTGTCGGGGAGCTACGGTAATTTAATTGGAGTAATAAGTGCTAATTAGTATTTGAGACTAAATTACCATTTTCATTTTTAAATTCCCTTGTACCTTTTAGTTTTGTTCTTAATTCCTCTTGCTATTTTTCAGGTTGTATGTGTCGCTCACAAAGGGGTCTTCAAACAGTTGCATTGTTAGACTGTGAAATCGAGCGTACTCTTTCAAGATTAAGAAGAGAAAGGAGAGTAGAACCACCGCTACTAGGAGGTACTTCACCATCATCACCATCACCATCTTCTTCACACCTTAAGGAAGCTACACCAAGTGATCCAATCATGGAGGAGGACCATCCTTTGAAGGACTTCGCAATGCCGATCACCACAAACATTTATGGGGCCATTGACCTGCCTACAGTAGAAGTGAACAATTTCTCTATTGCTCCTTCTATGATGTAGATGATACAGCAGAATCATTTTAGAGGTATAGCTAATGAAGATCCAAGTCTTCATGTTGTTGAGTTCTTGGAATATCTGAATACTTTCCGAATTAACGGGGTATCTACCAAAGGAGTAAGACTTATGATATTTCCCTTCACCCTAAGAGATAGAGCCAAGGAGTAGCTTTTGTCTCTTCCAAAGAAGATAATCAAAAGCTGGGACCAACTTGTAAATGCTTTTCTTGCAAAGTATTTCCCGCCAAGCAAGATAGCCCAATTAAGAAATCAGCTCACCAATTTCTCTCAAAATGAAGGAGAAACCCTATATGACACATGGGAACGGTTTAAGGATCTTCAACACCTTTTCCCGCACCATGGTTTGACCAAATGGCTGCTACTTCAAACTTTCTATAATGGACTATTTTACAACACCTGATTGATACTGGATGCTACAGCCAATGGCGAATTGATGACTAAGTCTTATCGGGAAGCTTATGACATTATTGAAGACATATCGCTTAATCACTGTCAATGGGGAGAATATAGGAGAGTAAAATCAGCCTCTATCGCTAATTCTTCGACCGGGAAGCAAGGAGGGAAATACACTATTTATGATGTTGATCTTATTTCCGCCAAACTCGATGTTCTTACACAAAAGTTCAAGAAGATGACCACTTTGCAAATCCTATTAGATGAAGTTATATGTGAAGCTTGTGGCAATGCATGGCATACTTCTTCTTCATGCTTTTCTTCTAATGCAATTGAAGGGAGTTTTGAATAGGTCAATGTTGTTGGAATGCAAGGGAACAAGCAGTACAATCCCTATTCCAGCACATACAATCCGGGATGGAGAGATCATCCTAATTTCTCCTACCAGAATACAAGCAATGCTCAGAACTTCCAACAAGGACAACAACAGCCTCATCAACAACAAAATTTCAACCGATAAGGGAATCTATCGGGTTTTAATAATAGGGGTTGCCAACAGCCACAACAACCCCAAAGTTCTTCTTTAGAAGCCATGATGGAAAAATTTATGTCTACAAAAATGTAGCAAAATGAAGAACTATGGGGAAATGACAAGTTGTTGAAAGATGTTATTGCTCAACTTTCCGCAAAGGTGGATGGTATTTCCACTCACACTAAAATGTTGGAGAACCAAATAGCACAACAAGCTCTAACACAACAAATCCCCCTATCCGGTTCTCTTCCAAGTCAACCAGAAGCGAACCCAAGGCAACAAGCTAATGCAATTACTCTAATAAGTGGAGCTGAAATTTGGATGACCTTCTCCAACCAAAGAGAAGAATGTGGAGGTAGACGATGAAGAGGAGTCCAACACAACTAATTGCAGCAAGGAGAAAGGTATGGCCAAAACACCACCTTCTTTCAAGGCCACTATACCTTTTCCTCAAAGGCTTTCCAACAAGAAGGAAGACCTAAAGTTTAGGAAGTTTATGTACATTCTCAATAAACTACATGTCAATTTTCCTTTTGCTGAAGTTATTTTTGAGATGCCTTCTTATGCTAAGTTCCTAAAGGATATTTTAACTAAAAGAAGAAAGGTTGATCAAGTTGAAATAGTAATGCTTTCAGAGAGAGTGAGTTCTATCATTCAAAACCACCTTCCACAAAAGCTTGATGAATTGGGAGCTTTTACACTGCCATGTAAGATCAATAATACCACTTTTGATAAAGGTCTAGTAGACCTTGGTGCTAGTATTAGTCTCATTCCATCTACCTTATGGAAAGAACTGGATCTTAGATATTTGAAGCCGACAAAGATGGCTATTGAGTTAGCCGATCATTCTTTTAAATACCCAAAAGGTATAGTGGAGGATGTACTAGTGCAAATCGGAAAGTTCTATATACCATGTGATTTTTTCATTCTTGATATGGTGGAGATCCCTTCCAATCTTGTTCTTTTTAGAAGACCATTCTTGAGGACTGTCGGATGTCTTGTTGATGTTCGAGAAGGAAAGTTCACTCTACATGTTGGTGCGGAAGCAATGGAATTCTCTATTTATGATGTCGTGAAAGCACCTACACGTGTTGAAGAAATCTATTTGTTAGATACTATAGATCCAATTGAGGAGGAAAATGATGATATTGATGATTTAATGATTAATCGTTATGATGATGATGTGGCTGAAATCAACAAATCTAAAATTTCTAGAGCACTTCCTATTTCTAAAGCACAAGCTATTGATGAAGATGCTCCACTTATTGATGACAAAGTTGATGAAGGTACAACAAGGAAAAAGGTAGAACTAAAAGCCCTTCCACCCGGGATGAGGTATGCATTTCTTGACCCAAACTCTACATCCCCTATTATAATAAATGATGAATTAACCAATGACCAAGAAAATAAATTACTTGCCGAACTGCATTTGTATAAAGACGTCATTGGTTATTCCATATAATGATTTAAAAGGCCATCTATCCTTCAATCTCTATGCATAGAATAAATATGGAAGATGATGCCAAACCAACAGTTGAACCACCTAGGGGACTAAATCAAATATACTTGAAGTGGTAAAGAAAGAAATTTTCAAATTAATTGATGTTAGAATCATTTATCCCATTAGTGACAACCCCTGGGTTAGTGCCATTCACATTGTTCCTAAGAAGGGGGGTGCAACTATCATTAAAGGAGACAATGATGAGTTAATACAAACACGCATGGTCACCGGTTGGCATATGTGTATTGACTACCGACGCTTGAATAAGGAAACCCGCAAGGATCATTTTCCATTGCCTTTCATTGATTTGATGTTTGAACGCCTCGCTAAACATTCTTACTTTTGTTACTTTGATGAGTATTCTGGATTTTTTCAGATTCCTATTTATCCATCTGACCAAGAGAAAACCACATTCACTTGTACTTATGGAACATATTCCTATGGATGTATGACGTTCGGTCTTTGCAACGCTCCCGCAACATTCCAGCGGTATATGATGGCCATATTCTTTGATTTTATAGAAAATATAATGGAGATTTTCATGGATGACTTTATTGTATACGATGATTCCTTTGATCAATGTCTATTGAACCTGTCTTTAGTCTTAGTCCACTGTAAAAAGGTTAACCTAGTGCTAATTTGGGAGAAGTGTCATTTCATGGTACAATCTGGTGTAGTACTAGGACATGTTGTATCTAACAAAGGTATTGAAGTGGACAGGGCAAAGGTTGAAGCCATTGAGAAGATGTCTACTCCATCTTCAGTTAAAGACATCTGTAACTTTCTTGGCCATGCAGGTTTTTATAGAAGATTCATTAAAGATTTCTCTAAGATTGCAAAGCCACTGTGTTCCCTACTTGCAAAAGACGACGAGTTTGTATTTGATGATGATTGCCACGTAGCTTTTTCTAAGCTCAAGGAGGCCCTCATTTCAGCCTCAATTATTCAACCTCTGGATTGGGATTCTCCTTTTGAGTTAATGTGTGATGCAAGTGATTATGTTGTGGGAGCTATTCTAGGATAGAGGAAGGACAAGAAACTCCATGCCATTTATTGTGCAAGCAAAACCCTTGATGAAGCATAGATCAACTATACAACCACAGAGAAGGAAATGCTAGCCATTGTATATGCTTTTGACAAGTTCCGACAATATTTGGTGGGATCCAAGGTGATTGTATATACTGATCATGCTTCCATAAAGTATTTTCTAAACAAGAAAGATGCTAAACCACATCTTATTCACTGGATTTTTCTTCTATAATAATTTGATCTTGAGATCTGAGATAAGAAAGGTACAGAAAATAATGTTGTTGATCATCTTTCTAGATTAACCATGGAGGCTGGAGATTTGTTGCCCATTGAAGATCATTTTTTCATTGAAAAGCTCTATGCATTATCATCTACTCAAGCACCATGGTTTGCAGACATTGCCAACTTTCTTTCTACCGGACAACTCCCACCTGATTTGTCGTATCAACAAAAGAAGAAATTCTTTCATGATGTGAAAATCTATTATTGGGATGATCCATTATTATTCAAGCATGGAAGTGATGGGCCAATCTGCCGATGTGTTATTGAAGAAGAAATCCCAAACATTATTGTTGAATGTCATGCCTCTCCTTATGGAGGCCATTTGAGAGGAGAGAAAACTACTACTAAGATACTACAAGCTGGTTTCTATTAACCCACATTATTCAAGGACGTCAATATATTTGTAAAATCTTGTGATAGATGTCAAAGAACAGGAAGTATATCCCGTCGTGACGACATTCCCCTCAACTCTATCTTAGAAGTTGAGGTGTTTGATGTATGGGGAGTGGATTACATGGGACCATTCCCATCGTCTTGCAGGTACCAATACATTCTTTTTGCTTGTGAATATGTGTCCAAATGGGTTGAGACCATCCCAACCCAAGCGTCGGATGCCAAATCTGTAGTAAAGCTATTTCAAAAGATCATATTTCCTCAGTTTGGAGTTCCTCGAGCCGTAATTTCAAATGGAGGCACTCATTTTGCTGAAAAACAATTCAACAACCTTCCTCTAAGTATGGTGTAACTCATAAGATCTCTACGCCATATCATCCTCAAACTTCCAAGCAAGTAGAGGTCTCAAACTGACAATTGAAAAACATCCTTGAAAAGACTATTTTTAGTTCAAGAAAAGATTCGACTTTAAAGATTGATGATGCATTATTGGCGTACCGCACAGCCTACGAGACTATCATAGGGACTACTCCGTTCAAGCTAATTTATGGAAAATCTTGTCACCTTCCGCTGGAGTTGGAGCACCGTGCTTTGTGGGCCATTCTTGAATTTTGATATGAAGAAGACATGAGAGAAGCACCTTTTGCAGTTGTAGGAACTTGAGGAACTCTACCTTGATGCTTATGAGAATGCAAGGTTGTACAAAGAAAGGACAAAAGCCTGGCATGACAAAAGAATTCACAGGAAGGACTTCCAAGAAGGAGATACAGTTTTGCTATTCAACTCTAGATTAAAGCTATTTCCAGGGAAGCTGAAATCAAAGTGGTCTGACCCGTTTCTTGTGCTAAAGTTTTTCCATATGGAGTTGTGGAACTCCAAGGCAAAGACAACAACTTCAAAGTGAATGGATAGAGTTGCAAGCTCTATTCTTATGGAGATGAAGTGGACAAAGGAGCCTCTTGCTACCTCCAAGATGCTTGAAGGAGTTGAAGAGTCACACTCCAGAATCTAAATGGAGGACCTTGTGGGAGTTGACCCCACATTAGGATAGATTTCTTTTAAAGTTCTTCGAGTCAAAAACACTCTTTAATTTCGTCAATCAGCCTGTCATGGATGAATGTAATAATTTAGACTTGATTGCCGCCATAACTATCTTTATTTCATGCTGACTGACAGCTATTTTCTGTAAAAATTCCAAAATGCACGGCGTGTCTTTATTTGACACGGCGTGCACCTCAACAGAAATATATTGTAATCTGAAAATATCTCTAGGTACAGGTGTATTTTTGCCAACACACCGTGTTCTATTCATGAATATGTTTCTGGAAACTAACATGACATGCATTTACTCAATGCATGTCGTGCACCCGGAGAGCTGCAGAAGATAGAAATTTTCTGGAAAGTTGCACACCATACACTTGTTCATGCACGGGGCACCTGGAGCTACAAATGTGCAAATAAGTTACTGGAATCATACACGACGTGCATTTATTCGATGCATGTCGTGTGCCTATCTTTCACTGAACAGCAAGAGTTTTTATAAACTCGCACGACGTGTATAAATTCATGCACGCCGTGCGTCTGGGCACAAAATTAGGTCTACAAGGTGAATTCAGAGCAGAACACGTCATGCATACATAAGATGCACCGTGCAATTGGGCGTAAAAGGCAGTCTGAAAAGAGGAATTTAAAGACGAACATGTCGTGCATGTTAAGTGCACACCATGTCTTTTTTCGTAAAGTTAGGACAAAAGGGAGGGGCGCACGACCTAATTTCTCACTTGAGAAATCAGTCGTGTGAGAGAACCCTTGTCGCCGTGTGCGTCAGCCGTGCAACAGCCACCGTCTTCGAGCCTCCATGCACACCGGCCTCATGTCATGCACGTTCACGAGCAACCTCCCTCCTTCTTCAGGTCTAGCCACCCCCATCGTCACCTCCAACCTCACACAATGTTGTCGCATCGCACGGCTGTCAGCCGTGCATGCTCAGTTGTGCTCTTGAGTGACCTCACACCGCTAGCTGTCGACAACCCCCTCCGTGCCACCTTCTCTGTTGCTCATAGTGGCAGCGCCTTCCAGTAGAGGAAGTTCAGTGCAGTAGCGCCACTGAGCAACGCAGATGACACCACCTCAGCGAACGACAATAACAACGCCCTAACCAGCCGCCAATGAGCCGTCGTTCGCCATCAACGCTGCCCTAGTTCCGTCATCGAGCACCCATTTTCCGCATTTTCTTCTTCACTTCTAGCACTGATTCAGGCTGTAGAAAATATGTAGGTGCACGGTGTTCCCCCGTGCTGCACGCCATGCATTCGAGTTTCTGAGAAAAAAGAACACCTTCCAGGTGCACGTTGTGACAACAATCTGCACGTCGTGCACTACTACGGAAACAATGGCACCAATCAAGAGGGGTTCAGGCTGATGCCATGGTGGAGCTTCATCTTCCACGACACCTTCTAAATCAGCAACTTTTATCCCCTCCACCCAGTTCCAAGTCACCCCGGAGGAGGATGTAGATTACCAGTTTCTCATCACTAGGCGGGTTCTACATTCCCGCTATGTTTGTGAAGAAACACTTGACAAGTTGGGTTTCAAGATTGAGGTAATGGGGTATCTTCAGTTTTTAGGCCTCCATCTACTCTGTGCTAGAGTCACAAAGATCTACCCCCACCTTGTATATGAATTTTTGACCACCTTTAAGGCGATAGACGACCCCCAAAACCACCATGAGACCTATCTGAAGATCAGTTTTCATCTTCTAAACAAATGCTTTTCTATGGATCTTTGCAGTTTTTGTACTTTGCTTTGGTGCAATTATGGAAGCTATACTGATTATCCAACCGCTTTCCATAGTGAGACTTTTTGGTCTGAAATTACCAGTCAACTGGTGCACAAGGCTAGGAATGCCCAAGCTTCATCACTCCATAATCTGATTTTTAGAGTTGTGCATCGCCTTTTAAGCACATGTCCCTTTGCCAAAAATGAAACTCAAGGGGTCGTGGGGAAAACTAACCTTTTCTTCTTGTGGTGCATGGTCAAAATTGAGCAAATTAGTTCTGGTCACTACATTGTAAACAAACTTCTAGAATCCAAGAAGAAGCACAGAGAGGCGGGGGATATCATGTGTGGTGGGTTGATTACTATGCTTGCAATGCAACTAGGGTTAGATGTGGCTACCTTAGAACCTGTACTGGGGAAAAACCTTATAGACATCAATTATCTTATTTCTTGTGGCCTAATATCAAGGCATTGTGACAAATCAAGTTGGAAGGCGGAGTTACAACCCGAGGACGAAATGGAGACACCCACCCATGGCGCCAACAGCTCTACAGCCGCAACTACACCAGCAGCTACAACACCACTTCCACCCTCCACTAATACTCAGACAGAGTATACTTGGGTGATGCCTGATGTGAGGCACCTTTACGGTTATGTTCAACAGTGGTTTGACCACATCGACGGCTGTTTAGACCAGATGGGCACGTAGTACACTGCGATGTATGATATGGTCACCTGGATGGATGCTTGGCATATCTCTCAGGGCCATTACTTTTTCCCACTGCCGTATCAGTCACCACCACCACAGCAGCCCGAGTTTCCACCACCTGAGTTCGCACAGTAGCCACCAGAGTTTCCACCACAGCAGCCCCAGTTTCACCAGTAGCATGATTCCGCAGACCAGCCCATGGACATTCCAAAGCTCGTCAGCCAGTTTTTCTTGGATCAGGGCAGTGGCCCTCCTTTTTGATATTTGATCCATGACAGGTACCCGGTTGTGAACTCCTTAGGTTTGATTGACACAGTAAAGACACTGCTTACTTCAAGCTTGAGGGGTGGGCACAACCGGCCAGTATTTGTAGTTTTCATTCAGTTTTTCTTTAATTGAGTCAGTTGTGTCAGTTGTTTTCCATTTTATTCCAAGTTCAGTTTCCTTGATGGTAAAGTTAATATGATTTGAGGCTATCTTATTAGAATGAAACCCCCTTATATGCTTGAATTATTCTGTCCTATATGTTTCTTGGCTACATGAAAAGAAAAATCAAGAGCATGTATGAATGAAATGGAAATTGAAAATCCCCATGTACAAGATTTTGCCTTGTGTTTGTTGTTGAAATCTTAAAATCTTTTTACATCTTTGCTTAGTCAATACATGTAACGGTTCAATTTTTGAGCGAATGAATCAACTTTAAAACATTTAATAGAATATGGGATACTCTTGCCAAACCTTTAATGCATTTACAATAAAATTTTCAGTGAAAATTTTACAAAATAAGGGCTGAAATCTTGTTACCTTAACATTCTTGTTGACTCTTTGGTGTTGAAGAATGAATTGTGCTATCCTTTGTTCACCCTTACCCAATAAAAGATGGCAAATGGCCCACATATCATGCTAGCCTAGTGTGAGTCTGATCTAGAAATGATAGTTAGGTGATATGAATATCAAAAGAGGGTAAAAACAACACCCCAACTGGCATTCCACGTGAGCATAAGCCTAAATTAGCAGCCGAATGCCTAGAACCCAAAAATTTCCATCATCATATCCTTGAGAAAAAGAGTACAACTAAGTTTGTTAATGATAGTACTGATTTCATCGTGTTACATCCATACTAGCTAAAAAAATTTAATGTGCATGCACTGATTGTTTGGCTTGATTATCCAAATTCTATTAAGTGTTGTCTAGTTGATCATTTCACTTGATTTGGAACCAACCTTGCTGAACTTAATTTCTCTATCTTGGATGTTGAAAATTTGAGATGATAACACAAGCACAATGTACTTGATTGGTTGAGCTAATTGCATATCTCATTTTCATTTAATCCATGCATGAGCTTGTTTACTCTTTCTCTTTGATTGTAGCCCTATTCTTTTTTCTTGAGGAAAAATAATAGTTCAAGCTTAGGGGGATTTGTTGTGTGATTTCTACATCATCTTTTCACATGCTATCACACACACATTTGGTTCAATCTGATATTATTTAGCCTCCTTTCTTATTACTTTTTCCATCATTTTGTTACTTTACTTATCACATATCTTGCATTGCAGATATGCTCCAAATAAGACTGAATTGTAGAGTTTAATTTTGCTGAAACAGCAGAATGCACGGCGTGCAGGAAGAACACACGACGTGTAACTTTTCAAAAAAATTCCATTTCACCTAGATAGAAAAATGCACGGCATGTTCGAGCCTTGAGCACGACATGAGAGTTTTCAAAAAAGTGCAGAAAAACAAATGCACGACATGCACTTGAATGCACAACGTGCACCTAGAGCGTCGAGCTAACCAAAAATCTTCTGCAAAGTTGCACGGCGTGCATTACTTCAGTGCACGTCGTGCACAGTGCATTCTGGAGAAGATTGAAAGTTTCTGTAAAGTCACACGGTGTGCATTACTTCGGTGCACGCCATGCACAGTGCTTTATGGAGCAACTTCTGGAGGCCTTGCACGGCGTGCTTTTGCAACGCACGTCGTGTCGCTGCTAGTTTCAGAAATTTAAAAGTTGCAACCTTTTGTTTAAAACAAAGGGGGGGGGACTTAAGGGGCGGTTATCACTTGTCATAATTGAGAGTTCCCTCGTCCCAGAGCCATAGGAGAGTAGAGAAAGGTGAGTTTGAGGAGAAAGGAGGTTGTTTCTTGCCAATGGAGTCCATTTCTTCTGCTCGATTGTCTTCTCCAAGGTGCAGCCATGCTTCCCCAACTTCGTGTAGCTTCTCCGGAGAGGAGCCAGTTTGTTTTGGAGCAGCTAAAGGAGGATAATTTCATCCCCAAGCCATAATCCCTCCTTCTTATGGTTACATATTTGATCTATTTGTTTTTCCTCCTCTAGATCATGTTAAAACCTGAATTTTCTATAGCAAATATGCAAAGCATGATTATGGATGAGTAATTCCCTTTTTTTGGGCATGGGAGAGTAGCTCCCATGTCATATCATGTATGGAACAAGTTAATTTCATACTAAATACTATGTTGTTAGTTTTTCTACCATGAAAGTATCAGTTTTATCATCTCTTGCATGTATTGCTGGCCACTTCATATGCATGTGTTCTGCTTTCTTGCTTGATCCACTACCACAGAAATAACCTTTGGCGTTAGTTATCCAAGCGACACCCAAGTGGGAGCCGCTAAAAGTCGACCCCTTTAGCGTCGGTCCCCCAACCGATGCCATAAACCTTTCGGCCACCAAAAATGCGCCAGCAAGGGGACCATCGGCGTCAGTTCTTAAAAAAAACTGACACGATAACCTTATTAAAAATGTCGGTTATTAAGTAACAACCGACGTCATACCCCTTCCTGCCACCAAAAAGGCGCCAGTAAAGGCATCATCAGTGTCAGATTTATAAAGGTAACTGACGCCATATCCACAGCCACCCAGCACGGCTGTTGTACCTAGCCAGAATCTACTAATAACCGACACCATCGGCGTAGGTTTGTATACTAATAACCGATGCCATATCCCCCGCCACCATGGCTGTGGTACCTGTCTGCAATAGGCGTCGAGTTTACAGATAACCAATGCCAGAAGGGGATAAAGACGTCGATTTTACACTAACAATCGACGCCTATGTGTTTTGTTGTAAGTTTTACACAAATAACCGACGCCTATGTTCTGATTTTTTTTTCTTATCAATTTGTAGGCCTATTGTATGGTTGGTTAGTAGGATACAGAACCTGCAGTTCAGTTCTGAACTGCAGGTTTACAACATCCATTGATATCAGCCAACAACAGGCCACAAACCTGCAAAATTAACAAGATAGACAATATTATATATTTATCATGTGATTCACACACATGTATAAGAATAGTTAATTCATATTATTTTTTATCACACACATGTAGAAACCAGTAGTTCCATTTCAAATTTCCTCCATTTTCACACACATTTAGCAACCTGCAGTTCCATTCATTTCATCTCTTTTCACATTCGTACACATGTAGAAACATTCATGTATTTATCATCTTCACATTCACACATATGGTAATTCATAAAAAGTCATTCACATTCACACAAAAATAATTATGAGAACAAAGTTTAGAAATATCATTCTTTATTCATCATCGTCATTATCCCAATTATATTTAAAAATTCCCACTACTTGTAGGGCTTCTGCCCATTGTTCTCTTACATCATTTAACTCATCCATCGTATAGGAAGTATGTACATCTAATCACTTTTCATCTATAATGAAGTCAGTTTTAAATACCTGCAAAGAGAATGATGTATATATATAATTAATAATATATAATAAGATTGATATATTTCATATTATCTAATGAGACTACATATAATACTGGATGTATGGTATCGATTTCCATTGCGGCATATTTGATAATTATGCTCATAAATTGCATCACATAGTATCCACATGCCCATTCATTGTCTTGTGTAGCACACTATAAATTGAAACATACAAAATATTCAAAAATACAAATAAGCACAGTTCACATAAATAATATATACATTGGAGTCGGGAAATTACTTTCACATTCTGCCAAGTTAGTGGTTGGTTCTTTTTCTTGGGGATCTTTCCTCCAGCTTTGGCATACTCTTGTAAAGCCCTACATGTTAATGTAGCACATTAAATTGTATAATTAAATAGTAATGTAATAACATATGTTAACGGATATAAAAATATAAAATATTTCTCACGGGAATAATGGCATTTTCATTGCGTGTCTATATATATTCAATTTCTTCCCTACAGGATCTAGATAATAGACAGCGAACGTCTTGGGGACAATAACTAGTAACTCCCAATGCATACCACTAGAGGTAAGAAAGTTATAAATTAATAATTCAAAAGTCACAATAAAAATGTAATTTTCTTAAGTCCAAATTATAAGCAAAGTAAACTTACCCGACATTGAATGGAGCTACTATCACCGTCTTCTTATTTTTACCAAAATATTTAAAAACATCACAGCAGTATGAAGTAATTGACCTAGGGTTTTTAACTACAAGACTAATCAAAGATGGAACCAAAAATTCCACATGGAGAAATGAAAAATATGTAAATATCATGTGTAAGTGGCTGCAAAACATGTATTATGTATGCATTAATATATAAGAAACCAGATCACCGTATATAAAACAAGGTATATGGATGTATTAATAAGATCTCACCATATCTACAAATCTATCATAGATGTGTTCAGCCAATTATAATGAAACAACTCCAAATTATCTTGTATAAATATCTTATTATCGCATGATTGACCTGCATTAATGTGTATGCATTAATACGTATGCATTCATACGTATGAAAAACTTGTATAAATAGATTATTATCATATGATTGACCTACAGCTTCCTCCAGAATAGTAACATTTATAGGGCAATTTGGATCATGTTTGCCTATCCAATCTGCCATACCCTTACAATTAGGACCTAACGAGGCGTGTAGGTCCTTTGGAAGCCAACTTGGTACTTCAGGAGGTGGAGGTGGAGGCCAAGATGCAGCGGGTGTCTTCCTTTTGACTTGTATATATAATTTCATATCAATTGACTCATATATACGTACACACTAACAAATTAATCTAATGTAAATTTAGCATACAATATTAGTATAGATGACATCTGTTTTGGGCCACAATATCACTCCGCCTTCTGCCTCACCAAGCATTTTAGAATCTGGGTGGGCATATGGCAATGTAAGATCCCTCCATTTGGGGACTACACTTATCAGGCTCACACGAACTGCACCATCTGGTACTGGAGTCCCATGAAAACATTTCTCCTGGAAGGGGTGGGTAAGCCGATGCCTCTACAATGACATATTCTTGACTTTTTAGATGGTATGGATTCAACCCCTACAAATTTACATAAAGAATGTTATATGAATACATACACAAACTTCCAACCTCTACAAGGACTAGATACTATGTCATAAAAATACTTACAGAGGATATGCTAGGTGGTGGTTCTACATGATTACTCCCAACCTCTATAGTAGGAGTAATAGAAGCGCGACACGTCACAGGTATCGTCTGAGTGGCCTTCTGAGACGCATGCCACTTCACCATTGCTTCTTGGACTTTTCTCTCAATTAATTCATCTACCTATACATGGATAAAAGAAATGCTAGCTATCGATTATTGAATTCCCTTTCACAATAAAATTCTAAAAAAAGAATAGGTTACCTCAACTTGTGAAAGTCCCGCTTTTGGGATAGGTTTGCACTAGGATGGCCCAAAGAACACTTTGATGCCCACACCAGTGCCTGCACCCCTAACATGTACAGGATGCTCTGGGTTACCCATAGCAACTGTCAATTCATCCCTTGTGCCCTCAGGGATGAACTTGCCTTCCTTCCTCTGCTCGTGCAGCTCTCACTAATTGCCATCAACAGAAATTGGTAAATAAACATAACAATAATCAATATCGATCGATTTCTCTAAGAGTTGAATTTTACCATTTTTGTAGTTGCCTCAGCAGTTGCATGCTTTGTTATATCTCCCTTCTTGTTTTGCCTCCCAACTATCCACATAGCATGGTGAGGCAGAGGTGCAGGACCAATAGTAGAGGACTCCTGAGTAGCAGCAGACTGAGCAATAGACTGATCAGTATACTCAGTTTGTAGTCTTTGGTGAACACCTGCATAGCCTCTTGGACCCATTGTGTGGTCATGCACATTTAGTGCATGCCTTTCTCTTTGAGCATCTATGATAGCCTTGGTAGTAAGAACATTGATTTGGTTAGTAACACTAAAGGTTAATCTTGAATAGGTGAATACATAAGAACATATATTAATTAAATTGGGAGTGTCGCTTAATACCTTGAATTCATCTGTTTTTCTTTGGGTAACAAACTCCTCCCATTCTTTGGGGTCCAGGTAGTTCCATTGATCAGGGGTTGCCTTCTTCCTAAATTTATTTTTTAAAGAGAATACAAACAAAAATTATTAGTGTAGAGTTAGTCAAAAAGTGATCAATGTCTAGAATTGGAAATCAATCAAGAACCTCTTCTCAGCATCGCATATATAATCTTGGGTGAGATTTGTCCTATAGTTCCTTAGGACCCTCCCACAACGTTGCATCACACATTTATGATGCAACTTTTCATCCAGATCAAATATACTCTACAAAATATAATTGATATTAACTAGTATCCTAAAAATTAGTAATCTACAAAAATAGAATTGCAAATAATGATAACTCATGCATAGTTCCTTCTAGATTAAGTATTTCTTCCCCTTAGGAACTCTATGCCAGGATTCAAAAATAGGACTACAATGGACGCGAGTAATAACCCCAAGATATGAAATAAATGAGTTGTGGTTCACTCCAACTGGATTTCCTGCATGATCAAAATCCACAGCCAGTTTGCGTCCATTGCCCCTTTGCAGTAGTAACTTGTTGATCATTGTGATGCCCCTCACTTTCTCTTTTTTTTGCTTCTCATCAAGTGCCCCAATTTCTTCAGGGGGTACATCACCAACCTAAAATTTGACAAAAAAACACACTTACAGGATATAACTATAAATGTGAGGTGGGATATATTTTTAAAACTTACATTGTGAGATGGCGCATTGACGTACTCACCCTCACAGTAATCATCAGCACGGTCATCATATGAATGCTCAGCCATCTAAAAGTTCACATTCAGATTATAAAGTTCACATTGTAAAGTAATTCACATTGTAAAGTTCACATTCACATTGTAAAGTAAATCACATTGTAAAGTTCACATTCACATTGTAAAGTTCACATTCAGAAAAATAAAACATATAAAAAATATAAACATGCATGCCTCTAATATTGCAATCTTTTATCAATTAACAATCCTTCATTGTGATCTCTGTGCACATACAAGTCATCATTACCTTCAATATTTGGCGATGTTGGCAACCCAACTAAGAATGGACTGGAGTCATCATACTTATCATAGTATTGTTCTTCATCTATAGCATCTTCAATAAACTGTCTTTTACCATGAAGAACAACAAACCATTTATCATTTGTAGGATCATCGATATAAAATACGTGTTTCGCATGTAATGCCAATATGAATGGTTCACCCTTCTCGCCAATCTTTTCAAAATTCACTAATGTGAAACCCAATTCATCCACTATAAATCCTTTGGTGTTATCAACCCAATTACATTTAAAGAGCAGAATTCTAAAATCTACGTAGTCAAACTCCCATATGTCTTCAATGACACTGTAATATGACATTTTAGCTTCACATGGACTTTCAAGTTGTTACCGCAGTGCCTACATGGACAGTAGAACCTATCTCCAAGTTGTTTCCTATGTTCCTCGACAAATCTAATAAATTGATCAAGACCAGAAATAAACTATGGGGTGCAGTGATTTGGAATGGACATCCATGATCTATCCATTCTATGATCAAAGAGAAAACAAGCATATATTAGAACAACATTAGGGTCTAGGGTTAACAGATTAGAGTTTATGGTTAAAAATTTAGGGTTTAAGGTATTATATATAATTAATGGTTAAAACATCCTAAGTGATATTAGGTGTTCAAGAACAGTCCCAAACCGGGGACTATCTAAGATTTACTCCTAATGAGTAAATCTTGGACGGGTTTCTAGGCCAACAAATACATGTGTTGTCATTCTTATATATAATAAATGTATATCACCTATCCCATTCATGAACACCTAATCTTACTAGTAAGTGTATAATGTGTATTGGGTTTTCAAGAAAATTTCGGCAGCATTTCCCCGTTGTTCTCCAAGTACATATGTACTTAGAGATCAAACGGGGAAATGCTACTGAAATTTTCTTGAAAACCCAATACACATTATACACTTACATCCTAAGTGAGATTAGGTGTTCAAGAACAGTCCTAAACTGGGGACTATCCAAGATTTACTCCTAATGAGTAAATCTTGGATGGGTTTCTAGGCCAATAAATACATGTGTTGTCATTCTTATATATAACAAATGTGTATCACCTATCCCATTCTTGAACACCTAATCTCACTAGTAAGTGTATAATGTGTATTGGGTTTTCAAGAAAATTCTATCCCATTCTTGAACACCTAATCTCACTAGTAAGTGTATAATGTGTATTGGGTTTTCAAGAAAATTTTGATAGCATTTCCCCATTGTTCTCCAAGTACATATGTACTTAGAGAACAAATAGGGAAATGCTACCGAAATTTTCTTGAAAACCCAATACACATTATACACTTACATCCTAAGTGCGATTAGGTGCTCAAGAACAGTCCTAAACCAGAGACTATCCAAGATTTACTCCTAATGAGTAAATCTTAGATCGGTTTCTAGGCCAACAAAATATAACACCAGTCCCTTGTTCACAACCCCATTCAACACACAATTTTCTTATAAATACACTTGTGGACAGCCATAACAACATATCAATGCTTCCTAAATTAATCAATGTATTATTTTATATATAACACAAATTTGGTGGGTATAACATAGCAAAAAACTCAACATGTCACAAGAGAAACATGTCCTTAACCTAATATACAAATATTTGTAACATAACTCATTAGGAAGAGAGACCATGAAACACCATGCATTGATTTGAAGTTTTCTTTCCCATCTAAGGTTATTTGCAATTTCATGCTTGTTTCATTATCTTTCTTTCTAGTATTTCTACTTGAATTGCATATATAATCGATTTCATATAGATAACCACCACATTATGTTACTAATCATTACTTCATATTATGTCCTATGCAATTTTTACTTAAATAGGAATATGTCCATTTCTCTCCAAGTGACACATTAATAGCTTATGAATGTTTAGATGCATTTATACTATCAATTCCTAGGGTTTACTTTTTTACAGTAGAAAAATATAATAGGGATTATTTTTCTCATTTTGTTACTAAAAATTGCATGTCTCTATGTAACTTCCATAAATAAACTATTATATATTAATATGATACTTTAATTGGTTGTGTTCATAGAGTCCACTTTAGGGTCTGGACAAAGGTCGATAGTTCTACCAAATAGATCTTCTATTTTAGAGGCAATACATATAGTATAAAGGTGAAAAAAAGTAGATTGAAGATATAATTTTGGAACAATTTTAGAACATGAAAATTTAGAACTATGAGACAATACATCACTAGGGCACAACTAAATAGAAACAATAATATATTTCATGGACATGGATGTGTATCCAGTTGTTATTTTTAATCATATAGAACAGTAAAAATGTCCTCTTGGGACGTATAAATAGAAACCGGATTTGGAAGTGACATCACTTTTGTTTCATACATAAAATTTAGTTTAACACTGACTTCATCTTATTTTGAACTGTCAATCTAAGAACCCTAGCCATGTGATTTTGAACAGTCAATCCAAGAACCTGTCGTGTGATTAGTTGTGCTTAGGAACAAACATCTACTAAAGGATGTAAGTAGTGATTGGCCTTCTCAATGGAGGAAATAGAGGAGGAAGAGGGTACCGGTGTCGAGCAGTGGTAGCGATGAGAAGTGAGCAGGCGAGAAGGTGTCGAGCGGCGGTGGCGAGAAGTGAGCAGGCGAGCAGGTGTCGAGCAGCGACGACGAGCAGAAGGTGTCAAGCGGCGAGCAGCGAGCAGGCGAGCAGCAAGCAGGTGAGCGGCAGCCTGAGCGGTGGCGGCGGTGGCAGGCTGGAAACCAAAGCTCTCAATCGGTGGCGGCAGAGAAAGAAATCGCCAGACCAAAGCTCTCAATTGGGAATGAAACAGAGAAGGGGGAAGAGTCTGGCTCGTGCGGGTGATATTAAGTTAACAATAGGCGTCGGTTATTCAAAATAGCTGACACATAAAACAATAGGCATCAGTTATTCAAAACATCTGACACCTATGTTCAATGATAGTCGTCGGTTTCAACTAAAAAAACCGACGTCTATCTACATATGCCGACAAAAGAAAAAGTTCTCAAATTATGACCATAGTTGTCAATTTCCGTAGAAAACTGACGCCAAAGGGGGGTAAATTTTTTTACGGGGACAGTGCGTGTAAACACATCGGCTTCAGTTATCGCAAGAAAACTGACGATAAAAATGGGCCCAATTTCTGTCTCATGAAAAATCTTTAGTCGTCGGGTGGTTTGTTAACAACCGACGTCGTATGTTAAATTTTGGAGGAATTTTTTTCAGTGGAAAATTTGAATTTGGCGGTGGATTTTGGGCGTCAGTTACTTATTAAGGAACCGATGCTAAATAAAAAGTGATACCCGTGTCTGGCCACTCCACACAGATTTATGTCGGTTTTTGTATTCAACCGACGTTGTAGGTTTTAGGCGTCGATTTTTTATAACAACTGATGCCTACAAATGTGACGTTATAAGCTATTTTTGTAGTAGTGTGAGAAGATAAGTAGGAATGTATGGAGGTGCTCTTCTTGGCAACTCTTTTTCTACCACAAGAGTGGATATAAATGAGTTGAGGAATAAGTTGTGATAAAAAATGAAATGTATGCATGAGAATGTGACTTTGAGTTGAGATCGTTGCACTTACACCGGGAGGTGAAGTGCAACACAACCTTTCCTTTAAAATAAGTGCTTATGTATGCTTAGATTTTCGTGTTCCTATGATGTGCTATGATGTGTGAGTGAAATTCTAATGTCCAAGATCCATTAATTTCTGAATCTAAACCCTTTTAGTAATCTTTTCATTGCTTGTTTAAATCTGAATTTTTGCAATTAGATAAACATTACCATCTTTTTTTAAACCGGTCTAGATTGAAGAACTTTAGTGTTGTTGCGCTCAATTAATTACTTAAGCTCCTTGCGTTCGACCTCGACTACACTACCTCTGTATACTTGCAGAGATTGGTTAAGTTGAGTAAACTTTTCTTGTTAGGATCGAAACTCGTTAGTGTAAACAACCAACAGACAACGAATGTAAATTCATCCTTCTGTTGCACATATAGCCACTACTCTATTGAAAACAATGTCTTTTTTAATTTCTCCTTTTTGTCCATGGCAGCAATCTTAGGTCAGGATTTTTTTCATCGTTAGAGTTTTCCGGTTGTTCTATCCACTCAATGGAATCCCATAGAATTGTTACTAGGCTCAAAGCCAATTTTTCGGTATGTATGCTTTCTTTAGTGTTTCCTTATTCCTCTGATACAATGACATCATGGAATGTAGCTTCAAGTCTTCAAGACTCCAAGGATCCCTTAACAAGGTTTTTTAATCCCAGGACCACCCATAGAATCCTGTAGGCATCACATTTTCATGACAAAAAGTTTTCTCCTCGAGTCTTCAAGGCTACAATGAACTGCTCGACGTGTCATGGCTAGGAGAAGAAGCCAGGAATGAAATGTACCACACAGTCCATGCTATCCAATTATATGCCACACTCTAAAAAAAGGTATTTCAAGAACTTATGGATTGAATATGGTATATAACTTGCAATGATTTAAACTGATAGAAAGGCAAAGTCGCTCACTGTCACACCTATGAGCAGAAAATAAAGTGAGGGGAAGTTTCACCTTTTTATTTTTGGTTTATCCGATCTCAAACATTATTAAGTGCCTTATATTTCGTCTGATTGTCCACTCTATAATGAATCATAAAAATTATTTGGTAACTCATATGGTGTCAAACTATATGATTTTGATTGACTTTTTGATATCTAGTCGATGGCTAGTTTACAAGCCATGATTCACCTTTATTTTCACTAAGTTTTGGAAATAGCATATTTAGGGTTTGAAGACCCTAATCTAGGATTTGGGTTTGTAATGCATGTTAATTTAGGTTTGGGATTAGGAGAGTCACAATAACATTGTTCCTATTGACCTAGGTAAGTGGTCCATGCCAATGAGTATTTCGTATTAGTCATTCATAGCACATGTATATGTTCGTGTTGTTAAATATAATGTTCATGATTTATAGTCTTATGTTTTAAGATTTCACATTTGAGACATGTTTATAAAGTTTCTAAATAATGATCACAATTTAAGAGCCTAAGTTCATGTTAAAGGATATTCATTAAAATTCATGATTAATAGTATATGTTAAGATTTTCATAACAAACAAGCATCTAAGTTCATGATAAGATTTTAAGATCATATTGCACAATGATTTATGTTAAGATAAAAATTAAGATAACATCATCTTATGGATTTATCCCCATGTCCTAGTGAAAATCAACTCAAGAGATGTCACCTAGGCCCTTCGTGCAGGTCTGAGGCCTATGCACACTAATGGAGGCCGATTCAAATATATGATCAGGTACTGCAGTGCATATCATGAAACCCAGGTACCACAAATACATGTCTGCAATGAAAGCTATGAAAAAAGTAGAATCAGTAGTAGAGGAAGAATAGTTTAATGTTTAAAATTTTCTACAAATTTTGATGTCAATTTCCATGTGTGTCATGTTTTATAAATTTTATAATATCTTTTACATCAGCTTAGTATTTATAGAATACTCATACGACTTACTCTAACCATGCACCCTTTCTTTTACTCATGGCTAGGAAGGAGATGTACGCAGGTGAAAGGAAGGAGCAGAAGTGAAGTCAAGAGAGTTCACTACAAGAACAGAGCAATACCTATATGGTGGGGGTGCCAGCTATAAGATAGTCCTCAATTTTATAAATACAACTTTAATTGTCTTTAGGATTTAAGAATAAGAGACTTGGATTCAAGGTGTTAGATATAGATTTTCTTTTTATACAAGTCAAACTTTCATGTTCCTTTAGTAATAACTATTATGAGAATTTATCATATCTTGTTTGTGTGATTGATTATATTATTGTGATGAATGTTAGTTTAATGTAATACCCCTTTGATTGCATGAGTTATGGATAACTCTGTGTTGCTTCTTCTACATATAATGTGTTCTTGAAGAGTGCATTAGCGATATAGTGAGAATAGAGAGAAGTAAAAAAAAATCAAGAGGACGGAAGTAGTGAAAAATTATACATGAATATCTGAAATAAAGTACATTACAAATACATCAACACAAATAAAGGAAGGAAGTAGTGGGAAGAGAGAAAAAGGAAATAGGAGAAGGGTAGAAGTAGTAAGAAATAACACATTAATATGCGATAGAAAACACATTATATCATACTTGAACACAAATGGAGGAGGGAAGTAGTGGAAGTAGAGAGGAAGAGAAAAATAAAACGAAAGATGGAAGCAGTAGAGAGGAAGAAAGTAGTGAATTAGTATACTAAATATGACATTGTATATTATTTTAACATTACATATTTTGTTTTGTTAGTAATGTGTTATTTTTATAAAATATTGCATTATGGTGTCCATCTCCTAATAAACTCCCTCCTATTTCTTTCTCTCATCAAAGAAATTGCATATTCTCTCTCTCTCTCTTTTTTCCAACAGAGTTGGCATCACATCCCTCCCTCAGTCCCTCTCTCTCTTTTCCTCACTCTTTTTCATTTCTGTTGCATCGTATATAAGTCCCATCACTTGCGGGCCTATTGGCAAAAGTGATATCGTGTACATGCTATATGGTAAAGAATATGATATGTAGACTAAAAACCACACACAAAGTTGCACTTATTCTGTCCTTGTGTATGCATAAAAACAAAAGGAACAAAAATTGATTCTTTACCTCCCTTCTTTTGTCTTTATACATACACTAAAACAAAATATATACATCTTTGTATGCTGACTGGAGTCCACATAGCATATCTCGTACATCAATGCCCTTTAGGTTTTAGCAATGAGTTATACTTGTCAAATTAACTAGTACCGTGTTATGGAGTTGCCTCATTCCCTTTCGTATGTTTGGTAGGGACAAATGCAACGTTTGGTAAAACGGTGCGATTGCCCGGACATCGATTGGGCAAGGTTCGGCATGTTACAATCGCTCGGAATCACAATTATCAAACACAAGATCACTCACCACTTTGAATTTGTATTGTTTTTAACATTAATTAGCGTTCACCAGTAAGTTTTTCCCACCGGACAAAAATCTTACAGTAGTTCATCTCACCGCACCAAAACGGTGACACATCAATCGTGTTACAAAACGCTACAAAAGAGTTTAACGACCAAAGTAGCTAGCTACTCCTCGTACGCCACCTGCATGTTCCCTGCCTCCGTCCCAGCCGCAGGCGACCTTACCAAACAGCAGCAACCTAGCGGATCTATGCTTTGCGGTCAACCTTACCAAACAGCAGCAACCTAGCGGATCTATGCTTTGCGGTCAACATAAAGGAAAGGTGTGGCGCGGGTAGAATCAGGGCCGAGCCAGATCGGGTTCCGGCAACAGGTCCCCTTCCCACGAGGGCCCCGACCCACGATGACTTGTAGAGGCCGCCTGATAATCATGACGAGCAGGGAGCCTTCAAATCAAATAGTATGCCGAACTAAGCCCACAATAGACGCCTACTTAATACGGCAAAGATCTCGTCCGGTTAGCTTCGGGATTCACCAACGTCACATGTCAAACAACGGTAGTTGTTATCAAGTGTATGCATATTAATAAAATAATACTAATGCTAGGTGGACACCGTTTTGAAACTCAAAATAAAACTTCAAACAATCTCTACCACATATTACAAGGTATAACAAATAAAATTTATTTGTTATACTTTGTAACATGCGGTGGAAATTATTTATACTTTATAATATGTGGTGGAGATTGTTTGGGTTCCATTTTGGATTTCAAAATAGGTCTGCATAGCAAACCTCATAAAATAAAAATGGACAGGATACGTTAATAAAATGACCATCTACCTGTTAATGGTGACGGCTAGTAAATGAAATGTTGGAGCGACAAGGATCGATAAAAATTCTTAGACTTTGTAATTATACCAGATATATCATCAAAGTGTGCTGTCCCGGTTAGCCACTGAAAATATTTGAGAGCATATTATGACTCTATTTTCTAAGGAGCGAAGAAAGGGACAAGCACAATGCACTTGGACTAAAAACAATCACAATTAGAAAATCGATACTATCTAAATCCAATAGGCATTCAACTTTAGACCATTTGGCTAGTACCATGGTCTAATGTTTGGTTAATTTTTTTGAGTTAGAAGAGACATTACTCTCCCTTCTCCCTCAAAGAGCATGTCAGAACCCAAATGACTGCAAGGGTGGTAAATATTATGTGCAATAGGAGGTCGAACCTGGGTCCTTCGGGGAGGACCTACTGTGCTCAACCATCCGTGCTAGACATGCCAGATAAAAAGTTGGTTAATTGGTTTACTATATGTGTAAGATAAAATGTCATCTTAATTAGTGGGAGATGCGCTTGTAACAAAGGAGGACACAAATTGGACACCACCCAAGAAATATGAGGTAAAAAATCTAACAACTATCCTGACTAACACTATGTTTGGTGGGGGGTCACTGAAAGGGGAGGGAAGGTGAGGAGAAGGGAATGGAAGGAAGGGGAAGGAAAATGGAGGGGACATTTATGTTAGTATGTTTAGTTAATACGGAGATGTAAAGAAAATGAGAACATGAAGGTAATGTAAACATAGAAAAAATTGTTCAATGACGTGGTACATTGGTGATATAAAAATGTGATTATGATTTTGTTTAATTTGTTGTGGTTATAGAAGTAATCTCCTTCATATTTTTGTATTTATAAAAAAAAATCATCCACGTATTGAAGTACAAATACTTCCCACCAGGATTCTTCCTATTATTAATTTTTTTACTTTTTATATTTGTACAATAATATTAAATTGTTTAAGTTTTCTAAGAAAAAGTTTAAACTTTCAAGTTTCATTGTGCACAAAAACTTATTTTATTTATTTTTATAGTTTAATCTTATATTATTTTTTTTAAATAATCCTCCAGTAATCCATGTGTCCTTTCAAGTGAAGTAGAATAAATGTGGCATATTATATCTGCTCTATTTCTATTGGTTGTGGGCCATATTAATTTTTCCTACCATATTATTTATATTTTCTTTCTCACTTTTGTTATTTTTTTCAAATATTTTAATATGTTTCCCGTCAAGTCTTTTTCCTTTTCTTGTCTCCAGTCCAATTAGATACAGAGAGAACGGGAGAGAACTGACTAAAAATATACTTATTACTTTCCCCTTGGTTCCCTTCATGTCTTTTCCTTTTCCATCACTTTGTCCAACCGAACAACTTAAACTTTTTCCCTCCATTCATTCATCATGTACCAAATATACCTTAATGTTACAAGTGTGATGAAGTACATTGCAAATAAATTTGTTTGCACATTGCTAATAAAGCGAGCGACTTCCGTTTATTTTGTAGTTAAGCAAGCATTCCAGTCTCATACAACTGGCTTGTAGCTTTTAAATGGGTATTCTAGAAGATTTAAAAGGCATGGAAAATGAAGCATGAGGGATGGGCGGTCAATGTGGCCATCTCAACTCTCCACATTGACGAACAATGAGAGGCACACAACATCTAATACCACGGTTATTCAATAGGAAAAGCTGAGTCGATGTACAGCTTACTAGCAGCATATGCCCCAAGAGCACCCACGATTACAGCTTGTGATTCCAAGAAAGCTTAATTCCAACAAAAGGGAGAATCTGGGCGATGTGGATGCCCTCCATCAACTCGGTCGCATTGGTAAGGGATTGACCCCCCACCGACCACTTGACATGTGTTTTTCTCTATCTTCGCTGCTGCTTGATGTTACTTATGCCGTCAACTAATTGCTCTCTTAAGTCTTGACGCTCAGCTCGACCACCAATGTGTTGCCCTTTTTCTCCGTTCAAAAGGTGTTAGTACACATGCATTGTATATCTTGGACTCATATATAAGAACTAGGTATATAACTTGTATTTCAATTAACAATCGGTCAAAAGTGCCGGCATGTTTCCTTTACTAACAAGCTAACCACTATAATGATGTCGGTTCTAACTAATCATCTCATTATTATATATATGGAACCTTGGTATGCTTGTTGCTATCTAGTCATTCCAGGTTTAGTCGCGCAACCACAAACCGGTGGTTCCAACTCCCTCGCTTCAAGTTAGTCCAAACCCTGATCTAATGTTGGTTCGAGGACGTTACCATGGATTTTGAAACGGAAATAATTTCGTCACGCGCGGTTGGGATCCAGTGCGGCTTACGCGCGGGGAGAGAATAGTTTATTGGGGGAGAGTCTGATTTGGGGGTGATGACGTGACGGGTTTTAATTGGATCGGTTGGTAAAGTAAATAAATTTGTTTTATTTATAACTTTTAAACCGTGATGAATTTTTTAACGAAACAAAAGTCATTGGATTCGTTATGAAAAATGAATTCCAACAAGACTAATATTGATATATTTTTAACAAAATAAAAATAAAAATGATATGAATAGATTATTCTGGATGTCAATGAACCATTTTGGGTGTCAATTAACTATTTTTGGGTGTCAATAGCCATTTATGGGCATCGTTATAATTCTAGGTGTCAATAAACTATTTTCGACACCATTAAGTAGTTCTTAGGTGTCAAACATACCTATTTGGGTGTCATTATGTTGTTTTGGTTGTCAATCTCTTATTTAGGATTCATTTTAAACTTCTGAATGTCAATGAACCATTTTGAGCGTCCATTACCTTGTTGGGCGCCATCTTTATACTTTTGGATGTCAATAAACTATTTTGGGCATCAATTAACCATTTTTGGATATCAATAACCATTTATGGGCGCCATGACATCCAAAAATGTCTTATTTGGACGTCATTTTAAACTTCTGGGTGTCAATGAACTATTTTGGGTGTCAATTACCTTATTTGGGAGCTATCTTTATACTTTTCGGTGTCAATACATCATTTTGGATGTTAATTAACCATTTTTAGGTGTCAATAGACATTTATGAGCGCCATAGTATCCAAAAATAGCTAAATAGTACAAAAAATTGTTAAATAGTTGTTTTAGTTGTCAATACCTTATTTGGGTGTCATCTTTATACTTCTGGGTGTCAATGCACCATTTTGGATGTCAATTAACTATTTTTTGGTATCAAACATACCTATTTGGGTGTCGTTATGTTGTTTTAGTTGTCAATACCTTATTTGGGTACCATCTTTATAATTTTGGGTGTCAATGGCGTCATAGCATCCAAAAATGACATCTTTGGGTGTCAATTAACATATATATATATATATATATATATATATATATAATTTTCTCAAAAATATGTCAATATTAGTCTTATTGGATTGCATTTTTCATAATGAATCCAATGATTTTTGTTTCATTAAAAAATTTATTAGGGTTCAAAAGTTATAAGCGAAACAAATTTATTTGCATGTTTTATAATCCAAAAAAACCAATCAATCGCAATCTGCTACGTGGAGGCGGTTTGGTAATTGGTTTGGGGCTGGTTTCAGCTGAGCTTGACAAAAGCCAACGACAAGAAGGCACAGCCGAAGGGTGCGCTTTTTATCCGTCACTGCTCCGGTTGATTTTATGCCGCTTATATGCACAATCAGCGGTGATAACCGTAATTGCAAGTTTGGAAGAGAAGGCTCAGAAGAACTAGATGTTACGTTAGGAAAGATTGTAAGATATGGATAGGTATAGGACTTGAGAATGGTGCAGCCGGATTATAATAATTCAATCTTTTTGTAGGAGTTAGCTTGTTTTTTGGGCTTAATTATTGTATAGCTAACTACAAGTATGCACAAGAAAAGATAATTACCCATCATCGTCATCCAAGCCATATTTCCAATGCATTCTCAGCAAATGTTCTTGCTTTCTATACAGATCATGTAACAATTTCTCTTTTCAGCATCCCCTAATTAAGAAAAGACTCAAAAAGTTGAGAGTCATTACCTAAATTTCAGGATCCAGATCTAACCAAATAATAATTAATTGTAATTATTTTTCCTTAATTCAAATATCATTTACAAAATACTCCTCTAAGGAGTGATGTGAGTTTCTATCATCGGCATTGTACATATGAGAAGATGTATGTATGTAATCCTCTTTTAACTTATATTTAATGCCTTTAGGTAGTTTCATCATATTCAACATATCTGGATATCTTGATATAGCATGTACCTAAAATGTCATGAAATAAAAGCATGGATCAGAATATTGAAATATATTGTGTACATGAGGTGTATGTAAAAGTATACAACTATATAACAACATAGGATCAATCAATTACTTGCAAATATGAACTGACATTTCATTTGCATATTCTAAACCATACTTGATGTGCTATCTTGGGTGTGACCACTGTCCCTCCAGGTCTCGTGTACATCGCTTCTCGATGCATGCCATCTTAGTATTCAAAAAATATGATATCTTTATTTATGTGATACTCGTAGTGGCTTTATATTTGAACATAATGTAAATAAATAATCGATAATTTATTTAGTCAATCTTCGAGAAACTCTCGACAAACATCGACAAATTACTTTAGGTAGTCATAAGTGTAACCATGTACCTCAACGGTGATCGTCATGTATATTATGCAATTATACTTCAAGTAGATTCAATCAATCCAAGCAGTTCAACAGTTAATCTGTATGCATGTAAATCCTAAAGTGTATGTATCATGTAATTCATACTAAACCCTACTTGAGTCCTAATGTAGACTTTAGGGTTATCTCGATTTTGGTTAAGGAATAAGGGTAAAACCCTAGTTTCATCACATATTAAACATAGGGTGAAACCCTAATAATTATATCTATCACATTTTTACATTATGATCACTTCAGGTTCGATTTTGTTCATTAGTGGTATATATAACAAGTTAGAACCTTTAACCCTAATTCTTCATATGCATGATTATTCACTTTAGATACCCTATCATCATTATGGTTATAATCATGTTAAATTACCATCATATTCCATATTATTATTTTACATCTCAAAGAAACATAATTATCATGATTAACACCTATTCATAAAAAACTAGGGTTTATATGCATTAATCACCTCTTTAAAATATACTTGCATTATTTTTTAAATTAAATTCTGAAACAGGTCTCAATAATATTTTATTTGTATTCTTCTCATTTTCTTAATTAATTTTTATATATAACATGTCTCAATTTGAGTTACCCATAATTATCTAAAGTTATTACAAATTTAGCATTAATAGGCCAATGGGAGAGCACCATATCAACATTATTTATTTTATGCAATTCACTCATGGGTCCATCTTTAGCCGACAAGATCCAGTCATTTCAGCACCTACTCAGTGCAAACCAGTTCTTTGAGGAAAGTCAAAAGGACCAAAGTATCCTTGGTGTTGTGAACAAGGATTCCACGTGCTCTAGGGTAGAGATGTAAAACCCTGAAGGGGATTCTTCTTCCTCAATTTATGCTTGACACAGTGACCATGGAGTCAATGCCCATTCTAACTCTCAGTTGTAGGCTCTACCCCTCCCATTTGTGGCATCCATCACCTTCACTAACTCTCCCCAAACTCAACCATGGTTCAAATGCCACCAACGGTAGTCTGGGGCCACAACACTGGGGTTGGGTTTATCAATGAATAATGTGAGATTGGGAACTATGAGTTTACCTCTATTCAGGGTGTCAAATTGGTTGGATAAGCTTCATGGGGACCCGACAGTCACAAAACACCACTCATGACATCGTTCGACGGTCTGCAACTAAACCTTCGATGAGCAATTTCTGGGCTATGAAGAGGGCTTACGGGAAGAAAGGTATAAACTTCCCCAAGTGAGGACCAAGGTTTGGCTATCTTTTTAGTGACTAGGGGTTGCTCCTATGCCAACTAATTGACCGAAGATGTCAGTGAGGGACAGAAATAGGTGGAATTCCCAACAATGAAGAATAGGGTCATAGACCACCCTTAAAGTAGTTTTAGAGAAAATGAAAGGATAGGATTATTCTGGGGGATTCCAGTCCAACACTACAATGCCATATATAAGCATGGGGGCATGGGGTCAGGACAACAGTGTTGCCCTAAAATCTCAACTATATAGGGATTTGGGTACTTTTTATCCACAGTATTGTAGCAACTGAGTTATTTCTTGCCCAAATCGTATCTCTCTCCGGAATCCGTAGGGCAAGAAAAAGAGGAAAAGATGGAGCGGAGGGCAAGAACAAAACATTAGATCTACTGAGTGTGTACATGACTCCTTTCTCAAACTGGATCAGGGTAGGGGATGACGTGAATGTCATCAATCAAACGAATATTGAAGGGGTCAGGCCCTCATTTCCTAACTCTAGAAATACTTTGTGACATTTAATATATTGTGTAATAATCCATTTCACTTTCAGAAATATCCATTAATTCATATATCTCTACCCACTTATCCAAATAACTCCCAATTTTAAGGAAAAGCTTTTAATTATTAAATCTATGTGTGGGCAAGATTTGGGGTCAAAATTCCCAAGTTAAATACCCTTTCCTTGCCCTTTAAACAATAACTTTATTTGATTTATTCAACGCATCAAATAACTTCTTTTCCACTTCCTATTTTAGAATATTCTCTCATTGAATGTACTCTTAGTCCAAACAAAACTATTTAGTTTCCATCAACATATTATTTCCTAGTAATTTCCATACAATTCCCTATTTAATTATTATTTTTCAATTACTTTTACAAACACCTTTATTATTGAATTTTACACTCTTTCTTTGGCCAACAATTAGTAATAGATTCTTGCAAACCCCAAAACACATGAAATTCTTTTTATTGCCTTAACTTATGCCACAAGGAGTTATTTGTAAAGCAAATAAGTATATGGGCCTTTATGTGGGCCGTGATTTACACCCATGCCACAAAGATGATTTATCAATAATTCTCTCATCAATTCATGTCTTATGATTCAATTTTATCAAAATTGAGGATATTACATTCACCCCTCCTTACAAGGAATTTTGTCCAAAAAAATTCACACCTAGTAAGGTCAAAGTTAATTATAACTCATCTTAATTTCAAACCTTAGGGTTAGCAACCCTACTTAGATATGCAAATTTCTCACGTTATTATCATGATTGGTACCTGAATTCAATTCAAGTTATATCCACATCCTTTGTATTAACATGATATCATCTCTTTGTTGTTACAATTGCATTTGTGATTTCAACTCCACTTGTTAATTACCTTTTCACCTACTTTTCCAAACCTATCATCCATTTTCTCATAAGGGTGAGGTAACCCCTCAAACCCTAGATCATGTCATTAACCTCAACTTAGGGTATTCATTCTCATATGTCAATGTTAAGCTTAACATGTGTCTACCCAATCTTTCTCACTCATAATAAGATGAAATAAGCATTTGTCTGCAGCCCAAATACAAAGCCCATCCCATTACAAGAGTTGAGATGGTGTACCCATACATTATCTCAAAGTTCCACATTTCAGGTTCCAAACCAGAATTACCTTTATTTCCACAAAATTTTTCTATTTCATGAATTCAAGTGCCTTTCTCACTCTTGAGTTGATGCACAACTTCATTTAAGATTTCATTGTTACATGACTTCTTGTATCTTTTAATTGTACACTTCTTATCTCATTAGTCTTGTCATTTAATCATGTCTCATTAGTCTTAGTCATTTCCTCAAGTTCCCTCGGGATATAGGTACCTTTGGAGTAATCTCATGCTTATGCATTTAGGGAGTGTCTCTCACATTTACCCCTTGGGACTCATGAACTCATGAAGGTGGCCAATCTCCTGACTCGTGGGCCTCGGGCAAACATGGATGGCTACCTCCTAACCTTATGGTCCTATGCATTTAGGGCACAATAACCTCCTAATCTCATTGGTCTTTTGTACCTTTAGTCCTCACCACTTGATCGTAGGATTGACTTAGGGTTCTACCCTGCCTAGGATTTATATCATATCTTTAAATTTTTTCCCCAAGCTTTAGGTGACATTCAAGGTTACCTCAATTCTTAGACTGATTTGTCAACTCACCCTTATAGGGAAGGTACTAACCTAGGGTGTCTTCTTGACTCACATGGGGAGGTTAGGCTCTCTAGCCACAACCTGATCCCACGTGTTTAGGTTTTTGCCTCCCCCATAGGTCCTTTTCCCACTCTTTTGGTTGACCCACCCCATATCGGGACACCAACCCTAAAAGATGAATCGAGGGTTTCATATTTTGAACAGATAATGTTTTTTTTGTAACTTCTCTACCCTTGTTTGCTCAATCTCTGGGATACCCTCTCACGGGGCTTTATCCCTGTAGTGGACTTGGGCCACCCCCCCATCTGGGGTAGGGTGCCATGTTGGCCTTCTCTATTTGGGGCTTGACTTCTTTATGACCTTCCCTATACAGGGCTTGGTGAACCATCTAAATAGTAAACTTGGGCCACCTTCACAATCTGAGGCTTAGTGTCATACCGTTCTTCCCAATATGGGGCTTGACCACTTCATGACCTTTTCCTATCTGGGGCTTGGTCATCCACACTATGAATTCAGGCCACCTTCCCTATCTAGGGTTTAGTTCCATAATGGTATTCCCAATTTGGGGCTTTACCTTTTGTGATTTTCCCCTCTAGGGGCTTGATCATGATGACTTTGTTTCCATATCAAATTTATATCATGGGGGTTCAAGCAAGTTATATCCATAAAATAAGTTACTAATAGGTTGATTGTGTTTCTTAAAACAATTTACAATAATGCCTTGCTTCACATACATGCATGCATCGGAGATTGGGTCACCTTAACTCATTTATATCTTTCCTAATCCTTTTCACCCGAATTTGGGCTCATATGGGTAGTGTTCTATATCCCCACACTACTCTCCTACCCCAGTATTAGGGTTTAGGTTTAGGGTCAGGGACTATGTTTCACCCCAATCTGACAATTACCACTAATCATGAGATTAGGGTATAAATTGAGGATTTAATGTAATACCAAAATCACCCTTAACTTTTCTTCCTTTTCAAACTCTTTGTTTTCTCGCATTGAACCACATAAACTAACTTTATAAGAGAATTAAACTTTCATTTCTCTAATATAATCTCAACATTTAATAATACACATCCATACATTTATTATGTTTCTCACACTTCCATGTACATACGACATGACAATCATTTGCATTCTCTCTTATTAATGAAACAAACATACAAAACATCATTTACAACTCTCTCTCAGATCTATACAAGGACCTAGAGTGACAGGGACCGACTGAACTTAACTATACTCAGACTTAACTCTTGTGGCAGATCTACTCTGATGCAATGATATATTCTTCAAGACCATGTGATTTCCCTAAAAAATTGAGTAGAGGGGTGAGCCTACTCGCTCAATGAATGAGTACTTCAAAGAAATAGTCTAAAGCACTGATATAATTACAGATATACTTTTGAGAAATTGATATCAACTATAACAGCAGAAATCTTTAGAGAGTCTAATATTTGACAATCATAAATATGGAAGGATGCCCTAAATATCTATAAGAGTGAATCAATATATGAAATGCTTGATTGATCATAAAGAGAACTAATAATTCAGAAATATACAAAGAATAATTGAATAACTGTACACACTTATTTGACCTCTCATTCATTTTATTATGCCCTGATCATATGCATTGTACTCTACATATGAAGACTCGTAGTGCACTACGATCACACCGTATAAGACTTAGCGGACACACCCGGGAAATGCTAAGTCTGACTACTCTCTTTGTCTGCAATAGGGAAATGGCTCTCTGGCCTAAACTGGACTCCTCCTCTAACCTGAGCACACAGGCGGAGAGTCAAGCCACCTCTTGGCTTTTCTGTACTCTAGTGCCACCAGGACTTTTGGTTGATGTTGGACACTACAAACTATAATTTAAGAAGACTTCCACTAGGGCTATGTCCCCCGTTCCACCTGATAGCATGTTCCAACCCCCGTATACTGGACGCTGCAGGGTTAGGTCATTTCACCCCTAAGGCGCATACCTCACATAAGGTTTCTACAGTGTTCATGGCTCCTAAGTCTATTATTTTATTATTCCTAGAAATCTCTTTCTACATTGTACCCTTCTCTTACTTATACTTAACTATGGTATCTCTATAGTGTTGTGTCTACTTATTTGAAGTTATAATCCAACATGTACATCATTCTAAACTTGGTAGCGTAGTATATTCAAAACATTGTAATATACTAAGTAATCAACATACTATACATGCAGGAAGACTAAAATTATTAAATATATAGATTTCATGTCCACTAGGCACATACATACTAGAATCATTCATATCAACCCAAATCGTGAGTTGTGCATCTCATAACTCAATTAAGAGTTAATTACTTATCATGACAAGAATTATTAATAATAACTGAGAACATTGATATCACAATACTTGATTCATTGAACACCCTGCCCTTAGGGTTTCATTTAATCACCACAAATGCTACAAAGAAAGGTGTAATACATCTATCACATACTTTTCAAATCTTTAAAATGCATGATACCTGGGATCTCAATCCCTTATCACATTACTGGGAATTCTCATCCCTTCACATCATTATCATGATTACTGGATCAAGGTATTGAAACCCTTAGATCATCACATAGCATTGTTACCTCTGTAACAAGTAACCATTACCTCTAGATCATTAGACTAAGGTATTCATTTCACTGGTTGTACAAGTATTCTCATTACTCACAAGGCCATCACACATCTTGTCACCTCTCACTAGGCAACAACTTATTCACATGGCTCCCATAAAGATTTCATGTGACATAAACATTCATTAAAAAAGACTACTATCAACAAGTCATATAAAATCAATATATGTATGAAACCTTGGAACTAAGTTGAATTTGGGTTTCCATGCCATTCACTAGGATATCCTGCATCAATAATAACATTGAATAAATAAAGTATATCATGTCAAGAAAATCCCTTCAAATGGATTCACGATATCTATTGGCAAATATCCAACTTTCCTCGCATCTAGGGTTTCACCCTCTTTACTGAGATATCAAACAAACACTATTCACTTTGAATGAAATCCAAGATAGTATCTGACATATATGTACTATGAATTTAGATAAACAATCATTCATAACTAAGGGGATCTAGATAAGCAATTTTCTCTATTTACTTATACAACAAATTTCAGTCATAGACAAATTCCCTATATTTTAGTTTACTCTTATAACCTCAGTGAATACTTAGAGAATTATCATTAGGATGTATTGCATACATTTATAATATGACTTTATCATCTAAACTTCATCCAAACAGAGGAAGAATCCATTTCATATCATTTTGCAATAACTTAGAACAAATAGACAATTTAGGGTTTGTAGTCGCATACTAGCAATTGAAGATTATGGATGAATTAACCATTTTTTGTGCAATATACTGTTTAAAGGAAGTTCCCACACACCCTAAGGTGTGAAAACACCTTAAACACGTATCCCATATCTGAAAATCTTGAATCCATATCAAATCCCTAGCAATTCACCCGATTCTTCTTCCTTTCAACTCAGAAACCCTAAAAATGAGAGATTATGAAGAAAGAGTGAGAAAAGGGGAAGTTTTGATACCATTTTGGATCAAACTAGAGGAGGGACGAAATTTTGACATGTGAGAGAAGATTCACCATGAAACTATATCCAAAGAAGTTAAACTTACATGATTTCATCATTCCTCAGACCACAAAACCCTAGGTCAGCATCTCCATCAATTTCTCCTCTCAAACCCTAACTCTCTCTCTCTAGGATTTCGTTTCTATAGATTGAATCACAAATTATGATATCTGCTTGTGTGTTATTTTGACCATATAGAGCAATTGAGCTGCTTGGGTCAATTGCACTTTGACCCCTTACTATACTTTTTCTTATTTCAGCAATTTTTTTTCTGTCATAAAAAGGTTTCTGTAAATTCGTGTATTTAAGAGACCAAAAATCCCCCAAAAATTATGAACATTTATCCTGTTGTGTATAATTGAGCTAAAAAGCTTCAGTTAAAATTTGAGATCATTCCATGTATCCATTAAATAAATAAAAATCGAATAGTGCACTGCTATCCAGAATTTTGCAGAAATGTCAGTTACTGTAATTCGTCTACTGATAAGGTCTAAACGCATCCAAAAAAAAATTTACATGTTGTTTATGACTTATTTTTAGATATCCAGTTAAAATTTCAGTTCATTTGGATTTACCAATAAATAATTAAAAATCAAACAATATACTTCTGAACAACATTCTGTCAGTATGGTCGGTTGAAATATATCTTGATCAAGAATGACTTTTAAAGAACATCCAAAAATTCTGAAATTTTTCACCGAAATGCAAGATTGAATTATACATATTATGTCCAAATTTCAAAAAAATCCAAATTACATAGAAAATATTATAAATTATTTACTGTACTACTATCTTGATCAAATTCCATACTCATATACCATCAAAACCCTAATTTCAGCCAACTAGGGTTTATATTTCTCAAATCCTAATTTCTCAAATAATAGAATAGTTAACATTCTTATTAGGTTTAAAACATCATAATTGAATTATCACCATTAATTATATGTAAGAAATGATCAATCCAATTAAGCATATAATCATCTAGGTAAACCCTAGTTTACCAATTAAGCTCGGATACAGTCATAAAAATTCTTCCCTCCTTTAAAAGATTTTGTCTCCAAAACATAAACATGCAAGAAAAGTAGTTTTAAGGTTTATTTTAAGCTTTTGAAATCTTACATGTCATTATATTCTTATATTTCATACTTGAATGCAGTTTTCAACATTAAGTCCTTTATTTCTTTTCTAATCACAACATGTTAAATCATGACTGCTCAATGATAACAAATGAATTCTCTATGTCACAATCAATCATAGGATAGAGAGAGAAATAACCATTTCAATATTTTTATACTCTTGAGGTGTTACCTCAACATTGATAATCTGATCCAACTATCTCAATTCATACGACTCAATATGTACTATTGTTATGTATCACCTCTAAGTCACAAAAGAGAGTTCACCATGTTCTTTTGAATTTTACTATTGTGCTACTCAAATAGAAAAATAGTCTTGAGTTGGAAGACTAGATTTAACAACAAGTTTACAATACTACTCACGACATCCCCATTGAATCATGGATGCATAAGGTGAAGCATTACCATCACATTCCATATTATTCTCAAGTATGAACCCACACATAATTCAAGGTGTAACCATCGGGTTATAGCATACTAGAGTTTCAACAACAGTAACAAAGTACTCCATGATTGCATTAGTCATTCAAGGACTATTCATACCCAATTACCATCACTTAATTATATTAAAGTTAGGTATAATAAGATATATCTCATTAGGGTTACATATCAATACAATATGGTTATCATCCCTTCTATTCATATGAGTGAATAGGTAAGACTACCTTATTCAGAGTAACCCTTTATTTATTCCATCATTATTCAACCCATATCACCATACCACAATTTTACAATACTAAGATGGATTACTGGTATGAATGACTACAACTATCAGACACCTGAAATTAACATATTGCTTGTACATGTACACTGAAATCATACGTAGAACCAATTTACATCCCTTAATATACCTTCAACAAATTATACTTCTAAAAACAAATTCGCATATTACTAAAAGCCATTGTTTTATCTTATCTCTCTTCTCATTCATTACTACTTACTTTTTTCTACTTATCCTTCTCATTTTAATCATGTACATTAAACATCCCAAAAATTGAAACATACAAGGTATGAATAGATTATTCATTATTCTTTCTATAAGTGCAAGAATTTATCTTATATCACACTTCACTCATATTGTATTTCTCCTTTTGTTCAAAATACACTTGTTACATTTCAAATTTATATCTTATTCTTTACTCTGAATCATTTCAATATTGTTTATCTACCTTTCAGATTAGCTATCTTTAAACCCTAGATTACTATCAGTGCTAGTTTACTTCTCATAGTGCAAATCTCATGATCTTGTTTTATAGAGATGCTAGTATTCAAGATCAAATCACTAGTGACACTACTACATTTTTGGCCAGTAACGTCATTGCCCATAGTGTCATTTTTATTAGAATAACTGACCTAATAGACTATTGCATCAGTTTTATCATAAAAACCGACCTTATAGGTTTTCCGCGGAAAAAATTCACGTGATTTTGGATTCACGCCTCAAACTATAGCGTCAGTTTTTCCAAATAACTGATTTTATAGGGTCAAACAAAAATACGGGCACCACTTTGGAACTCTAGGGTCAGTTTTTATGGATAATCGACCTTATAGATACTGACCTCTAGGGTTGGTTTTTTCAAATACCTGACCTTATAGATGGTCTATGAAATTTCGGGCACCACTTAGACTTTAGCATCAGTTTTATAAAATAACCGACCCTATAGACCTGACTTGTAGTGTCGGTTTTGTCAGTTAACCGACGCTAAAGGTCGGGTGGATAACAAAATGCACGATAGACCTGATTGACTTGTGTTTCATTTCATTTTGCTCGAAAGCACAGCGCTAGAGATCCCTCCTTCTCTGTTGTTGTGTCCAAGGAGCCCATCTCTGTGTCCTTCCTACGCCGCCGTCGTGTCCAACGAGCCGAGTCGTGTTGTGGCTTCCGTGTCCAAGGAGCCGAGCCGTGTTGTGCCGCCATCGAGCCGTACGTGTTGTGCCGCCGCTGCCAACTAAAGGTCGCAAGGTACATTTTATTAACTGAAAATCAGTCACAAGCTTCTCGGTTGTACGTGTTGTGCCATCGTCGAAGAGCCCTTCTCAGTTGGAAAGGAGAGGTGGGGCAAGTGGGGGCTGCTGTGGTCAGGGCTAGGGTCCGGCGGTGGGTGGTGATGGGTGCTGCGGTCGGGGTTGGGGTCGGTAGTGGGTAGCGATGGGTGCTGGTGGTAGTAGCACGATCGTGCCATAACCATGACCGTTTTTCTTCTTATTGTCATGCCGCGATTGAGGAGAGTTTCAGAGTGAATATATTTGTTAGGTAGCACGGCCGTGCTGGGTAGCACGGCTGTGGTGGTTGTGGCTAAGTGAATGTATTTTTTAGGTAGCACGGCCGTGTTGGGTAGCACAGTCGTGGTGGCTATGGCTGAGTGAATGTATTTGTTAGGTAGCACGATCGTGTTGGCTGAGTTACTGAACTGCATTTGTTAAAATCTTCATGCTCCTCTAATATTGATGTATATTGACCCTAATGCCTTACATTATAAGAGAATTGAATCGTGCATTTGTGTTTGTTGCAGGTGTTGTTGACTTGCATATATTTCTTCTTCAGCCTTCAAGTGAGGTATAATATTCTCACTCTCCCAATGTGCCATTAGGCTTTGTTTTGATTCAAATATTTAATACATATGGTAGCGCTTGGTAGACATTCTAGAAATATGAGGGTAAACATTGTGTAGTCTCAGATTGACACTTTAGGGTTTATATATGAGATCATCGAATGCATGATGTTTAACTTAATATATAAATATGACAATAATACATTTATGCATGTATGAACTTTGAAACCCGTTCAAAATTTACTCATAGGAGTAAATTTTGGATAGTCCCCGGTTTGGGACTATTTTTGGATATTTAATCTCACTTAGGATGTAATTGTATAATGTATGTTTAGTTTTGAAGAAACTTTTAGTAGTATTTCCTCGTTTGTTCTCTGGGTACATATGTGGGTGGTTATTTACCATTTACATCAGTGTACTTGGAGAACTTAGGGGAAATGCTGCTAAAATTTTCTTCAAAACTAAACATACATTATACAGTTACTAATGAGATTAAATATTCAAAAATGGGATAGGTGGTACACTTTAGTATAAAAGTAATTAACTTCCTATCAATAAAAACTTACATCTTATAGTATCAATATTAAATGCTTAGTTTTATAATTAATTTTTAATGTGATATAGTAAATGGATAGAAGTTGGATGTCTATCAAGAACCTTTATAGTCCAAAATTTGCCAAAGGTCTTGATGAATTTATCAGATTTGCTGAGGAACATAGGAAAATACCTACAGATAGGTTCTATTGTCCATGTAGAAATTGTGGTAACAATTTGAAAGTTGATACTGCTGAGGAAATTAAGGATCATGTCATATGCAATGGGATCATACAAGGTTATAATGAATGGTATTGGCATGGAGAGAAAATTAATAATGGATCAGAAAATGTTGATACTAATAGTTGTGGCATAGAAGATATAGATAATGATGATAATTTCAATGATGAACCGATTCAGGATGACCCGATTCAGGATGATATGGTTGATGAGATGTTATGCAGTTGTCAGGACAATGTCATTGATCCACCTTCTTTATTTGCAAACATAGTCCATGATGCTAAAAAACCTTTATATAAGGGTTGTACTAAGTTCATGAGGTTGAGTGTTGTGATGCGATTATATACTCTTAAAGCTCAAAATCGGTGGAGTGATAAGAGTTTCACTTCACTGTTGTCTTTTTTAAAGGAAATTCTTCCTGAAGGCAACGAGCTTCCAATTTCAACATATCAAGCAAAGAAAATAATGTGCCCAATGGGAATGGAGGCTAAGAAGATTCATGCATGTCCAAATGATTGTGTGTTGTTTTAGAAGGACTATAGTAATTTAATAAATTGTCCAAAATGTGGTGCGTCAAGGAATAAGACCACAAATTTAGCTAAGGCTAAAAGTGGCTCTCCTGTCAAGGTGATGTGGTATCTACCAATAATACCACAATTTCAACGCTTATTTGCTAATACAGAAGATGCACAAAATTTGTCTTGGCATGGGGAGTTAAAGGCCAATGATGATGGCATCCTACGACATGCATCTGATTCACCACAGTGGAAGAAAATTGATTTATTATACCCTCAATTTGGTAACGAACCAAGAAACTTAAGACTTGGACTCTGTATAGATGGAATGAATCCCTATGGTACATTAAGCAGCCAACATAGCACGTGGCCTGTTATGATTGTTATATACAATCTTCCTCCTTGGTTGTGTATGAAAAATAAGTATGTCATGTTGTCAATGTTGATATCAGGGCCCAAGCAACCTGGAAATGATATTGATTTTTACTTTCAACCTCTAATAGATGACCTAAGGAAACTATGGGAAGAAGGTATTATGACATATGATGCTTCACGTAAAGAGATCTTCAGTTTGTGTGCTATGTTGTTTTGCACAATTAATGGCTTTCCAGCTTATGGAAATTTGTCTGGATATAGCATAAAAGGATACAAAGCATGTCCTGTTTGTGAGGAAAATACTGATTCAATCAGACTGAAACATGGTGGTAAAATCGTATATCTTGGTCATCGGAGATTTCTCCCACCAGTGCATCCTTATCGAAGGCAACGCAAAACCTTTAATGGGTCAACTGAGGAACGAAGTGCTCTTAAACCTATACCAGGAAATGTTGTATATGATAGGGTGAAACATATTTTTAATGAATTTGGAAAGAGTTCAAGTAGTCATACACTAGCATGTGACAAATCTCTATACAAGAAGAGGTCAATATTCTGGGATCTTCCTTATTGGAGATCTTTGGCAATTAGACACTGCATTGGCGTCATGCATATTGAAAAAAATATTTGTGATAGCATCATCGGTACGCTATTGAACATACCAGGAAAGACGAAATATGGCATCAAATCTAGAAAAGATTTAGAATTAATGGGTATAAGAAAAGAATTATCAGTGGAGATCATGGGTCGCCGCACATATTTACCATCAGCTTGTTACACTTTGTCAAAGAAGGAGAAAAAAGACTTTCTGTGAGTGCTTGTATAATATTATTGTTCCACAAAGATACTCTTATAATATTCGTAGATTGGTATCAATGAAGGATCTGAAGTTGATAGGTCTCAAATCTCATGATTGTCACACCTTAATGCAACAAATTTTACATGTGGCTATTTGATCTATATTTCCGAAGCATGTAAGGTTTGCAATCACAAGACTCTATTTCTTCTTCAATGAAATATGCAACAAAGTGATACATCCTGATACTCTCGATAAATTACAGAAAGATGTAATTGTTACCATGTGTAAGCTTGAAATGTACTTTCCTCCTTCATTTTTTGATATCATGGTTCATCTTGTAGTACATATTACAAGGGAGGTGAAGATGTTGGGTCTAATTTTCTTACACTGGATGTATCCATTTGAACGCTACATGAGTGTTTTTAAAGGTGATGTTTGAAATCATTATCGTCCTGAAGGGAGTATTGCTGAGGGTTACGTGGCTAGGGAGGTGATGGACTTTTGCAATGATTTTTTGAATTGCAATGAAACTTGTAGCGATCTAAAAAATTCCCATCACACTGAATCTTATTGTGGCAAAGGAACTCTGGGAGGACGAGTGAAAGGAATCAGTCGTGAGTTGTGGGAACAAGCGCATTTGTATATTTTATACAGCATTTATGAAGTTAGTAGCTACATCACAAAACACAATGATCTTATTAAGAGAAATTATCCGCGATCCAGTTCAATGTGGCTTGCAAGACAGCATAATCGAACATTTATTAGTTGGTTTGAAGAGAAAGTATTTAATCAACTATCTGAATCACCGAATAATGTTGCTGAGAACATAAAATGGTTCGCCTTTAAGCCAAAAATGGATGTCATGTCATATGAAGGTTATGACATAAACGGATCTTCATACTAAACAAAGCGTCAAGATGAAAGTAGTGTAGTTCAAAATAGTGGGGTCATTGTTCAAGCTTGTTCGTTATATTTTGCTAGTGCCAAAGATAAAAGACCACACGAAGCTGAGATGTCATATTACGGCGTCATTGAGGACATATGGGAAATGGACTATACATATTAAGAAGGAGTTTTAGTCGATGAGTTGGGTTTCAAATTGGTGAATTTTGAAAAGATTGGTGAGAAAGATGATCCATTCATCATGGCAGACCAAGCAAAACAAGTATTCTATATTGATGACCCGAAAAATAAAAATTGGTCTATTGTTCTTCATGGAAAAAGACAGTTTACTGTAGATCCTATAAATGAAGAAGAATACTATGAAAAGTATGATGATTCCAGTCCACTCTCAGTTGGTTTGCCAAGTGTAAATGTTGAAGATAACACCGATGAATATTATAAACATCAAGACCATGCTGAAGGAATTTTCCTTGACTAACAACTCAACAAATACTAGAGGCATGTATTCTTTGAATTATTTATTTTATTATCATTCAACCAAGTATACCTTATCACTTGTGCTTTTATTATCACTTATTTTTTTTATCATGTATACTTGCAGGTTCTAAAATGGGGAGTGAAGATGAACATTCTGAGCAGGAGTATGAGCACCATGAGGATGGTAGTGGTGATGCTAAGAAAAGTAGAGGTCCCACACTGATGCGTAGGCTGCAGGAGCTCAGGGCTAAAGGGGACAAATTGCCATTCCAATTTGATATCACAGGAGCACCTGTTGGGGAACATGCTAGTGCTTTCAAGCATTATGTAGGGGCGACCGCACATAGTAAGGTGCCAATAGATATAGAAAATTGGCATGATTTTCCTAATGCCAAAAAAGACCTCATTTAGAAAGATATATATGTGAGTGGAAGTGATATTATTTTAATATGTTTTTTTATCTATTGATTCTAATTTAGTTTTCTTGGAATTAATTGCTTTTCAAAACAACATTATTAATTGCTTATTTTGTATGTATAGGGTTTTTTTTCATCTAAATGAAAAAGATCACAAGAAAAGAGTGCTACAACATTGTGGTGTATGATGGAGGGGTTTTAAGACAAATCTCACAAGGGAATTTATAGATAATCCTAAACAAAAGAAGAAAGAAACAGATGTATATATTTTTATAGATCCTGAGGTGTGGGAAAGATTTGTTGCAGCTAGGAGATCAAAAGAGTTTTAGGTAATAAAGATTTTTATGTATTGTATGAATCTTTAATTTTATACAATTAAGGAGGTGAATATTTTTATACATGTTTGCCAAGTTTGAATTGCAATATCTCATCTTAAATGATCAGGCTATCCACCAGGCTCAAAAGGAAAGACGGGCCAAAATGTGCATGACCATTGCTTGGGGGCCAGTGGTTATGCCTTCCGCCGCCAACTACAAGAGAAGCAATCCTCTTATGGAGAAGAATCTAGTACAACTCAAGTTGAGCGTCCACCCCAACACTTGACGTGGATTGATGCTAGAAAGAATCGAGTAGGTGAAATTGTCAACCCTGTAACTAAGGAGGTGGCACAAAAGTTGGTAGGTTTATCCCAACTAAGTAAAGAGTAACTCCCACAAACTTAGATTTATTTATATCTAATTGATATTGTGATTTAATATTTTTATTAACTATGAATAGATTGATCTCCATAAGCAAAGGAAGGAAGGAAAGTTCATCCCAACTGGCCACATGGATGAACTATCAGTTGCTCTTGGTATGAAGGAGCATCTTGGCCGTGTTAGGGGATTAGGAGCTAGCATAGGATTCAAGTCTTATTTTGGCCCTTCGCAATCTAAAAGATGTCGTGTAGGAGGTCTTACACAAGAGGAGGTTGGAGCATTAGTAGTGCATAAAGTACAAGAAATAATGTCTTCATTTCATCCTACTCAACCTTCTCAACCTATTCATATTGTGCATCTCTCAAGTGATGATGTACAAGCCCATGCTACAGTTGTAGAAGGTCATGGGAGCACTCTCAATGACCCACCATAACAATCTGTAGTAAGTTTTTGTTCTATATGTTGTGTTATTAGTATGATATATATGATAATATATATAGTTGTAACAGGTATCTGTTCTACTGCTTCTTATATAACCTATATTATTTCAATCTAGGTTGGTATGAACTGTAAACTTGCAGTGGAGGTTCCAGAATATAATGTTTTGGCAGCGGGCAAGGTGTACAACCTTGGTGGTACATTGCATTGCAAACAAATTACTGATGACATTTGTCGTGTGTCTATCCATATTATGTATGACGGAATGGGGGACAAACCACTACCCATACCTAATCCTGAATATAGTACAGTTGAAGAAGCAGAGGGTGCTATGGTGGGTTGGCCTAGACACTTGGTTATCAATGACAAGGTATACTTGAATTCTACCATGTTTTTCATATTTGACTGCATATATGAACTCGTGTAATAGAAGTATGTAATTTAATTAACAGGTTTGCAAACCAAAAAGTAAACATTCTACTAGTCGTCCTCCTATGCCCAAGCCATCTATTATTCTAGAATCCACATTCGACGAGTTGGGAAGTAAATGTAAATGTTTGTGTCGATACTTAGCCAACCAAAGCTCTAGACTACAAATGTTGATCAATTTAATAGAAGATGCAACTGGGAGGGACTTTGACAATTATATTTTTCTTGATGATATTATAGAGTTGTTCCGTTATGATTGGCTGAATACTTAGATATTAGAAGTATGGATAAGGTAAGGATCTATCAATATAGAAAATTCCAATACACATTTTTAGCTTATTTCTACATATGAAAATAATTACAAATGTTTAACAACCATTTATATATCGAGGCCACAAACTTTGATATAAAGAATGTTGGATTCTTAGTTCCTTCAGTCACTAGTCAGGTGGAGAGACATATTGAGGAAGTGAGTGAGTACTTCTCTGATGCATTCAAATATTTTGCTACTGTGGGAAAGAAAATTATCCTAATTCCTTTTAACGTCCAGTAAGTATTATTATTCAATATAATTTTAATAATGAACAAATGTATTTATTTTAATGTTTATTTTATTCTTACTCATATCTAGACATTGGGAATTAGTGGTGATTGTCCCAATATTGATGACTCCTTATTATCTTGACCCAATGAGAAAAACAACAAGGGGTCACAAACTGAAATTGCCAGCTATGGCATAAGCATAAATATAGTCAATGCTTCAACATGATATTTCTATTTAGAATTTCTATTTTACCAACTATCATTTAATTGATAGGGGTATAAAAGTTTTTCGTGAAGGCGAAGAACAAATACCCACAAAATTAAAGACATTAACTTTGAAAAATGTCAAGTTAGCTACTTTGACAACTGCTTAGTCTTATATGTATTAATTTCAAACTCTTATATGTCAACTCTTATAGTCTTCTGTTTATAGTAGTTACTAACATTAAGTATAATTTGTTATTTGTAGTGGCCTATACAAAATAATGACTGGGCTTGTGGTTACTATGTAATGAAATATATGCAAGCTATTATTAAACAAGCATCAAATGACATTCAGACTATAGATCAGGTAATAAAAAATAACATCAAAAATTTACAAGTGAGTTGTAGTCATTTTATAAAATATTAGCATGTGCATTTTCTATTACAGATCTTTACAACTCAGCCTTACACACGTGAGGACTTAAATGAATTCCGAGAAGAGTGGTTAGATACTTTTCTAAATGAAGTCAATATAGCATTGGAATAAATATGTCAGTTATGTTCCATTTATGTATGTGGTTTTAGTACTCTTTCATATTTACTTTTGTATCTGACATTTAATATCATCTCAGACTTGCAATCTATCATTTTGTAAATTATGATGTGACTATGTGTACTCAACTCAATATATGAACCATTTTTGTTATGAATGTGTGGTTTGGAATGGTAATGGTTGAGCATCAATGCTCCCCTCTCCCATATCTTATTCTTGTTCTTCTATTATGTTCTGTTCAGTTTCTGTAGAAATTAAAAAAACTCGACCCTATAGTGTCAGTTTTCTTAAAAAAATCGACCTTATAAGTGTCTTGGCCGTTCCGCGTAGAACGGTCGTGCTGCATAAAACAGCCATATTGGGATGAGGTAGAACGGTCATGCCGCGTAGAACGACCGTGTTGAGATATGGTAGAACGATCGTGCCGCGTAGCACGACCGTGCTAATATAGACCAACATGGCCATGCTAGGCGGCACGACCGTTCTATTATATTCCAAGACTCTATTGAATCAGTTTTCTTAGAGTCGGCTATTTAGTAAAAAACGGCCCTTAGAAATAATCTTTAGAGTCAGTTATTTATTAAAAAACCGATGTTATAGGGTTCAGGTACAATTTCATTTCTCATTTGAGTTTAGTTTTTTAGAGCCTATAGGGTTGGTTTTTACTATACAAGGTCGTTTTTTTTGGGTTAAAAAAATTGACGCTATAGAGAAATTTCTGTAGCGACGGCCACTTAGGCGTCGGCTGAAAAGTGATACTATAGGCTTAAAAAAACTGACGCTATACACCATTTTTTTACTAGTGTGACATCCCTTGAACTACTACAACTCTAAACATTCTAGGGTTTGGTCCTTATCAGTACATGATGTTATTGTGATGTGACTTTGCTCCCTTAATTTGAAATTCAAACTTTGGATCTCAAAATTTTTACTAAAGTCTTCCTTATCTTATCAATTGAATTTCCTTTCTCTTACTTGTCCATTCAGTTAGATTACATTCTCAATTACCCTTCCAGGGTTTCTGTTGGCTAAATGGACATCTGTAAATCCCTTTGTTTTGATAATGAAAAACATTTCATTCTTGTTGATCTAACGTGCTACTTGAGTGTTGCAGGAATAAGGTGAATGACAAAGCACTAGGGAATCTATATGCTTGAATGTTTGTAAATGTCATGAAATGTAATCAATTGTAAACTTGTACAAATATATAATGTATAAGTACTTAGACTTCATGTAAATCAAGCGTTAGATCTTCCCTAGCTAAACACCACATTTAGATAGGTCATCTCCTTCAATAGTGTCACATATGCACACTCATACACACACTTAATAGCTTTATTTGAAACATTAAAACATGGTCTATCTCGGTCGAAAAAATCCTCGACTGAGAAACTCTCGGTCGACAAACTTCTCGACCGAGAAAGACCCAAGTAGCCGTTAGACACAGCCGACAAGGTAGTTGGCAATTGGAGATAAACGTTGCAAAACACTTGATCCAGAGAGCCTGTTGGTCGACAAAACTTCGACCGAGTAGGTATCTCGGTCGACCATTGCTCGACCGAGATGGACTCTGACAGCAACTGCATAATTAATTAACTAGCCGTTGTTAAAGCAACTAACTTATACCTAACGGCTAGTTAAGCACTTAGAAACCCCTAGAAAGTGTCTAGAACGTCCTTAAGCACTTGTAGGACATTCCTATAAATAGGACATGCCTTAGGACACCTAAACTTACTTGTTTTTACACTTGAGCAATCTTTGAGCATACACTTACATTGAGCAATCTGTTTGTGAGCAATTGAGCATATTGACAACTGGCTACTTCTTCTCTCAGCTCAAATTTCGTGTCCTATAGGCTAGCATCTCCTATCCACAGCAATCAAAATTCCATACACATTGGTTAGGAGATCTATACGCTTGATCTAGGCAAATCAAGCCTTGTGCTTCAAAGGATAAGTTGTAATTTCCTTTTTCCTTTCTTGTTCACTATTATTGTTTGTACTCTCCTTGCTACTCTTAGGTTGGAGGTTGCGGATTGGAGAGGTTGGAGATCTTCTTGGTGAAGAAGGGGACCTTGAGCTACTTCAAGAATGCTGGTGCAACGGGAGGTTACTTCTAAAGCGGAAGGCTACTTCAAGGGGGAGCTTGGAGTTACTTCAAGAAGGATACCTCGGGTTGGTGCATCTACTTCAAGTGAAGGCTGTTCAAGGGGCGTAAGAAAGTATTGTATTTTGTGTAAATCCTTGTGAAGGTAATAAAATTAATACTTTCAAAATCCCGGTTGGGTAAGCAACCGGGTAGTGGAATGACAACCTTAGTATTTGCTAAGGTTGGAACCACTCTAAACCGCTTGTCTCCTTCTTAATTTCTCATTTGCGGTTGTTTGAGTTAAATTATTGTTAAATAAGTTTAAAACCCTATTCACCCCCCCTCTAGTGGTTTTTCAATTGGTATCAGAGCAGGCTTCAAGGAGCTCTAATCGAGTCTTGAAGAATGGAGGGTGATGGTGATTACAACCGCAATAAAAGGAGCAACCTGGACCAATCTACAACATGTTGCAATTGGTGCTTAGGAACAAGCCACACAACATCTAGCTGCCCACGGAGATCAAAGAAGGAAGATGAGCACAAAGATTGTCATATTGCTACAACAAGTGAAGAAGAAGAAGAGGTAAGTCTTTTTTATTTATCTAAAGATGAGCTAGTTGCTGGTCTTGAAGAGACACATAATAAATATATTGAGTGCAAGAAGAAATTAAAGAAATCTAATAAAGAAAATGATGAATTACATGCTAAGATTCTTGCTATTACATCTGAAAATGAAGATCTTAAAAATATCATTGAAGATCATAATATTAAGATAAAATCTATAGAGGCAGATTGCAAACTTCTCTCTTTAGAAAAGATTAATTTGCAAACTCAAGTGAACGATCTTCAAAAACAACCCATCTTGTGCTCACATCTAGATTATGATACTATCGTGAAAGAAAGAAATTCATTATCATCTAATCTAGAACAAGCAAAGCTAGATATCAAGAAAAGAATGGAGGAAATTGCTAAGCTACAATAAGAAGTTTGTAGTCTAAGTAACAATGGAATTCTTGACAAAATCCTAAATGATCCTTATCGTCAAACTGGAAGGAGAGGACTAGGTTACAAGCCTAAAGGAAAATTGTATCAACAACCTAGTAAAGGAAGAACACAAGCGCCAAAGAGTCAATCTATGTATGTACCTAAAGGTACAAATACATACGTACCCAAGAACAACCTAGAACAAAATCATAGAAAGAGATATGAAGTTGATTCTATATGTTGTCATTACTGCTTGCGTCTTGGTCACTATTCCTTTTTATGTCCTTACAAGAAAAAGGATGTCGAGTTAGTTTGGGTCCCAAAACCCCCAAACTAAATGAGCAAAAATAAGTTGAGATATGACCAAGGACCCAAATTGCATATTTATATGTCTATCTCAACTTAACAAATTAATTCAAGTATTTAAACATCTAATATAAAATTCCTTTAAATCTACAAAAACAATTCTGATTTACTTATGGAAAACAGCTCTAAAACAGTACAGAACCTTTCTCGGTCGAGAATCTGTCGACCGAGAAAGACAGTCGGTCGAAGACATGGTCGACCGATCCAGTCTCTGATAAATCTGTTGAATGTGTTTTCAAATTGATCAAATTGCTATCGATTTATTAATGACTGATCTTACAAGTTGAAGACCATCATGTGTTATGACATCTAGTATAAATGATCACTATATTTTATGAAATTATTATATGTTGTTCATTACATCGTGGACAAGCTTTCACTATTCAGCTCATAAAGATGATAGAAAATGATTATTGTATGCATGGATCCTTGATGACACATTGGCAAGCAAAATGATTCATTTGTGATATGAAAAAGAACTTTAAGGCTTGCAACACATAAGATAAAAATTTCTCAATTAAGAACGTGAGATATTGCTTTCAAGGATATATATATTTTCTTGGAGAATCTTACATGAAAACAAGGGTACAATAAGAAATAGAATTTGATATTTATGTACCTACAACAAAGCTTATATAAAAGAATTACGAACGGAAATCTTCATATTGAGTATCACTCAAAATTGCCTCTTGGTTAAAATCAATCTTGACCAAGGGGCGCTATGGTCGTAGTCAAAGTCGACCTAAAATAAGTTTGGCACAATACTTATTTGAATATCATTCTCTATATAAAAAATTGTAATCAAAAGACCAATTAAAATTATGACCACAAAATTGTTCAAAGATTGGCAATAATAATCACAATATTACTCCCTTAGAAAACATATATATGCTCTACAAATTCAGTCTATCATTTGCATTAAGAATCCTCTTATAAATTCATCCATAGTAAGTTTGTCAGTCGACGAAGTCCTCGACCGAAAACATTGGTATCAGACACACATTCGGTCGACAATTATTCGACCGAGCCAATGTCGGTTGACAATTTCTTGACCGAGAATTGACCGTTGGGATATGACCATTGGAATCTGACCGTTTGAATATAACCGTTGCCGGTCGACCGTTGGGCGACCGAATGGCGCGCCTAGGATATGACCGTTGCCGGTCGTCGGTCGACAATTTGTCGACCGACCAGGTTACTGGATTGCTATAAAAAGGACCAAAAACGGGTCATTGTATTACACCTTCACATTCTTACTTCCTTGGCTTCCTTCTAGTGCATTTGTGTGCAACTCTTTAGCCTCTCCATCCCCAAGACTTTATTGCTTCTTCTCCACCTTAAAGACAAGAAATGGCTTCATCATCAACACGTGGAAAGAAGAAAGTTGCTAGCAGGAAAGAAAGGGCGGCTACTCCACCATTGACGATCATCAACGACATCCCCTTCGTCGACGCAGATGCTGGTGATCGCTATCTCAGGCTCTCCTCCAAAAATCCTCTTCCACGACGGCCGGTTGACGTCATGGACTTCCTCAGCATCGTCGACCTGGAGGATCTTTTTGAGGTGCAAAATTTGAAAGAATTTCTTAACCCTTCCTTCCCTTCCTACTCTTCCAAAGTGGTAAATGAGTTCTATGCAAACCTAATCTCCCATTCTGAAAATGAAAATAACTTCTTCTACTCTATGGTCAATGGGCATAGCTTTCGATTTATTGAGGAGGATATTCTTGACATGCTCAACATAGACTCAGAAGAATACCAAGACACTCTTGACCTTACCACTGGAAATCCACTCAATACTCTTTCCCAAGATGACAATACTGTCAATCTTAGTGAGATTAAACGAACCATTTTTCAATCTAATACAACTTCTCACGAAGATAGGGGTACCTACTATGCCATTAACCTCAAACCTGCAGCTAGGATTATCAACCTTATTGTTTCCACAAATATACATCCTAGAGCAAATAAGTCTGAAGTCCCTACCTTTTGCATGTATCTAATATATTCCATCATCAAACACATTCCCATTAACTTTATCCGCATCATCATTAAGAATATGCTTGAGTTTTCTGGCAATCCTCCATATGCTGATTTTGTATGCCAAATCACTCAACACTTTCTTAAGACACAAATTGAGGACATGGGATACACATGGGAAAGAAGACCACAAAAATTAAGCAAAAACACAGTCGAGAAGATGGGAATTGATTTTGTTCACAAGAGGGCTAGGACGGGAGGTGAGACATCTAGTCAATACATACCACCACCACCTCCTCCTACTAACCCATTCTATGATCCCATCCAAAACACCCTAACCTATGTTTCTGGGTCACAATACCATCTAAGCAGACAATTAGATTATAGCCACCATGCCATGACCTACCTAAATCAAAGGATGCAAACCCTCTCTCCAAATCAACCAGATGAATATCCTGATTCTTTAAATCCTGGCATGCTCAACCCATATAATCCCTCTTACAACTACTACCAAACTCCACCTCCACCATCTACAGATCTCACACATACTCAGTTTTCCTCAATACAATTACAAGACATTGTTGCTCATTTCCGCTTTGATCGTGTTCCTACCTTCTTGGAAGCATATGCCTTAACCAAGACAGGTGCTTTGGAGTGGCAAACTTTAGTCAAGTATTATGGAGCTGAGCCATTTCTTGGAAAAGACCCTGATATTGATGTAATACTTAAGTCTTTCCAGTGAGATTTGGAGTGTCTGTTGTATTAGTTGTAATGAAATGGTTATCTTTGCATGATTGTAATGAAATAGTTATCTTTACATGACTTGGTTATCTTTGCATGATTGTAATAATTCCATGATTCTAATGAATTGGTTATCTTTACTGATTATAATGGATATTCCTCTATGACATCATTTGAACATGGCTTATAAAACTATTCTAGTAGAGCATACAAAGTAAGGGGAGTAATAAATATGTCATAAATAAAAAAGGATGAAATCTTTGCAAATACCTGAAATTTAAAATTGTGGCTAAATTGACCATCTATTGAAGAAGGATATCTATTTAAGGGGGAGCAATACTTTTCATATAATATTTAAGGATATCTTTTTGAAATGATAAAGGGGGAGAAATAAATATAAATGCAAAACTCAATCAATGAGTTTCATAAACAAACTCTTGGCTTTACATTGAAAGTTGCTATATTCCCTAAAGAATTGGATTTCATGTTCCATAATTCATGGGGAATAATAAGCACACATTTTATAAACAAGAGAAGAAATTTACAAAGGTAATCTTCAGGTATGAATCTCACATGTTTTATATTTTCTTATTTTATATTTAGGAAATGTTTGTCATCTTCAAAAAGGGGGAGATTGTTGGCTAAATGGACATCTGTAAATCCCTTTGTTTTGATAATGACAAACATTTCATTCTTGTTGATCTAACGTGCTACTTGAGTGTTGCAGGAATAAGGTGAATGCCAAAGCACTAGGGAATCTATATGCTTGAATGTTTGTAAATGTCATGAAATGTAATCAATTGTAAACTTGTACAAATATATAATGTACAAGTACTTAGACTTCATGTAAATCAAGCGTTAGATCTTCCCTAGCTAAACACCACATTTATATAGGTCATCTCCTTCAATAGTGTCACATATTCACACTCATACACACACTTAATAGCTTTATTTGAAATATTGAAACATGGTCTATCTCGGTCGACAAAATCCTCGACCGAGACACTCTCGGTCGACAAACTTCTCGACCGAGAAAGACCCAAGTAGCCGTTAGACACAGCCGACAAGGTAGTTGGTAGTTGGAGTTAAACGTTGCAAAACACTTGATCCAGAGAGCCTGTCGGTCGACAAAACTTCGACCGAGTAGGTATCTCGGTCGACCATTGCTCGACTGAGATGGACTCTGACAGCAACTGCAGAATTAATTAACTAACCGTTGTTAAAGCAACTAACTTATACCTAACGGCTAGTTAAGCACTTAGAAACCCCTAGAAAGTGTCTAGAACGTCCTTAAGCACTTGTAGGACATTCCTATAAATAGGACATGCCTTAGGACACCTAAACTTACTTGTTTTTACACTTGAGCAATCTTTGAGCATACACTTACATTGAGCAATCTGTTTGTGAGAAATTGAGCATATTGACAACTGGCTACTTCTTCTCTCAGCTCAAATTTCGTGTCCTATAGGCTAGCATCTCCTATCCACAGCAATCATAATTCCATACACATTGGTGAGGAGATCTACACGCTTGATCTAGGCAAATCAAGCCTTGTACTTCAAAGGATAAGTTGTAATTTCCTTTTTCCTTTCTTGTTCACTATTATTATTTGTACTCTCCTTGCTACTCCTAGGTTGGAGGCTGCGGATTGGAGAGGTTGGAGATCTTCTTGGTGAAGAAGGGGACCTTGAGCTACTTCAAGAAGGTTGGTGCAACAGGAGGTTACTTCTAAAGAGGAAGGCTACTTCAAGGGGGAGCTTGGAGTTACTTCAAGAAGGATACCTCGGGTTGGTGTATCTACTTCAAGTGAAGGCTGTTCAAGGGGCGTAAGAAAGTATTGTATTTTGTGTAAATCCTTGTGAAGGTAATAAAATTAATACTTTCAAAATCCCAGTTGGGTAAGCAACCGGGTAGTGGACTGACAACCTTAGTATTTGCTAAGGTTGGAACCACTCTAAACCCCTTGTCTCCTTCTTGATTTCTCATTTGCGGTTGTTTGAGTTAAATTATTGTTAAATAAGTTTAAAACCCTATTCACCCCCCTCTCTAGTGGTTTTTCAGTTTCATCATCATATTGTGTGTCATTATTACATTCATTGGATGTCTCTACCACAGTGGTTATGCATCATATATGATTCATTTTCTTATCACTTCGTTCTCACATTGCTCTCATTAAGGAAGATATGAAAGAGAAGATGATTTTGAGACTTAGAATTCTTATCTTCAAACATTCATTAATACATTTCTCATATGTAGGTTTAAATAAATTATCAACAAGGATACTTGACTAATTAGCACTTTCTTGAATCTCGCAACCTCTTTCTTTTATAATATATATTACTCCATTATGTTTCAAATCCTTCGTTACTTTCCATAATACCCTTACCATATACTACTATTCCACATGTCATCTTTAACTTCTAGTTTTCTCTTATGATCATGTTGCTTCTTTTATGTGTATGATCATGTATACCATGTTGCATATATTTCCTTTTATCATTCTACTAATGTGAAGTTGAAATTCTAAATCAATAATCTCTCTACTAGTATCACCTCATGTTTAATACATTACATATCCTTCATTTTAAATGAAACGACTCATGCATGGGTGGAACATAGTTTCTCTTTCAATCAAGTTTTTTCCTACCTAAATATAGTCTACCTTTGTATGACTTATTCATTTATTTAGCTACACTTTTGTTCTTCTTTTAGAAACTAGTTTGTTGTTCTATAGAGACTTAGAATCCAAAGGCAGTAAGGATGAATGTATTAAACTTATTAATAAAGGTATACATTCCATGCTCTCAATTATATCACAACCCTCATTCCTTAATCAAGCTCATTATTTTCAACATTTCTCTTTGTTTCAACTAAGTTTCTTATCCTAGTTTTATGATTTACATGCTCATCTAGTTCTCTTCACTTTAACTCTTCTGAAGACTCTTCACTTCTATGTACTTATTGTATACTTAGCTCTTTTCTTCTATTTTCCCTTTTCTTTGGAGTACATTAAAACATTGTACTCGGTTATATAATCCATTCCTCATGATTGATTCTTACTATCTTGGCCCCTTACATACTTTTCTCATATCGTTTCCATATTTCATATTTAGAGTTCATATAATACTAATAATTAAACTTAATATGAACCTTATGTCGTGTTCCTTTATTCCCAATTAAGGGTTTCTCATATGAGGCCCCAAAGTTGGATCTCAGATATCAGTTCCAACTAATTCTTAGTTATCCCAATCTTTTCCTTATACTTCAAAATCTTAGAGTATATACATTAATACTAGAATTTGGATCTAATCTATCCAGAATTTACTCTTGTTATGTTATTAATAGGAGTCATTAGATCCCAGTAATGCATCCTGCCATCCGGACCAGGCCGAACCTACAGTCCTGAAGCTAAGATCTACTCAGGATTACTCAAATCCTATTCATCTCAAACATGTGGAAAGAATATTCACTTAGGAAAGTTCATTCAAAGATCATTTCTAGTATACTTGATACAAAGAATGTAATCAATAAATGTTATGACTGCATAGTGTACAACCAATCTTAAAGACCCATATATATTTCAAAATACTGAATATCTGAATTTCAACATATAGGAGCTTTTCTACTCATCTCCAATAAAACAACAATATGAAATGAAAGTACTATCTCATTTTATATTTATGCTCTTAATTCATGTTACTTATCTTATTTCTAACCCTAACATTTCTAGGGTTCCTCTATAGACCATCCTTCCACTATATACCTGGCCAAGGTATACATGAAAGAATATATCAAGTAGCTTGTTACTGGTTGATCCAAGTACTCAGATATCAGGCTAGGATATCCAAATATTCAAATCCCAAGAGCTAACATCATAACATCTCCTATCTACCACACTGATGACTCTAACTTACTAACTTAATGGTCCCTGGCAACTCAACCTAGGCTCTGATACTAAAGTTGTTACACTCGGATCTCACAATTACCACTAATCATGATATTAGGGTATAAATTGAGGATTTATCGTAATATAAAAATCACCCTTAACTTTTTCTTCCTTTTCAAACTCTTTGTTTTCTCGCATTGAACCACATAAACTAACTTTACAAGAGAATTAAACTTTCATTTATCTAATATAATCTCAACATTTAATGATACACATCCATACATTCATTATGTTTCTCAAACTTCCATGTACATACGACATGACAATCATTTGCAATCTCTCTTATTAAGAAAACAAACATACAAAACATCATTTACAACTCTCTCTCAGATCTATACAAGGACCTAGAGTGACAGGGATCGACTGAACTTAACTATACTCAGACTTAACTCTTGTGGCAGATCTACTCTGATGCAATGATATCTTCTTCAATTCCATGTGATTTCCCTAAAAATTTTGAGTAGAGGGGTGAGCCTACTCACTCAGTAAATAAGTAATTCAAAGAAACAATCTAAAGCATTGATATAATTAGAGATATACTTTTGAGAAATTGATATCAATTATAACAGCAAAAAGCTTTAGAGAGTCTAATAATTGACAATCATAAATATGACAGAATACTCTAAATATCTATAAGAGTGAATCAATATATGAAATGCTTGATTGATCATAAAGAGAACTAACAATTCAGAAACATATAAAGAATAATTGAATAATTGTACACACTTGTTTGACATCTCATTCATTTTATTATGCCCTGATCATATGCAATGTACTCTACATATGAAGACTCATAGTGCACTACGATCACACCGTACAAGACTTAGCGGACACACCCGGGAAATGCTAAGTCTGACTACTCTCCTATTCTGTAACAGGGAAATGGCTCTCTGGCCTAAACTGGAATTCTCCTCTAAGCTGAGCACATAGGTGGAGACTCAAGCCACCTCTTGGCTTTTCTATACTCTAGTGCCACCAGGACTTCTGGTTGATGTTGGACACTACAAACTATAATTTAATGAAACTTCCACTAGGGCTTCGTCCCTCGTGCCACCTGATAGCACGTTCTGACCCCCGTATACTAGACGTTGTAGGGTTAGGTCATTTCACCCCTAATGCGCAGACCTCACATAGGGGTTTCTACGGTGTTCAGGGCTCCTAAGTCTAATATTTTATTATTCCTAGAAAGCTCTTTCTACATTGTACCCTTCTCTTACTTATACTTGACTCTGGTATCTCAATGGTGTCACATCTACTTATTTCAAGTTATAATACAAAATGTATATCATTCTAAACTTGGTAGAGTAGTATATTCAAACCATTATAATATACTGAGTAATCAACATACTATACATGTAGGAAAACTAAAATTCTTAAATAAATAGATTTCATGTCCACTTGGTACATACACACTAGAATCGTGCATATCAACCCAAATCTTGAGTTGTGCATCTCATAACTTAATTAATAGTTAATTACTTATCATGACAAGAATTATTGATAATAATTGAGAACATTGATAGCACAATACTTGATTCGTTGAACACCCTTCCCTTAGGGTTTCATTTAATCACCACAAATGCTACAAAGAAAGGTGTAATACATCTATCATGTACTTTTCAAATCTTTAAAACACATGATACCTGGGATCTCAATCCCTTATCCCATTACTGGGAATTATCATCCCTTCACATCATTATCATGATTACCGGATCTGGGTATTCGAACCCTTAGATCATCACATAGCATTGTTACCTCTGTAACAGGTAACCATTACCTCTAGGTACTTAGACCAAGGTATTAATTTCACTGGTTGTACAAGTATTCTCATGGCTCACAAGGCCATCACACATCTTGTCACCTCTCACTAGGCAACAACTTATTCACATGGCTCCCATAAAGATTTCATGCGACATAAACATTCATTGAATAAAGACTGCTATCAACAAATCATATAAAATCAATATATGTATGAAACCTTGGAACTGAGTTGAATTTGGGTTTCCATGTCATTCACTAGGATGTCATGCATCAATAATAAAATTGAATAAATAAAGTCTATCATGTCAAGAAAATCCCTTCAAATGGATTTCACGATATCTATTAAAAAATATCCAACTTTCCTCGCATCTAGGGTTTCACCCTCTTTACTGAGATATCAAACAAACACTATTCACTTTGAATGAAATCCAAGATAGTATCTGACATATATGTACTATGAATTTATATAAACAATCATTCATAACCAAGGGGATCTAGATAAGCAATTTTCTCTGTTTACTTATACAACAAATTTCAGTCATAGACAAATTCACTATATTTCAGTTTACTCTTATAACATCTGCGAATACTTAGGGAATTCTCATTAGGATGTATTGTATACATTTCCAATATGATTTTATCATCTGAACTTCATCCAAACATAGGAAGAATCCATTTCATATCATTTTGCAACAACTTAGAACAAATAGACAATTTAGAGTTTGTAGTCACATACTAGCAATTAAAGACTATGGATGAATTAACCTGTTTTCACGCAATATACTATTTAAAGGAAGTTCCCACTCACCCTTAGGTGTTAAAACACCTTAAAAACATACCCCATATCTGAAAATCTTGAATCCATATCAAATCCCTAGCAATTCACTCGATTCTTCTTCCTTTCAACTCAGAAACCCTAAAAATGAGGGATTATGAAGAAAGAGTGAGAAAAGGGGTAGTTTTGATATCATTTTGGATCAAATCACAGGAGGGAAATAATTTTGACATGTGAGAGAAGATTCACCATGAAACTATATCCAAAGAAGTTAAACTTACATGATTTCATCATTCCTCGGATTGCAAAACCCTAAGTCAGCATCTCCATCAATTTTTCCTCTCAAACCCTAACGCTCTCTCTAGGATTTCGTTTCTATGGATTGAATCATGAATTATGAGAGATCCTTGTGTGTTAGGTTGACCATATAGAACAATTGGGCTGCTTGGGTCAATTGCACTTTGACCCCTTACTATACTTTTTCTTATTTCAGCAAATTGTTTTCTGTCATAAAATAGTTTCTGGAAATTCGTGTATTTCAGAGAACAAACCTCCCCAAAAAATTATTATAATTTATCATTTTGTGTATAATTGATCTAAAAAGATTCAGTTAAAATTTGAGATCATTCCAATCTTTCATTAAATAATTAAAAATCGAATAGTGCACTGCTATCTAGAATTCTACAGAAATGTTGATTATTGTAATTCATCTACTGATAAGGACTAAACACAACCAAAAATTATAAAAATTTTAAATGTTGTTTATTATTGACTTTCAGATCTCCAGTTAAAATTTCAGACCATTTGGATTTACGAATAAATAAATAAAAATCAAACAATATACTGTTGAACAACATTCTGTCACATGGTCGGTTGAAATATATCTTGACCAAGAATGACTTTTAAAGAACATCAAAAAATTCTGAAATTTTTCACTGAAATGCAAATTTGAGTTATACATATTATATCCAAAATTTCAATTAAATCCAAATTACATTGAAAATATGATAAATTATTTACCCTACTACTATCTTGATCAAATTCCATACTCATGTACCATCAAAACCCTAATTTCAACCAACTAGGGTTTATATTTCTCAAACCCTAATTTATCAAACAATAGAACACTTAACATTCTTATTATGTTTAAAACATCATAATTGAATTATCATCATTAATTAGATTTAAGAAATGATCAATCCAATTAAGCATATAATCATCCAGGTACACCATAGTTTACCAATTAAGCTCAAATACAGTCATAACAGACTACCCTCCACTATAGGATTTATTGACTCCCTTGACCCACGAAGGTTTTTGATAATCCAACCCTATATCCATATAAGGTTTACCCTTGCAAGGAAAACCCATAAAACATTTTACTATATCATTATTTCCATGTTACATGTACATTAATTGACTGAGGATGATGTATTCCTACTTCTTCTCAAAACCCCTTACTTAAGATGAGGAGTGAAATATATTTTTTGGTTTATTAAGCAAGAGGATGAGAAGTGGGTGAAATATGAGATTATAATATTTAGAGGAAACTTTACTTTAGGCAAACCCTAGGTTTTGGCCAGAGATATATCACATTGGATAAGGGAGTCCTCATAAGCCAACTTAATGGTGTAGAGGAAAATATTGCCTGCCCCCAAAACCATGATCTATTCTTAGGCACCATTACTATCGGTTCATGCCTTAGTAATTCTCCTTATATTTCTGCAAATGACTTGAAATTATAAATTATTAATATTATTTGAAAAATCTGAGTCTTTGATACCAAATATAACGACCTCACATTTCACATTTCAGCATCCCCCAATTAAGGAAAGACCCAAAATGTTGAGAGCCATTACCTAAAATTCCATGATCCAGATTTAACCAAATAATAACTAATAGCAAATAATTTCCACTAATTCAAATATTTTTTACAAAATGCTCCTCTAAAAAGTTACATGAGTTTCTATCATCAGAATTGTACATATGAGAAGAAGTATCTATATAATCCTCTTTTAACTTATCCTACATGCCTTCAGGTAGTTTCATCAGACTCATCAGATCTGGATATCTTGATATTTAGCATGTACCTAAAATGTTGTGAAACAAAAGCATGGATCAACATCTTGAAATATATTGTGTATGTGAGGTGCATGCAAAAGTGTGCAAGTACATAACAACATAGGATCAATCAATTACTTGGAAATAAGAACTGACATTTTCTTTGCCTATTCTAACCCATGCTTGATGTGCTTTTAGTGTGACCATTGTCCCTCCAGGTCTTGTGTTGATCACCCCTTGATGCATGTCATCCTCTGGTTCAAAATCTAATATCTTTATTTATGTGATATTCATAGTGGCATTATAATTGAAAAAAATGTAAATAAACATTCAAGAATATATTTAGTCAATCCTCAAGAAACCCTCGGCAAACATAGACAAACTATTGTTGGTAGTCATAAGCATAACCACATACCGCAATGGTGAGCCAAGCAGATTATGAAGTTATACTTCAACCAATTTAATCAATAGATCCATGCAATTCAACAATTAATATGCATGTATGTAAATCCTAAAGTGTCATTATCATGTTATTTATATTAAAACCTACTTGAGTCATAATCTAGACTTTTGGGTTATCTCGGGTTTGGTTAAGTAATATGGGTATAACCCTAGTTCCTTTGCTTATTAAACATAGCATTCAACCCTAATCACTATATTGATCACATTCTTACATTATGATCACTTTAGATTCAATTATGTTCATTAATGATATATCATGTTAGGACCTTTAACCCTAATTCTTCATATGCATAACTATTCACATTAAATACCCTAAATATCATCATTATGGTCATAATCATGTTAAATCACCATCATATTCCATATAAAGATTTTACAACTCAAAGAAACAAACTTATCATGATTACCACTTATTCATCAAAAACTAGGGTTTATAGACATTAATCACCTCTTTAACACAAGTTTACACTACTTTTTTAATTGAAAGAATTAGGTCTCAATTATAATTTATTTTTATTCCTTCCATTTTCATGATCAATTTTTATGTATAACATGTCTCAATTCGTGTTACCCATAATTATCTAGAATCATTACAAATTAAGCATTAATAGGCCAATGGGAGAGCGCCATATCAGCATTATCATTTATCCAATTTACTCATCGATCTAGATTTAGCCAATAGGATCCATAAAAATTAGCGCCTACTTAGTGCGGGTCGATCCATTGAGGAAATTCAAAAGGACAAAACTACCCTTGGTGTTGTGAACAAGCATTCCACCCGCTCTAGGGAAGAGATGTAAATCCACAAAGGGGATTCTTCTTCCTCAACTCGCACTCGGCACAATGAACTATGGAGTCAACCCCCATGTTGAGTCTCGGTTCCAGGCTCTACCCCTCCCTAGTGTGGCATCCATCACCTTCACCGAGTCTCCCTAAAATCAACAATGGTTCAAATGCCACCAATGGTGGTCTGGTGTGACAAAGGTGGGGTTGGGTTTAGCAATAAAGATTATGAGATTGGGAACTATGAGTTTACCTCTATTGAGGATGTCAAATTGGTTGGAGAAGCTTCATGGGGTCCTGACAGTCACAAAAAAACAAATTGTGGCATCGTCTGATAGTCTGCAACTAAACCTCCGATGAGTGATTTTTGGGCTATGAAGAGGGCTTGCGATAAGAAAGGTACAAACTTCTCCAAGCGAGGTCCAAGGTCGTGATGCCTTCGTGGTGACCAGGGGATGCTCCTGCGCCAATCAATTGGATGAAGATGTTGGTTAGGGCTATAAAAGAGGTGGAATTACCAAAAATGAAGACCATGTTCATCGACCACCCTTATAGTAGTTTGGAAGTAATTGAAAGGAGAGGAGTGCTCTGGGAGTTCTGGTCTAACACTACAATGCCTTATATACACTTGGCGGCATGGGATTAGGGACAACAACATTGCCTAAAATCTCGAGTACACATGGATTTGGGTACTTTCTATCTATGTCATTGTAACAACTGAGTCATAGCTTGCCAAATCATATCTCTATCCTAAATTTGTTGAGTGAAGTAAAAGAGGAAAAGATGCAGGGGGAGAAAGAATGAGATGTTGGATCTACTGCATGTGTATAGGACTCCTTTCCTAAATTGGCTCGGGGTAGGGGATGATGCATATATCGTTGATCACCGATTTAATGACCTATAGATCACACAAATATTGAAGAGGTCAAGCCCTCATTTTCTAGTTCTGGAAATACTTTTTGACATTTAATGCCCAGTAATCCATTTCACTTTATAAGAACTCCATTAATTCATATCTCTCTGTCCATTTATCCAAATGACTCACAATTTTAAGGGAAAAATTTTAATGATTAAATCTCTGTGTGGGGTAGATTTTGTGTCAAATTACCCAATTTAAATACACTTTAAACAATAATTTTATTTGATTTATTCAAGGCATCAAATAACTTCTTTTCCACTAAAGCATGGCAAGAAATCCTATTTTAGTATATTCTCTCATTGAATGCACTTTTAGGCTAAACAAAAATATTTATTTTCCATCAACATATCTTTTTCTAGTGATGTACACACAGTTACCTATTTAATTGCTAATTGTCCATTACTTTTAAAAACCCTTTTTTATTGAATTTTCCACTCTTACTTTGGCCAACAATTAGTAATAGATTCTTGCAAACCACAAAACACACAAAATTCTTCTTATTCCCTTAACTTATTCCACAAGGACTTATTGGAAAAGAAAATAGTCTTAATGCCTTTATGAGGGCCATGGATCACACACAAGCCACAAAGATGATTTTATCAATAATTTCATTAGGGAATTCTCTCATCAATTCATGTTATTTTCATCAATTTTATAAAAATTGATGAAATTACAAATGGTCGTTAGTATTGAAATATATTAAAACTTGTGTTATAAGTTGTAGTGTCTAATACCTACCGTCTATCCTTGGAGTGTCCCCACAGACTCTAGGGGAAAACTCCTCACGGCTGCCATGCCATAGAGTAAGAAGGCCCAAATCTGCGACGTGGTGGTTGTGGCTTTAACCGTGGAAACCAAAGGTGAAAATGGAGGGCTAGAATGTGTGGAACTGTGAGAAAAGAGAGGGGGAAAGGATAAGAAGGAGAAAGGAAGAAAAACGGGGTTCAATTCAAGGTGATATGGGATGTAGAGGGGGTGGGAAAGGTCCTCCAGACATATACTCCTATATTTGGAAGAAGGTGGAGGAGATGATGGTGTAGTTGTTGGATCGAGGTTGGATCCACGACTCCCTGATTTATGGCCCATGATTGGCCAAGCGTATCTTGTATGGATTTTTGACATGTTCAGATGACCGTATCTAAGACCATAAAAGGAAGCATTTTGATTGGTTGAGAGTAGTTTGTTTGGATAGATGATGTGGTATATTATTATTCAAATTAAAGTTTTTAATCGTATTTTGTTAGCAATCTTGTAAAGATCATATCTCTTAAAATGTAACTCCAATTTGGATGAAATTATTACCATTAGTTCAAAAATTTCTTTCACTTCTTATAGAAAAAATTTGGATCCAACATGGTAATATTGAGGACACTCAGTTTTGTAAATTTATGTTCAAGGTCTAATTACACATTAAAACTTTGTCAAATAAGCCCATGTATTATTTAACATCCAAATTATTTATTAAGCATAATGTGACTAAAATTCATCTAATTGATGGTGAGTAATCTTACTAAAATAGTAGAGCATATTATGAGTCTAGATATGTATAATCGAAAGAGAGACACATATCCATCTCAATACATCCTCCCAACTTTAAAAAAATCGTGTCCCCAAAATTAAAGTAATTTCTCAAAGAAGACTGGTAGTTCACTCTCAGTGTCCTAATCATTATTATTACACATAAGGTATCATCTTCACAAAATTATTTCAAAATTAGGTAATCAGGCATAAAAGTCAAAGAATAGTCTCATTGATCATCAAATTGGGAAGATCATAACACATATCATAATTTTTGGAATCATCACCATTTAGGTCAATCAAATAGTATCTTTGATTTTAGAGTAAAGAATGACTTCCAATTCCTATATTTAGGGTTCTAGGTTTGACATTGACCTAGATGGGGCTATGCATCCCCTATATATATTTCATAGTTCACCAATTGGATACAATTATCATATCTTGACATCAAAATTACATACCAAAATCAATGGAAGGACCCACCTTAGTCCACATGAGATCTTATCCTAATTTTTAAATTTGTAGTTCAGGATAAAAATCATTTTGAGATTTTTAGGATTCGGGAACATAGAAGTCATTATCATATACCTAGGGTGATCTTAATATCTAAATAGGGTGACCATAGAATTTGAATAGATATCAAGGTCAATAGTCACATGTCCATATTGTAAATCAACATTGAGACTCAAGATTCATACATCAAAATGCACAGGTCGAAATTCTTTTGAACCTAGGGTGTAGGTTCCTACTTATACCATAGGTATGATCATTCATCCATAAATAACAATAAAACAACATTTTATGATATTATCATCAATTTCATTATCATTGTACTCAAGGTCAATGAATGATTTGACCTAGGTCCTTCTAGATACTATGACCACAAGCTATAATGAACATCATCATGGTCAAGATCATTATCAAATTGAGATTTGGGATCGAGTTTCAAGATCATCATAAGATCCAAATTGTTATATAGTTAGGTCAAGAGATCCAAAATTGTAAGAAAGGGTTACCTTTAAAACCTCTAAATAATCAAGAAATGAACATTTAAATAAACTAATAGTAGGGATGAGTCTAGGGTAGGGAAGTCGTAGAACAAACAACCACTATAACCTAGCACATATTTACTCATTGGTCATGAAGCATTAGTCATGGACAATAAATTGGACAATGAATATTGATTTGTATCACATCATGAGATCAAGGATTCCATGTTTTAAGATTGTTGGCATATTTATGGTCATAATATTTTCCCTTCCTTTCGTAGATCAAAGAAATGGGGTTTTGATAGATTGACTTTTCTCTCTCTTTTATTGTACTCCTTCTCTCTCATCAAGTAATATCTTACTCAATTAAATGTCGATTTCATATTTGAGTTTGGGACTGCTCCAATTTTAACACATCAATGATCTATTTTACCATGTGCAACATTAATTTGCATGTTTGAGCTAAGATCCACACTTTAGTTACCATAATCTTGCATGATAAATTGAATCTATTCTATATGATCTTATTTATCCCCAATGTATATCAATTGTTAGAGATTCCAAGAATGAATTTTGCAGTCAAAATTCATCTCAATCAGATCAACGAGAAAAAACATACGATAATTGGAACTTGTTCTCTTTTCCTTTGATTTGGGCCAGTTGGTTCAACCCATGGGAGGGGGTGCATCCCAGATACCTCCTCCCCTTCCCCTAACCCTAACATGCCTCTAATCCTTGTGTTTGCATGTAGGATTAGAGTTCTAAGGGTTGGGAACTCATCTCCCCCTTCGTACGCACCATTGGTGCAAGAGGTGCTACTGCCACCTAACCACCCCATGGTGTCACCTATACACCCCAATCCTCACCCATTTTGACAATTAATTTCCTATTTCATCTTATTTCTTGTTCCCCTCTTATTCCCCCTATTTTGCCTCTTCTTTGGGCCCTAATGCCACCTCCAACTGTTGGCTTCTTCTCCCTTACTCACGGGTCGCACTACCACAATCGCCACATGAGAATCCCCTAATATGGTCCTCCTCGCTGGTATCTAGGGACCCTAATGGGTCCAGTAGGCCAAGGCATGCTGGGTTGCCACCCTTACATCCATCCATGGTGCCCCGAGCTTGGGATCCCCTTGCTTTGAGGAAGGCAACACCACTGCTCCCACACTGAAGCGACTACGCTTCCTAGGATGACTAGGAGATATGGGTGTTGGATGGGAATCCAACTGTCAATGTGTTTCTCTCACTAACACTTCTAGAAGATTAGTAAACTACTGCCTAGTGTGCGATGGACCACACCAATGTGGATGTGTGGGCTCAACACTGGCCTATGAGATGCAGCCATGTGGGTGCTCACCCTTGGTGGGAAGCAACGGTCAGGAGTGGTGGCTAGTATCCCACAATCACCCCATTGTAGTAAGATAAGTGGCTAGGTGAACCTACACTAACAGATGAAGAGGAGGATGAATCAGTATTACGATCTTGCACCTATGGCTTGGGATAGTTTCCACGTAAAGGAAATGGCATTACCATAACACCCTCCTTTTTCTATAGTTTCTATTTGAAATGTTATAAAAACATAACATTTCAGAATTAACATAATCATATGGGTCCTATAACAAGGGAGAGGTAAGCCATAGACCTAGATTTGTGTAACATACTCAATTTTAGCTATTATATTTATGTTGAGCTATTTTCCATTAAGTTGAATTTATTTACAATATTGCCCTTCAATCCAAATTTCACTTACTTATTTTGACTTAAATTATCATGACCTTTGATACAACCTCAATTGAATTCCCTTGTGTCTAAGTTTATCAATTATCCTTGCTTAAGAAATATTTGCAATGCAGTCCCTCAAAATAGTATCACTTGTCATATTTGAAACCATTTACTCCAATTTGATGTTTTTATGCCTAAATACCCTGATTTGATCTCAAAACCACCCATTGCTCTCAATTAACCACTATTCGTTTGGAATTAAGGGGAACCATTAATCACAAAAAAATTATAACTAGAATTAATTATGGGGGCAATTAGGTTAGGGACACAAAATGATTGTACTAGTATTGTTTTAATTTACCTAAATAGAAATTAAACCATGGTCAATATATCTTAACTATTGGCGTTGTCATTTAAAGGTTTTAGAATTTAATAGGAATGTGATCGTTACTATATGCATAAACTAAATATCCTATTAAAAGAGATAACACTCTGCTTAACCTCTCCCTCTCATGTCAACCCTCGCATTTTCCCCCAACATAATAACAGAGTCAATTTTTTCAGAGTGACGTGACCTCCCTCTCCTTGCACTCTCTTCTGCAACCCTAGTCTTGTAACTTCCATGAGGTTCCCATCCCCTGACGGTGGCCATCAAAGTTCCCTTACAAGTAACGACAGTCACCATACAAGAAACGCGTGGTAGACCAGACATTTTGGATTTAGACTGCATCCTGATTGGTTCTGCTCCTCCTCACCCCCTCACTCGCATCATCAACACCCTACAACCCTAGCAGCACCACCACCCGCATAAAGCCCCGATTCCGCTAGAGGTGCAACACACTAGCCGATTTGACTCGACTAGATGCACCCCACGAGGTTGGAACACACGGTGGAGTCACTTTCAAAATTTATAAACCTAACTAATGCACCTACTTCTACTAAAACAACTACACCCGCAAGCGCACGGGGTCGTGTCGTGGTATAGGAAGGTGGCAAGTATAGGGTCGATCCACAGGGAAAAGAGGGGCACTAGAGCTAGGTTAGTTTTGTTGGGTTCCTACTGCAGAGACTAGGGTTAAGGGTTTAAAGGTGATTTGATTGTTAAACTACTATGAACAAGCAAGCAATTAAAGGTGAGAATGAAATCTATGTTAACCCGAGGTTAGATTAAGACTAAGCAGGAAAGAAAGGACTAAGCTAGGTAGGAAAAGGAAAATTACACTAAGGCAAGCAAGAGAGAAACAAAAGAGCAATTAAAGAACTAAACTAGCATAAACAAGGCAAGAGCTAGGAAAGAAATTAACTAAGCAAGAAAAGAACTAATTAAGCTAAGCAAGCACAAAACTAGGGTTTTAAGCAGTAAAGAGAGGTGTGGGCTGTTTAGGGGTATGAACTTATCACTTAAGTTGGGGGTGACATATGAACATTATGATTCCATTTAGATTATCCAAACCAAACAACAAGTTAGAGTCTAATGAATTAACCCAGGCTACTAACTGGCCATGGATATGCTAGGTTGTGTATAGGGGAACTAGTCCCTAACACCCCCACTACCCTTACGAGGCTCAATTGGGTTAGGGGTTAGGTTCAATCCAATTAGAGTCTAATCAAGTCTAGGTTTCTACATTAGACATTCCTAGGGCAATTAGGGGCTGAGGGTAGTAATGGGGAGGTGAAATTAGGGTTTTGGACCCCAATTCCCCCACATTCTAGCCTTGAGAAGGCTCCATTCTAATTGCACTAGAATTATCTAATCTAGATACTTCGATCTCTCACTTAGTTTTAGGGAGATTTATTAGGATGTAGGAAGATGGGAGGCAACATAGGGATCCAAGAATTGGACCTAGGGGCAAATCCCAAAATTCACACATATAAGCAATTTGCCTAAATTCCTAGGTGATTTCACACACAAACCAACAAGCAATCCATGGAGAATGAGATGCAAATAGAATATAATAATTAACAAATGGAATTACAATGTTTACATGTCATTATCCCCCAACAAGGTATCAAAGTAACATAATTTCCCCCAAACAGCCCACCCACAGGGGCCTAGCTACTCATAGAAATGGAAAATACAAAAAGAAAGAAGATATAGGAAGAAGCAGCCATGGAGCTCGGTGTAGATGAAGGACTCCTCCTCTCTAGAAGATGCAAGGTCGTCCTCCTCCTTCTTATTGGATGGAATGGTGTAAAATGGTGGTGGGAAGTGGATGGAAGGCTTAGATATGGGGGGTTATGTGGTGGAAATGGTGAAATGGAGTGGATTTGAGGTGGAGGTGAAGTGGAATGGAGTTGAGGTGACAAGGGGGAGAAAATGAGGTTATAAGTAGCCAAACCTTCTACCCCCATCCACCACTATGGCTTATATAGGGATCTATGGGGTCTAGGGTTAAGTTATGGGTAAAATAGGTAAAGCAATGAAAACTAGGTGGGTTTTGTGAGTAGCACGGCCGTGGTGGGTTACCACGGTCGTGGTGGGTAGGGTAGACCACGACCGTGGTGGATGGGCATGGTCATGGGTTTATAAAATGTGGAGATCACAGGGAGGTGTGCATCGATGGCCACGACTGTGGGGGGGTCACCACGGTCGTGGTGGACACCTATGGCCACAGGCATGTTGATCACCACGATTGTTTTGGCCATTTTCATCGATTTCTGGGAGTTTTACTAATTTTTTGTACTTGGGGCATGTCCACCATGGCCGTGGGGTCTCAGCACGGTTGTGGTGGTGTCTCTCCTGTGAATGTGAGCCTTGAACGTGATCATCCATGGAGGGTATTGCTTCAAAACTTTCTTTGACCACTTGGGGTAGGATGGAAGTGGTTTTGGCCTCATTTTGAGCTCCTCCAAGCCTGAGGAAACCCTAGATTGGACCATCCTCTTTCCATGCCATCAAGTAGTGGACAAAGTACCTATAAAACATGCAAAAAGCCTCCATAAGTGCATTTGATAGAAATAAGCATATTGGGGGAAATAACATGTAATCTAACAAGTATAGATGTGGCTGAAATGCAAAATGACACAAGATAAAGCCCTAAAATAGGGCTGAATCACCACCCCAAACTTGAAACATACTTGTCCTCAAGTATGCTCTAACTTAATCTCTCTACAAATTTTCCACAAATATGAAATGACAAATGCAATGTAAAAGATGATTATTGCTGAATGGTATCAACAATGACTAAGTACATGCATTTTACCTCTCTCCTCTCCTGCTTTCACAATCCAATCATGAAAAGAGCACAAAGCACATGAACTTCAAATATAGTGCATAGAATACACAAGTTATCAATACTTCTTCCAAAAAGTTCTGGGTAAACTGTTTCTTGATGGTGTTAATCAAGGATGACTAGGAGTGTTGTTTCACATTCATGCATTCAGTCTTATATTTCAAATCACACCAAATGACCCACGTGGTTGCGGAAAATGGAAAAATGAGCTAAGTTTGATGCTTCTTAGCTTAGTGGGTATGAAAGTGGAAGAAAGGGTTGCGGTAATATTTTTGGAGTGTTTTACACACTCATCTTTTCTCTATTTGAATGCTCTTAAACAGGAGCATCCTTTTATTTTGTTTTTGCTTTTCTTTTTTTTTCTTCTTTTTTTTCTTTCCCTTGGTGTAGATAGGGCATGTGGTGGATAGAGTGAAGCGAGGGGATAAAGATATGGCAACCCCAAACTTTTAGAGGTAGCCAAGGCTGATATGTGCACTTTGGCATCCTTTCATGAGGCAGAGGGGTAAGAAGATGGTGAGTGAAAAGTCGGGTCAAAGAGGGGTCACATGTATGATTCTCCACATAAGACATCCTGCATGAAAATTAATCCAATAATTCATCCTAGATATCACACCACATGAATGCACAAGATGAAATTGGTATATCAATCAAGTGATTCCACAAACACTAAGCGTTTAAAGCTTGCTCAATTTCACAATTCAACCAAATCATCCACAAACACAAGACAGGTGATGCACATGTAAAAAGTCAAGAATTGATACCATTTAGCAACAAACAATGTTAACTCACTTGCATTTGTCAAAGATCATCATTTTTACTCAAAATAGTAGAGATTGGGTCAAAACATACTTTTAGGCAAGAAATCTCAAATTTGGGCAAAATTGGCCAAAACAATGCCAAGTTGCCTTCAATCACATCTAAACTCTATATTATTGAACTTAAAGTAGTAAACAAGCAAATACTAGCTATAACATGCAAGAATTACTAAAAATCTACATGATATGCAATGCATGGAAAAAAGAGCAAAAATTTTGAAAATTACGCAAAAAATGACAAGAAAGTAAACGACATGGCATGCAGGTATGCAAAGTAGTAAAGATGACTAAGGTAGATAGCAAAATAAAGAAAACAAAAGTGGATGTGGTAGGTGAAATGCAAAGTGAAACTAGGGCATACCAGCCCTACCACCCCAAACTTTTGAATCATGTTGTCCTCAGCATGATCCTAGAGTTTAGGATGATAGGGTAGACGATCATGGCTCTCTCAAGGCTCTGGTGGTGTTCCTCCCTGTGGTGGAGGATATGCATAGTAGCTGCCCCACTAATCTCCCTTGAGTGGCTGAAATTGGTCTGCTGCACGGCCGTGCTGCGTAGCACGGCCGTGGTGGCTTCAGGTTGCACGGTTGTGCTGCCTGGCACGGCCGTGGTGCAGTCCTTTGGAAACTTTTCTCAATTTTGCTTCTGAATCTAGGGACTTGGTGTGTTTTTCATGCAAATGACCACAGTCGTATTGATGTGCCACGGACGTGGTGGTCCCTGTAGCTACTACTCTCAAAATGAGGAACATCAAACACTCAAAAACTTGACTCAAAGTGATTTTTCTTGGAATCCTTCTCTCAATTGTACTCAAATTTCCTTCATTTCACCCTGTTATCACCTGCACATCTTAAAACTAGAAAAAAACTATTAAACACAAGTGTGTGTGTGTGTTCTTGGAAAATGTAAAAACAAAGCAATTGTATCAAAAAGTGAAGGTTGGGTCAAAATTTCCCAAACCTATGTGGGTTGCCTCCCACAAGCGCTAAGTTTCATGCCTTCATCCAGGCTTGTTGTTCTTTCACCATCAACCATGGTCCAAAAACAAAATGTTTGCACCCCCATCATAAGAAATCCTCTCAAATGCTTTCCTTGATTGATCTTCCTCCCAAGGGTCATGCGAGCTTCGTAAGTCTTTTTCAGCAATTCTCTCTCCTTGGGGATCATCATCATAGATCTTAATAAGCCTTAAGACCCTCAGAAATCTCATGCCATAGGTTTTCTCTCTCTTGAGGAATGGGTCTTTATAGGCACCAAAGAGAGGGGTCTAAATCATATCCATTTTCTCATGGGAAGTAGGGGGAGCATGTGATAGTTGTGGTGGTGGCATCGGTGTTGATGGCCCTTGGACTTTAGGTGGAGGAGGGCATTGAGGTTGGAAGGTGAATGGGTGGGAGGGTTGTGGTGATGGAGGTGGTAGAATGAATTGAGGTTGGAAGGTGAATTGGTGGGAGGGTTGTCGCAATGGAGGTGTTGGTGGTGTGTAAGGCTTAGGATAGCCTTGGAGGTAGGGTAGTGGAGAAAATGGATGGGTTTGTGCATCTTGGCCTTCCATCTTATCTTCCTCGAATGGCTTGTCACATGCACAAAGCACACCCAAACAAAAGAGAACAAGTTAGTAAACCAATATACACAAAGAATGCAAAGAATGATGAATAAAGAATAGCAATGATGAGGGCAGTAGGAAAAGTCAAAGCAAAACTAACTAGCTAGGCCGAGCGCCTCTAATCCCCGGTAACGGTGCCAGAAAGATTGGTGTGCTTCCGCTAGAGGTGCAACACACTAGCCGATTTGACCCAACTAGATGCGCCCCACAAGGTTGGAACACACGGTGGAGTCACTTTCAAAATTTATAAACCTAACTAACGCACCTACTTCTACTAAAACAACTACACCCGCAAGTGCACGGGGTCGTTTCATAGTATAGGAAAGTGGCAAGTATAGGGTCAATCCACAGGGAAAAGAGGGGGCACTAGAGCTAGGTTAGTTTTGCTAGGTTCCTACTCCGGAGACTAGGGTCAAGGGTTTAAAGGTGATTTGATTGTTAAACTACTATGAACAAGCAAGCAATTAAAGGCGAGAATGAAATCTATGTTAACCCGAGGTTAGATTAAGACTAAGCAGGAAAGAAAGGACTAAGCTAGGTAGGAAAAGGAAAATTACACTAAGGCAAGCAAGAGAGAAACAAAAGAGCAATTAAAGAACTAAACTAGCATAAACAAGGCAAGAGCTAGGAAAGAAATTAACTAAGCAAGAAAAGAACTAATTAAGCTAAGCAAGCACAAAACTAGGGTTTTAAGCAGTAAAGAGAGGTGTGGGCTGTTTAGGGGTATGAACTTATCACTTAAGTTGGGGGTGACATATGAACATTATGATTCCATTTAGATTATCCAAACCAAACAACAAGTTAGAGTCTAATGAATTAACCCAGGCTACTAACTGGCCATGGATATGCTAGGTTGTGTATAGGGGAACTAGTCCCTAACACCCCCACTACCCTTACGAGGCTCAATTGGGTTAGGGGTTAGGTTCAATCCAATTAGAGTCTAATCAAGTCTAGGTTTCTACATTAGACATTCCTAGGGCAATTAGGGGCTGAGGGTAGTAATGGGGAGGTGAAATTAGGGTTTTGGACCCCAATTCCCCCACATTCTAGCCTTGAGAAGGCTCCATTCTAATTGCACTAGAATTATCTAATCTAGATACTTCGATCTCTCACTTAGTTTTAGGGAGATTTATTAGGATGTAGGAAGATGGGAGGCAACATAGGGATCCAAGAATTGGACCTAGGGGCAAATCCCAAAATTCACACATATAAGCAATTTGCCTAAATTCCTAGGTGATTTCACACACAAACCAACAAGCAATCCATGGAGAATGAGATGCAAATAGAATATAATAATTAACAAATGGAATTACAATGTTTACATGTCATTATCCCCCAACAAGGTATCAAAGTAACATAATTTCCCCCAAACAGCCCACCCACAGGGGCCTAGCTACTCATAGAAATGGAAAATACAAAAAGAAAGAAGATATAGGAAGAAGCAGCCATGGAGCTCGGTGTAGATGAAGGACTCCTCCTCTCTAGAAGATGCAAGGTCGTCCTCCTCCTTCTTATTGGATGGAATGGTGTAAAATGGTGGTGGGAAGTGGATGGAAGGCTTAGATATGGGGGGTTATGTGGTGGAAATGGTGAAATGGAGTGGATTTGAGGTGGAGGTGAAGTGGAATGGAGTTGAGGTGACAAGGGGGCGAAAATGAGGTTATAAGTAGCCAAACCTTCGACCCCCATCCACCACTATGGCTTATATAGGGATCTATGGGGTCTAGGGTTAAGTTATGGGTAAAATAGGTAAAGCAATGAAAACTAGGTGGGTTTTGTGAGTAGCACGGCCGTGGTGGGTTACCACGGTCGTGGTGGGTAGGGTAGACCACGACCGTGGTGGATGGGCATGGTCATGGGTTTATAAAATGTGGAGATCACAGGGAGGTGTGCATCGATGGCCACGACTGTGGGGGGGTCACCACGGTCGTGGTGGACACCTATGGCCACAGGCATGTTGATCACCACGATTGTTTTGGCCATTTTCATCGATTTCTGGGAGTTTTACTAATTTTTTGTACTTGGGGCATGTCCACCATGGCCGTGGGGTCTCAGCACGGTTGTGGTGGTGTCTCTCCTGTGAATGTGAGCCTTGAACGTGATCATCCATGGAGGGTATTGCTTCAAAACTTTCTTTGACCACTTGGGGTAGGATGGAAGTGGTTTTGGCCTCATTTTGAGCTCCTCCAAGCCTGAGGAAACCCTAGATTGGACCATCCTCTTTCCATGCCATCAAGTAGTGGACAAAGTACCTATAAAACATGCAAAAAGCCTCCATAAGTGCATTTGATAGAAATAAGCATATTGGGGGAAATAACATGTAATCTAACAAGTATAGATGTGGCTGAAATGCAAAATGACACAAGATAAAGCCCTAAAATAGGGCTGAATCACCACCCCAAACTTGAAACATACTTGTCCTCAAGTATGCTCTAACTTAATCTCTCTACAAATTTTCCACAAATATGAAATGACAAATGCAATGTAAAAGATGATTATTGCTGAATGGTATCAACAATGACTAAGTACATGCATTTTACCTCTCTCCTCTCCTGCTTTCACAATCCAATCATGAAAAGAGCACAAAGCACATGAACTTCAAATATAGTGCATAGAATACACAAGTTATCAATACTTCTTCCAAAAAGTTCTGGGTAAACTGTTTCTTGATGGTGTTAATCAAGGATGACTAGGAGTGTTGTTTCACATTCATGCATTCAGTCTTATATTTCAAATCACACCAAATGACCCACGTGGTTGCGGAAAATGGAAAAATGAGCTAAGTTTGATGCTTCTTAGCTTAGTGGGTATGAAAGTGGAAGAAAGGGTTGCGGTAATATTTTTGGAGTGTTTTACACACTCATCTTTTCTCTATTTGAATGCTCTTAAACAGGAGCATCCTTTTATTTTGTTTTTGCTTTTCTTTTTTTTTCTTCTTTTTTTTCTTTCCCTTGGTGTAGATAGGGCATGTGGTGGATAGAGTGAAGCGAGGGGATAAAGATATGGCAACCCCAAACTTTTAGAGGTAGCCAAGGCTGATATGTGCACTTTGGCATCCTTTCATGAGGCAGAGGGGTAAGAAGATGGTGAGTGAAAAGTCGGGTCAAAGAGGGGTCACATGTATGATTCTCCACATAAGACATCCTGCATGAAAATTAATCCAATAATTCATCCTAGATATCACACCACATGAATGCACAAGATGAAATTGGTATATCAATCAAGTGATTCCACAAACACTAAGCGTTTAAAGCTTGCTCAATTTCACAATTCAACCAAATCATCCACAAACACAAGACAGGTGATGCACATGTAAAAAGTCAAGAATTGATACCATTTAGCAACAAACAATGTTAACTCACTTGCATTTGTCAAAGATCATCATTTTTACTCAAAATAGTAGAGATTGGGTCAAAACATACTTTTAGGCAAGAAATCTCAAATTTGGGCAAAATTGGCCAAAACAATGCCAAGTTGCCTTCAATCACATCTAAACTCTATATTATTGAACTTAAAGTAGTAAACAAGCAAATACTAGCTATAACATGCAAGAATTACTAAAAATCTACATGATATGCAATGCATGGAAAAAAGAGCAAAAATTTTGAAAATTACGCAAAAAATGACAAGAAAGTAAACGACATGGCATGCAGGTATGCAAAGTAGTAAAGATGACTAAGGTAGATAGCAAAATAAAGAAAACAAAAGTGGATGTGGTAGGTGAAATGCAAAGTGAAACTAGGGCATACCAGCCCTACCACCCCAAACTTTTGAATCATGTTGTCCTCAGCATGATCCTAGAGTTTAGGATGATAGGGTAGACGATCATGGCTCTCTCAAGGCTCTGGTGGTGTTCCTCCCTGTGGTGGAGGATATGCATAGTAGCTGCCCCACTAATCTCCCTTGAGTGGCTGAAATTGGTCTGCTGCACGGCCGTGCTGCGTAGCACGGCCGTGGTGGCTTCAGGTTGCACGGTTGTGCTGCCTGGCACGGCCGTGGTGCAGTCCTTTGGAAACTTTTCTCAATTTTGCTTCTGAATCTAGGGACTTGGTGTGTTTTTCATGCAAATGACCACAGTCGTATTGATGTGCCACGGACGTGGTGGTCCCTGTAGCTACTACTCTCAAAATGAGGAACATCAAACACTCAAAAACTTGACTCAAAGTGATTTTTCTTGGAATCCTTCTCTCAATTGTACTCAAATTTCCTTCATTTCACCCTGTTATCACCTGCACATCTTAAAACTAGAAAAAAACTATTAAACACAAGTGTGTGTGTGTGTTCTTGGAAAATGTAAAAACAAAGCAATTGTATCAAAAAGTGAAGGTTGGGTCAAAATTTCCCAAACCTATGTGGGTTGCCTCCCACAAGCGCTAAGTTTCATGCCTTCATCCAGGCTTGTTGTTCTTTCACCATCAACCATGGTCCAAAAACAAAATGTTTGCACCCCCATCATAAGAAATCCTCTCAAATGCTTTCCTTGATTGATCTTCCTCCCAAGGGTCATGCGAGCTTCGTAAGTCTTTTTCAGCAATTCTCTCTCCTTGGGGATCATCATCATAGATCTTAATAAGCCTTAAGACCCTCAGAAATCTCATGCCATAGGTTTTCTCTCTCTTGAGGAATGGGTCTTTATAGGCACCAAAGAGAGGGGTCTAAATCATATCCATTTTCTCATGGGAAGTAGGGGGAGCATGTGATAGTTGTGGTGGTGGCATCGGTGTTGATGGCCCTTGGACTTTAGGTGGAGGAGGGCATTGAGGTTGGAAGGTGAATGGGTGGGAGGGTTGTGGTGATGGAGGTGGTAGAATGAATTGAGGTTGGAAGGTGAATTGGTGGGAGGGTTGTCGCAATGGAGGTGTTGGTGGTGTGTAAGGCTTAGGATAGCCTTGGAGGTAGGGTAGTGGAGAAAATGGATGGGTTTGTGCATCTTGGCCTTCCATCTTATCTTCCTCGAATGGCTTGTCACATGCACAAAGCACACCCAAACAAAAGAGAACAAGTTAGTAAACCAATATACACAAAGAATGCAAAGAATGATGAATAAAGAATAGCAATGATGAGGGCAGTAGGAAAAGTCAAAGCAAAACTAACTAGCTAGGCCGAGCGCCTCTAATCCCCGGTAACGGTGCCAGAAAGATTGGTGTGCTTCCGCTAGAGGTGCAACACACTAGCCGATTTGACCCAACTAGATGCGCCCCACAAGGTTGGAACACACGGTGGAGTCACTTTCAAAATTTATAAACCTAACTAACGCACCTACTTCTACTAAAACAACTACACCCGCAAGTGCACGGGGTCGTTTCATAGTATAGGAAAGTGGCAAGTATAGGGTCAATCCACAGGGAAAAGAGGGGGCACTAGAGCTAGGTTAGTTTTGCTAGGTTCCTACTCCGGAGACTAGGGTCAAGGGTTTAAAGGTGATTTGATTGTTAAACTACTATGAACAAGCAAGCAATTAAAGGCGAGAATGAAATCTATGTTAACCCGAGGTTAGATTAAGACTAAGCAGGAAAGAAAGGACTAAGCTAGGTAGGAAAAGGAAAATTACACTAAGGCAAGCAAGAGAGAAACAAAAGAGCAATTAAAGAACTAAACTAGCATAAACAAGGCAAGAGCTAGGAAAGAAATTAACTAAGCAAGAAAAGAACTAATTAAGCTAAGCAAGCACAAAACTAGGGTTTTAAGCAGTAAAGAGAGGTGTGGGCTGTTTAGGGGTATGAACTTATCACTTAAGTTGGGGGTGACATATGAACATTATGATTCCATTTAGATTATCCAAACCAAACAACAAGTTAGAGTCTAATGAATTAACCCAGGCTACTAACTGGCCATGGATATGCTAGGTTGTGTATAGGGGAACTAGTCCCTAACACCCCCACTACCCTTACGAGGCTCAATTGGGTTAGGGGTTAGGTTCAATCCAATTAGAGTCTAATCAAGTCTAGGTTTCTACATTAGACATTCCTAGGGCAATTAGGGGCTGAGGGTAGTAATGGGGAGGTGAAATTAGGGTTTTGGACCCCAATTCCCCCACATTCTAGCCTTGAGAAGGCTCCATTCTAATTGCACTAGAATTATCTAATCTAGATACTTCGATCTCTCACTTAGTTTTAGGGAGATTTATTAGGATGTAGGAAGATGGGAGGCAACATAGGGATCCAAGAATTGGACCTAGGGGCAAATCCCAAAATTCACACATATAAGCAATTTGCCTAAATTCCTAGGTGATTTCACACACAAACCAACAAGCAATCCATGGAGAATGAGATGCAAATAGAATATAATAATTAACAAATGGAATTACAATGTTTACATGTCATTATCCCCCAACAAGGTATCAAAGTAACATAATTTCCCCCAAACAGCCCACCCACAGGGGCCTAGCTACTCATAGAAATGGAAAATACAAAAAGAAAGAAGATATAGGAAGAAGCAGCCATGGAGCTCGGTGTAGATGAAGGACTCCTCCTCTCTAGAAGATGCAAGGTCGTCCTCCTCCTTCTTATTGGATGGAATGGTGTAAAATGGTGGTGGGAAGTGGATGGAAGGCTTAGATATGGGGGGTTATGTGGTGGAAATGGTGAAATGGAGTGGATTTGAGGTGGAGGTGAAGTGGAATGGAGTTGAGGTGACAAGGGGGCGAAAATGAGGTTATAAGTAGCCAAACCTTCGACCCCCATCCACCACTATGGCTTATATAGGGATCTATGGGGTCTAGGGTTAAGTTATGGGTAAAATAGGTAAAGCAATGAAAACTAGGTGGGTTTTGTGAGTAGCACGGCCGTGGTGGGTTACCACGGTCGTGGTGGGTAGGGTAGACCACGACCGTGGTGGATGGGCATGGTCATGGGTTTATAAAATGTGGAGATCACAGGGAGGTGTGCATCGATGGCCACGACTGTGGGGGGGTCACCACGGTCGTGGTGGACACCTATGGCCACAGGCATGTTGATCACCACGATTGTTTTGGCCATTTTCATCGATTTCTGGGAGTTTTACTAATTTTTTGTACTTGGGGCATGTCCACCATGGCCGTGGGGTCTCAGCACGGTTGTGGTGGTGTCTCTCCTGTGAATGTGAGCCTTGAACGTGATCATCCATGGAGGGTATTGCTTCAAAACTTTCTTTGACCACTTGGGGTAGGATGGAAGTGGTTTTGGCCTCATTTTGAGCTCCTCCAAGCCTGAGGAAACCCTAGATTGGACCATCCTCTTTCCATGCCATCAAGTAGTGGACAAAGTACCTATAAAACATGCAAAAAGCCTCCATAAGTGCATTTGATAGAAATAAGCATATTGGGGGAAATAACATGTAATCTAACAAGTATAGATGTGGCTGAAATGCAAAATGACACAAGATAAAGCCCTAAAATAGGGCTGAATCACCACCCCAAACTTGAAACATACTTGTCCTCAAGTATGCTCTAACTTAATCTCTCTACAAATTTTCCACAAATATGAAATGACAAATGCAATGTAAAAGATGATTATTGCTGAATGGTATCAACAATGACTAAGTACATGCATTTTACCTCTCTCCTCTCCTGCTTTCACAATCCAATCATGAAAAGAGCACAAAGCACATGAACTTCAAATATAGTGCATAGAATACACAAGTTATCAATACTTCTTCCAAAAAGTTCTGGGTAAACTGTTTCTTGATGGTGTTAATCAAGGATGACTAGGAGTGTTGTTTCACATTCATGCATTCAGTCTTATATTTCAAATCACACCAAATGACCCACGTGGTTGCGGAAAATGGAAAAATGAGCTAAGTTTGATGCTTCTTAGCTTAGTGGGTATGAAAGTGGAAGAAAGGGTTGCGGTAATATTTTTGGAGTGTTTTACACACTCATCTTTTCTCTATTTGAATGCTCTTAAACAGGAGCATCCTTTTATTTTGTTTTTGCTTTTCTTTTTTTTTCTTCTTTTTTTTCTTTCCCTTGGTGTAGATAGGGCATGTGGTGGATAGAGTGAAGCGAGGGGATAAAGATATGGCAACCCCAAACTTTTAGAGGTAGCCAAGGCTGATATGTGCACTTTGGCATCCTTTCATGAGGCAGAGGGGTAAGAAGATGGTGAGTGAAAAGTCGGGTCAAAGAGGGGTCACATGTATGATTCTCCACATAAGACATCCTGCATGAAAATTAATCCAATAATTCATCCTAGATATCACACCACATGAATGCACAAGATGAAATTGGTATATCAATCAAGTGATTCCACAAACACTAAGCGTTTAAAGCTTGCTCAATTTCACAATTCAACCAAATCATCCACAAACACAAGACAGGTGATGCACATGTAAAAAGTCAAGAATTGATACCATTTAGCAACAAACAATGTTAACTCACTTGCATTTGTCAAAGATCATCATTTTTACTCAAAATAGTAGAGATTGGGTCAAAACATACTTTTAGGCAAGAAATCTCAAATTTGGGCAAAATTGGCCAAAACAATGCCAAGTTGCCTTCAATCACATCTAAACTCTATATTATTGAACTTAAAGTAGTAAACAAGCAAATACTAGCTATAACATGCAAGAATTACTAAAAATCTACATGATATGCAATGCATGGAAAAAAGAGCAAAAATTTTGAAAATTACGCAAAAAATGACAAGAAAGTAAACGACATGGCATGCAGGTATGCAAAGTAGTAAAGATGACTAAGGTAGATAGCAAAATAAAGAAAACAAAAGTGGATGTGGTAGGTGAAATGCAAAGTGAAACTAGGGCATACCAGCCCTACCACCCCAAACTTTTGAATCATGTTGTCCTCAGCATGATCCTAGAGTTTAGGATGATAGGGTAGACGATCATGGCTCTCTCAAGGCTCTGGTGGTGTTCCTCCCTGTGGTGGAGGATATGCATAGTAGCTGCCCCACTAATCTCCCTTGAGTGGCTGAAATTGGTCTGCTGCACGGCCGTGCTGCGTAGCACGGCTGTGGTGGCTTCAGGTTGCACGGTTGTGCTGCCTGGCACGGCCGTGGTGCAGTCCTTTGGAAACTTTTCTCAATTTTGCTTCTGAATCTAGGGACTTGGTGTGTTTTTCATGCAAATGACCACAGTCGTATTGATGTGCCACGGACGTGGTGGTCCCTGTAGCTACTACTCTCAAAATGAGGAACATCAAACACTCAAAAACTTGACTCAAAGTGATTTTTCTTGGAATCCTTCTCTCAATTGTACTCAAATTTCCTTCATTTCACCCTGTTATCACCTGCACATCTTAAAACTAGAAAAAAACTATTAAACACAAGTGTGTGTGTGTGTTCTTGGAAAATGTAAAAACAAAGCAATTGTATCAAAAAGTGAAGGTTGGGTCAAAATTTCCCAAACCTATGTGGGTTGCCTCCCACAAGCGCTAAGTTTCATGCCTTCATCCAGGCTTGTTGTTCTTTCACCATCAACCATGGTCCAAAAACAAAATGTTTGCACCCCCATCATAAGAAATCCTCTCAAATGCTTTCCTTGATTGATCTTCCTCCCAAGGGTCATGCGAGCTTCGTAAGTCTTTTTCAGCAATTCTCTCTCCTTGGGGATCATCATCATAGATCTTAATAAGCCTTAAGACCCTCAGAAATCTCATGCCATAGGTTTTCTCTCTCTTGAGGAATGGGTCTTTATAGGCACCAAAGAGAGGGGTCTCAATCATATCCATTTTCTCATGGGAAGTAGGGGGAGCATGTGATAGTTGTGGTGGTGGCATCGGTGTTGATGGCCCTTGGACTTTAGGTGGAGGAGGGCATTGAGGTTGGAAGGTGAATGGGTGGGAGGGTTGTGGTGATGGAGGTGGTAGAATGAATTGAGGTTGGAAGGTGAATTGGTGGGAGGGTTGTCGCAATGGAGGTGTTGGTGGTGTGTAAGGCTTAGGATAGCCTTGGAGGTAGGGTAGTGGAGAAAATGGATGGGTTTGTGCATCTTGGCCTTCCATCTTATCTTCCTCGAATGGCTTGTCACATGCACAAAGCACACCCAAACAAAAGAGAACAAGTTAGTAAACCAATATACACAAAGAATGCAAAGAATGATGAATAAAGAATAGCAATGATGAGGGCAGTAGGAAAAGTCAAAGCAAAACTAACTAGCTAGGCCGAGCGCCTCTAATCCCCGGTAACGGTGCCAGAAAGATTGGTGTGCTTCCGCTAGAGGTGCAACACACTAGCCGATTTGACCCAACTAGATGCGCCCCACAAGGTTGGAACACACGGTGGAGTCACTTTCAAAATTTATAAACCTAACTAACGCACCTACTTCTACTAAAACAACTACACCCGCAAGTGCACGGGGTCGTTTCATAGTATAGGAAAGTGGCAAGTATAGGGTCAATCCACAGGGAAAAGAGGGGGCACTAGAGCTAGGTTAGTTTTGCTAGGTTCCTACTCCGGAGACTAGGGTCAAGGGTTTAAAGGTGATTTGATTGTTAAACTACTATGAACAAGAAAGCAATTAAAGGCGAGAATGAAATCTACGTTAACCCTAGGTTAGATTAAGACTAAGTAGGAAAGAAAGGACTAAGCTAGGTAGGAAAAGGCAAATTACACTAAGGCAAGCAAGAGAGAAATCAAAGACCAATTAAAGAACTAAACTAGCATAAACAAGGCAAGAGCAAGGAAAGAAGCTAACTAAGCAAGAAAAGAACTACTTAAGCTAAGCAAGCATAGAACTAGGGTTTTAAGCAGTAAAGAGAGGTGTGGGTTGTTTAGGGGTATGAACTTATCACTTAAGTTGGGGGTGACATATGAACATTATGATTCCATTTAGATTATCCAAACCAAACAACAAGTTAGAGTCTAATGAATTAACCTAACCTAGTAACTGGCCATGGATATGCTAGGTTGTGTATAGGGGAACTAGTCCCTAACATCCCCACTACCCTTACGAGGCTCAATTGGGTTAGGGGTAAGGTTCAATACAATTAGAGTCTAATCAAGTCTAGGTTTCTAAATTAGACATTCCTAAGGAAATTACGGGCTGAGGGTAGTAATGGGGAGGTGAAATTAGGGTTTTGGACCCTAATTCCCCCACATTCTAGCCTTGAGAAGGCTCCATGCTAATTGCACTAGAATTATCTAATCTAGCTACTTAGATCTCTCATTTAGTTTTATGGAGATTGATTAGGATGTAGGAATATGGGAGGCAACCTAGGGATCCAAGAATTGGACCTAGGGGCAAATCCCAAAATTCACACATATAAGCAATTTGCCTAAATTCCTAGGTGATTTCACACACAAACCAACAAGAAATCCATGGAGAATGAGATGAAAATAGAATATAATCATTAATAAATGGAATTACAATGTTTACATGTCATTATCCCCCAACATGGTATCAAAGTAGCATAATTTCCCCCAAACAGCCCACCCGCAGGGGCCTAGCTACTCATAGAAATGGAAAATACAAAAAGAAAGAAGATAGAGGAAGAAGTAGCCATGGAGCTCGATGTAGATGAAGGACTCCTCTCCAGCAGATGCAAGGTGGTCCTCCTCCTTCTTCTTGGATGGAATGGTGTAAAATGGTGGTGGGAAGTGGATAGAAGGCTTAGATATGGGGGGTTATGTGGTGGAAATGGTGAAATGGAGTGGATTTGAGGGGGAGGTGAATGGAATGGAGTGGAGGTGACAAGGGGGTGAAAATGAGGTTCTAAGTAGCCAACCCTTCAACCCCCATCCGCCACTAGGGCTTATATAGGGATCTAGGGGGTCTAGGGTTAAGTTACGGGTAAAATAGGTAGAGCAGTGAAAACTAGGTGGATTTTGTGAGTAGCACGGTCGTGGTGGGTAGGGTAGACCACGGCTGTGGTGTATGGGCATGTTCATGGGTTTATAAAATGTGGAGATCACAGGGAGGTGTGCATGGATGGCCACGACCGTGGGGGGTCACCACGGTCGTGGTGGACACCTATGGTCACAGGCATGCTGATCACCACAGTCATTTTGGCCATTTTCATCGATTTCTGGGAGTTTTACTGATTTTTTGTACTTGGGGCATGTCCACCATGGCCGTGGGGTCTCACCACGGTCGTGGTGGTGTCTCTCCCATGCATTTGAGCCTTGAAATTGATCATCCATGGAGGGTATTGCTTCAAAACTTTCTTTGACCACTTGGGGTTGGTTGGAAGTGGTTTTGGCCTCATTTTGAGCTCCTCCAAGCCCGAGGAAACCCTAGAGTGGACCATCCTCTTTCCATGCCATCAAGTAGTGGATAAAGTACCTATAAAACATGCAAAAAGCCTCCATAAGTGCATTTGATAGAAATAAGCATATTGGGGGAAATAACATGTAATCTAACAAGTATAGATGTGGCTGAAATGCAAAATGACACAAGATAAAGCTCTAAAATAGGGCTGAATCACACCACCACCATACTCAGACCATGGGGCACCCCTATTCCTCCCTCTACTCCCATTGCATTGTCAAGTCAGTATTAGGTCTTTCCAGTAGCCAGAGATCGCCATGCCATCTCCAACCCAGCCACCTGTAATGTCGGAACAACCTGCAACAGTAGTGCCCTGCCTCACCAACAACAGCAATGCCCCACCATGGACACCTCATGTTCTCCTGCATCCAAACTTTGACTAGTTCTTCGACCCCTTTTTTTCATCTCCGGCACCTTTCCTGGTGAGGATCTACACTACTTGTGATGCCCAACCTATAGTTGACCCTACTAATGCTTGCACATAGGGAAAGTTATGGCTACAAAACTACTAACATAATAGCCCCTAGAGCCCCAATGAATTTCTTGTGACATTGTGGCGGTAGTCTGCTCAAGACACTAGACATGGTGTAGATCTCAACTCGAGGAAGAGAACGTCCATGCATGGCAGTAAGGACCTATCAATGACTCGATGGAGTACCAACAACCTGATTGGATGGGATCAGTTGCCTCTCATAGATATTCTCTCTTGGAGACACCTTGTGATAATACAATCCTTGAAGCCTTGAATAATTGAGGTACTAAATCTTCTATTTTATTGTTGAACTATTTTCCCTCTTGATGGACACACATATATCTTGATTCTTGGTGAATTCCATATAGTTTTGAAGTCTTTGTTTATTATTGAAAGTTCACCACTCTCATTTTGCAATTGATGAAATATTGTTGATAATAATTTTGACACTGGACTTGATCTTTTGGAGTTTTGACTCCCTGTGGACTTTGGTCCTTTGGGCTTTGGCCCTATAGAGCTTTGGCTCACTTGAGTGGGCCAAGTACACCACAATCCTATGCATTGGATAGGGATTTGTTGTCCCCCAGTTAACTGAAATAGCTAATAAGACACTAGTGTCGTTCTCTTCTAGAGTGTGAGAACACAAGGCACTTAGCCCGAGAAAAGATATGATATGAAGGTGCCAAATCTTTTTAAATTGAATATCTAGAAATTGATTTACTTTGTGAATATCTTGGATAAATTTTGCATACTTGAAATATTGAATCTTGCTTAGTAATGATTTGTGAAAGAATTGCTATCTTGGAATTAATATTGAATTTTCTACTTGATAGCCTTTATTCCACCAAATAGTCCTTTCCTAACTTTTATTATATATCAAAACCTATTTTGTACATAGTTCAATGATTGGATTCAGTACCAGCTTTGTTGACCCTTTTATTTCCCTTCAATGGGGTCCATGTGTGGTTTTGCTCCCTCTAGGAACTCATGGACAGGTGGTAGATGGAAGAACTTGAAGACACATGAACTGGGTAGTCCTCCATTGAAGACTAGATAGAATGAATTCTATTTCTTAAACTTGTAATCATATTTGTAAGCTTCCGCGACTCTGATGTACAAGCATGATTGTAACAAAGATTGTTTATGATTGTGATATCATTTTGTAAATATTTGATGGTAAAGATCGGGTCTTTACAATTTGGGTATGGGACAACATTCCACACCTTACCAAGGATTTTGTCCCCGAAACCCACATCGTTCTAGCATGTTGTACTAATATATACCTTCTAGTCAACTTAATGTGGTGGATTATGGTATAACATTTCATATCATACTTATAGCAAAAATCCCACAGTGAACCTATATAACTTCATGCATCATGACTACATTAATATTCTCACATTCATTTTGATCTAGGTCACACAAAGATCTAGTGTTAACTTATGTCTCATGACCAAGCCCTTTTCATATACTATTAGGCATATAAGGGTTAAGACAGTAATATTAGGGCTTTATTAGCATACATGTCTTGCCATCCAATTCAAGCAATTTTGCTTTTTGTAAACATGTCTTACCATACAATTAGGGTTAAGGGTTTCAAATTATGGTTTAGTTAGCAAACATGTATTACCATCCAATTAATTATTGAACTACACTTAAATGGTTTCTAGTATACACATTTAAGTACTTACCATATTAGTGAGCACTTACATTCCATTTTTCTAAAACTTACCTCACTATGGTGTGACAATTTAGATATGTGATGATGAATTTTAAATCTTATTTTAATTATGCAAGTAATATTCATGGTACTCAAATTTATCCACTTATCTTGGTTAGGTGGTAGCTAAATACTTAGGAACTTAAATATAGAATGTTACTCATTTATTATCTGATATGACCACTATTTACTTTAGATAGTCCTAAGTTAACTTACATTCATATAGGATAAAGTGTCATCACTTCATTTCTTAAATAGGATTAAGATATATCCAATCTAACAATATAGAGGGGAAACATGGGTAGACCAACTAGATCATTTATACCCAAAATGCCTTCTTTATACTCCTTACATCACTCTTAGGCCTAGGACCTAATGGTTGATCATGCTAGAGGAGAATTTATCAACCAAGGATTTCTTTGCTACTAAAACTTCCTTGTGGTGGTGACTTGGTTAAAAAAACATCAATAAAATCTAAAAGACTTTCTTTTTACTTATAATTTAATAACAAAATTAAGTTTTTCGGTTAAAACTTCACGAAGAAAATAAAAATGTTGCCAAAATCAATCTGTGAGCCAAGTCAGTCACCTTACACAACACATATTATATTATTCTATCATCACTTCTTTCCACTAAAAGGGTCTACTTCTACAAACACATAAAAGGACATATGATTGCATCTCAAAATATACGCATAGGAAGGATGAGTTCTTATTACACATGGTGCAATACTATCAAACCTTAAAATGAACTACATTCCCCATTACCCACTTCACTCCAACAATAGATTACCTTGTATGATCTCAAGACATAGAGAAGTCATATGATTCTCCCACTTGGTATAGAATAAATTTTAAGATTTTCTCATCACTTGTTGGTGTACGACCATGGTGTCGTCACAAGACAAAGTGTACTATATACACAAAATACCTTCATCTCATTCTCTAGGTAATCTAGTTACACCACAGAGATGTGAGTGATGAACTCCTAAGAACATTCTATTGAACTAATAGCTTCCATCCCCCAATTCACATGCATGATGCATAGCCATCTCAATGAGAATGACATCAACTCTTACATAGATGGTCTTGGGGCATAAGTAAAATTATATATTCCACGTTCTAGTCAAGCATGCTTGACCATAGCTGAGCTAGTTCAGATAAGAAATTAATATCAAGGGAATCATCCTAACTCTAAAACTTACTCAGGATTTGGGGTTTGTCATTCATGCATGCTTAGTACACAAAGTTTATGTATGAGAGACATTATATAAAAAAATAAAAGGAAGGGTTTAAGGTGAGAACCGAAGCTAACCCTAGCTATGATTATTCAAGTCAGCATGATGTATTCTAGTTCAGATAAGAAATTAATATCGAGGGAATCATCCTAACTCTAAAACTTACTCAGGATTTGGGGTTTGTCAATCATGCATGCTTAGTACACAAAGTTTATGTATGAGAGACATTCTAGAAAAATAATAAAAGGAAGGGTTTCAGGTGAGAACCAGGGCTAACCCTAGCTATGATTATTCAAGTCAACATACAAATCCTAGAACTAGATCTTCGAAAAGTAGGATTCAAACCTAATCCTAAGAAGAGTCAACCCCCATGTACAAATATGTCCACCACCATTGGGAGGGTAAGAGTGATAAAGGTTAGTGAAATAATAAGCCTCAACCACTAAAATGGTATGTGGGTATATAGGGATTGAAACCCTAATTGGCAATCCAATACAAAGAAATAGGTATAACAATAACATCAAAAGGGTCACCTAATTACCTAATGAGGGGACAATATAGGATAACTAGAAGTAAACTCTGGTAGCATTTTGTAAAGTGTGGGACTGAGAGGAGATCTACTCATCATGAAATAGAGAGATAAAAATCATCCCATTCCAAATATGGAGGAAAGGAGGAACTTCATTCATTTATTAAATGGTATATATATATATATAACAGAGCAAGGTAATAAGTAAGTAGTAGAAACAAAACTATTACAAATTACAAGACATTCCATGTAAATTTGTTCCTCACCATCATAGGTGGTATAGAAAAGTAAAAATATATATATCTATTAAATATAAGAACATGCAAGCCTCATTGTAGAGGGAAATCTGGCTATTTGAAGATATTTGTGAGTTCAAATTCTTGAATATAGTATTCTTGAGTCTTGGCCCCTAATATACCTACACCTGGGTGAAAAGGTATCATCACCTAGAAAATAAGAAACAAAGGCACATATTGACAAACATTGAGTATGTGTATGTAAACAATATATGGGCATTATATTGGATAACAAGTATATAAAGGATTTTCGATAAAAATGGGGCCATATAAAAGTAGGTAAATTCAACAAGATTCCAATCAAGAGATTGAGGCATAATATTTATGAAGAGAAATATTTAAGATAAAAGAAACATCTTTCCATAATAAACATTTAAAGTTTTTGAATAAATAATATGTTTGCATGCAAAAACAATGTAGATTAAATATATTTGAACTAGGGCCATAACAGCAAATGATCATGGCATAAAATAAATTAGGTTGGATACACACACCCTGGGAAAAATATATGTGCCCTTTAAAAGTATGGTTGTACATGAGTATCACTATTCTAGATATTCTAGTCAAACATTTCGCACATACAAACAGAGTGGAAAGGCTAGCATTCCGGTCATAATTCACAATAGGATCTAAAAGCATAGCAAGAGGAGTCAAAGTAAATATTTAAAAAGAACAAATCAACATCCACAAAAGTTAATAAGATTTCATATTAGTATATATGGATGTTCAACTTTGGGTTTCCAACATAGTAGTCAAGTAAATGCCTCAATATAGGAACTTATATCACAGTCATAATAGATTCAAAAATAAAATAGGGATTACACATACCTTATATTCATGACTAATGGTTAGCTCAATAGGTATACTTTGTCCCTCAAAGTCAAATATTTATCCTAGGAATAGATTAAGTATGTTAGTCAAATTAAATTTGACATGTTCACAAATCCTTATTATAGCTACATATTTATCCCTTATCCTAATATTGATCACCTTATGGTATATTATGGTTTGAATCTTATTATTTGGATACATGATCTACTACATATCTAGTTAAATCTAATATTCATCTTTCACATAAGTTAAACTATGTCTGAATCACATATATGTATGGGTTATAATATGTATCTTTTCAATCTACATCTTGTAATGTCATTCTTTCTTGTTATCTCATATTTCATTTAATTGACATAGGTAAATCAATATAAACTTATTTCCTAGGTCCATATGAATTTCAAAATACTATCAATGTATACAAATACACACATGTGAATCTAGGATTATTGATCCAAAAAAGGAATGATATTATTACTTTGATTTTTTCATCAATAACTACTAAATTTCTGAGTCATCACTTATATGTGGTATAGTATGTCCAGAGAGCCAATCAAATGATGATTGCAATGAGGCATGTGATACTTGATTTGATAATAATAAAGGCAATTCCGTCGATATGTTTTAACTATTTTTTGAGATAAGAGTATAATATGTTAGATGTCTAAATAATCATATTACTCAATGACGTATGTCTTCAGGTTAAGGACCTAAACAATGAGATCATATAGATGTTAAGAGTATACATTCTTGTTATTTCTGTAGTCAGTTGTTATTGTGGAAATAACCATCAATAACACAAAAGACTAGATTGTGTGTTGGTTGATGACGGAATCTCATCAGTCATGATATATGATATCAAACCAAGAACACAGATACAAGTTAGAGAATAGTGTATAGGATAGATCCACCATAAGAGTGATGCATGGAAACCACACTTGGTTAGTCAGGATCATCTCTTATAGGATTGGTGGTGATTGTGGTTCTTAGACTTGAAATCACTGTACTCATCACATGTGGTTGGGTACACTTTGACATCATCAAACGCAGTCTTGAAACATGGGTTGTTATAACAGTGATGATTGGGTGACTTTGACACATGGGGACTTGACTGTGAGTGATAGATAGATATAGAATTTGTCCCTCCTAAGGGAGTGTGATATCCTGGCCACTTGAGGAGTGAGACTGAGAAATGCATGGCATGCACATGCAAGTCAATATATGATATTAAGCCTACATATATCTCAGATAGTCTACTCTGAATCAAGAAACATGGATTGAACATTTATTGAGGATGACAAGTCCATGCCTCGAGTTCAATCCGAATATCAGAGACAAAGGAACTATACATTCACTATAACACCAATAACATATTGTAGGTTGAAATTTGTTCTCCAACTTTGCTCTCCACTTGGGTAGAACTGAAGTACGACTAGGCACCACTCTTTGCTTGTGATGTCATAAGTTAGTTATGGACATTCACTACCAATGTGAAATGGAACCTATAGGGTCACACACATAGGATTAACCTGGAAGAGGAGTTTATCCATGAATGATGTTTAGATTGATTGCTAAAGTGTTTAGGTACTCAATTAAACATTCAATCAATAGTCTTGACTCAGAAACATCAAGTTCAAGTGTTGAACCAACTGATTAGAGTGTTAGATTGATTGAGAACTGCATTAACTGAGTTCTGCACAAACTGGATCACCAACCGACTGGTTCACTGGGTGAATCAATTGGCTCATGGTCAGTGAGACGACCAGTTGACACTGGTGAACCGATTGGTTTATTGGACCAAACGAGTAGTGTTTGAGAAATGTTCTCAATAGTGAGTGTAAACTCTAAAGTCCATGAAAGACCAGAGCCAGTAGAACCACTCTAAATGCGCCTAAAGCTAAAATTAATTTCTTACTTGAAGTATGACAATGATGCCTAAGACATCAAGAACCTTATGTTGAGCTATATGAACTATGAGTTGCATAAATATCTTAAAGCATGGACATTTTTTAGATGGTTATACATCTTAAGAATCATGTAAATCGTGAAAGATATAATGTCTTCAAAGTGATGATTGAGTATAATAGACAGATGGAGATCAAGTATAATCTGATACGCTCAATATGATTGTGCATAGAGATTAACTGTGATTTCTTATAGGTCAAGAGTTGACCAAACATATGATTCTACAAATAGTTGTGTGAATCATATAGCCAGTTTATCAAATGCTGAGAAACTTGGCCAAACCATTGTCTGAAGTGCTTGGCATGTTGATGGCAAAGCATAAAAGAAGAAAGGACAAAACTTGTGATAATGATCAGTAGAGTGAAATCCATAGACTAAAGCAAGGTCAAGAAGTGTTATTAAGTCAAGCTTAGGTCCAAGTCTTCATCACTCAAGATATGGAGAGGAGTAAGGTGGAAAGGGAAATAACCTCTTTATAGAGGATCTCAGGAAGATGAAAGAGAGATAGAGATCTCTACTTCAGGACCTAAGAAGAAGTAAGCTAGAAACTGTGTGGAGCAAGAGTTGCTACCATTCCACTTACAAAATGACATTCATGGGTATATAATAGAATTAGTGAATTGCTATTATACAACTGCCATCAATAAAATTGTCATGCATCTTGTATGGATAAGAGTGTAATGAACTGATGTTTCATTTCAAAGAAATTATCTTTCATGGAAATGCCTATGTCTCATCAATAATACTTGATAGTTAAAGAGACATATGTGTGTGACACATGTAATGAATGACATGATAACTCAAACTTGAATGCCTATAGCATAGTCATCTGTAGTGCATAAATGAGAATTGCATTTCTAGAAATCCATATGATGGTTATCTAGACTAATTCTGGTTATTGAACCAATAGAGACATGCTAATCTCATTCATTATGCAATATGACAAAGGTTCTTTACTAGATGTAGTGGGAGAACGATTATTCTATTAAGGATTATACATATTGATGTATATAGACCTTTTAGAATAAATGCTAAAGGTAATCAATAGTACATCAATATTTACTGATGACCTTAGTAGATATGGTAGTTTGTATTTAATAAATACAAATATGAATCTCTTGAAGTGTTCAAGGAGATCATAAATCAAGTACATAACAAACTTGGTATAAGTACTAAATTTTGATATGATTGATATGTAAATACTTTGAACCAAGAGTTTGAGAACCTTCTGGAAGATCATTATAATGTATCATGATGGACTCCACCTAAAACATAATGATAGTGTATCATGAGAAGTGTATCAGAATGAAGGAATCACACCTTGATAAGTTAGAGTGTGATTACTAGCTAAACTTCAAATTTCCTTTTTGGCACATGCATAACACTAAAACAATGTACCATTTAATTAGTTCAAAAGACACCATATGAGATATGGAATGGGAAGTGTCCTGATATGTCTTTATAAATATTAGGATTGAAATCCTAAATAAGAAAATTGTTTCTTAAAAGGTTTTGTCCACAAATTGAGTAAATTCTAGTTTTTTTAATACTACTTTGATATCCAAATCCAATAACAAATGTATTTTGGATGGCTGCATTCCTAGAGGAAAACCTATTTCTAAAGGAATCAGTGGGAGAGAAAGTGGAACTCAAAATCTTCGAGACAAATAAGAAAACATTGAACTTAAAGTTGTACAATGGGAATAAAGAGAATCACAAAATGTTGTGGAATCTCAAAGTTCCTCAAGTAACACACAGAACTCATGGTTCTGGTAGAACATGCCTAGAGCTTGAATGATATATGATATCTTATGGACAAGAAGGTGGTGAGTTGATCATATGATGAGTCAATAGTCTACCTAGAAGCTAATGAGAGCCAGAAACTAAGATATGGCTTGAAGCCATGAAATCCAAGATGGACTCCATGTACATCAACAAAGTATGACCTTGGTTGATCCACCTAAAGGGGTAAAACCCATAGGGTACTTTTGGGTATTCCAAAAGAAAACTGACATGGAGGGTAATTTGGTTGCAAAGAGTTTCTAACAAGTTCAAAGTGTTGAACATTATGAAATCTTTTCTGCATTTACCAAGGATAAATCTATGAGGATAATGCTTGCCTTTGTAGCTTAATGGAAATAAAGTTCATGAAGTTGTATAGATCAATCTTTGGACTGAAGTGGGCACCTAAGAACTGGGATCTTCTATTTGACAAGATAGTCAAAGATTTTGACTTGAGTAAAAATAAAGAAGTAATGTGTGATTATAAGAATTTAGTGGGAGCATATGTATATTCCATATATAAATGGGGAATAACATCTTTATACTGTAAATATTAAAACCTGGAAACAAAGTGCATTCTAAAGTTTAAGAGAAGCATCATATGTGATAGGAATTAGGGTCTATAGAGACAGATCAAGAGGACTTCTTGACCTAATACAGAGAACATACATCAATAAGATGCTGAAAGGGTTCAACATGATGAGAGAAAACATGTCCATGTTCCATGGAGTTAGTTTCTCAAGAGCCAAGTGTCCTAATTCTTATGAAGAATAAGAAACACATGGATAGATGTCATATGATTTCACAATTGGATTTATCATGTATGAACTCATCTCGTTATCTTGTATGTATTGGACATGACAAGAAAATATGAACTAATTATCTTGCATGTATTGGACATGACAAGAATATATGAACTCATCATCTTGTATGTATTGGACATGACAAGAAGATATGGAATCCAGTTATTTCATATGTATTGGACATGACAAATGGATATCTGTTGAACTCCAGTATGAGTTATTGGAATACCATGAAGAACATCTTTATGCACTTGTGAAGTGCTAAAAGGATCAGTTCTTTAGTTATGGTAATAAGTAAGAGTTGGGTGTAAAGAGTTACACCGATGCAAGCTTCTGAAATGAAAAAATTGTTTTTGACCTTGGAATAAGAATTGTTAGTTGGAAGTGTTCCAAACATAAGACAATTGATTAATTCTACAATAAGAAGTCGAGTATCTTAGTGTTAGGAACACTGCAAAGGATATTGTATGGATCTAGAAGTTAATATGGATGAACTTATAGGAGGTTTTGACCAGTGGTGACTCAGTAGTAATATTGTGATAACAATGGAGCTACTGGTTAGGCAAAGGAATTTTTTATAGCATACTACGACACCTCCATCTCATATGAGCTGTTGTACAATGAGGGGATGTGAAAAATGCAATATACTAACTTGAAGCAAATGTTGCTTACCCACAATAAAAGCACTTGTGCAGTAGAAACATGATGGACATATTAAGATCACTTAGAATATGATTTGTGGGTGATTGGCTCTAAGTACAAGTGGGAGTCTATTGGTATAGTATGCCCAGAGAGCCAATCATATGATGATTGCAATGAGGCATGTGATACTTGATTTGATAATAATAAAGGCAATTTATGTCTATATCTTTTAATTATATTTTGAGATAATAGTGTAACATGTTAGATGTCTAAATAATTGTATTACTCAATGACATATGTCTTTAGGTTAAGGACCTGAATAATGAGATCATATGAATGTTAAGAGTATACATCCTTGTTATGTCCCTAGTCAGTTGTTATTATGGAAATAACCATATACATCAATAACACAAAAGACTAGAGTGTGCATTCGTTGATGTCAGAATCTCATTAGTCATGATATATGATATCAAACCAAGAACAGAGATACATGTTAGAGAATAGTGTATTAGACAGACCCACCATAATAGTGATGCATGGAAACCACAATTGGTTAGTCATGATCATATCTTATGGTATTGGTGGTGACTGTGGTTCTTAGACCTAAAATCACTACATTCATCACATGTGTTTGGGTACACTTTGACATCATCAAACGTAGTCCTGAAACACGGGTTGTTATAATGGTGATGATTGGGTGATTTTGACACATGGGGACTTGACAATGAGTGATAGATATGGAATTTGTCCCTCCTAAGGGAGTGTGATATCCTGGCCACTTGAGGAGTGAGATAGTTAAATGCATGGCCATGAACATGTAAGTCAATATATGATTTGAGCCTACATATATCTCAGACAATCTACTCTGAATTAAGAAACCTGGATTGAATGTTTGTAGAGGATGACAAGTCCATGCCTTGAGTTCAATCCAGATATTAGAGACAAAAGAACTATACATTCACTGTAACACCAATAACAGATTGTAGGTTGAAAGTTGTCTCCAACTTTCTGATTCACTTGGGTAGCACTGATGTGTGACTAAGCACAACTCTTTGCTTGTGATGTCATAAGTTAGTTATGGACATTCACTGTCAATGTGAAATGGAACCTATAGGGCCATACACATAGGATTAACCTGGAAGAGGAGTTTATCCATGAATGATGTTTATATTGATTACTAAAGTGTTTAGGTACTCAATTAAACATTCGATCAATAGACTTGACTCAGAATCATCAAGTTCAAGTATTGAACCAATTGATTAGAGTGTCATATTGATTGAGAACTGCATTAACTGAGTTCTGCACAAACTGGATCACCAACCGATCGGTTCACTGGGTGAACCAATTGGCTCATGGTCAGTGAGACGACTAGTTCACACTGGTGAACCGATTGTTTTACTTGGACCAAACGAGCAGTGTTTGAGAAATGTTCTCAATAGTGAGTGTAAACTCTAAAGTCCTTGAAAGACCAGAGCCAGTAGAACCACTCCAAATGCGCCTAAGGCTAAAATTAATTTCTTACTTGAAGTATGTCAATGATGCCTAAGACATCAAGAACCTTATGTTGAGATATATGAACTATGAGTTTCATAAATATCTTAAAGCATGGACATTCTTGAGATGGTTAAACATCTTAAGAATAATGTAAATCATGAAAGATATAATGTCTTCAAAGCGATGATTGAGTATAATCAGAAAGATGTAGATCAAGTATAATCTAATATGCTCAATATGATTGTGCATAGAGATTAACTATGATTTCTTATAGGTCAAGAGTTGACCAAACATATGATTCTACAAATAGTTGTGTGAATCATATAGCCAGTTTATCAAATGTTGAGAAACTTGGCCAAACCATTGTCTGAAGTGTTTGGCATGTTGATGGAAAAGCATAAATGAAGAAAGGACAAAACTTGTGATAATGATCAGTTCACTAGTTGAACCGATTGGCTCACCTACCCAAATGACCAGTTCAGTTATGAATGGATCGGCTCACCTACCCAAATGACCAGTTTAGTTGCAATCAATTTGTGGAAAAATCTAGACCCTACTACTCCCACACAAACTGGGAACCCTGACCCTACCCTCTACTATAAATTGAGGGGTATAGGGGGCTTCTCAGAACACACAACTCATAACATCAGTTGCTTTGCAAAGTTGTTTTCCTCTCTGGTTTTAGCAACTGAGAGAGCCCAAGCAAGTTCTACCCTTCTAGGGAGGAACAGTGAGGGAAAGACAACTTCATAAAAGTGACTGGTGGTGGGAGAGTGTGTGGGTAACTAGTACATTGAAAGAAGGGGACAACTCCTTCTATTCTATCCATCAAGATGACTAGAGTTCCCGGTGGTCTGTGTGGACTATCTATAGAGGGGGGAGATTTCTGCCGCTTAGGAGGATGACTGTCAATTGTAGTTTGGGTCAAGACTAGGAGCTGCACATAAGTCTTCGAAGACTAGTGGTTGAAGGCCCCACTAGTTGTGAGGTATTGTCATTGAGCAAGCCTCAGGACCGTGTATATTTCGCTAAACCATCCTTCCTATTGCATAGTTTTTGATGTGATATGTTGGTTATGGGTTTATGGTTAGATAAAAATTTTGTTTCTACTACCTGTTCTGTCCCACAAAACCCAACATTATCCACTTTATATCTCAAACAAACATCTATATACATTAGTGATATATGAAAATTACTCAGATAATAAACCAAATTAGGTTATATTTTCTCTAACATGTTATAATCATCACTTAATAGAGGGTAAAATACAAATCACCAACATATCTTATGGGTGTACATTCATTGACAAGTGTACATGTAAACATGTATCATAGGGTTAAATAAATTATGAATAACTACTAATTATGATAGTTATAATGCATTGTTACCCAACAATATGGTTTTGTTTCTTGAGTTAATTATCATTATTCAGATGTTATCCCAGACCTACTTACCTTCAATTATCTTTATATGTGGGTTCATGTGTATTATGGAGCCTACTTGGATTATGAATCTGAAATATGGGATCAAGGAGACCTACCTATAACTAGTTGAATTCGTCTTCAATAATCAGTCTCTAGCTTGGTGCAAGGTAGTTGAGGCAGATCGTGAGGTGAAGAATTATAGGTCTTCCATTGTGGTTTGGTTGTCCCTAGAGCCTTTGATTATAGTAGTAGTTCATGGAAATGACTTCCAATCTGCCATGGCTTCTGGCAACAAGGAGAGAATGGTAACCATGTTTGGGGTTTAGATGGCGAGTAAGGGAAAAGGAAGGAGAAAAAGGGGGTTGTTGGTGATGGTGCTTGCAGTAACAACATCAATTTTGGTCAGTTTTAGGTGATGAACATGAAACAACTAGGAGAATTTGGGGAATGATGGAACTGGTATTTGTTCCTATTGTGGCAGATGGGTTCAGGGGCAAAGAAGGACATAGGTGTATGTAGGAGTAGTGTTGTATTGTAGGTGATATGCAGGTCTATCGATAGCCCTCCTAGTAGATGTCAAGGACTCTATCAGTAGCCTATGGAGCCAGGAAGGTGGAGGAGGTTAATCGAGGCAAAGCTTGTGCTGGAAAAGGGTTTAGATGTTAAGCAACGTAGTAGAATGTCAAGCCTCAATGACGTTGCACATGGGTGTTGTTGATAGTAGATACATTTTGGTTTGTGCTAGTGAAAGAAGAATAAGTGATGGCTTCCTATCATGGTTGTGGGCACTGAGAAGAGGGAATCATTCTAGTGTTTCAGGGGGATGGGAACATGGAGGGGGAGAGAGGAAGTGAGGAAGAGAAGAGAGGAAGTAAGAGAAGAAGAATGTCTAGGTCTATGGTAGTTTCCAATCTACAAGGGTAGAGTTGATCGTGTCAAAGTGAGGGGGAAGGTGTTGTGTTACATGTACAAGCAAATGATAGCACCCACATGTAATTTATTGAATGTAGCTATGTATATTAAATCTAGGTTTATTAATCAATCAAATTAATGGCCAAATCAAGTCAGATTGACACAAAAATTTATGGGTAGGCTAACTAATGTGTCTGGAATTCAACTTTGGCATCAATTTCATATTTTTAAAATGTTTGATGTTAGATTTCATTAATTGTAAATTAAGCATTCACTGAATTTAATTATCTAATAAATCAATGGTGACACACTATATTTTATTAAAATATTTTTATTATCTTATAATCCTATAAGATTCTAGAGGGTCAAATAGAAGTCAAACATATTAGTTAGTTTATTCATATATCAAATTATGTTATCGATTTAGTTGTCTATGTCATCCTAATAGCCCATATTATATGATTTTTCAACTACATTATGTTATCTGACATCAAATTATCATAATATACCTCAAATTATGGAAACATTCTAGGTATTAACATAATCATGTGGGGTTTAGATTAAAGAAGGGATAAGAGATTAACCTAGATTCGGGTATGTTCCACCTATGTAGCATTCTCAGGTTCATAACGCATGACTCAGAGGATGTAACATATCCACTATGAAAACATACTTCCTCCTAAGTCTAGTGTTCCTAGACAAGTAGATGAAATTCTTCAAACCATGAATCGTCAAAATCCCCTCCAGATACAACACATGTACTCATAGAACTTGAACCCTTAAGCTTGGGATATTCAAGTCTCCAAGCGACCTTGGTTGAGGTAAAAGAGTTGAAGTCTCTAATAGCTTTGCATCTCAACTTTACACTTTTCATAGTAGAAAAAGACCCCAAGACCTTTGATGAAGCCAACAAGTCCATAGACTATGGATTCATGAAGGAAGTAATTGGTAATGGATAGAATCCATCATAATAATCACACTTGGATTCTAATTTGTCTGCCTTCCTTCAAGATAGTAGGATATTGGATGCAAAAGGATATTCAAATTGAATATGCGAGTAGGTGGTTTGACAGATAAGTTTAAGTCAAGGATGGTATCTAATGGTTACAAATAAAAGAAGGTGTTGACTATTTCTACACCTATGCACGTGTAATCAAGATTACATCTATGCATCCTTGTATCCTTTGTTGTTATCCATTATCTTAAAAGTTCTCAAATAATGTCATACTTGTACTTATTGTTTATTTAGAGGAAGTGATTTGCATGGATCAACTTAAATGCTTGGAAGTTCTTGGACTAGAACACAAAGTTTGTACATTAGTTAAATCCTAGTATGATTTGAAAGAGACACCTAAGAACTGAAATAAGTTTATTTAATTTATTTTATCTATTGATTTTACTGCTAATTAATCTGATATATGTATTTGTTATATTATTCTAATAATGAAGTTTGCATTATGTGCTTGCAATCGATAATATTTTATTGTTAGATAAAAAGGTTGTAATTGTTTCTATAATGACATCTTTTGTTGCAAATAATTTTGATATGAAAAAATGGAAATTGTTGATGTTATACTTGGTCTACATATTTGATTCTAATAACTATGTGAATCAGTCTCACTATATAGAAAAGGCTTTACATAGATTTAATATGTACCATTATGTGTCATCAAGTTTAATATATGATACCTTCGTTCCTTTAAATCACATAAAGATACTCCTCTAGGTCAAACTAGATGTGCCCAAATGATTTTTTTTAGGAAAGGTTATGTCATATATTGATAGCACATCAAGCAAGAAAAACCTGCTTATGTGAAAAACTTACAGAATGTTGGTAATGTAACTGAAAGTTGAAAACTAATAAAAGCATGCAGATCGAAAGAGCAATGTTTTGATAATGAGGGGGAGGCACCCCTTAACAAGCCTCTAGATGTTATGAAGATGATGAACCCTAGTTGTTGAAAAAAAGACATCTGCCTTAATGAGAAATTACAGTTGTTGTTGAACCAAACTGACGCCAGTCTCATCATCCACCATGGCTTTGAGATCACATAGAAAAGCAGCTTTAGATTCTCCCTCCTCGGATTCATCCAGTCCCCCATCTGCAAGGTTACTTGCATTTTGTTAGAATGTAAAGATCGACATCTATTTGTGATATAATATTTTGGGCCAGATTCTTTTTGTTGTAGAAGATTCTGTTGTTTCTTTCTTTCCATAGATTCCAACTGATTGTGGTGAATAAATCACTACTTTTGAAATTTTATAGAGTCTATTTGGTGTTGTTTGTATGGGAAAAATGGCTTCCTTGAGGTCAGGAAGGCAGTTTTTTGTGAAATGTTGGAAGATATTTTGAGAGAAATTGCATTTGAAGAAGATATGGTCAACCGAGTCATTGTTTTTTTCGCATAGTGAGCATCAGAAAGGGCCAATGAAACCCTTTTTTGTAATATTTTCACCTGAGAGAAGTTTGTTATGCAGCAGAAGCCAAAGGAATGTTTTGTATTTTTGAGGCCATTTCTGTTTCCATATCTTTGATGATGATGGGGAAAGACCTCTGTAGGAGAGGTAGGTGTAGGCATGTTTAACCGAATATTTGCTGCCCCATTTCCAGGTGATAGTATTTGAGGTGTTATTTTCCAGGGAGAGTGTGAGATGTCTGAAATCATTTTGACTGATCTGAGATAGAATGCATCTTTTCAGGGAATTTGATCTATTACTGGTGATAAGTGGTAGAGCTCTGTCAATCTTTATGTTGAGGAGTTTATTTGGAATAGACCAATTTGGTCGAAGATTTATTATCGAGTTGTTTTCGAACCAAGGGTCAAACCAAAAGGAGATATATTTGTGCGAGTGAGGTGGAGTGTTGATGAGTTGTGTTATCGTGTGGATGTTTTTGTTGATAAATTTTCAAAGTGGGGAAGTTGTTTTTTGGGGGGTTTGGTGCCAGGGTGGAGAACATTGATAGTATTTGCATTTGATGAGTTGGGTCCAGATTTGTTGTTTGTTTTGAAGCAGGCTATCAATGATTTTTTCTATAAGGCAGAGTGAGTGTGTTTCAATATTGATGATACCCCAACCACCTTGATCAGGAGGAGCTGATATGGTTTTCCAATTTACAAGATGGTAGTGTTTCCCTGGTCTATCCACCTTGTGGTAGTTGTTCCACAGAAAGTTTCTTCTGATTTTGTCTAAGATGGATTTTGTTTTTGAGGGCAGGGGAATGCAGCTCAGGAAGTGGGTAGAAATAGGAGTGATGGCACTATTTAGAAGGGTAAGTCTACCTGAAAGGTTAAGGAAATTATTTGTCCAGTTTGTGAGTTTTGTGTTTATTTTTGTTATGATGGGGGTCCATATAGCATTTGTAATGTTGTATGGAGTGATGGGGAGTCCCAGATATATGATGGGGAATGCCTCAGCCTTGCATTTTAAGAGGTCTCTAAAGTGCTCCAAAGTGGATTGATTTATGTTAACTCCAAAGATGGAAGACTTTTGCATATTTATTTTTAGCCCAGATATATATGAAAAGATGCCAATGACCTTGAAGATATTTTGAAGGGAGGATTCATCTGGGGAGGAGAAGATAATGGTATCATCAGCAAATTGGATGATATTATCCTTGCATTCATCAGGAGAAATGATAAGACCATTTTGTGTGCCCAAATGGATCATGCGGGAGAGAATATTAGTCAGGATGATGAACAGGTAGGGAGAGAGATGGTCCCCTTGTCTAAGTCCATTTGAGTTATGGAAATAACCAAAAGGAACACCATTAATGATAGTAGAGAAATGGTTTGTTGATATGCAAGCATGGATCCAAGTAACCCAAATGTCAGGAAAACCAAAACCCTTGAGAGTTTTTAAAAGACATTGCCAGTTAACAAAGTCAAAGGCTTTTTTGAAATCAAGTTTGATGGCTAGAAGGGGGGTTTTGTTTTTGTGGCAAAGATGGATCGTTTCATTTACCATCAGGAAGGCATCTTGAATACTTCTGTTTTTTAGGAAGGCAGTTTGATTAAGAGGGATGATGTCCTCCATGTGCCCAAATGATGGTGAGTTGGATGTACATAGTGACAAATATTATAAATGACGTTAGTAGGCTTATTAATGTACACCAATTCTAATGATACAGGTCATTAGAAAGTTGTGACTTGAGTCTTTAGGTATCTTAAAGGTTCCATTTAGTATGGTTTTTGTTACTCTAGTTTTCTAGGTGTCTTAGAAAGCTATTCTAATGCAAAATGGATTGTTGAGTCTAACATAATAAATTTTACTAGTGGTTATGTGGCTAACCTTGATGGAGCAATAGTTTCCTAGAAGTACTCCAAGAAAAATGTGCAAGATAGGTCCATTATGGAGGTTGTGTTTATATCTATATGTATCTTATTGTCAGTATGACTGGCTTAGAAATCATTTACTTGATTTTCCTATAGTTTGAAACATGTTTCCTACTATTACTATTAATTTTGAAATTGATCAGCCATGAAAAAATCTTGACAATCTAATGAAAACTTGGAAAATTGTTTTATGAGATTAAGGTATGAAGACGTGAGAGAATTTATTATGAAAGGTGTAATATCTTTGTACCATGTGATATTTTTAGAGAATATTTTTAATTTTCTCACAACCGGTCTACCTAGATATCAAGTACCCTCACTGAATAAAGGGATGGGCCTTCTACCCATGATTTGAGTGACATAGCGGTAAGCTTAGCATTCCAAAATTAGATATCACAAGAGGCTTTGTTCAAAGAGATAACTAAGATGTGTTTGCATTTGAATAGAATCACAATCTATAGCTACTACTTAGTTCCCTTCATTAAGATGCTTGTCCTTTGGTATTGTCTTGGTAGAATCACTCTACATTTGAGGCATGTGTGGAAGTATGTAATACTGGATAATACATCCTTGGAGATCCCTTATAACATACTCAACACTAGGTGCATATTCAAATTTTCATTTAATCGTATGATCTTTTACTTTAGCACTCATTCCTTAACTTAGGTTGTATTAGGATGCTAGAAATCTCTAACAGTATAAATTTAACCAATAAATCAATTGTTTTAGGCTTTAATACAAGAAACTGGAATAATATCCTAAGTTGGGTCAAATTATGCAAATTCATCACTTTGATAGGTTTAAGTTCAAAATAATTTTTATGTATTTATCCTATGGCTAGCTATGTGTTAGGAGAGAGTTTAACGATAAAGGAATAAATTCTTATGTTAAAGGTTTTATTGGGCATCAAGTTAAGTTTTGATGAGTCTAGGAGTGTCAAAAGTTAAAAATACTGGAAAATTTTGGTTCCTCACTCCTCAATTAGCTAACCTAGCAAGTTTGGACTAATTTGGCTAATAAATACTCACTCAATTTGATTTGGAAAGACTAGATTTAATATTCTGATGTCAACTATTCCATTTCCTAATTTTACTAAAGTTTCTCACTTTATTCTCTTTCCTTTTCTTTTGTTGACTCGGGTCCACCCAATGGATGACTTAGATGCTCCCTGAGCCTGCATCCTTTAGATTGATGGGGTGTGAGCCATGTTCCTACCCTGATACATGCATTGTTATAAACAGTAGGTAGGAGGCAAACATTCGTCAGTAATATCTCCATCTACACTTCACATAATTGCCTAACTTTTCCGCTTGTCTACTAGTGAGCTAGATTTCATTATACAAGTTTTGCCTAGTTATACCTTGGATCTTCTTGAATAAACTACTTATGGAAGCCCTAATTGTAAAGAGTGTGAGATCACCCTTTACTAAATTATGGTAAACAAAACACATTGGAAAGCAGCGGAATAAAATTTTTTCTGACTATATTCAATTTCATAAAAATTGTACAAAATACATCAAAAATCTCCCATTAAGGGTTACATCATCGTACACAACTAGGATCTAGATAGAGGGAAGTCTGTACTACTCCACTTTTTTCTCCGAGCAACTTATCCATATGTCAAGTCCATGCCAAAGCTACGATCTTCATGCCATGTCCATCACCTTGCTCCACATTTGGGTGGTTGGGAAAGCACCCAGCAAGAGGGAAGGAAAATAAAAGTATGTGTCACTAAACTATACTAAAGGTGACAAGATAAATATAACAAGTAAATCAGGCTAGGGATTCATCAAAAGATGAGACATCAAGAGTATGAGGCTTTAAACCAAGAAACTTGCCAATAACAAATATAAATAAAGGATTTGCATGTAAATTAATATGTCTACCTAACTAAGTAGGGTTGAGGGACCTACCAGACCTCTAACCTTAGGTGAGGAGAGAATAAGACATTCCAGTCACCTATAATATTATGGGGAGAAATACACACATTCCCCTAGGGCGATTATATACATGCCCTCTGTGGGTGGTTGTACATAAGTACCACTACTTTACGATTAAATAGAACATATAACTACATGCTAACAAAATAGTTATGGCAAGATTAATCAAAGGATTTATACAACATGTAAGTGGGGTATAAGACCCAAACAAGATAATACTACAACTGATTTTGAGGCACAAACAAATTGATTTTCAAGAATAATGGATTAGGTCAAATTTAGCCTCATTAGGGGACATGGGTAAAGGTATAATAAATTTCCCAACTGAAGGTGTAGATGCACATACCTCTTTTCACACATAAAGGTTAACTTGAATAGTATACCTTGGTCCACAAAGTCAACTTTTCATCCTAGAAACACATTATGTATATTAGCCAAGTCAAAGTGAATATATTCGTTCCTATTATATTTTATATTATTATTACCCAATTCTCAACCATGTAATGTCATTTTAGGGTTTATGATTTTAATCTTTGTTGAGATAATATGTGATGCGTTACATATCTATCTTAGTTCTAGTTACCAATATTTAGTCACATAAGTTTATGTAACTCATATATATGTGGAAAATAATATATATGCTTCCAATATAGGTTTAATGATGTGAGCCCATATTATTCCTAACATCATGCTTACCATGTTTATTGGTATAAGTATATTACATATGAATATTTATTAGGTTCACTAATATACACCTTCTTTGATCCAACTAACATGTCATCTAGATATATGTTTATAAAAGTATATTCCTTTACACATTATTTTTTTTACTATTTAATTCCTAAGAAGACAATATTATTAGATGAATTCTTATACAGATTTCAAGTTCCCTTGGATTAATTTAGATGAGAGTGTTCCCTAGATCCATATGTATTTCTAATTATCATGTAATGCACCTATATATATATATATATATATATATATATATATATATATATATATATATATATATATATATATATATATATATATATATATATATATATATATATATATATATGATTTCTAATGTAAAGGATACATTAAAACAAGGATACACCCACTAATGATTCTTAGGGTTTGGTAAGTATACAATAAGTAATTAGGGTGATTCTTAATCATTTTGGATATCAATCTACTCAGGTCTTATACAATATCTTCTATTTAATATCAAGTCTCCACTTTAACATATCATTACAGGTTTGATTTCATGCAATCTAATATTTACATTTTTATACAACAAAGTTGATAGGTAAGATAATGGACTAGTTCATGTTATGGTTTTAAATAACTAGATTATCCTCACTCCATACTTATCCCATCTTTATAATCTATTTTCTAAAACAAAACTATTGAAAGTGAAATGAAGACTTACATGTCTAGGGTTACCAAGGGGGTTGCATGTCTGGTTGATTCACAACAAGATGGGGACCCAAACACATCGTCACGTTCTCTATGATCATGTGACCCAGGAAGAAGTAGCATGTAATGAGTCACCATCGTCAGGTTGAATGGCGGTGTTTGCAAGCATCATGGTGTTACAGATCTAGTGGTTGCAAATGACGACGTCACTGTCAAGGTCGACAGCGTTGCACTTGGTGGGTACGATGCCCTGCTGTCAGTGTGTGATGGCGTCAGGGTTACACTGGAAGTGGTGTTGTGTGATTTAGGGTGTTAGGGCGTCGGGGCATCGCAGCGTCAGGCCGTCGGCGCGTCACAGCATCAGGGCGTCAGAAGGGCAGGTGGTAGTGATGCTAACACAGTGTCGAGGCATCATTTGGTCAAGTGTTAGTGACGACGACACAGCATCAGGGACTGCTGGACGTCGAGGGTCAGATGGGAAGGTGTTAACGAAGTAGACATAGCGTCGGGGTTGTTGGGCATCGAGTTTCAGGCATTGTTCAGGGAGAGGAACAAGAGGAGGAGGACGTGACGCTGCCCAACGATCCTCAACTTTGTCTGGCGTTGCTCGCCATGGTTGGATACATGGTGAGGGTAGGCTGGGTGGCTAGGGCTTCGTGTGTTTTAGGAGAAAAGGAAGGAAGGGGGGAAGATAAATATGATACAGAGAGGAAGGGGTGTGTGACTGTTGCGTTGGGTGTTGCCCATTTTGGAAGGGGGGAAATGTGAGGTCGCGTTGGAGGGAGAGAAAGTAACGCAACATTGCATTATGTTTGGTTTAAGAAATCATTAATTTGTTTAATCAAATACCACTATTAAAGCCTATGGTAATTAGGATTTTAAATACCAATTCAATTGGGAAAAGCAAGCATTATCCAATTAAATATAAAATTTGAACCCTATACTATTTAATACATGTAGATCTCAGTTCTAACATTAGTTTTCATTTTTGGGAATTCTAAGTATTTTATTTAATTCCTTTAAAGTAATTCATATTTTCTCTTTCTTAATATATTAGAGATTTATATAATTATCAATTAATGTGAAACTTCACTCTCTATGGAACATGAATTTGGTATTAACTTCATTTCTTTGTTATTTTAATTAATGATTTGAGGGTTTTGCACACTTTTTCTCTCCTAAATTCACCTTCACATAATATATTTTCCAAATTGAGTCAAAAATCATCCAAAGATCTATTTTAACGTGTATAATACGAATTTGGTATGATTTTATTTTTTTAAGACTTTTATTATTTTTATTTAATTCATTTAAATTTTATCACTTATATATCCTTTTAATTTATTAGATGCATCTAGAAACTTTATAAAAATGTAAAACTTGGCCTATAGGAAATAATGAACGTGTGGAACACAATTTTGGCATTAATTAATTTTTTTTCAACATATCTTTATATTTTTTTAAATCATTTTCTCTCTCCTAAATAAAATAAAATATTAAACATTGGCCAAATTAGATGAAAATTTGCCCAAAAGCTTATTTCCTTGCTTAGATTATGAATGTGGAGTTAGGTTTCCAATTTGAGAACATTAGATATTTTATTTCACCTTATTGGCTTATCTCCTGTTTTCTTTTAATAAAGACTTTAATATATGCTTTTATCTTCCCAAATTAGATGATACTTGGCCCTTAAGTTTCTTTTAAATCAAGAAAACGAGATTGACATCCAAATTATCTTCATGGGTTTCCACATATGATTTTTGGGACAATATATTCCTCATTATCTCCTTTTATCCATTATATTCCATATTATTTCCAATTACCACATTTATTATTTCCAATTACCACATTTATTATTTCCTTTATGCATATTTCAAGAATTATCTCCTTTTACATATTATAAAAGATACTAGAAAGTCCTAACACGAATTTCTTTATTCTTTTTATCACTCAAGTGGACATTTTGCATATTTGACCCATTACTAAGCTTCCACTGAGGTATTTGTGGATAAACCCAAATATTGAGAGAAAAGGTGAACAAATGGTCATTAGGCCATTATATTATCCACAAATTAAATAGAACGGCCAAAGAGGATAGAAATGAGAGGAAAATATGGAAAAGATAACCAAAAAGACAAAATGTCCAGAATTCAGTATGTTACACTAACCCTTATGGATATATATATATATATATATATATATATATATCTAACCACCCCCTGACATCTACCAACCCTAGTATGATCATGCTCCAACATCAATTTCATTCGAGCTTCATTCATTTGCCAACACAAAGTCACTTTCATTCTCCCTACTAGTCAGCTCTTCGACAGTAACTCCTACCACCACAACCCAATTAAAACAAGTGTGAGTTTCCTAATGCGTTTGTCTTTGTTTTTGGTGACCTATTTCAACTTCTATTCCGCTCTCCTTATTTTCCCTAATTTCTCTCATGGATGGTAAACCTTCAAGCTTGTAGTCATGGCATGTCAATTTCAGTCCCTTTTGAATAATGTTGAAACAATGTTTTGCTAGCATTGGACTAAAGTGCAAATTACCCAATTTGAGGGGTTAACTTGCAAATTGTACATGATACAATGTTCCTCATGTGTTGAAGCTATCATGACTAAATATTTTTTTTCCATATGAGTCATTAATTGAATTCTAAATTTTCTTATCATCTTGTGAAAGTACTCTTCATGGTGAATATCTTTCTTATTTATTTCTAATGATACATGAATACAACAGTAATGGTCTTTTGACCTAATATTGATATTAACTTGGGTCCTCCAACCCTACTTGATATTTGTTTGATGTTCTCATATCTTTTTTGGACATGACTATATTGTATCTTGCCTACCCCATTTACATGTTTGGTTGACTAGTCATAACTATAAGTAGTGACTCCACAAAGGCATTAGGTTTATTTCCCTTGCCATGTTTGATATTATAGGCACAGTTTTTATTCCCCTATCAAGCACTAGGTTTTACTTTGTTGCCATGCATTGGGTTTTATTCCCCTACACATATGATATTAGACACAAAATTTTATTCCTCTACAAAATTATATATTCATTTTCCATTGAGGGTCCTGCCCCTTGGTATGAAATATAAGGATTCCAACCCTATTTTTAGTATATCCTAGTCAATATTTTCTCACCATGAAACTACTTATCTTTGTGATGTTACTCATGTGAAATTATATGGAACGAATCCTTTTAGTAATGATATCTTTGTAATAATAGTCACATATATTTGACATGTTAAATCTTTTGAAAACTCTTCTCCTTTGGATATATTACTGACACTCCTTGAATTAATTTCTTCCTTGCCCCATTTTTTTCCCAGTTATTTTACTTTGCACATACTCAGATTTATGATGACATTCATCCTTTTGTTTGCTTCTTCTTCTGGGTGTTTCTTTGAACCTACTCATAGGTTGCACAACCATAAAACCAAGAAATAGGAGGTGTCGCTCAGGTTTAGCTTGAGAAATTTTTCTAAGAAGGATAGGTTGCTTACCTCAAAGTGATTATACTAGATTGACTTCCTATCTTATTAGTTTCCCTTCTAGGCCCCTATTGAACTTGGATAAATTTTTATGTTAGTTAGATTCACCTTTCCGCTTCTACAATGTAATGATCTTGACCTATTTGTTTGAGAAAATATTATGCACCCCATTATTTGAGTTATTATTATGTGTTGGTGAATGAATGGGGTTGTATGTTTATTTTCTCAAATAAAGTAAGGAGTGGACCTCCTCTAGTCCCACTCCTTACAATATGGTGTTAGAGCTTATTTATAGTCAGTAAACTGATTATCTCAAAAAATTCCTTAGTGTGCTTTCCTTATAAGTTATACCTATGTTTCAGGAGGACCAACATGTTTGAGGACATCAGTTCTACCCCAAGTCTGGCCTTTTGGACAGGCACACCACACCGAGAAACCCTCGTTTTAGTATGTCGGTAGATCCCCTCCAAGAAACAACCTAAGTTCTCAGGTGCCACCTGCAACTCATGGTATTGTCAACCCTACTTCTACTACCTCGATTCGTGTATCTCATAAGCAGGATTTCACCTTGCTACAATAGTTTCTCACCATAGTGATGGCAAGAAAGTTGAACACCCCTCCTATTTTTAACAAGATGAAGGAATACTTGCTAACTATCTTGGTGAAGATGCAAGCCACCCTACTTTAACGGTGAGGGTGAGTTGGAAATGGTTAATAAGGAAGATGACTAGGTTTTTTCTTTGGAGCAAATTTTTTAGGATATGGCATGCCATGCTCATCAAAAGGTATGGTTCCCCTCTTATGTTCTAGATGGCCCAACATGATTTTGGTTGAATGGGATGTCTCAATCTCATGATACGTCTACCTTGTATTGGGATCAATTCTTAACATGTTTTCATGAGAAGTACATTTGCACTACTTCTCTTAGGAAGAAGGAAGTAGAGTTCTACAACTTTGTAGCAAGGTTCTCTACATGTTCATGTGTATGTGTAAATATTCATGTTGCTTGAGCATTACACTACGAGTTTAAGTTAGGACCGTAGGGCATCTCTTTTCTTAGAAGGCCTCAACCACCAAGTGGGACATGCTCTAATCCCATAGGTCCCCCTCACCTTCCAACAAATGGTTGATAAAGCCTTAGACATTGAGTTATACCCATGTTTTAAGGCATGAGCATATGGTGAGAACATCAACAAGCATAATCATGCTAGTGAGGAGCAGAGACCTTCTATGTGCAAATGCTGCCACTGAAACCATCCACTAGAAAAATGTACAACCCAAAATGTAGGATGAAATGTCACCTGCCACTTGTGCAGTCAGCCTGGGCATATTTGACCTGAATGCCCTCAGCTTCAGAAGTGTCAAGTAACGGCTCATCCACCACACCTCCCTCTAGGGAACAACCTTAACAATTGAAGGGGACCTCCTATGGAGAGACGTGTGGGTCAAGTTTTCACATACAAAGCCATATATATTAGACATGTCAAGGTAGGACATGAAGGTAAGATGTGCCTAAACCCATTTCCAATGTTGTTACCTTTTCTCCAAATAATCTTAGGTTGTGTACCTCAAAATATAGAAGAATACTAACATGTACAGGTATCACATGAAGATTAGTATAGGTAAGTACATGCTTTACCCATGTCTTAAAGGTTATATGAGGAGAATAGATTTATCTTGAGTTAGAAGAATGGTAGTTGATCCTCTTGGACACTAGGAAGTTTTAGATTTCTCAGAGGATCAAACAATAGTACAATAGTTAGTTGGGGAATTATAGTTGGTGATGTGGCATCACATTGATTTGGTGCCAACTTTAGGTTTTCATTGTAGATTTTTCAATGGTAACTTATTCATATTATACATACAAAAGATTTTTTGTGAGTTCTTCCCAATTCCCCCTCAAAGATTCTCAAACCATCTATCCATTGAAGCCCTAACCCTTAAGGCTATATATATTTGACCAGTCCTTAACCTCCGTCGGACCTAGTACAATCATCCTCTTGCATCAATTTTGTCTGAGTTGGCATAATCCGCTACCACCAAGACACTTTAATTCTCCATGTTGTCTTCATTTGACATTGCCAAATCATTTCTATTATCCATATAAGTCTCCTCACTGATGACAACTCCTACCACCATAACATAATCAAAACAAGGGTGACTTTTCTGAATGCATTTGTCTTTATTTCTGATGACTTATTTTGACTTCTATTCCACTCTCCTTATTTTCTTCCAATTTCTCTCCTAGATGGTAAAATTTCAAGCGCATGACCATGGCATGAGCTGAGATCAAATGAGACTTGCTAAGATCTTGATTCTGCCCATGCACTCCTCATTTCCTTTATTTCTCTCATAGGGTTAGCTTGGCCATTTCATATCTTCTATTTATTGATGCCACCATTAATTTTTCACCTAGTAAATTTACCTTATATCTCTTTTCACACCCTTAGATACTAAATTTGATGCAAGGGTATATCAAAGACTCAGCAGTTGAATTTATTTTGTTTGAAAATCAATAACTCAGTAATCTTGTAGATTTCATAGCTAATTGTAGGAATATCAGAAAAATATGTAAACATGTCTTGGAATCATGATAATTTTCTTTGTCTTTTGCTAAGTTTTACATTGCCTGGTTTCAATGAATTGAAGAAGTAATTTCTAGGGATTGTATCACTCTCAGTCTATTATCAAAATTTGGGGAAGTTATATTGAACAAAATTATGGGTTTAGAAGTTAATGATTAATCAATCCGTAAACCAATAACATATTACCCTCTTTCTAGACCAATAACATAATTCAATCTAGAGTTTTTCCATGGTTAGATTTCTAATATTTCATGATATGAGACAGAATTGAACCTTGGTCTATATAAAATATAAGTATGTGTAGGCTCGAGGGTGTTCTAGACTTGAGAGGGTAGTACATTGTCCTTATCTGAACATCCAAGTCATGGTATGTGCATCCACTCTACTTAAGTTGGGTAGTATCATGACTAAGCATCATTTCTCCATATGAGGCATTAACTGAATTGTGAATTTTCTTATCACCTTGTGAAAGTACTCTTCTTGGTGAATATCTTCCTGATTTATTATTGATGATACATGAATACAACACTAGTCGTCTTTTGACCTAATATTTATATTTATTTGGGTCCACTAACCCTACTTGATATAAATTGGATGTTCTCATCCTTTTATGAGCATTACTATACTTTATCTTACCTGACCTATTTGCATGTGTGATTTATGATACGCCCAAACTATGTGTGCAAATGCAAGTGTATGTGTCGAGTGGTATAGGCCTATGAGGCCCTTATGTCGAACTCAAGGAAATGTTAACCCAGAAACTACTACTAACTATGACCTAATCAGCTAGACCTAGTGAAAAAGTGATTGATTGTTTGATTAAACTATTTGCAAGAATTGAAATCTAAGTTAAGTGGGTTGTCATCACATATTGGATGGGTTCCTTAGGAATTCAATTTCACCACAACTTACACTGCAATTTTCTTTAATTCAATAACTATTTATCCTAAATCATGCACCAAGGGACCTATTGCAAATATTTCCCACTCACACGGTGTACTACAGTACCTATACTAAAGAAAATCCTCTTCACATAGCTATTTGAAAGTTGGATAGCCATAGTAATGATATCTCTCAGTTATTCCCTTCATAGTTGAATCCCTCTCTCGAGGAACGGTCTTAACTATGTAATTCTATGATTTCTCCAACCTTTAATCCCTCTCACGAAGCAATTAATGGTCTAACAAATTGATTGTGGTGATCAAGCACATACAATTGTTTAAAACATCATATAATTGTGTCTAGATTCAGGAAAATATGTGTATTAATTCATTGAAGTCAATTTCAATGAGTAACCAGGCTACTACCTGGTCCTAAGGAACAAAAGGAATTAGTCGTGCATGACTTATATTGCCATATTCATGGAGGGAAAGAAAAAAAATGTCGAAAACATGAGTAAACTAATGTAACCCCTAGAGAAATTTGTCTGGATGGTTCATTCTGGATAGCATCTTGATCAACAAAGTTTTGGCTACAAATCCACTCTCTAGAAGTGCATGAATCACCAAGGATGTGTTCATATCCTTCTTTGTATCCTCTTGCGGGTCTATGCTTGGTTGCAATAGACTAAATGTGATATATAGGTCTAACTGAACTCCCCTTAGGTCATAAGTGGGTATTTGGTTGTCATTAAGTCCTGACCATTGGATCTGCCTTGATTTGAAATTTGCATTGATCGTTGCAGGTTGGTACCATTGATAGGAAGTCAGTGGAACCGAGTCTTTGACTGACTCAGAACCCTTGCTAAATGTCAGTACTATCCAAGGTAGGTTGGTAGCACCAGGTTGATATTTTTCCCCAAGATTCACCTGTTGATAAATGTTGGTACTACCAGCTAACAGGTTCGTAGCACCGAATAGATAAACTTAATCCCTATTGCTCTCTTGATCATGAAATGGTTGCACCAACTCACCATTTCAGTGTTCTCAAGAAGTAACTCAGTAGCATTGAGTCTACTATTGGTAACATCGAGATTTCATTGATCAACCTATTGAACTTCTACCTTAAGTCGGTACCACTGACACTGTGGTTCCTTATAAGTGATTCAATTACCTAAAATATGGAAAAGCCAACATAAGACCAAATAAAATATCGAAAATTGACATAATTCAATAAAAATACTTAATAATTTATGCAATAATATTTCACATGTCAATATTGATATAAGATGCATAAATGATATCAAAATGAGAAATTATGCATGAAATACATGGCAAACTAGCCTGTGAAAAGCAGATAAAATTTAGTGTATCAATTCACTAGTCATAACTAGAAGTAGTGACTCCAAATAGGCATTGGGCTTTATTTCCCAGTCATGTTTGATATTTTAGGCAATGGATCTATTCTCCTACCAGGAAATGGGTTTTATTTCCTTGCGACATATGATATTAGGCACCAGGTTTGATTCCCCTATTATCCATTGCATTTTATTCCCCTGCAAAATTATATATTTGTTTGGAACTGAGGTTTTAGTCCTCCTAACCCTTGGTATGGAATATATGGATTCCTACCCTATTTCTAGTATATGCTAGTTAGTATTTTTCATTATGCAATTATTTATATTTGTGATGTTCTTGATGTGAAAGTATATGGTTGAAATCCTTTTAATAATCATATCCATTTTCATAATTTCCACATTTATTCAACACATTAATCTTTTGAAAACTCTTCTCCTTTGGATATCTCTTTATTGACACTCCTTCAATTGATTTCTTCCTTGCCCTTAAATAATGCCCATTTATATTACACTAGACATGCCCAATTTTATGTTGATGTCCTTTCTTTTGTTTGCTTCCTCTTTTGGGTGTTTCTTTCAACCCACCCAAAGGTTGCACATATGAGGACCAAGAACTGGGAGGTGTCACTTAGGTTTAGCTTTAGGAAGATTTCTGAGATGGGTAGGTTTCTCACTGCAAGATAATCCTAATTGATTAATTTTCATATTTGTTAGTTGAACTTCATGTCCCCTGCCGAACTTTGACAAACTTTTGTAATAGTTAGATTTAACTTTCCTCTATTACACTTTTCCAATTTGTTTGAGAAAATATCATGCACCCCTTTATTTGAAAGATGTTATTATCTGGTTGTGAATCAATGGGGTTGTAGGTTTGTTTTCTTAAGTAATGCAAGGAGTGGACCCTTCCCGGGTCCCACTCCTTACAAGATGGAATTATAGATTATTTGTGGTCAGTAAATTGACTATCTAAGAATTTTTATTAGTATGATTCCCTTATAAGTTATACCTACATTTTAGGAGGACAAACATACTTGAGGACACTGTGCTACCCCCGAGTCTCGACTTTTGTACTGGTACACCACATTGAAAAACCTTCATTTTGGCATGTCATTGGATCCACCTCCAAGAAACAAACTCAGGTTCCCAGATTCCACCTATAGCTCATGCTATTGTTGATCCTACCTCTACTACCTCGACTGGTGTATCTTCTGAGTAAGAGTTAGCCTTGCTATGATAGTTTCTCACCACAACGGTGGTAGGAAAATTTAACATCCCTTGTGTTTCTGACAAGCCAAAAGAGTACTGACTGATTGACTTTATTAACATGAAACCAACCTACGTCAAGGTTTAGGGTGAGTTGGAAATAGTTGATAAGGCAGATGAGTAGGTTTTAGACTTACAATAGACTTTTGAGGATATGTCATGCCCTCCTCAAAAAAGGTATGGTTTGCCTCTAACATGTTGGATGGGCCAGCACAAGTTTGGTGGAATGGGATAGCTCGAGCTCATGATACTTCTATCTTGTCTTGAGAGAAATTCTTAGCACTCTTTCGTGAGAAATACATTTGCACTCCTACTCTTAGGAAGAAGGAAATGGAGTTCTATAGTTTGAAGCAAGGTTCTTTATTTGTTCCTATGTAAGTGCAAATATTCATGTTGTCTGACTGTTAGGTGTAACATACCAGATCTTAGACCCTACCCTGGAAGTTTGACCTTTTGGGTTTGACCAAACACGGTTGAGCTTAGAGTGATCCTAATAATAAAATGCATGAATATTGAAATCTAATATGTCATATAATTCATTTAGAGATAACAAGATGATAAAGAACTTAATTGGTTAAGTAATGAAGTTAATGGGTCGTTAGTGGGCCAAGTGGCATATCTCTTACAAGGAAGTCTCAAAAGTGGAAATAAACTTCAAATTCATAATCTACACACCAAAATAAGCCCACTTGTCAATTTTCATCTAATTTAGACCACCTCAAAATAATAAGGTAAGTTTAGGAGAGAGAAAGTTGATACAAGACATTAAAGCTCAATAAATGTAATTCATGACACCAAAAGATGGAAATAATGCCAAATTCATATTCAACACACTTAAGTTAACTTGTGGATGAAGTTTCATCTAATTTGGATAATCCTAATGTCATTAATGCATGAAGAAAGAGAAACTAAGTTTTGTATAATAAATGTATTAAAAGTTCTCAAAAGGCAAATCTAATTTCATAATCGGAATCTACATGCTTTAATTAGCCTTTGGGAAAAATTCATCTAATTCGGGATTCGTTTGTTCCCTAAAAAGAGGAAAGAGAAAAGGAGTAATAATGCACTCTCACTTTATTAATTTTATCACGCTTGTACGTTTCCTTATTTTGCTTATTTTCTTGATTTAACTAATTTTATGGGCCGTTGGATTTTGATCTATCAGTTACTGTTTTATGCCCTCCCTCCCGCTTCCTTCTAGCTTCCAAGCGCAAAGGTTCCCTTTCATTCTCCGATTCTCCTCTTTTCTCTCCACCTACCTTCCTCCTTTGCCTCTGAATCCTTCTCCCTCACCTCCCTGTCTCCTTTCCACACCTCGAATCTATATAAACCCTAGCGCTTTAGCTCTCCTTGACCCAGATGGAACTGCCTTCTCATCTACCCTATTGTCATTCTGTTCTTTCCCTGTATCCTTCTTCTTATCTTCCATCTCGCCTCATGGGTCTACTGCGACCTCAATTTTGTTATCCCTGACCTTCGTGGGACTCGTGGGAAGCACTAGTTGGTTCTTGCTCACCCCATCTAGAACCCGACAGTGCTTCCCCACATCGTTCTAGCTCCGGCGTGGTCTTGGAGTTGTGGTTGGCTCATCAGTGAGGTTCTCTCCAACACATCGCCTGGAGAAGGTTCGTTTACACTCTTATATGATCCTTGATACCACAGTTATCTTCAATTGGACTCAAAGGCAAGTATAAATCATTTCCCTCTTTTTGATTTTGATCTTCTGTTTCCAACCTCGAGTGCTACCCCAGTTGTTCATTGGTTGCGTGTTTTGGATTCTGCTCGATTTGTACTCTGCGAGTTTCAGTGAGTAACATCTACCCTTGGGTTTGCTTCTTCTTTGCTCATTGTTTTTAGTTTCCCTAGATTCCTTAATCTCGGCCATCACAGCAGCTTCCTACCGGTGACCATGGCGTGGGCCTTTAGGATGGTTGAGTGCTTGTGGATGAAACTGTATTATGCCCTTAGTTGATACCTCATTCTCACTTTTCTTCTATGGGCATTCCTGTCTTTTCGCCTATGTTTTTTTTCTTAGTCGAGCGCCTCGCTGTTGCTGACATGGAAGGCTGGCCGACGATGGTTGGGCAATGTCACCAGGTCCAATTTCACTAATCAAGCTTGGTTCTGCTTATGTGGCATTTCGTGATTGGCCGATTTTCTAAAATTGATAACTAATTATTTACTAATCATAAAAATACAAATAAATACTCATTGAAATAAAAAAAATAAGATCTAAATAATGGTATAAGTTTTTATGGCTAAATATTATGTTTAATAACATGTGTTTTTAATGGATCTAATTAATGATTAATTAACTTGTAAAAATCATAACTAATTATTTCTAAGTCACAAAAATATAATAAAATATGTTTTGGACTCCTAATGACATATACTAAAATATGGAATGGTTTTGGAAACCTAATTTGTATAATGATAAAAAGGTGGGTTTTTAGGGTGTATGAAATCAATATAAATCCAACCCTAATCCCACATACATGTTAATAGGTTCTTTGGATGCCTTGGTTTGGACCTAGAAGTGACTTTGGATCATTTGACTCTGATGTTGATGTATGTTAGCATCTCCTATTTTTCTTTATTGAGAAATAACCTAAATTAACATTCTCTTGGTCATATGGACATTAGTCTATACACAATATCTTTTCTCTTGAATATCATGGTTTGTGTGAACAACCTTATTTGTTATTGATCTTGTGATCATAGATATTCTCTTGGACTCTTTTTATGACTTGGTGCAAGTTGGACTTTTATTGTTATATGTCCACTATGGTGTGGATGTTTACTAGTTGATATATGCCCACTTTGAAGTGGATTTTTATATGTTTGAGTTGTCCATTGTGTGATGGCAACATTTGTAATCTAACTATACTTTCTACTTGCCTCTACATTAAAAATGCTATGTGATTCAGTAACACTATAGTAGTGTAATTGCATTGGTTTTATTTATGGCAGATGTGATATTTCCTGCTCTTTTAGGATGGCAAGGAACCTCATACCCAGGGCAAGATGTGTGATTCTTGGCCCATGTTTTTATATATATTTGGGAGATTGGCAGTATTCCTTTCTCTATCAGGTTTCATCTTTATGAGGGTTGGCCACCAATTGTGTTTATATTGTTCTGGGGCTATGCTTATCTCACATGCATGTAGGTTGATGATTATATGTGCTTTGTTTCCCACCATGGTAGTGGATGTATGTATTGATAGCACATTCTTTTTATTTGTTGGTTATGGCAAGTACCACTTTTGTTATGATTTTTTCTCTTGATACCCGCTTGGGTGGTACTTATCTTTTCTATGGGAAGCTTCATTTTATATTTGATGTCCTCTATTCTATATGTTTCTCAATTTCCTATTTAGTATGTACATACCAGCCTTAGCAGATGTCATCTATTTTTCCTTCTTTTGTTGGGGTATGCTTCCAACCCTAGGTGGAGGACTTGGATGACAAGGCTTATTGAAGTGGACTTAGCTTGAGATGTTGAAGCTTGGAGACAATCTTGAGGTGGTTTAGATTTCCTGTACATGGATCCTTATGTTGTAAGTTTAAGATGTTCCTGTGTTTTATAATTGAATATAGTCATGTTTTATTCCGTTGCTATACTTTGGTCTTTTATTACCATTATAAAGATTTGAAAATTTTACAACCAGTCCATCATACCTTCTGAGTGTGTTTGGATTGGAGGTTTTATTGTTCAAATTTTTAGTAAGGAGGTGGTTTCACTTCTTTACATTAGTCTACTAGTTTGAGTGAGGTTTGTAGGGATACTCTATTCTTGGAAGGTCTCAACTACCAAGTGGGTCGTTCTCTAGTCCCCCATAGCTCCCCATCACCTTCTAGTAGATGGTTGATAAAGTCATCATTGTTGAGTCCTACCTAGGTTTTTAGGCCCTAACACATTGTGAGAACATTAACAAGCATAAACGTGCTAGTGAGGAGCATAAACCATTCGGGTGTAGCTGCTTTCATTAACACCATCCTCCAAAAAACAAAATCAGCCTAGAATGGTAGTTGGAATCCCGCATGCCACTTGTGCGGTCAACCCAAGTATATCTAACCTGAATGCCCCCAGCTTCAACAATGTCAGGTACCAGTCCAGCCACTACATGGCCCTCCAGGGAAACCACCTTCACAATCAAAGGGGACCACCTATTGAGAGATATGCAATTCACTCGAAGATGTAGATGTTAGAGAAGCCCAGGCAACACATAAAGGTAAGATGCACCTAAACCCATTTTTCTATGCTAGTACCTTTGCTCCAAATCATCTTAGACTATGTACCTCAGAATATACAAGAATAGTAACATCTATAGGGATCACATGCGTATTTGTATAGGGTAGTACATGCTTTACCCATGTCTCAAAGGCTATATGTGGAGAACAGGTTTATCTTGAGTTAGAAGAATGGTAATTGAGCCTCTTAGACACTAGGATGTTTTGGATATCTCAATGGATTGAATAATAGTAGAATAGTTAGTTGCAGAGTTATGGTTGGTGAATGGGCATCACACTAATTTTGGCACCAATTTCAATATTTTCATCATAGGCTTCTCAACGATAACTTATTTATATTATGTATACAAAAGAAAAGTTTTGGATTATGTCGATGTTTTAAAGAAACAAGTCACCGCCATGTGAATTTATGTTAAATAGAAACCCTTTAAGGTAGAATATCTCATCTGACATGTCAACCTGATACCCTTGATTTAGAATAGAACTATGAAAACTAGTAAGCAGTTGTAAAAAGTGGGACTCGATAGGGGATCACTCTTCACTAGATTGAAGAATACATCCATCTAATTCCAAATAAGAAGGAAATGAGAAATTTCATTCATTTCTTAAATGGTATACATATATGAGCATGATAATAATAAGTAATAGAAACAAAAACTATTACAAAGTTACATGATGATACATTTACCATTGTTCCTCACCATAAAAGGTGGTACAACAAAGTAAAAAAAAGTATATAGATAAATCCAACCACATAAAAGGCCTATTACAAAGGGAAACTCGACCATTCCAAGATATCCTTAAGTCCAAAATCCTAAATGTGATCTTTGTACATCCCTGTCATCTAATGTACCTACACTTGGGTGGGAGGGAACATCGCCCAGGAAATAAGAAACAAGGTATAGGTCAGCAAAGGTTGAGTATGTACATATAGTAAGCACTTTGGCATTATATTGGGTTAAAAGTGCAAAAAGAGTGTTCCCACAAGAAGGGGGGATATTTACAATCTGGTAAGTTCAAATTATAACAAGAGAAATTAGGCATATTTAAATTTAGATTACAAGTATAAGAATAAAAGTGTTTGCCATAACAGTTATCAACAATCTAATTATAAAACAATAAATGTTTGCATGCATAACAATGTAGACTAAATATACCTAAAATAGGGTCATAACACCATAGTATTATGGCCTAAAAGAAACAAGGGTAGAAACGCACACCCCAGGCAGAATAAGCACACCCTTTATAAGTATGGTTGTACATAAGTACCACTATTCTAGATATTTTAGTCAAACACGCAGCATGCATAAATAGAGTGGCAAGACTGCCATTTTAGTGATTTCTCATAAAAAGACAATTGTAGCAAGTGGGGTCCAAGAACCCATATAACAAAGTAGTTCCACAACCACATGGAATGTAATGAATTAAGAATAGGAAATATGAAAGTCCACGTAAATGATTTCAAGTGGAAATTAAGAGTTCAAGAGATGTGTCATTAAAAATGAATGTAGGTTTCAATCAAACAGTGCCCAAATTAAAATAGAGGATTTACATACCTTATGGTCAGACCTAAGTATTCAATAACACTCCTTAGGACCAGGGTCAAATCTTTCACAACCTAAACATAATATTGTGCATTCAATTAATACAAAGTCTAATTATTCTCTTTCTTAGAAAAATGAATATATTGTGGGTTGAAAATTCAGACTCAAAACCTAGCCCATTAAATCCATCGTAATTTTATGATTCCAAAAATGTACTTGTATGTATTATTTGGATAAGTTAATAATTACTTATGAATTTTATAACTTAAATTCATTTCTGAATAGGACTAAAAAATAAATTAGGAAAGACCATAATGACCATGTATGAAATTGCTGTTATTATGTGGGGATGTGAAGTTGGAACTTTGGTGATATACTGTTGATGTACTAGTGGTCAAAAGTGGTCAAAATTGGTGATAAGACATAAGTACCCTTCATAGGTGACCTTGATTGGGCCCAGGTTCCAAGAGCGAGATAGGGGTTTCGTCGTCCCAGGAACTGATATCCCTGCATTTAGTGCCATGGATGTCGGGTGAAGCTCAAAGCTTGGAAGGAAGCACTAGAGTCAGACCTCCTTATGAGTGGGAGTCCTTCCCAATGACTTTGATTCACCATGTCGGAGGAAGCTAGCCTCAGAACAGGTCCTAGGATCACCAGAAGACCAAGAAGAACACGCCATCACAGAGGTGGAAAATAGGTAGGTTAGGAATCAAAATCCATGGCATGGATGCCAAGCAAAGGCTCACACCCCCGGAGCATGACTGGGGTGTTCCTAGGGATAAGGTGGATACAAGAAAAACCTCACATAATCCAGAAGGTAGGTTCGGACATGATTATAAACTTTCAAAACATGAATGGAGTTCAAAGAACCATGGTGTTTGGTAAGGATATGTATATACTAAGAAGGGGAGGATTGGGAATTGGATGTTTACTAAGATTTCTATCTGTCTAAAGATGGAAGATGACTCTTGGGGTCTCGATTCTCCTCTTGATATTGTTTCCTCATCCTGAACACCTCCTCATAGTGTTGCCTATGGAGCTCTGGTGAGAAGCAATTCGTTGGGTAATGGGGACTGATTGGGCAATGTTAAGAGAGGGAGAAACACATGATGATGAAGACTATGATGTCAGGATGCTCAATGCACACAGAATTGGTCTGCAATGGTGCTTATTATTGTCACAAGGTTCAAGGAACTAGTAAAGAATATCGAGATTGTTCGGCCAACTCAGGGATCACTAAGAGGAATTGATGGTAGGTAAGTACCCTTCAAACCATGGGTGTGGTTTACAAACCCTAACAGAAGTCTGATCTTGGTCGTCGAAGCTTCAGTGACTCCTGAGATATGGGCAATATGCAGTGGGTTTTGGGTGCTTCCTATATAGAGTTTGAGAGAGGGAAAATTAGGGCTCTATGGACTCGGGAGGATAAGACAAAGATAAAGGCACAGGAATAATGAGAAACGGTAGATTATGGTGCGAGAAAGACAAGAAGCACCATCATTGTATTGAACCAGTCCAATGTGTGCGGGGATGTCGGAGGTGAATGACGAAGTCCACCTACCTGACCCATTGACCCATGTGAGAGGGATAATGCATGTGACATTGATTAAACCTAAGACTAGATAAAAAGGAGTGTGATTATAAGAAAAATCACGTAAAAGCACTCAAACTTATATCTTATCTATTAATTTGCAATTAGGGGTGTATTCAATATCCAATTAAGCCCAAAATTGGTATGTTGGCTAATTAGGGTGTGTTGAATATGAATTTGGGGTCACTTTTGTATTTTGAGATTATTTGTTTTGTATGTTTCCATTATACATTAATATTTTAGTTAGGGTATTAGGCTTACCCTATGATTAAATAGTGTGAATTATTTTGAGTTAATTCTGATTATCTAACTCTAAGATCCTAGGGTTATAAAAGTCTATTCAATTATAACTGAGAGATTTTTTTATTATTATATTTGACCAATATCCATAATTCAAATATTAGGATTTTTCCATTCTAATATTTCATGTCCATGAACTAATAATGAGTTCATTAGTGTCAAAAGATCCCAAAAAGGTCTATTCTATCATAAATTAGGGAATTATGGGTATTAAGAGGTTTCAATAGAATATGGTCAAGAAAAGGGAAAAGGGAAATTGGATAACAACATAGACGATTTGGGGACTAGAAGAACAAAGGATTAACATATATGCCTAGGATTGAGTATATTACAGCAATATTGATTATATCTCATCCTTACTATATGCTTAGTTGTTTTAGAATAATCCTTTTAAGGGGTGGAGTCCCAAACCCTTAGTTAAGAGTAGAGATCTAGTTAATGATGGTTGGACTTAAATAAATTAGCTATCTCTTAAACCATTTCTCAAATTAATGACATATGGATATAACTACATCCTAATTGAGGTAAATGAGTAAATTGTATTAACGGACATTTATGGGTCCTAGGTGGACAAATGCAACATCACTAAGAAATGGTTGCTCAGTCTAAGTCATGGAACATCCCTCACAATATAGGATAACATAGTAAGTACTATAATGATTAATAAATTCTTGGTAGGGATTTCGGGGACGAAATCTTCTTTGATGGGTGGAGTGTTGTAACATACCCAACCTAAGGTACATATTTAAATTTTCCTTTAATCCTATAATCTTTTATTTTAGTACCATTTCCTTAACTTAGATTGTATTAGGATGATAGAAATATCTAATTGTAAAGTTTTAACCAATAGATCAATTATTTGAGGATTTAATACAAGAAATTAGATAATATCCTCAATTGGGTCAAATTACACAAATTCACCATATTACGAGGTTTGAGTTCAAAATAATTTTCCTAGAAATTTTCCTATGGTGAGTATGGGTAAGGGAGAGTCATAATGAAATTTTAGAATTTAATGATAAAGGAATAAATAATTATGTTAAATGTTTGATTGGACATCAAGTTAAGTTATGATGAGTGTAGGAGTCTCAAAAGTTCAAAATAATGGAAGTTTACTCACCACTCAAATTAGCTAACCTACCAAGTTTGGACTAATTTGCCATTGGTTTCCTTCTATCACAGAAAATGGGGAGGAGTGAAATGTCCATGAGAAATATCTCCATCTATACTTCACAGAATCACTTGATTTTTTTTTGCCATTGGTTTCCTTGTGAGTTTCCGCATATATTGGGTATGTGCTCTTACCCTAGATTTCATATGAGTTATGCCCAATTCTCCCATATAACTTCTCAAACCAACTACATGTGGAAGCCCTAACCATAAGTCTATATATATCTAACCACCCCTAACCTCTGTCGGCCATTGTACAATCATTTTCTCTCATCAAAATTTTTTGAGCCCCCATCATCTTCCATCGCTAAGTCACTTTATTTCTCCCTACTAGTCTCCTCACCAGTGGCAAATCTTGCTATTGCAGCCCACTTGAAACAAGGATGAGTTTCCTAATGCCTTTGCCTTTGTTTCTAGGACTTATTTCAACTTCTATTCCATTCTCCTTCTTTTCCCCAATTTCTCATGTGGATGGTAAACCTTCAAGATCACAGACATGGTGTAAGCCAAGGTAGAAGGACACTCGCCATCGAGATCTTGATTCTTCCCATGCCCTCGTTGTTTCCTTTATTTTGCTCACAGGGTTAGCTTGGTCATTTCATGTCTTTTTTATGCCACCATGAATTTGTCACATGCAAAATTTACCTTCTTTCTCATGTCATTCCCTAAGATACTAAATCTAATGCGAGGGCATATTAGATATTCGACATTTGAACTTCTTTTGTTTAAAAATCAATAAATCAGTAATCTTGTAAATTTCGTAACAAATTGTAGGAATATCATAAAATATGTAAAAACATGTCTTGGAAATGTGATAATTGTCTCTATCTTTTGATAAGGCTTTCATTATCTGATTACAATGGTTTTAAAAAGTGATTTATAGGGTTTGTATTCTCTTATTCTATTAACAAAATTTGGGGGAATTTTTATGAACAAATTATGTATTTAGAAGTTAATGATGAATTTGTAAGATCCTCAAATTTGGTAAATTTGTATTAATATAAGACTCAATTTGATAAAAAAAGCTTCCCTAATTATCATTGATAGAATAACAAAGTTATCCACTTTGTGGAATGGGCTCAACCCATGGCCAAAGTGAGGCTCATGAGAATATTTGCATCACAAATAGGTCCTTGTGGCACAAGTTTAAGAAATAAGAGATTTCATGCATAAACCAATATTAATGGACTTACGAGCTGTTTGATAATTGAAATATGGAATAATAGATAAGTTTCTAGGAGATTTTAAGATAATGTGCAATTTAGATAATTAATGGAGTAATTATCTTATCCAAACTTGCAACACAAGTTTAAAGTATTGAATAAGGATATCTCGGTTTAATTTTTGGAATACTTGACGATAATAAGAGAATAACGATAATTCTAGAATTTGATAAGAAAATGAATTTCCATGTGAAGTGGGTAACTAAATAAAATGAATGATTAAAGGGCAAGTTTCATACACAAGAGTTACCCCAGTAAATCCCAAAAAAATAGATATAAGTTGGGAAATATGTAAAGGAGTTTCCCTCCAAGTTTCATGGAAAAGGATGTCCCCATTGTCCTATATAAAATGTAGAAGGAAGAGGGACCTATATGAAATAATTAAAATTGGATTCCAAAGTTAGGATCCATTAATTGAGTGCCAGCTTAGGCAAGGTGGGCCACGCCTGTTACAACCCCAACTTTTGGGTTCTTTGGTGAGAAATGTAATTTCTCATATTAAAGATATTGGAACAAATAATGATATAATTTGTTTTGAATAAATGAGATCCGTTTACAATACCCTTGTTGATTGTTTTGTGGGCTTTATCGGTTACTGGGCCCAATAACAATGAAAAGACAAAAGAAACTTCATTATTTGAGTAAATAAGAAAATGAAGAAAAGAAAGATGTAGAAACCTCTAGAAGGCAAAAGAATATAATCCAAAGTTGGATTCTATGCCTTGGGTTCCTTGGGTTCCAAGGAGTCCAAAGTTGCAAAGAGAAAGCAATAGGAGAAGAAAAGAACAATTACATATTTTTTTATTAAGAAAGAAATTGAAAACAATGATAAAATGTGGAGAATAAGTGGAAAGAGGTATAATTGAGTTATCCTTAGTGGATTTTCATATCCAAAGGATTCCTAATGTTAAATGGAATGCCAGTGAGGAAACGAAAAAGAAAGATAAAGAGAAATCCTCAAAAAGATGTATTTTAATAATAAATAAACAAGATAATGAGAAATAATGAATATAGATGCATCTAGAAGGATAATAAGTATCCTTAAAAAGGAATTTCGAAATCTTAGAGTTTCTTGGGGTCCAAGGAGCCCCAATGGAGAAGAAAGAAAGAGAAAATACCAAAAATGCAAAATAAGAGGATAATGTGATACATTATTAATGATTTTGGTGGCATTTCTAAAAAGGAAGTATTTTCTACTAAATGAAAATAGAATTTCGTACCAATGGGTTAAAAGTCGAGAAATAAAGAGAAAAAGTGAGAGGAATTTCGAATTCCTAATATCTAAAGAACAAAGTATATTTAAAGGGATAATGAAGAGAGAGAAGTTGCTTCTTAACTAAGGAAAATATGTTTCCTTTTGGGAAAAGGACTTGAGTCCTCATGGATGCACATCATGGGGTGCGTATACCCTCCCCTATATATAAGGGGTAGAGCCCCTGGCTTGAGTTCCAGAGAAATCCCACAAAACACTCTCTTCCTTCTTCACCTTCTTCATCTTCTTAATGCAAACCCTATGATGAGGGTGTAGCGCTAACCTTGGGGCAGCGAGGACCCGTGGAGTCATCATGATCAACGAGTGAGGTTCTGTGACACCAAAGAGAAACTCTGTCATCGTCACCATGCCCAAACCTATGTGTTACAATGGCAGCACGGCTACAGACCTACTGGTGGTCGCGGACATGGCCAACACGAACCAGCTACCTTAGATGTAGGCTAAGGGAAGCCTAAGGTGTGTGGAGGTCCAGCGGAGGTAGGGGAGCCACCCCTGGTGGCCGACGAAGTCTGGGGAGGGCAGCACAGCCGCACCTACTCCTCTCCTGCCGCAGCAGCGCTACGACACGCGGGAGGTAGGAGAAGGGTGAGCTCTGGATGGTTTTGCCCCTTCGTGGGCTAAACAAGCGATCAACATACCAAGGGCAGAAGTGTCTTTTGATTCTAATTTCTAAACGGGCCGCGTGCATGGAAAGAGGTGACGTGTCATCCTCTGATTGGCTCAAGTAAGTTAATTTTACAAAAATTGTATCTCCTTATTCGTAACTCCGATGGTAGCAAATCATATATGCATTTTGCTCAGAAAAATGAGAGGAATTCATAAAAAATGGTTTTAGAGGCTAATTCCTCTTAAAATTCGAAAAGTAGTGTAAGTATCACCTTTAATGAATTAAAGATTAAGAAACCCTATTTTGAGATGATTAATGTAATTAGTAGGGTTTAATGGATGATTAAAGTTGATATTAACCTGTTAATTGTAAAAATGTATATTGAGAACAAAAACGATGAACTTTGCACGTAATTGGTTTAATTTAGAAATTCATGGGCATAAATATGCTTTACTAGGCCTTGAAACCCTAATATTAGTAAATGTGACTCATAATGGTTTTAATTATTCAAAATTGTGAATAAAGTTGAGATATGATACTTCCAAGCTATTTCAAGTATAAAAGTTCCTAATTGTGGATAAATACCCTTAATGTAGTAATTAGGGTTTTCGAATTGATAAAGGTAGAATTAATGACAAATAGAGTTAATATGTGATTTGGACCACAATAAACTATGAATTGATGATAAATAAGCATAATGATCTTGTCATGGTTTGAAAGGATAAAAATAGTAGCTTTAATGTAAAAGAGGCTTAATGGGCTTAATTGATGGTTAATTGTGCCTTTTATCCAAAATTAAGGTAATATGTTAACCTTAACATCTTTTGTGAAGAATAGATGAGATAATTAGGGTTTGCGAGTAATTGTATAAAATTAGGGACTAAAAGAGTAATAATGAAGAGGAACCCTAATCGCAATGAAAACCCTAAAAGTGGACTAGAAACCCTAGGAAGCGAGCTAGGTTTAGTAGATCTTGATTGCATGATCAATAATAGGAAATTGGATGCCTATTTTAGGATCAACTTGGTGTGTGCTTGCTTGGTTACTTAATTGGTTAAATTATTTCTGCAATCAAGTCAGCTTGATAGGTATGTGGTTACGCTTATGGATAATCGCTTTAGCTTCACGAAGATTCCCAGTGGTTTTATCGGTTGCCTGAAAATAACTTCTTGGATGAATTTTATTTCATGCAACTATAAAGTGACTATGACTATCACCATAAGTATGCATACATGATTGGCTCAGATCCTGGTCCTCCTCTGTGGCTTTGCAAATGCTAAAAAGGGTAACCTAGAGCAAGGCTATCAAGAGTTAGGGATTGGGATACCTAAGTGTAGTGCCATGCAACTCTTTAGCATACCATGAGTTAAGGAGTGGGCTACCTATGGGTAGTGCCATGTGACTCAACCCTAGAAACCGATTCACCTGTTAGGTAGGATCATGAGGGGTTAAATGGAGATCTACCATAAGGAAGGTAGCATCCAGATCCACTGCAGGGACAGCGCAGATGTTAGGGTATGTAAGGATTGAGCAGTTATGTCGAAAATGTAAAGTTGTTTGTTAAATCATATTTGACTGCAATATATTGTTATAGTTAATTGCACGATTATTGTTTCCCTCACATACCAGCATAATTCATTTATGCTTACTAACATTTTGTTTGGCAGCGTTTTTGGTACAAGCATGAAAAGGACAAATAGTAAAGTGGCATATGTGGAATTAAATAAGAGTTAAAGTACAAGGAGGATTAGTTAGAATAGACTCCTGAGGTGGATAGAAGTAGATATCCCAGTTTTTTAAAAAGGTATGCAAAGTTTTATTTTATACCAAGTTTTCAGTCTTTTGGTAGAATTTGATAATTGTTATTGATTATTTGTCGAACCTTTGATCATGTTAAATGGGATAATGGCTCTGATCTCTTGGTCTCCCTTAATTGGGGGTTTTTGGGAGGCAGGGTCGTTACATTTGGTATCAGAGCGTAGGTTCTTCATTTAATATTTAATAATTATTAAATTTTACAAACTCTGTAGAACCCAAAGGAGTTATTAGAGGAATTTCTGAAAGCCAGAGGTGTCTAGAAAAGGATCATGTCTGGGGTCTAGCAAGATTTTCCTCTGCACCGCTAGTCAGAATATGAGGACTCCCGGATTAGTGTGACTGCCTAGCCAATGTCTCAGGATTGGACTCGAAATAAGATACCTTTAGGACTCTCTCATCTTGTTCATCCCTTCTCAACTCAAATGTTGTTAAGGATTATAAGGATTAGGGTTTTCTCTCTTTTCCTCTCCCTCTTGAGGTATGGGTAAGGTTGATAAGGTTTAAGGAATCCTCCACCAAATTAATAAAAAGCATGTAAATAAGATGTCATGGACATAAGATTAATAGATTAAGCGTAAAGGAATAGATACATGCTTAGGTCATATGACATAAGTCGTCATGCCCTCAGGAGAGACTTGAGGCTAGACCTTCTTGTCAGGAGGATAAGTAAAGGGAGTTAGTCTTGGAGGTAGAGACCTCCGTTATAAGTGGAGACCTGGCCCATCCTATAAGAATGATGTTAACCCTAACCCTAAGTGAAGGTTAGAGAGAGAGATGACATGATGAGTTAGATGTCATGGTAGACCAGGTGTTTGGATAGACTTTCCTTGGATGCCATAGGAGCCATGAGAGGTTGGATGACCGAGTACCTTTGGTGACCCAACCCGGGGAAGGGTCGTGCACGTTAGAGTGAAGGATAGCTCCTTCATTGATGAGGTTGGAGAAGAACCTATGGAAACCCCAGGAGCTTATATGAGCATGGCAGGCACCCAGAATATGTCAGTAGTGCGATCAGTAGGTTGAAACCCTAGCCAAGGGAGTATGTTGGATAGATGATGGGATAAGCATAAAGGGCTAGGGATAACCTTGAGCAAACATAAGTTTGAACATAGGCTTCACCCACGTAGAGGTATGCTTGTGAGCTTGATCCATATTCATGGAGAGGAGTGGGGAGTTGAGGATGATGCGACCTAAGTGGATGATAGTGGCTGCCTCATGCTTGATCCTGGAGGCTGATGATATCTTGGTTGCCATTAGAGGAACCAAACCCTAGAGAGAGGATGAGTCTTTTGGTACCTCTGTACCTATGGTGTAAATGAGAAGAAGAATTCCCTATACCTAGAGAGGTTTAGTAACAGGTTGTGAGGCCTTGTACCTTGTTGATTGTCCTTGAGGAGGACTCAACTCTGAAGTGTTGCTCGAGTCGAAGGATGACAGGAAGTGCATGTCATACCTTGTACATGTTTGATTTGTGGTTGAGCAGACAGTTGGACATCAGAGAAGTGAACCTAAGGTTCCTAGGCCTAAGAGGGGAAGTGGTGTACCCGATGATCATGATGAGATTTGAGTTTCTATAGATTCGAGCATGGTACTCCTCATGTTTAGAGGAAAAGGAAACCCCTTAAGTTTAAGGTATGTTTGATGAACCCCTCACAGCTAAGTGATAAAATGGGAAGGTATGATCTTGATCCAGCGTTAAGGAAAGAGAACAAGTATGACCTAGCATGGTTTAGTAGGTGGTCTGCTTGTGCCTTAGTAGCTGTTGGGTTAAGCATGCTCGTGTGAATATAAACCCTAAGGGTGTTTGTGACCTTTGTTATCAAGAGGTGTAGTTTCCTTCCATCCTGGGAGAGGGGCCCTTTGGTAGGGTGTATACTAGTTTTGTGGGTTTTGAGGAAACCTAAAGAGGTCTCATAGGATCTTGAGAAGCTAAGTGAAAAGTACATAGTAAGAGAATGAACCTATAGACCCATAGATAACCATCTCTAGATGCATGTGAATGTGTTACCATAGAGGTAATCAGTATGGGGCCTGACCAAGGTAGGCAAGTCACCGTGACCCCTATGAAAGGATGAAAGTCAGCCCAGGAATGTAGAGAGAGATGATGAAGGCTTGGGTAAGGTTCTAAGTTGAACATGTACCATGTAAGAATCCTAAGTCTATCCTAGGGTCAGGTAGGGATAAGACCGATGGAAGTAGGAGTTGCCTAATTCCTTAGTTGCACATGACCACAGGGTCGGGAGGTAACAACTATCATTGCCTGAGGGCCATGGGTTAGGAGATTGATCACCTTCATGAACTCATGGGACCCAAAGGACACATGAGTAGGGCACTCTCTGTATGCATGAGGGAAGAGGGATGACCCCAAAGATGTTGGCACCCTATAGACATAGAGGAGATGACCAAGGATTGTGTGTGGACCCAAGTAGGTTCGAGACCAGTTTTCCATAAAAGTAACTTTGATATCAAGATGATTGTGATATAGAGGCATAAGTTGCACGTTTCAACTTAGATTTAAAGGTGTACTGAAAGGGTGAAATGTACCATCTCTACTCTTGGAATAGGAAGAACTTTGTATTTGGACTGCAGCCAAATGCTTATTTCCTCTTGTTATGGGAGTGAGAGATAGGATAATATGCATGCCATACACCAAGTATAAAAGATGATGTGAGTTGGAACATTGCTATGAGGTATGAGGATAGAGATGATAACATACCCTAGTGGAGTGAATGATACATGGATGGTTTACAAACATTAAGAGAAACAAGGTAGTCATCTTATGAGGATGTTTTTATCATGAGCTATGAGTTATACAAGGTTGAGTTCGAAAAACTAAGATAATGAGCTCAGAGTTTTCTTGATGAAGATAGACTTAGAGATGAGATGAGATAATAAGTGGAGGTGTATGTCTTCGACTTTACCTAACACCTAAGGATGTGAGGTGGTAATGGATGCTTTGGATGGGATACAACTGCCTAGTTTAGATGGAGGCTAGAAGAGGTTGTTAGGTTAACCCTCAGTTGGAAAAAGAGATAAGTTTGGCTAACACTCAGATGTAACAATTTTGGTTGATCAAGTTAATTGTTGTTTGGTTAGCCAACCTAGGGATTATCATGATAAAAGGATGGTTGTAGAACTTCAGATGCACTTCTCTAGAGGAAAAGGAGAGAAACCCTGACTAGATTGGTTTAGAGTTTCTGAGGAATCAATCTTGAGGAATCATGACATGCAAGAGATCATGATACGCCTTGGTACTAAAAAGTTAGTAAGTGACATTAGTACTTTGGATGCTTAAGATGGCGTTGCATGTGGTATGTTGCCAGGCATGACAGGAGGTAAAGGACGAATACCAGTAACCCAGTGTTTTGATATAGAGGATAAAGGGAGTTCCCAAAAGAGAATGGGAATTCGTCACTATGGATGTTATGGTAAGTATCCCATGGACCAAGGAAGGTTGAGATGCAATATGGGTTATGGTAGATCACTTTACCTAGATAATAAGTGAAAGAAAGAGTACTGTCAAGGGACAGATCAGGTTGAACTGCATATGAGGGAGATGGTTCAGCTACACCATGATGTGAGTTCAAAGGTCCTTGAGTATGACCTAAAGGTTCGCTTCCATAAGGTGGAAGTAGGTACATGAAGAACTCAAAGTTAGTATCATTTATCACCCCTAACTAATGGTTAGTGTTATCCAGACTAGAGGGTCTGATGGGAGCATGTGTGCTCGTTCAGGGTGATACATAGAGACAGTTCTTGTCCTTTGTAAGATGTGATGATAACCACCATAGCTAGTGTCGGGATGTCCATGAAACTCTGCAAGGGAGGTTGTGTCAGTCACCACTTCATTAAGATGATGTTGGTGAAGGGACCTCGTGAAGGTCAAGAAAAGACCACAGTGTGTGCAGATGAAGTCACTTTGATCGTGCAATGGCTGAAAGGAGCCCAAGGACAACAAGAGTCATAGGCAGATGCAAAGTAGACTGACATACAGTTCACTGTGGGAGAATATGTGACATGAAAATCTGACCCCTATAAGTTATAGCTAAGAGAGTTGAGTCCTCGATGCATGGGTTCTTTTGACATGGTTTGGTGGAGAAGGTTAAGTTTGCCCTTACCCCTCAGGATAGTGTGATGTGTGATGAGTTCCATGTGTCCAATTTAGAGCACTATGTGAGGTACCCGGACCATGTGTGGAGCAATGAACCTAGTAAGCCCCAAGGGAGGCTGAAATGACCTGAGTCACCTATGAGCTTTACAGATGCCAAGGTGAAAGAACTCATAGAAAGGAATATGTGATGATAAAGGTTCTTTGGAAGCACCATGGATATGGAAAAGCCGCATAGGGGCCAATGATGGACATGGAAAAGTCTTATCCTGAATCGTTTGTTTTCTTGATGGAATTTTTAGGGAAAAATTCCCATAAGAGGGGAAGGATGTTACAACCCCAACTTTTGGGTTCTTTTGGTGAGAAATGTAATTTCTCATATTAAAGATATTGGAACTAATAATGATATAATTTGTTTTGAATAAATGAGTTTTGTTTACAATACCCTTGTTGATTGTTTTGTGGGCTTTATTGGCTATTGGGCCCAATAACAAGGAAAAGACAAAAGAAACTCCATTATTTGAGTAAATAAGAAAATGAAGAAAAGAAAGATGTAGAAACCTCTAGAAGGCAAAAGAATATAATCCAAAGTTGGATTTCGTGCCTTGGGTTCCTTGGGTTCCAAGGAGTCCAAAGTTGCAAAGAGAAAGAAATAAGAAAAGAAAAGAACAATTAAATATTTCTTTATTAAGAAAGAAATTGAAAACAATGATAAAATGTGGAGAATAAGTGGAAAGAGGTATAATTGAGTTATCCTTAGTGGATTTTCGTATCCAAAGTATTCCTAATGTTAAATGGAATGCCAATGAGGAAAATAAAAAGAAAGATAAAGAGAAATCCTCAAAAAGAGGTAATATAATAAGAAATAAACAAGATAATGAGAAATAATAAATATAGATGCATCTAGAAGGATAATAAGTATCCTTAAAAAGGAATTTTGAAATCTTAGAGTTTCTTGGGGTCCAAGGAGCCCCAATGGAGAAGAAAGAAAGAGAAAATACCAAAAATGCAAAATAAGAGGATAATGTGATACATTATTAATGATTTTGGTGGCATTGCTAAAACGGAAGTATTTTCTACTAAATGAAAATATAATTTCGTGCCAATGGGTTTAAAGTCAAGCAATAAAGAGAATAAGTGAGAGGAATTTTGAATTCCTAATATCTAAAGAACAAAGTATATTTAAAGGGATAATGAAGAGAGAGAAGTTGCTTCTTAACTAAGGAAAATATGTTTCCTTTTGGGAAAAGGACTTGAGTCCTCATGGATGCACATCTTAGGGTGCGTATACCCTCCCCTATATATAAGGGGTAGAGCCCCTGGCTTGAGTTCTAGAGAAATCCCATGAAACTCTCTGTTCCTTCATCATCTTCTTCATCTTCTTCGTGCAAACCCTAGGATGAGGGTGTAGCGCTAACCTTGGGGCAGCGAGGACCCGTGGAGTCATCACAATCAACGAGTGAGGTTCCACGATGCCAAAGAGAAACTTTGTCATCATCACCATGTCCAAACCTATGCATGAAAACAACAGCACGGCTGCAGACCTGTTGGTGGTCGCAGACACGGCCAGCACGAACCAACTCCCTTGGACGCAGGCTGAGGGCACCCTGAGATGTGTGGAGGTTCGGCGGAGGTAGGGGAGCCACCTCCGGTGGCCGGCAAAGTTCGGGGAGGGTGGCACAGCCGCACCTGCTCCTCGCCTTCCGTAGTAGTGTTAGGGCACGCGGGAGGTAGGAGAAGGGTGAGCTCTGGATGGTTTTGCCCCTCTGAGGGCTAAAGAAGTGATCAACTTACCAAGGGCTGAAGTGTTTTTTTATTCTAATTTCTAAATGGGTTGCATGCATGGAAAGAGGTGATGTGTCAGCGTCTGATTGGCTCAAGTAAGTTAATTTTACAAAAATCATATTTCCTTATTTGTAACTCCGATGGTAGCAAATAATATATGCATTTTGCTCAGAAAAATGAGAGGAATTCACAAAAAAATGTTTTAGAGGCTAATTCCTCTTGTAATTTGAAAAGTAATGTTAGTATCAATTTTAATGAATTAAAGATTAAGAAACCATATTTTGAGGTGATTAATGTAATTAGTAGGGTTTAATGGATGATTAAAGTTGATATTAACCTGTTAATTGTAAAAAGGTATATTGAGAACAAAAAGGATGACCTTGCATGTAATTGGTTAAATTTAGAAATTCATGTGCATAAATATGATTTAATGGGCCTTGAAACCCTAATATTAGTAAATGTGACTCATAATGGTTTTAATTATTCAAAATCGTGAATAAAGTTGAGATATGATAATTCCAAGCTATTTCAAGTATAAAAGTTCCTCATTGTGGATAAATACCTTTATTGTAGTAATTAGGGTTTTCTAATTGATAAAGGTAGAATTAATGACAGATAGAGTTAATATGTGATTTGGACCACAATATACTATGAATTTATGATAAATAAGCATAATGATCTTTTCATGGTTTGAAAGGATAAAAATAGTAGCTTTAATGTAAAAGAGGCTTAATGGGTTTAATTGATGGTTAATTGTGCCTTTTATCCGAAATTAAGGTAATATGTTAACCTTAAAATCTTTTGTGAAGAATAGATGAGATCATTAGGGTTTGCGAGTAATTGTATAAAATTAGGGACTGCAAGAGTAATAATGAAGAGGAACTCTAATTGCAATGAAAACCCTAAAAGTGGACTAGAAACCCTAGGAAATGAACTAGGTTTAGTAGATCTTGATGGCATGATCAATAATAGGAAATTGGATGCCTATTTTAGGATCAACTTGGTGTGTGCTTGCTTGGATACTTAATTGGTTGAATTATTTCTGCAATCAAGTCAGCTTGACAGGTATGTGGTTACGGTTATGGATAATCACTTTAGTTTCATGGTGATTCCCGGTGGTTTTATCGTTGGCTGAAAATAACTGCTTGGATGACTTTTATTTCATGCAACTATAAAGTGACTATGAATATCACCATAAGTATGCATACATGACTGGCTCAGATCATGTTCCACCTCTGTGGCTTTGAAAATGCTAAAAAGGGTAACCTAGAGCAAGGTCTAGGCTATCAAGATTTAGGGATTGGGCTACCTACATGTAGTGCCATGCAACTCTTTAGAATACCATGAGTTAAGGAGTGGGCTACCTATGGGTAGTGCCATGTGACTCAACCCTAGAAACTGATTCACCTGTTAGGTGGGATCATGAGGGGTTAAATGTGGATCTACCATAAGTAAGGTAGCATCTAGGTCCACTACAGGGACAGCACAGAGGTTTGGGTAGTGCCATGTGACTCAACCCTAGAAATGGATTCACCTGTTAGGTGGGATCATGAGGGGTTAAATGTGGATCTACCATAAGGAAGGTAGCATCTAGGTCCACTGCAGGGACAGCATAGAGGTTTGGGTATGTAAGGATTGAGCAGTTATGTTGAAAACATAAAGTTGTTTGTTAAATCATATTTGACTACAATATGTTGTTACAGTTAATTGCACGATTATTGTTTCCCTCACATACCAACATAATTCATTTATGTTGGCTGACGTTTTGTTTGGTGGCGTTTTAGGTACAAGCATGAAAAGGACAAACAATAAAGTGGCATATGTGGAATTAAATAAGAGTTAAAGTACAAGGAGGATTAGTTATAATAGACTCCTGATGTGGATAGAAGTAGATATACCAATTTTTGAAAAAGGTATGCAGAGTTTTATTTTATACCAATTTTTAATTGTTATTGATTATTTGTCAAACCTTTGATCCTGTTAAATGGGATAATGGCTCTGACCTCTTGGTCTTCCTTAATTGGGGGTTACTGGGAGGCGGGGTCATTACAACGCCCCTTTTATATGTCATGTGATCACCACAGTCATAGATCAGGGATCTGACGATGCCCAGATTGTCCGCTACCTCCATCCAGAAAAGTAAATAAGAGTTATAGCACTTGCAATCTTACCTCAGTGTTTTCTCACTCCAATATCCATCAGTTTCCCTTATTCCTTTCCCATTAATTTTAGGAGAGGGGGAGAAATCTAACAAGCCAAAGAACGGACATCATCTTGCCATATCAGGAAGATGCCCAAATCCCTATAAAGTTGAGATTCTAGGACAACATTAGACCCACTAGTTCCATCTCTCCCATGCCTCCCCCATGACCTCTAGGACATCCTTCTCCTCTCAATTGCTTTTCAAATCCCTTGAAACCTCGTACCAACCTCAACCCCAACCACCAGATATTTGAACCCTATCTCATTGATGGAGAGAGTCTCACGCCAATTGGTTGGTCCTGAAGGATTAAAAGAAGCTCAAGAAGAGACTTTAACACCCAGTGTTTCTTGAGTAAGCTTGGGTGGCACTAACCATGACCCATCTTTACCTTCATGAAGAAGCTCACTGAAGGTGGATCAGTAGGACATCACGAGATGTCGGGAGTGGTGAAGGTGCACCACCAGGACCTTAGAAAGCTTCTCCAATCACAGGAATATGCCAAATCATGGTAAGCTCCTTGATCCTTATTTCCGGTCATTAGCAGTAAGAAAACCAGAACTCAAAACCCCATCTCTGGTCACCAGACTTAGCCTCAAGGGAATCACTAAATCCAAAGAGGTGAGTCGGTGAGACCCACACCCATAGTAGGCATCGATGCAGCCTCATATAGGGAGTCAACTAGGGATTTAACCACCTTAGTTTGCCCCAGCCATGGCTCGAGTGAGGGAGAAAGGATGGAGAAGAACCCCCCTTGACAATTGACACTAGTGCCCTCAATTTGTATGACATTCATATCAATGTGCATGGGTACTAAGGTCATTTGACCCTGATTGTGACATCCCCCAATTTCTATATACTTTCCATAGTGACATTCATAGATATGCGTGCACTCATATCTATAGATGTCAAAAGGGAAAATATAAGAGATTAAGGTAGTCAACTAAAACAGAGATTGAGCCAAGATCAAGTCCACATCATCATATATTGTCACACAAACATTCATTCATAAAGATAATAAAAGTCATTACATATGGAGAGAAATTATTGTTCTAGAGAAAGTTAACTTTATTACATAGGATTTCAATCATCCTCAATATCAACTAAGAAAAGAAATAGACTAACATCTAGAAAAAACTGAGATAGGAGGAAAGGATCTATCTAATGTATCCTCCAAGTTTATTATTTTATGCCTTCAGGTACTTTGAGCATGCCTTTCACTTTGTTGTCAATTGTTCCTTGCACCTAGAAAATACGAGAAACAAAACATCAGTAGAGCTGGTACGTGGTAAGAGTTACATTAATAAGGTTGCATAAAGGAAAATATTTGAACAAGAAGAAAAGAGAGATAGAAACCATTTCTTAAGGCAAAAATCAGGTAAACATCCTTTTTATTACAATCATTTTTGATGTTGTTGTACTACACATATTGCACTTGACTTACATCTAGTGTGGGAAATATAATATCATCATACATCTAACATGGGCCAAGAAAACATACATCCATATTAGGCAACATACATCCACACCAGGCTATGTGCTCTAGTAGCTACAACCCATCATAACCATTTATGTTTCATTAAGTTTGGTGAAGTATAACTCATACTAGTCAACCAAGCAATCATATTCAAATATGAGCATTCAAGGTATACATATCATAGGCAACCAGAAATCTAGTCTTATACTTATAAGACCACGTACCTGCTTGTTCAAATCAGATATCCAAAGATTTAGAATCAATCAAGAATTTAGTCACCCTGCAAAGAAAGCAAGGGTACAACATTACTATTGGTCCATGTGACCAAGACTAAGATATGTCCTTATTATTCCTTTTTATGTTGTCTTAATCCAAATCAGGGATTTCCCATATTTTACTTGAGTTTAGAAATATTATCAGGTCTGATCCATCATTAATTAGTTTGCTTAAAAGATGGCATTTAATTAATCAATTAGAAGATTTCCATAAACTAGGGTTTATAAGATGGTTGGATAAAAGGGAAAAGCAACCCTATACATATTAACCATTCATAACATCAGGGTTCATTTTAAAGATTCAGACCAATCATAATCACTAATTATCATCTAGTGATAACTCGGAATCCTATTCTAAGATGATAAATTATCATCTAGTGACTTCAAAAAAAAATTATCATCTAGTGATATTAATTTTTGTTATAAAGATATACCTTTAATTCCATGTAGAAAGAGAAACTAGATCTAGGGCTTCTCCTAATCCTTTGATCATTTATCATCTTAGAATAGGATTCCGAGTTATTTAGAAGTAGAGTTCTATCTAGGGTTAATTACACCTTAGAAGGTCAGATATCATCAAGAAAAACTATTATCAAAAACTAATTATAATTAAGGAAGTCATTTAGGCTTTAGGCAACTATTTTTGAAAAAGGAAACGGATCTAGGTCCTAGTAACATTTTATTTGGATAGAGAATAATTTTCTAATCAAAATGGTATATAGGTTCAACATTTTATGATAATCCTAGCATTTTCTAGGATTTTACTAAGAAAATTGGTTTCTTTGGATAAACCAAAACAAAAGAAAATATATTTACCTTAATCTACGGCCAGATCCGACTGGATCGACAGCTCAGGTAGACCCAAGGCCTCATGAGTTCAAACCTGGATCACCGACGTAGAGTTCTCTGATTGGGGTGTCTGTGCGAGTTGGCTCCCCCTTTGGTCTTTGTTGACCCGCAACCTGGCTGATGTGGCGATCGGCTATTGGTTCACTTGGCACCCTGGGTCCCGATCTGGTCAGTGCTCCCTCACGCGAGTAGCTTCAGATCGTGGAAAAGTGGCGGAGGAGCTCACCGGAGCCGAGTAGGAAAAGGGGGCAGTAGACTCCCTCGAGGACGGAAAAGATGCCGCCCAAGGTCTCTGCGACCTCGTGGTACCAGGTGCGGCAATGGTTTGGAGGAAAAGGGCGAGGTGGAGGAGATCGATCCAGAGGTAGTGCGGCGGTGCTGCTAGGATCTGGAGATCGAGTAGAGATCTCGGGTAGCAACCAGGATCGGGAAGAATAGGGTTAAAGGAAAAGGAAGGCGGGGCGACATCGAGGGGTGGTTTTATAGGCTATTGGGGTAGGTTTAGGGTTGGTTGGGGGTCCTGGGTTTTTGCAGCCGCCGCTGGAGTGAGAGCAACAGGAAAAGGGGAGTTCATTCTCCCTACTCTGAGGGTCTTGGGTGATGTGTGAGGGTTTGTTGAGCTCATTTCAGTGAGAGGATAGTGTCCTCCAAATATCTCAGGTAGGAGACGCAGGAGTCAAGCGCCCGAGATCGTCGTTGGGTCGGGGTTCTGTTGGGGGTCAACACCGGGAAAGGCGGGAGGTAGGTGACGGGTCCTTGACCCTTGGATCATGGCGTGGATCCATGGCCATCAGATTGTATGGCTGATATCTGACCCTCAACTAAAAGGTCCGCGCCCAGCTGTTAATGGGCCCGATTACAGCCTATTTGGTCGATTAAGGCCAGAACTCATGCCTTAGGTCAAAAAGAAAGGAAAAATTACACCAAATTACATTGATCATAATTCCCAATTGGTACATCCAATTGGAACAAAGTTTTAGGGGTAGCTTAAAGATGTCAAGATGTGACTATGGTATAAATTAGGGGTCCAAAATAGAAAGTTTTATGTGTTCATTTATTAAATACATTAACATATGTATTTTATCATAATAGCATGCTAGGGTTCGCATGTTTTTGCAATTTGTGACACATATTTGTCCAATTAAGTGAGGGAAGTATATGAGGGTATTTTGGTAAACCAATTCGATAATAAAACTATTAAGAGAGATAAAATACTATAAAAACTCACTTTGTCACATTCTCCCCTCCTTTTAAGAATTTTGCCCTCAAAATTCAAGCAGCCTGAAAGAGATGTGGATATTTCCGCTCGACTTTGGACTTGAGCTCCCATGTAGCATCAGTTTGATCATGGTGGCTCCAGAGAACTTTCACCATATCTATATGCCGATTATTGTGAAGCTCCTTTATCTTGAAATCAAGAATTCTGACTGGTGACTCAGCATACGTCAGATCATCTTTCAGCTCAAGAGGCTCATGATTCAGAATGTGACTGGGGTCTTTGACATAAGGCTTCAGATTAGATACATGAAAGACATTATGCATGGCACTATACTGGGGTGGCAAAGAAAGGTGATTGGGACATTCTCCAACCCTTTCAAGAATCTCGAAGGGTCCCACATAACGAGGACTGAGCTTTCCCTTATTCTTGGCCAAATCTCGAATCGGTCGGATGTTTAGAAAGACATGATCACCTACCTTGAATTGACATTCCTGTCGGTGAGCATCTGCATATGATTTCTGCCTATCCTGTTCTCACTTCATTCTCTGCCTGATCAGTGCAACTTTATCTGTATACAGCTAAATCTCTTCGTATTTCATCAAGGTGTGTTCTCCGACATCATCCCAATGTAATGGAGATCTGCACGGTCGGCCATAGAGAGCTTCGTATGGTGGCATCTCAATGCTCGCCTAATAACTATTATTATAAGAAAACTCAACTAAAGGTAGGTAATGGTCCCACGATCCTTCCCAGTCAAGCACACAAGCTCGTAGAAGAACCTCCAGAATATGCACTGTTCGTTCTGACTGTCCATCTGTCTGCAGATGATAAGTTGTACTGAAGTTCAACTTGGTGCCTAATTCTTCTTGAACCTGTTTCCATAGCTTTGAAGTGAACTTTGGGTCTCGGTCCGAGACAATGGACGCTGGAACTCCATGCAGACGTACAATCTCCCGTATATAAAGGTCGGCCAACTCAGAAACTTTTGCAGTAGTCTTCACGGGTAGAAAATGAGCTGACTTTGTGAGATGATCCACGATGACCCATGCAGCATCATACCCCTTCCTGGTCCTGGGTAATCCCACTACGAAATCCATAGTGATATGTTCCCATTTCCATTTCGCAATCTCGAGGGGTTGTAGTAACCACCTGGTCTTTGATGTTTGGCCTTGATTCTCTGGCATGTCAGACACCTGGACACAAAATATGCAATGTCATGCTTCATGCCTCTCCACCAGAACTAACGTTGTAGGTCTTTGTACATCTTTGTTGTGCTGGGATGAACTGTGTACTTAGACCCATGTGCCTCACTAAGAATGGTTATCTTTACAGCTGACTGCTCAGGGACCCACATACGATTCCTGTATCGAAGACCACCATCAAGACCCACAGACAGATGTGTATGAGGTTTAGCTAGGAGAGAGGAAAGCTTTGCAAGCTCGGGACTAGCTTTCTGTGCCTCCATAAGTTCAGAATGTAGGTTGGATGTGATAGACATGTTGTTGATATGCATACAATCAACCAGGAATTGTGGTCTCCAGCTTGCTAGGTCCTCCATGATGTGATAGACATGTTGTTGATATGCATACAATCAACCAGGAATTGTGGTCTCCAGCTTGCTAGGTCCTCCATGTTCCTCCATTCGGGTACAGACAGGGACGCACAAATAGCTCTTTTTCTACTAAGAGCATCTGCAACTACATTGGCCTTACCTGGATGGTAGCCAATGGTGAAGTTGTAGTCCTTCAAGTACTCAATCCACCGTCGTTGTCGCAGATTCAAGTCCTTTTGTGTCAGAATGTACTTGAGGCTTTTGTGGTCGGTGAAGATATTAAATGTTGCCCCATACAAGTAGTGCCTCCAAATTTTGAGAGCATGGATGATAGAAGCTAACTCAAAATCGTGCGTAGGGTAATTCAACTCATTGGGTTTCAGTTGTCTGGAAGCGAAGGCCGCTACTTTCCCGTTCTACTGTAGGACACACCCTAGGCCATGTCGGGAAGCATCAGTAAATATCACAAATCCTTCATTGCCAGAGGGTAAAACAAGGACAGGTGTTGATGTCAACTTCTGCTTGGGCTCTTGGAAGCTAGACTCACAAGCAGCTGACCAGATGAATTGCTCGTCCTTCTGAGTAAGCTTACTGAGAGGAAGTGCCACTTTGGAGAAATTTAGAATAAAATGTCGATAATATCCGGCCAGACCTAAGAAACTCCGGATTTCAGAAGGATTATGAGGAGGTTTCCAATCAAGTACAGCTGATACTTTAGCAGGATCAATAGATATGTTACCCCTAGAAATGACATGACCAAGAAACATAACTTTGTCAATCCAAAATTTACATTTAACAAGTTTGCCATAGAATTTATGGGCTCGAAGAATCTCAAGGACAGACTTCAAATGCTCTCGATGTTTCTCCATACAATCAGAATAGATCAGAATATCATCAATGAAGACAACCACAAACTCATCAAGATAAGGTTGGAAGACTTTGTTCATCAAGTTCATGAATACGCCAGGTGCGTTGGTCAACCCGAACGGCATCACCAGAAATTCATAGTGCCTGTAACGAGTTCGAAAAGCAGTCTTGGATATATCTGAATCCTTGACCTTAAGTTGATGGTAGCCAGAACGTAGATCAATTTTTTGAGAAAACTTTAGCAGTACGAAGTTGATCAAAGAGGTCATCAATACGAGGGAGAGGATACTTGTTTTTAATGGTAGCTTGGTTCAACATGTGATAGTCAATACACATCTGCATCGTACCAACTTTCTTTTTATCAAAAAGGACAGGTGCACCCCAAGGGGAAACGCTAGGGCGGATAAAACCCTTCTCAAGAAGTTCTTGTAATTGTTTCTTCAGCTCCATAAGCTCAGTAGGTTCCATCCTATACGGTGCCCTAGAAATCGGAGTGGTTCCAGGAAGAAGGTCTATGGAGAACTCAATGTATCTGTTTGGAGGCAGCCCAGGAAGCTCCTCCAGAAATACGTCAAGGAAATCATGTACCACCTCCAGTCTTTCTACAGGCCCGTTGTCAGGACTGGTCTCTGAGACGGCGAGGAAGACTTTACATCCTTTAGATATGAGATTTTTAGCTTTAAGAGAGGAAATTATTATATTATTACAGAATCCGCTTCCCCGAGGGATCACTACAGGAGAGGAATGAGGTTGAGATAGGACTACCATCTTGTTTCTACAGTCAATGTAAGCATGATATGTGTATAGCCAATCCATGCCAAGAATAACATCAAAGTCTTCCATGGTTAAGAGAATGAATTCAAAGGTCATGTCATGATTTTCAAATTTTAGAGGGAGGACATCAATTTTCTGCAACGTAGTGAATAATTTTCCACTAGGAGTTGACACATCCAGAATGTATCCCAAGTCCCGTATATGTAAGTGCAACATTGAGGCCAGATTTCGAGAGATAAACGTATTTGTGGATCCAGAATCAAACAATGCTTTAACAGGATGTCCATTCAAGAAAACAATGCCTACACATGATAATTACATTTTAAATAATTGAAGGCATTGAACAAGATATTAGATATATGAAAAAGATTTAAGGTTATCTTCAACAAGCTAGTTCAGATTTGCCCTAGCCTCCTCTGTTGTTACTGCGAACACCCTAGCATTGTGGTGTCCCTGATGGGGTGGAGCACCCGCTGGAGGTTTGCCAAGGATAGATGCATTGGGGCACTTGGAAAGGAAATGTCCCTCCTTCTTGCAATTGTAGCAGACCGGCTTGGTGTAGCGACAAGTCCCATCATATCCTCATCCACAAGTCTTGCATTTATTGTGGTAATCCATCAGCTTGCTATTCTTCAGTCCTTTCTTCCCTGAACCTCCTCCTTTCCCTGATCCTTTATTATGGCTGGGGTGGAACTTCTCTTCCTCGGTGGTGGTCAACCCTAAATATCCCATGCTAGAAGGCTTCTAAAATCCCTGCTCCCTTTCATGCTTAAGGGCCATGTCTAGGGCTTCATCAATGCTTTGGGGATGAGAGGCTATAACTAGGGTTTTTAGGTGTGCGGAGAGACAGTCTACATAATGCTCAGTGAGGCGGTCCTCAGTCCGGATAGGGGCATAGCGTTCCAGAAGCCTAAACTTCCGGGTTTAATCGGCCACTAAGAGACTGCCCTACCTAAGCTCCATGTACATCTTCTCTTTCCTCTTCCTCTCTGCTATGGGCATGAAACGGTCAGTGAAGAGGGTCTTGAAGGCTTCCCATCCCAAGTTGTCTACTTCCTCTCCCCGATTCCCACCATAGTTCTCCCACCAGATCTTCGCCCCTCCATTAAGCAAATGGGTGGCGAATTTGACCTTCTTTTCCTTGGGTACTTCTAGGGTACGAAAGGCATTTTCTATGGAAAGGATCCATGCCTCATCCTTGTCCATGACCTTAGGCTGATCTTCCCCCCCCAAAAGGAGTCAGGGTTGAGCTTAATGAAGTCTATCACTGTCACCTCCTTTTTCTTAGAGGGGCTAGGTTCAGGGGTTCCTTTTGTGGCAAGGGTCTCCATGAAGTCTAGTAGGATTTTCTTTTGTTCCTCCCACCTTTCTTTGGCCATAGTTTCAGGATCAGGTACTTCAGAGGGTTCAAGTTCTTTTCTCTTTTTGGAGGATGATTCCTTCGAGGCCTTTGAGTTGCGAGTTTTAGGAGGCATCCTGTAATTAATATGAACATATTAGGTCCATTACTTCAACAATTATTCTCATCATTACCTTTATTATCATCACATGATATTTCATTATTCTCATTTATCAATGATTAATGTTCTTAATGTTATGATTTATGGAGGATATCCTAGAATCCTTATCAGTTGATCCTTAGGACTTTCTAAATAGAGAGACTCCTTCCTAACATTATAACATAGGTAAGAGGGAAATTTTAATTTGTTTTAAAACATAGATGAGAGGGAGGAATTTTTTTTCCTATAGAAGAGGTGAGAGGGAAAATCTATAGATGAGAAAGTTCATAAATTAAGGTACGCCCAAGAATAGGGGACACTTAGGATATCGGCCAGGTAGACTTATACTGCCATAAAGGTAGCCTCCTGATTGCCAAGCTAAGTGGCTCAAAGACTTTAGTCAGACCCATGGCAGATGCTATCCTAGACACCTCAACCCTTCACATCCCTAACTCAAGGACTACCCTAGACTCAAAATAGGGTGAATGAAGTTCATGTGACTTGATGTGTGAACATTGTCTCTGATACCAACTGTGACGTCCCCCAATTTCTATATACTTTCCATAGTGACATTCATAGATATGTGTGCACTCATATCTATAGATGTCAAAAGGGAAAATATAAGAGATTAAGGTAGTCAACTAAAATAGAGATTGAGCCAAGATCAAGTCCACATCATCATATATTTTCACACAAACATTCATTCATAAAGATAATAAAAGTCATTACATATGGAGAGAAATTATTGTTCTAGAGAAAGTTAACTTTATTACATAGGATTTCAATCATCCTCAATATCAACTAAGAAAAGAAATAGACTAACATCTAGCAAAAAGTGAGATAAGAGGAAAGGATCTATCTAATGTATCCTCCAAGTTTATTATTTTATGCCTTCAGGTACTTTGAGCATGCCTTTCACTTTGTTGTCAATTGTTCCTTGCACCTAGAAAATACGAGAAACAAAACATCAGTAGAGTTGGTACGTGGTAAGAGTTACATTAATAAGGTTGCATAAAGGAAAATATTTGAACAAGAAGAAAAGAGAGATAGAAACCATTTCTTAAGACGAAAATCAGGTAAACATCCTTTTTATTACAATCATTTTTGATGTGGTTGTACTACACATATTGCACTTGACTTACATCTAGTGTGGGAAATATAATATCATCATACATCTAACATGGGCCAAGAAAACATACATCCATGTTAGGCAACATACATCCACACCAGGCTATGTGCCATAGTAGCTACAACCCATCATAACCATTTATGTTTCATTAGGTTTGGCGAAGTATAACTCATACTAGTCAACCAAGCAATCATATTCAAATTAGAGCATTCAAGGTATACATATCATAGGCAACCAGAAATCTAGTCTTATACTTATAAGACCACGTACCTGCTTGTTCAAAGCGGATATCCAAAGATTTAGAATCAATCAAGAATTTAGTCACCCTACAAAGAAAGAAAGGGTACAACATTACTATTGGTCCATGTGACCAAGACTAAGATATGTCCTTATTATTCCTTTTTATGTTGTCTTAATCCATATCAGGGATTTCCCATATTTTACTTGAGTTTAGAAATATTATCAGGTCTGATCCATCATTAATTAGTTTGCTTAAAAGATAGCATTTAATTAATCAATTAGAAGATTTCCATAAACTAGGGTTTATAAGATGGTTGGATAAAAGGGAAAAGCAACCCTATACATATTAACCATTCATAACATCAGGGTTCATTTTAAAGATTCAGACCAATCATAATCACTAATTATCATCTAGTGATATTAATTTTTGTTATAAAGATATACCTTTAATTCCATGTAGAAAGAGAAACTAGATCTAGGGTTTCTCCTAATCCTTTGATCATTTATCATCTTAGAATAGGATTTCGAGTTATTTAGAAGCAGAGTTCTATCTAGGGTTAATTACACCTTAGAAGGTCAGATATCATCAAGGAAACCTATTATCAACAACTAATAATAATTAAGGAAGTCATTTAGGCTTTAGGCAACTATTTTTGAAAAAGGAAACGGATCAAGGTCCTGGTAACATTTTATTTGGATAGAGAATAATTTTCGGATCAAAATGGTATATAGTTTCGACATTTTATGATAATCCTAGCATTTTCTAGGATTTTACTAAGAAAATTGGTTTCTTTGGATAAAGCAAAACAAAAGAAAATATGTTTACCTTGATCTACGGCCGGATCTGACTAGATCTACGGCTCAGGTAGACCCAAGGCCTCGTGAGTTCAAACCCGGATCACCGACGTGGCATTCTCTGATTGGGGTGTCTGTGCGAGTTGGCTCCCCCTTTGGTCTTTGTTGACCCGCAACCTGGCTGATGTGGCGATCGGCTATTGGTTCACTTGGCACCCTGGGTCCAGATCTGGTCAGTGCTCCCTCACCCGAGTAGCTTCAGATCGTGGAAAAGTGGCGGAGGAGCTCACCGGATCCGAGTAGGAAAAGGGGGCAGCAGACTCCCTCGAGGACAGAAAAGATTCCGCCCAAGGTCCCTGCGACCTCGTGGTACCAAGTGTGGTAAGGGTTTGGAGGAAAAGGGCGAGGTGGAGGAGATCGATCCAGAGGTAGTGCGGCAGCGCCGCTAGGCTCTGGAGATTGAGTAGAGATCTCAAGTGGCAACCAGGATTGGGAAGAATAGGGTTAAAGGCAAAGGAAGGCGGGGGGCGACATCAAGGGGTGGTTTTATAGGCTATCGGGGTAGGTTTAGGGTTGGTTGGGGGTCCTAGGTTTTTGCAGCCGCCGTCAGAGTGAGAGCAACAGGAAAAGGGGAGTTCGTTCTCCCTGCTCTGAGGGTCTTGGGTGACGTGTGAGGGTTTGTTGAGCTCGTTTTGGTGAGAGGATCGTGTCCTCCAAATATCTCAGGTAGGCGACGCAGGAGTCAAGCGCCCGAGATCGTCGTTGGGTCGGGGTTCTGTTGGGGGTCAAGACCGGGAAAGGCGGGAGGTAGGTGATGGGTCCTTGACCCTTGGATCATGGTGTGGATCCGTGGCCATCAGATCGGATGGATGATATCTGACCCTCAACTAAAAGGTCTGCGCCCAACTGTTAATGGGCCCGATTACAGCCTATTTGGTCGATTAAGGCCAGAACTCAAGCCCTAGGTCAAAAAGAAAGGAAAAATTGCACCAAATTACATTGATCATAACTCCCAATTAGTACATCCAATTGGAACAAAGTTTTAGGGGTAGCTTAAAGATGTCAATATGTGACTATGGTATAAATTAGGGGTCCAAAATAGAAAGTTTGATGTGTTCATTTATTAAATACATTAACATATGTATTTTATCATAATAGCATGCTAGGGTTCGCATATTTTTGCAATTTGTGACACATATTTGTCCAATTAAGTGAGGGAAGTATTTGAGGGTATTTTGGTCAACCAATTCGATAATAAAACAATTAAGAGAGAGAAAATACTATAAAAACTCACTTTGTCACACTGATCCTAAGCTTTGCTCCCATAACGACAGGTACCAATTTGGTGCAATCCTATTGGCCAGAGTTGTACCACGTGGCACATAGGGATTGTGATGCCCCGCACCAACACAAAGTGAGATTACTCAAAACATAACCGCGGAAGAAAGATTAATGAATAGATTACTAAAAAACACAAGAAATAAAAATTGTTTTCATAAAACTACCCAACAGTAAGAACCTTTACATATAGGTGCTTTCATGCCTCAAAGCACTTACTATGTGTGCCACCAACCTGTTACCATGGAACATGTTCCATAACATATATACATGTATCCATTACAGTTGTATACAAAAGGGCACACGATCCAAACACATATCAAAATCACATCCATAAAACATCTACAAAACATCCCCAAGGACCCGGCTCTAAAGGGACGACTCTAGGACTCTATCAGTAAAAGACATCCAGTAGCACTTCCAACCTGGTCAGCTACTACTCTTCTTGTTGCTGCTCAACCTCCACTGCACGATCTCTACCTCTTCATGCTCATCCACCTAAAAAGGGTGTGGGAAACCCACGGGGTGAGAGTCCAAATCTCAGCGGGAGATATAACTCTCCACCAACTCTTATTATCATGGATAAGATAAACTAAGCAGCAGTATAATTACAATTATGGAAAGTAGGTAATTATTATCAATAGGAAGAGCAATTACTGAAGAATTATGCAACATCTTAATAATTTAAAAGGAATATGAAGAACATGTATATTTCCTATCAACCACATTGTATAAAGAGCAACCAAGACCTCATCCAGTGTTTCTGATCATATACACATATACTATATGAATGATTATGTATTTTTTCATGCCCCCAAGGATTTGAGTCGTACCACCCAAATCCCACCGACCACTTAATAAGTCAAAATTGGTGTCATACAAGGTCTAATGGACGAGACAGAATCCACGACCTCACCAAATCAAGGTCAGTACACGAGAGAACACCACAGAGACATATCAGTCAACTACAAGAATTACATATAGTCAAACTCAAGGATTGGTTCACGCATGACCACCTTGGCACAGGTACAGTGCTAGAAGAATAGGCTCACACATGGTCATTCTAACTAGGAGTGGATCACACATGTCCATCCTTACCACAAAAATATCAACTCACACATGGTCATATCACACATCATGTAGTTAATAATACAAGGAATTACTCAATTTGTACCCCACATATTCAAAAATATGCACTCCGAGTTAAACTCATTTCACCATTCAGCAAATGTTGACACTGAATGGATCTATGGCACAAGGCAAGCTACAATATTAGGTTTTCCCTATATTAGTTAGATCATTTAAGTATAATTTAGCATCAATCAAGCTACAGAGTACAACCTCTAAACAAATTCCATATAAACAAGGGAATAACACATTACCAGGACATATTAGAGCATATAAGGTGTGACCACATCACATTATCACTTGGTTCTTGTCATTCATCATATGTCCCTCACAAGGACCAAATATCTTGTGGTAAAAACCCCTCATCTCATCAATGAGGAAGTCACCAACTCATAAGGAAATAAGACATCATAAGCTCATAAGATAATTCACCTCCTCTTTCAAGGATGTCAACAACACTTTTTCCTCACGAGGCTCATTTACACATATCATAGGCAACATAGCTCATATCTGGATATGCTTATCAACTGGTATCCCCTGCATGGTTAGAGACTTATAATAAGAAGAGAAATACATCATCAAAACTATCATCTCATAAGATTCATGCCATTCACATCACATCATTAGTTAGGGTTTCCATTTAATCAATCAGGGTTTACAAGGTTGAATCAACAACCACCCTTAGATCATTGCTTCCATTATCATTAAAAGGTATGTTAGGAGATATTAAAACATAGCTCTTGTAATTACACACCCAACCACCCCATAGGGTATCACATCTTAACATATAACCATATCAACATGATGCAACATAACCACCAACACAAGATATCAATTAAGGCTAGTATATGGGTGTATCGATTTAGATCATCTTGGGAGGGTATCGGTTAGAACCATAGGTGTGTCGGACAACCACACCATGTGAGGTGTATCGGGAAACAACACATATGGAGGGTGTGTCAGATTAGCCCTAATGTGTCAGTTAACAACACATATGGAGGGTGTGTTGGATTAGCCCTAAGTGTGTCGGGCAACCACCATGACAAGGCATATCGGTCAGCACCACTTAAGGGTGTGAGCAACACCAAGCCATGTCGAGAAGCACACAAAGGGTATATCAGGTTGATTAGCTTGATGTATCAGTTGAGCACTTTAAGGTGTTAGGCTACCCTTTATCATCTAAGGCTAGTGTATTGAGCAACAACACCTAAGGAGAGGATGTCGGTTAACTTAGCCTGTCAGGCAATGCCATCTCAAAATAAAATGAGTGTCAACATGTTGGGCATCACCAAGGTATATGGGTCATTAGTGTTAGGGTTGGTTGGGCGTCTTGGTTTGAGATGTATCGGGCAACATCACCAAGGGTTATGTATCGGTCTCTACCTAAGTTGTACATTATGGTTAGCCCTCAAACATATCAACTCCTCTAGGTACGCTCATAGCCATAATAGGCTAACACCCTGCAACACATACCAGTTCCACCATCACTCATGTATACAAGGGCATGACGACCTAGGCACCACCAAGTCATGACGAATTGTAACAAGGGTATCGATTTGACACATTACAAGCCATGACGGCCTAAGCATGCACAAGGCATGAAGATGTAAACATCACCCAAATGTGTCGACCTAATCCTCACTAAGTCGTGACGACCTATCTCTTGATGTAACGGTCCATTGTACTCATGTCGTGATGACCACCCACCATAGCATGTCGGTCTAGTCATCTTCAAGCTTGGTACACTCATTTCAAGAAAGGCAATAAAAGGGTAACGTAGGGGCAACAACTTAAGACTCCCTCTTCAAAATAGATCTCAAACTTCCAAGAAGAGCTACTAAAAAGCAAGGGATAATGTTCTAGATATAAAGAGCAAGATAGCATATAAGAAGTGATAATAACAAAGAGGGTTTAGAGTTATATAACATGCCTCAAGGATCTCCACCAAGATTCGAGCTCCAAGATCAAGGTCTAAGCTCACGGGATCAAGGTAGATGAAGATATCCCAAACTTGGTCACCACAATACCTCTAAGGAAGAAGATGGAACCAAGGTTAGGAGGGTTTGGGATGAAAGGAAGATAACCAAGATCCATGGCCAAGAAGAAGAAAGAAGGATAGAAGGATGGCTAGAAACCATTACTACCAAGGTAGAAGATGAAGGGATTACCACAAGCTTGGGACTCATCCACTAAGATCCAAGAGAGAGACTCCTCTAGCTCCTTAGCTTCTTAAGATCTTCCACCAAGGAAGAGGGAAAGAAAAGATGGCCAAAATCATCCTCTTGCATGGAGAGAAAGGAGTATATATATAAGAGGGATGAGAGGGATATCATGGAAGAGGTGTCACCACCTAAGGTGATACTTGTCCATGAAGAAGGGCCACATGCAACACCATGCAAACGAGGTGATAAGATCTAGGTCTCGTCCACTAGGTCACCTTCCAAGGTCATGCCCGATACCACATTTCTACACATCAACAAACTGATAGGGTGAAACCCTACACCCTCACAAACCGATAGGGTGTAACTCAAGACACCCACAAATCGATACACGGTCTCCAAGGCTCTCAAGCCTGAGACAACACCTCTAGGTGCAAGGCACACCTCACACATGTGTCCAAAACATCAACAAGGATGTCAGCACACAACCAAGATCCAAATAAGGTTCCCATCTCTCTCTCCTCTAGATGATGCTAAGATAGAGAAGGAACACTCTAGAGGTGGCAAACTTGCACATCAACCCTAATCTTGGGTAAATTGCAATTTTCACCAAAACCTCTCCACAAAACACAAGCATCAACCAAACAAGCTCAAATAAGGAACTCAAGCTTCCAACATGCCCTAATTACATCTCAGATGATTAGAGCAAGGTGCTAAGCAACATGTTTAAGCAAAAAATAGGGTTATCCCAAAAAGTGGGTCAGGGTCCTTATAAGCCATAAACCCCTAACAGGGATTTTGTCCCCAAAATCCTAAGAGAAAAGGGAGGGGTACTTCTTCCTCATCTCTTCCTCGAGCTCCCACATGGCTTTCTCAACACCATGATGATGCCAAAGAACCTTTACGAGAATAAGGTACTTCCTCTTCAGCTTCTTCACTCTCAAATCAATGATTAACACTGGACCTTCCATGTATGTCATATCCACATTAAGCTCCGCCTCCACTTGTTGTAATACTAATCTGTGTTCGGATGGCACTTCCTCAACATACTTATGTGAAACATTAGATGTAATCTATGCAACTCAGGTGGCAACTCCAACTGGTAAGCCACCTTCCCAACACGTACCATGATTGGGTAAGGTCCCATAAACCAGGGAGCCAACTTACCCTTCTTCCAAAACCTTAGAACACCCTTCCAAGGAGAGACTTTCAAATATACCTTGTCTCCCACTTGGAAATCCAAGGGTCTACGGTGATGGTTTGCATAAAAATTTTGTTTGTCCTATGTTGCCCTGAACTATTCTTATATTACCTTGATCTTTTATATCATCTATTGTACAAGACTAGGACCAAGAAGTTGTTACTCACCTATCTCATACCAAAACACAACGACAATCTGCAATGCCTCCCATACAATGCCTCATAAGGTGCCATGTCTATGCTACTCTGATAGTTGTTTTTGTTGTAGGCAAACTCCATCAAACTGAGATGTACATCCCAACTTCTTGAAAACTAAATAACAAAGGCACTGAACAAATCCTTCAAGGTTTGAATGGTCCTTAGATTGACCATAAGTCTACAGGTGGAAAGCAATACTAAACTTTAACTGCATACCCAAAGTTGTGTGCAGTCGCTCCCAAAAGTGACTCATGAACTGAGGACCTCAATCGGACATGATAGTAGCTAGAATATTGTGCAAACCCACTATCTCATCCACATAGATCTGGGCAAAATTCTTTGTTGTCAATGTCATCTTCAAGGAAAGGAAATGTTTTGTCTTGGTCAACCTATCAACGATCACCCAAATGGAATCATAACCTTTGGTTGTCCTAGGCAAACCAACTACAAAGTCCATAGTTGCATGATCCCATTTCCACTGAAGTAATAGGTAACAATTGTAACGTTCCTATAGGCTTTTGATTCTTAGCTTTAACTTGCTGACATACAACACACCTTGCAATGAACTCAGCCACATCCTTCTTCAAGCCTGGCCACCAATACATATCCTTCAGGTTATGATACATCTTGGTACTTCATGGATGCATAGCATACATGGATGAATGAGCCTCCTCCAGAACCATCCTCCTTAGATCATTAGCATCAGGAACCACTATCATGTTATGGTAACAAACTATCCCATCCTATGACTCATGGAAGTCATCACGCTTCTCACTACCAAACTCTAATTTAATCTATTTTATCAGAGTATTCATCTATTGTGCATCTCTAGTCTACTGTCTCACCATAGGATTCACTTGTAGATGTGCCAACAAACTAGCTAGCAAGGAAACCTCCAACTTAACATTCATCTGATGCAAGGAGACCAACATGTCTTGCTTGTGGCACATCAGAGAACTCAACTGGGTTTATCTATAGGTGAAGATGAAGACAACTTGCTCAACACATCAGCTATGATGTTCGCCTTCCCTAGATGATAATCAATCGTGTAGTCATAGTCTTTGATCAACTCCATCCAATGACATTGCCTCATATTCAACTCCTACTGTGAAAAGATGTACTTCAAGTTCTTGTGATCAGTGAAGATCTTACACTTCTCTCCATACAGGTAGTACCTCCAAATCTTTAAAGCATGGACTACCGCTGCTAACTCCAGATCGTGGGTCAGGTAATTATCCTTGTGTTTCTTAAGTTGTCAGGAAGCAAAAGAAACCACTTGCTTGTCTTGCATCAACACACAGCCTGAACCATTCCTAGACGCATCGCAAAAGACAATGTATCCTTTTCCTTGCTCAAGAAAAACCAGAATCGGTGCACTTTTCAACTTTTCCTTCAATGTCTGAAAAGCATGTTGACATCGTTCATCCCAAACGAATAGCACATCCTTCCTTGTTAACTTAGTTAGGGGTAAGGTGATAACACTGAAGTCCTTGATGAACCTCCTGTAATAGCTTGTCAAACCTAAAAAAATATGCACTTCTATCAGCATCTTAGGTTGTTCTCATTCTATCATAGGATCTACTTTCTTAGAATCCACACACATTCCCTCTGTAGATATAACATGCCCTAAGAAAGCTACCTCCTTCAACCAGAACTCATACTTGCTAAACTTAGCTTAAAGTCGGTGTTATCTCAGCACGGTCAACGCCTGATGAAGATGTTGCTCATGCTATTGACTATCATGATTGTATATTAAGATGTCATCCATGAAGACCACCATGAACTAATCAAGAAACAGCCAAAACACTTTGTTCATCAAATCCATGAATGTTGTTGGTGCATTGGTCATCCCAAACGGCATAACCACAAACTCGTAGTGACCATACCTCATCCTAAAGGTAGACTTTGGTATGTCATCCTCCTTGATCCTCAATTGTTGATATCTTGATCTCAGATCTATCTTTGAGAACAATGTCACACCACACAACTGGTTAAATAGATCATCTATCCTCGGCAAGGGATACTTATTCTTTATCGTCACATTGTTCAACTATTTCTAGTCTATGCACAACCTCATAGATCCATCTTTTTTCTTCACGAATAGCATTGGAGCACCCCATGGTGATGGACTCAGCCTAATGAAAACTTGTTCATGCAGTTCTTGCAACTATTTATTCAACTCTTACATCTCTGTCGGAGCCATCATGTACAGTTTCTGATCTATAGGTTGTGTTTTGGGGACCAGATTGATCTCAAAGTCAATCTCTTGGGGTGGGGAACACATGGAAACTCCTCAGGAAACACATCCTCAAACTCTCTAATGATTGGCACCTCATGAATACTAGGACTCCTTGCCTCAGTATCCATCATGTGTGCCAAAAATGCCTCACAACCCTGTCTCAGAAGCTTCCCTACTACCATGGCTGATACCAAACATGTTGGTAGAATCTTCCTATATCCTTAGAAGATCCACGTCTCACCACCATCTACAAACCTCACTTTCTTGGAACTACAATTGAACACTACTATGCACTTCTCCAAGGTATCCATTCTAAGGATCACATAGAATCCATTCTTGTCAAGTGGTATGAGGTCCACTTGAATGTTGTGTCCTAAAAAGGAGTGGACACGGGAAGGACACACATCCTACAAAACTACAGAACTGACTAATGAGGTTTCTTCAACAAACTATTTTTCTTGTTACTAACAAGCAAAAGAAAACCACTAAGCACTTCTCGAGTGATAAATAGTGTGTTGCACCCAGGTCAACCAAAACATATACAAAGTAAGAAGAAGACAAATCAGAATGAAACAACTCCATCTAACATGTCACCACTCATGGATTGACCACTGCCTCCGGCTGACTCATGGTGTAGAATCTAGTTGTTGCCTATTATCACCCCTATCCTCTACTTCCCTGAGCAGATGATCAAGTCTGTGAGACTTGGCCATGTTCTCATCCTCCTATGCCACTATTCTGTTGTCTCTACGAGCCCTACTGACTCTACCTCAGTTGCTAGGTCACTTCATCCTCTCTCACTGGATAGAATGGTTTGGTATGGCCAACTTGTCCGCACTTATAACACATCATGTTCTCATACCAAGGCCTAGGTGGTACTGTCACAAATGCTGATGAAACACTCTAGGCTCCTGTCGGCAGAAAACTATGGCCTCTGACCTTACTCGGTGACCACTATGTCGAAGCATTGAACCTCTATGACGTTGGTGGTGTGGAAAACCTCATCTTCTTAAAGCCTCCTGTTGACTGCCCCTAAGACTGTGCATCTCTCTTCTTGGTACTTGCTTATCTCTTCTCCTTCACAGAACGCTCTATCCTTTGAACATAATCCATAAACACGGAAAACCTCTCTCGATTCTCCAAGGAAAAAGCTGGGGTAGACAACTTAGCATTCAACCCCTTCTCAAAATGATGAATCCTCTCGTCCTCCATAACAGCCATGTGAGGATAGAAACTCAACAACTCTTCATACTCATTGATCGTCATGGATCCCTATCGAATCTAATCAAACTGGTTGATGTTCTCATCAAGATACGTTCATAGAAAGTATCGACTAATGAACTCATGTCAGAATTCCTCCCAAGTGATCACAACATTGGGTCTCTTCTCCTCCTCTATGGCCCACCAATGGCCAGAACTTCCTTTCAGAAGGTACACTGCATGCTTCACCTCATCCTCTTTAGGGATACTCAGGATCTCAAAAGCCTTCTCAAGCTTGATAAGCCATAGATCCACATCCGTCCCCAGCATACTCCACCTCTCCAACTCAGTGAAGCAGCTCAAAAGTCTTCCCAGTACCTAAACATTCAGTATGGGGAACTGGTGTCCTAGGCTGAGGTGCAGGCATCATGTCCGCCATATGAGTCATAGTAGTCATAAATTGCCCAAAAAGAGATTGAAAGGAAGGGTTTTCAACCATGGCTGGGTCAAACTGGGGGACTTCAGGCACACGATCTTCTCGTGCCTGGTTCCTTGCACCACCATCCGGTGCAGCATCATTGCTCTCGACAACATGTTCTTCATGTTCTCCAGATATTAAGCTTTCTCTTCTTCTTTTGTATAAGCAAAAGTGACTATAAGACAGACTGGAGGACACTAGAATAGACACAAGCCCTAGTCCTAGGTCCCTATAGAATCAACAAGCCTAAAGCTCTGATACCAACCTGATTGTGATGCCACGTGCTACACAAAGTGAGATTACTCAAAACATAACCACTGAATAAAGATTAATAAACATATTACTGAAAACACAAGAAATAAAAACCTTTTTCTTAAAACTGTCAAATAGAAAGAACCTTGACATACATGTTCTTTCATGCCTCAAAGCACTTACTATGTGTTCCACCAACCTGTTATAAGAGAACTTGTTCCAGAACATATATACATGTATCCATTATAGTTGTATACAAAAGGGCACACAAGCCAAACACATATTCAAAGAACATCCACAAAAAATCCCCAAGGACCCAAGTGTACAGGGACGACTCTAGGACTCTATAAGAAAAAGCCATCCAGCAGCACTTCCAACCTAGTCAGCTACTGCTCTTCTTGTTGTTGCTCAACCTCCACTACATGATCTCTACCTCTTTGTGCTTGTACACTTAAAAAGGGTGTGGGAAACCCACGGGGTGAGATTTCAAATGTCAGTGGGAGATATAACTCTCCACCAACTCTATTATTATCACATATAAGATAAACTAAGCAACAGTATAATTACAATTTTGGAAAGTAGGTAATTACTGTTAATAGGAAGAGAAATTATTGAAGAATTATGCAACATCTTAATAATTTAAAAGGAATATGAAGAACATGTATATTTCCAATCAACCACATTGTATAAAGATCAAAAAAGGCCTCATCCTATGTTTCCATATTTTGATCCAATACACATATACTATACAACTGATTATGTATTTTATCATGCTCTGAGGTTTTGAGTCGTACCATCCGAATCCCACCGACCACTTGATAAGTCAAAATCGGTGTCATACAAGGTCTAATGGAAGAGATGGAATCTACGACCTCACCACCTCGTGGTCAGTACACGAGAGAACACCACAGAGACATATCAGTCAACTACAACAATGACATATAATCAAACTCAGGGCTTGGTTCACGCATGACCATCCACATATATAATCATAACTAGCCCACATTGGTACATGTACGACACTAGAAGAATAGGCTCATGCATGTCCATTCTAATAAGAAGGAGTGGCTCATGAATGGCCATCCATACCACAATGAGATCGACTCATGCATGGTCGTCTCACAAATCCTATAGTTAAGGATACAAGGAATTACTCGACCTGTACCCTACATCTATGCACTCCAAGTTAAACTTGTTTCACCATTCAGTAAATGTTGACACTGAATGGATCTATGGCACAGGGAAATCTAAAAGATTAGGTCTTCGCTAGATTATTAGATCATTTAAGTATCTTTTAGCATAAATCAAGTTACAACGTACAACCTATAAACAAATTCCACATAAATAAGGGCATAACACATTACCAGGACATATTAGAGCTTATAAGGTGTGATCATGTCACATTATCACTTGGTTCTTGTCATTCACCATATGTCCCTCACAAGGACCACATCTCTTGGGGTAAAAACCCCTCATCTCATCAACTCCTAAGGTAATAAGCCATTATTAGGTCATAAAACCATCCACCACCTCTTTGAAGGATGTCAATAATACTTTTGTCTCATGAGGCCCATTTACACATATCATAGGCAACATAGCTCATACATGGATATGCTTATCAACTGGTATCCCCTGCATGGTTAGAGACTTATAATAAGAAGAGAAATACATCATCAAAACTACCATCTCATAAGATTAATGTCATTTACATCACAACATTAGAGTTAGGGTTTCCATTTAATCAATTAGGGTTTATAAGATTGAATCAACAACCACCCTTAGATCATTGCTTCCATTATCATTATAAGGTATGTTAGGATATATTGAAACAAAGATCTTGTAAATATACACCCAACCACCCCATAGGGTATCACATCTTAACATGTAACCATATGAACATGATACAATGTAACCACCAATAAAAGATATCGGTTAAGGATAGCATATGGGTGTATCGGTTTAGATCAGCTTGGGAGGGTATCGGTTTAGCACCATAGGTGTGTCAAACAACCACACCATGTGAAGTGTATCAAGAAACAACACATATGGAGGGTGTGTCATATTAGCCCTAAGTGTGTCGGGGAACCACCACCACAAGGCATATCGGCCAGCATCACTTAAGGGTGTTAAGCAACACCAAGCCATGTCAGGCAACACACAAAGGGTATATAAGGTAAATTAGCTTGATATATCATTTGAGCACATCAAGGTGTCAGGATACCCTCTTAGGAGGTGTCTCAATTTATCATCTAAGGCTAGTGTATCACACAGAAACACCTAAGGCGAGGGTGTCGGTCAACTTAGCCTGTCGAGCAACACTATCTCAAATCAAAACGGGCATCAGCATGTCGAGCATTACCAAGTTATATGCGTCATTAGGATTAGGGTTGGTTGGGCGTCTCAGTCTGAGATGTATTGGGGAACATCACCAGGGGTTATGTATCAACCTCTGCCTAGCAGTATGTTACGGTTAGCCCCCAAATATATCAACTCCACTAGGTACGTTCATAGCCATAATAGGATAACACCCTACAACATATACTAGTTCCACCATCACACGTCGGTCTAGGTGTACAAGGGAATGACAACCTAGGCACCACCAATTCATGATGACTTGTCACAAGGGTATCAGTTTTACACATTACAAGCCATGACGGCCTAAGAATGCACAAGGAATGAAGATCTAAATGTTACCCAAAAGTGTCGACCTAATCCTCACCAAGTCATGATGACATGTCTCTTGGTGTAACGACCTGTTGTACTCAGGTCATGATGACCACCCACCATAGCATGTCGGCCTAGTCATCTTAAATCTTGATATACTCATTTCAAACAAAGCAAGAAAAAGGTAACATATGGGAAGCAACTTAAGACTCCCTCTTCAAAACAGATCTCAAACTTCCAAGAAGATATACTAACAAGCAAGGGATAATGTTCTAGAGATAAAGAGAAAGATATCATATAATAAGTGATAATAACAAAGAGGTTTTAGAGTCATATAACCCGCCTCAATGATATCCACCAAGATCCAAGCTCCAAGATCAAGCTCCAAGCTCACGGGCTCAAGGTAGTACAAGATCTCCCAAACTTGGTCACCACAATACCTCCAAGGAAGAATATGGAACCAAGGTTAGGAGGGTTCAGGATGAAAGGAATATAACCAAGATCCATGGCCGAGAAGAAGAAAGAAGGAGAGAAAGAGGGATAGAAACCATGGATTACCAAGGTATAAGATGAAGGGAACACCACAAGCTTGGGACTCGTCCACCAAGCTCCATGAGAGAGACTCCTCTAGCTCTGTAGCTTCTTAAGGTTGTCCAACAAGGAAGAGGGAAAGCAAAGATGGCCAAAAGGATCCTCTTGAATGAGATAAAGGAGTATATATACAAGAGGGATGAGAGAGAGATCATGGAAGAGGTGTCACCACCTAAGATGACACTTGTCCATGAAGAAGGGCCACATGCAACACCATGCAAACGAGGTGATAAGATCTAGGTCTCGTCCATTAGGTCACCTAACAAGGTCATGCCCGATACCACATATCTACACATCCACAAACCAATAGGGTGAAACCCTACACCCTCACAAACGGATAGGGTGTAACTCAAGACACCCACAAACTGATACACAGCCTTTCCAATGCTCTCAAGCCTGAGACAACACCTCTAGGTGCAAGGCACACCTCACACATGTATCCAAAACATCACCAAGGATGTCACCACACAACCAAGGTCCAAAAAAGCTGTCCATATCTCTCTTTCTCCTCTAGATGATTCTAAGAGAGAGAAGGAACACTCTAGAGGTGGAAAAAATGCACATCAACCCTAATCCTGGGTAAATTGCAATTTGCACCAAAAGCTCTCCACAAAACACAAGCATCAACCAAATAAGCTCAAATAAGGAACTCAAGCTTCCAACATGCCCTAATTACATATGAGATTATTAGAGCAAGGTTATAAGCAACATTCTTAAGCAAAACAAATAGGGTTATCCCAAAACGTGGGTCAGGGTCCTTACAGGGATAATGTAATATTATTGATGTGTCAACATACAATTGGCTAATAAAGGTTTGTCTTGTAAATATTGTAGTTAATTATTGGTAACTTGGATCATAGCAAATTGTATATCAAATTGATCAGAAAAAGGAGTAGAACATGAATAAAATTTCAGACTCTAATTATGCTTTTGGTTCCAAAAGTACCTTGAATACATGATTAAATAAGTATTTAACACATGGAAGATCTGGAGAATATGATCTTAAATCACTAAAGTCATTTATTTTGTCATAATATCTATTAATATTCAATGTGATGGTAATCCAAGGTAATCACAATAATAATAATGAATAATTAGGGTTTATAAAGTGGATAATCATATATATGAATTATTAGGGTTTTGAAACCAATGATCATAACTTGACATGATATTAGTGCTCATAATCTAATGTAGGTATTCATAATGAAAGGATATGATGGATTTAATAACTAGGATTTCACCTAATGCTTAATATGTGATGGAACTAGGGTTTATACCCTTATTCCTTTTCCAAACCAGAGACAACCCTAAATCCTAGATTAGGACCTGAGGAGGGATTAATGTGAATAATATGATGGTGACACTTTAGTATATACATACATGTAGATTAAATGTTAATTGGTTGGATCCATCTCTATTTTATTTATTGGATGATATGATTATTGCATTGTCTACATGGTTCTACATTGAGGTACACGATTATGATTATGAATACTCACTCTTATCAACTCCTAATGTTTTCTAAAGTTCCACAAATGGATTGCAAATAAACTGCTTGGTTGTTTATTTACTTCTAGCTAACTATAATGCCCTATGTATATCATCTTATATGAATATAAAATTCTCAAGCCCAAGTTTCTATCTTTAGAGAATTGAATGTATGGAAAAAAGTCATTATAGAGACTATCCCCAGTGAGTGGGTATGTCATTGAATTTACCCCCAATGAGTGGGTATGTTTTAGAAATTATCCCCTGCGAGTGGGTATGATATTTCATTTACCCCCAGTGAGTGGGTATGCCATTGAGAATACCCACAATGAGTGGTTATACCCCATAGATTGAGAAAATATGGGTTGATAAGTTATACAAAAAATTCAAGTTCAATTATTTAATAATAATTTCTAATATGGTTGTTATGTTATTACACCTACATGTGCATACTTTGTTTGCACCATGTAAACAGTATAGAAATATATTGATCTTTTTTTCAGTTTGTCAGTGTTTTACGTTATTGTTATATGAAGATAGTACAAGACATGGTGAACCAGATAAAATCAAAAGAATATACTAAAGTTAATTCAGGAGGATTAGTTATATGTAATACTTATTCTCATGTGTAATAGTTTCAAGTTAAAAAATCATGTAACTCCTTGGAAGAATCTCATTACACATTTTTTAAACAATATATGTGAAATAATGAAAATTATTTTCTATTATTTGTTATTTTCTAAATCTGGATCTTGGGAATTCAGGTAATGGATCTCGAATTTAAGGTCCTTCCTTAATTGGGAGACATTGAAAAGTGAGGTTGCTACATAATTAGTCCTTAACCTAGTAACATATGACCCTCTTTCTAGACAAATAACATAAATGAATCTAGGGTTTTTTCCAAGGATAGATTTCTAAGGTTTCATGATATGAGACACAAGTTAACCATGTTCTATATAAAATATAATTATGTGTAGGCTTGATGGAGTTCTAGACCTGGGAAGCTAGTACATTGTTCTTATCTGAACATGCAAGTCAAGGTATGTGCATACACTCTTTTTAAATTGGGAATTATCATTACTAAATATCTTTTTCCCATTTGAGGCATTAATCAAATTGTGAATTTCTTATCACATTGTGAAAGTGCTCTTCTTGGTGAATATATTCCTAATTTATCATTCATGATACATGAATACAACACTAATGGTCATTTGGTGTAATCTTGCTACTTATTTGGGTCCTCTGACCCTACTTGATATCAATTGGATGTTCACATTTCTTTGTTGAGAATGACTATACTTTATCTTGATTATCCTATTTGCATGTGTGATTGACTAGTCACAACAAGAAGTAGTGACTCCATATAAGCATTGGGTTTTATTCCCCTCCCATGCTTGATATTTTAGGCATTGGGTCTATTTCCCTGTCAGGCATTGGGTTTTATTCCATGCCACATATGATATTAGAAATTGGGTTTTATTCCTTTGTCATGCATTGGATTTTATTTTCTACAAAATTCAATATTTGTTTGGAAGTGAAGTATTTGTCCTCCTGCCCCTTAGTATGGAATATATGGATTCCTACCCTATTCCTAGTATATTCTAGTCAGTATTTTTCTGACCATGCAAATATTTATCCTTAGGATGTTGTTGGTGTGAAAGTATGTGGCAAGAATCCTTTAATAATCAAACCCTTTTTAATAATTGCCTCATCTATTTGACATGTTAAATCTTTTGAAATCTTCTCCTTTGGATATCTCATTATTGGCACCCCTTTAATTGATTTTTTCCTTACCCTAAACAATGCCCAGTTATTTTACTCTACACATACTCAGTTTTATTTTGGCATCCCTTCTTTTGTTTACTTCCTCCTCTGGTTGTTGCTTTTTGGATTTCCCGAGGACCAGGAAGTGGGAGGTGTATCGCCTGGTCCCACTACCCAAGGATCTAGTAGAGTTTCAGGAATGATGATTAGCCCCACAAACCACCACTAGCCTTAATTGCTCGCTTTGTCCTCCCTCACGCGTAAGCCATGGAAAACTTCTCAATTGGTCACCCATCCTATTACTAGTCTGGGTTGAGCACACTTAACCATAGAGTTCTTTAGTAATGGGCTCTTTGAAAAGGAGGTACACCTTCGCAATATGGGTGGTCCAATAATTCCTTTTAAGATCATTTATCCAAGGCCACAAATCCTGGGATGTTACAATCTCCCCCACTTAGACTCTTGACATCCTTGCCAAGGCTCAACTATTGGCCTCATAATCTATTCCAATTTTAGTGTGGACCCAAATGGCCCATGTACACCCAACTCCCGACCACAGTTACCAATGCAAGGGTGGCTCCATCAACTAAGATAGCCCTTTCCAACATGCATGGACCATATGACTCAAATACTGGCATGCCATAGACCCAAGTGGGCCCCATCTACTGGAGGGGAATTGGCTCTGATACCATTTGTAACACCTGGTTGGGCCCACTTCCCAAGGCTCTAATAGGGTTTTAAGAATGACAAATGGTCTCATAGACTACTACTAGCCTAAATTGTCTGATTTGTCCTCACTCGCGCACAAGCTAGGAAAAACATCATGATTGGCCACGCATCCTAGTCCTAGTTCGGGTTGAGCACCCTTAACCACAGAGATCTTTAGTGATGGGATCCCTGAAAAGGAGGTGCATCTTGGTGATATGGGTAGTCTAATCATTCCTTTTAAGATCATTTTATCTCAGGCCTCATATCATGGGACGTTACAAGAGGCATCATTCAATTTTATCTTTAGGAAGATTTATGATATGGAAAGGTTTCTCATCGCAAACATATCCTACTAGATTAGTTTTCATATCTTGTTAGTTTCCTTTCATGGTCCATGTCGAACTTGGGCAAAATTTTGTAATAGTTATATTTACCTTTTCACTGCTACATTGCAATGTTGTTTACCAATCTGTTTGAGAAAATATTATGCACCCATTCATTTAAAAGTTATTGTTATGTTGTTGTGAATGAATGGGGTTTTATGTTTGTTTTCTTATATTAAATAAGGACTCTGCCCCTCATGAGTCCCACTCCTTACATTCTCACTATTTGAGTCTAAATTGTGGTCATAGTTTATGTGATTTGGGTATTCTTTACACAAAACTCATAAAATAAATTATGATGATGCTCATAATGCATATTCAATATGTACCTCTCATGTCTTTATTATTTTTTTGGTTTATAATATAAGTGAGGAAATGTTTGATTTTATCCATAAAATTTAGATATTACAAAACCTTGCTTCCAAATCAAGGGTTGTACACTTAAATGTGAGTTAAAGGGTATGCGTCCTTATAGGGACATGAGAATATAAGGTTGATTGGGCTGTTAGGTTACATGAACTTTCTTAGAATCAAACATACAAATGTGTGTGTGCACCTCCTCTCTGCCATGCCATGTCCAACCCATCTTGGTTTGGTTTGCTTCATTGGGATTCCTATGACATTTCATTTTTAAAAGAAAAACTTTTTACTTCTTTGATTCATGCCATTTCATAACTCTGCCTATGTTTTCATATTTTGTGCAAATGTAGTCGGTCCCAAGCCCGAGTAAAGGAGGAGGGTTGGTGGTATGTTGAGAGACAACCATAAAAACTTTGTCACTCTTTCTATGGCATGGATCCTTATAAGAAAATTATTGGAGTGACCCTACCTAGCAAAGCGCTACATCGACACCCAGGTGCAGTGATAAATATGCAAGGGGTTTTGACACAGTGATGCTCGATTGTGTTGAAGGACAAGCAAGGGTTTCCACATCTTGGACGGGTGTGGGTAAAGAATCTAGTCCTACTGCATCATCACCCAGATGTAGTGAAAAATGTGCAAGGGTTTCCACATCTTGGACGAGTGTGAGTAAAGAATCTAGTCCAACCGCATCATTGTCTGGATGTAGTGAAAATGTGCAAGGGAAACATTTTCAATGAAGGAAGGTAAAGAAGCAAGTCCAAGAAAAAAGGTTTAGAGTTGGATCTTGGAATATTGGCTCTTTTATAGGAAAATCTTTGGAGATAGTAGATACCATGATGAGAAGAGAAGTCAATATAACTTGCTTACAAGAAACTAAGTGGACAGGGGAACATTGTAGAGAGATTGGAGACATAGGATATAAAATCTAGTATACAGGCATTGATAAACATAGAAATCTCATAGGTATTATTTTTGATAAGATGTTGAAGGATGATGTTGTCAAGATCACTAGAATGGGTGATAGAATCATAGCTATCAAGTTCATTCTTGGGGGAAGATTTTTAACATTATTAGCGCTTATACCCCCAAGTTGGCCTTAGTGAGGAGGCTAAGAAGGACTTTTGGGATAACATGGATGAATTGATGCAAGGAATACTGACAGAGGAGAAGATCATTATTGGGAGTGATTTAAAGGCCATGTGGGGAGTAGCAATGATGGATATGAGAGAGTTCATTATGGTTATGGATATGGAAGTAGAAATAGAGAAGGAGATAGGATATTAGATTTTGTAGTTGCATATGATATGCTTTTAGCAAACACCCATTTCAAGAAAAGAGAATCTCATAAGATTACTTTCAAGAGTGGGAACAATTGTAGCCAAATTGATTACCTCCTTACAAGGTGGGAGGATTGTAAACTATGCAAGGATTGTAAAGTGATTTCTGGCAAAGAACTCATGACCCAACATAGGTTGGTGGTTTTGGATTATAACATGAAGATCAATAAAGGCAAGCATATCAAAAATCAAGATAGCAGGATAAAGTGGTGGAATCTTAAAGGAGAAAAGAACTTGACCTTTCAAGATAAACTCATCAAGGAGGGAAGTTGGAACTTAGAGTCAGATGTCAACACTATGTGGCATAACATGAGCTCCTACATAACAAAATTTTCCAGAGAGGTTTTGGGGGAGTCCAAAGGTTGTAGGCCTCCACAAAAAGAGACTTGGTGGTGGAATGATGAAGTACAAAAGGCTATTAAACTGAAAAAGAGATCTATAGGAGCTTGCCCAAATCTCGAGATGATGCAACAATCCAGAGATATAAGCAAGCAAAGAAAGAAGTGAAAAAGGTTGTTCTGGAGGTAAGGTCTAGATACTTCGATGATATTTATAAGAAGTTGCACACTAGAGAAGGGAAAAATATATATATAATGGATTGTATAAGAGAAAGGAAAGGAATAGACTTGATTCAAGTAAAATGCATCAAGAATGAATATGTAAAGTGTTGGTAAAGGACGATGATATCAAGAACCAATGGATAAATTACTTCCATAAGCTTTTCAATGGAGATATTGTAAATAATGTCAAAGACTCGTGTGACAGGGATACAAGAGATATCATTTACACATGGCAAGTTTCACATTTTGAGGTCCAGAATGCCTTGAAAAGATGAAAATGATAAAGGCATGCGGACCATATGGTATTCCCACTGATGTATGGAAGAGTATGGGGGATTAAGGAGTTATGTGGTTAACAAATTTATTTAATAAGATCATGAAGACAAAGAAGATGTCGGATGAATGGATAAATAGTACTATAGTCCCCATCTACAAGAACAAAGGTGATGTTTAGATCTGCACAAACTATAGAGGTATCAAGTTGATGAGTCACACAATGAAGCTTTGGGAGAGGATTATTGAGTAGAGGCTAAGATCTATAATGCTGATATCAAACAAACAATTTGGTTTCATGCCTAGTAGATCAACAACAAATGTTATTTTTCTGATAAGGAGGCTTATGGAGAAGTATAGGGAAAGAAAAAGAGATCTTCACATGGTTTTTATCAATTTGGAAAAGGCTTATGATTGAGTACCCAGAGAAGTGTTGTGGATGGTTTTGAGGAAAAAGGGTGTGCCAATCCAATACATTAACTTGATTAAAGACATGTATGGTAGCTTTAATGCAAGTGTGAAGACTCCTCAAGGTGAGACACCAACATTTACCATCACATTTGGGGTACACCAAGGATCCACACTCAGCGCATATCTATTTGTTCTTGTTATGTATGAGTTGACAAAGAATGTTCAAGATGATGTTTCTTGGTGTATGTTATTTGCTGATGATTTGTATTGATTGATGAAACTAAAGATGGTTTGAATGATAAAGTTGAACTTTGGAGAAAGGCACTGGAATCAAATGGATTGATGATTAGTAGGAGTAAAATTGAGTATATGCATTACAATTTCAGCCAATCTCGTAGTATGAATGGTGGAGCCAAGTTGGACGGAGTAGATATACCAAAATGTGATAAATTTCATTACCTGGGCTCTATCATTCAAATAGATTGTGATGTCCAAAATGATGTTTGCCATAGGATCACTATAGGATGGTTGAATTGGAGGGATGCAACTAGAGTATTATGTGATTAGAAGATCCCTCTCAGACTAAAAACAAGTTTTATATGAGAATGAATGTTGACTCAAAAAGATGAACGTGGCTGAAATGCATATGTTGAGATGGATGTGTGGGAAGACAAGAAAAGATCGCTTGAGAAATGACTTTATCAAGAATAAAGTGAGGGTGGTGAGCATTGGGGACAAGTTGCATGAGGGCCGACTTAGATGGTATGGACATGTGCAACGTAGACCGACTAATGCGCTTATACAAAGCAATACTATTGAGGCATGCACAATTAATAGAAGAAGAGGAAGGCCTAAATTAACATGGGAAGATCTTATAAATAGAGATTTTGAATCTCTACATCTCGACCAGAATATGACCCATGATAGAGCTGAATGGAAAAGAAGGATCCATGTAGCCAACCCCAACATAGTTGGTATTGAGGCTTAGTTGATGATGATGATTCATGTCATTTCATATTTGTCATTTAGGATTCTCAATGGTTTACAACAATAACTTGACATAGCCACAATCATTTATTTCAATCTCTTGAGTATGATGCTAATAGTCTTTGATAACTATTTTTTACCTTGACTTGTACTGAATGTTATTTGACAATCTAAGCAGTTATAAGTTGACTTTGTGAACCATTCCATGGGATAAGACAATGAGTTTTGTCTTTTATCTACCTATTTGAGTTTTTTTGACATCACTGATTGGATGTTCCAACCTTACTAGATATACTTATATTCAATCAGATGACTTCTTGTATCGACATGTATCTTCTCTAGATTGACCGAATTTTCCAAATTAGTTTTGGAATTTATTTCATCTATGAGAGTTATTCTTTATAGCTCCTCAGTTCCATTGGTTAAATATTTATGGATATTGTAATCCCATGAGGGATTAGTTCAAAGGGAATAACAACTCAAACATAGGGTCTTTCTCTCTATACAAGGATATGTGATCTTTTCTTTTCCACACACCTAAACAAGTGGAGACCCACTTGATACTTTATCTCTAGAAATCTAGACAATTAGACCCACCAGTGAGTCATTGTATGTGAATTGTTAGTCCAATTTTTCTTATTTCTTGTTTCTTTTGATTCAAGCATACTCGATCTCTACCTGAGTAGCCTTTCCTTCTTCTATCTCCAATTTTGTGTTGTGCAACAAGGGTTTCCAACAACAAGATTTCCTTGATGAAGTAAGTCTTAACAAGCACTTCAATACTATTCTCATGTTATTAGCATGATACAATACATGAGTTACTTGATGGTGATTGAATCTGAGAGACAATCTAGCACCAATCTTGTGTGTATTTTACGACAATGGTTTGGAAGTGCTTTCACCACTTTCTCTAACTTTCTTAACTCATTTATTTTACTTCTTATTTAGATTGGATATCAATTATTTGTCTGCTTGAGTTTGATAACTGTAGATTTTCCATAAAAGTACTAACTATTTGGTAATATTTTTAAGATATTATATGCATTTGTGGATGTGAAAGTAGGTGTATAATATGGGTTGTGTAACAATTTCCTTTATGAATGTGATGTGGCATCCTTTGCAATTCTACCAAGAATAGTGCACTTTTTTTAATAAGTTACTTGAATGGTATATGACATGGATTGGTGTGCTCCTAGTTTTAATGGGAGTGGTAGATTTGTCTGTGTGAAAAGTTGGTCAATGGTTCATGCTCGGGTAGTCTCCTTCCTTGAAAAAAATCTCTTTCCATGCATGAGTAGTGCTGTAACACCCCTCCCTAGGGTTTCATACGTAACTAGCAAAAGCACAGCCTAATCCCCAACATTATCCATAATGTGGAGTACTTGGAATTTCAGGGAGGGATTGTCACATGCATGAACTCATCTCAAGAAACAAATAACACTTGGCATTATTGAAACATAGATTCATACATAAGTTCTTAGAAAGAAAACTACATCATGATTCTAAAGCTACACATATTCTAGATAACATATGAAAGATAGGATCTCCATAGATGGACGTCCCACCAGGAAACAACTTCCAAGGTCTTGGATCTTTGGAATCTTCTCAAGATGTCTCCTTCCCTTTAGCTCCAACATCTACGGACATCTCGTCCCCAGCCATGCAAAGGAAAAACAAACATGGTAAGTAAGCAACATTGGCATGTTACAAAGCATAAAAATAAACTATAAAGGTGACTTGACATAAACATGGACATACATTTAACATTAATCATTTCTTGACATCTTTTACGTAAGGAACTTGACTAGAAGTATATGCTCCTCTCTTAATGCCCCATAAGGAGCCCATAATGCTCGGAAAGCCCATAATTGCTCAGAAATCCCATAATGCTCGGAAAGCCCATAACAAGGTGCGTATAAATCTAAATCAATTTCCATTAACCATGATATTTCTTAGACTTAATTATCTTCTTAATAACTTAGACTTGATCTTAATTGGGATTTCTCCCTCTTGAACATAATTGGGATTTCTCCCCATGACCATAATGGGATTTCTCCCTCTTAAGCATGAATCGGAATTTCTTCCCTATTAATCTTGGTTTCATGTATCTTAATCATAATTCATAAAATTAATGGGGTTTCTATATTTAGACTTAGATTATAGAAATCAAACATTCATTAACCATATACTTGAAAGAAACATGTACATTTCATGACTTTAGCATAAAGTGCATAAACATATCATAATTATTCAATAAATCAAGTTTACTATGCCAAGGGCATGGCCCTCTTACCTTGAGCTAAATCACCTAAGTCAAACCTGGTTTGAGTGATTGGTTTCCCTTAAACACCTAAAAATAACATAATTATCCTTTCTTATTCATATTAAACCCTAATATGTGTCATTAAATTATTGAGATGTGAAAATAGTAAAAATTGGTCAAATAAAAACACAAAATCGGATTCTTCATTGAAAATCCTTTCCAAAACCTATTTTTGCAGATTTTTCTGATAATTAGGCAATTTAATACAAATTTCCAAAGAATCGACCAATCATAAATCGAGAAAAAGCCGCGCTTGCTTTTAAAACCAGTGGGTCGGTCCTGAGTTGGACCAATCGGGCTTGGCCAACTCAGCAACAAGGCTTGCCACTGAGGACTCACGATCAAATAAGGGAGGATGGGTGAAAACCCTAAAATACCCTCGCGGTTGAAATACATCAAATAAAAAATGTGGTGACTCAGAGGTCATTGAACACCCTGGATTCTTCCCCCTTTCTAACCATGGCACTGAGTCATTGCCTGGAGCTGAAAGCTCCTTGATCGCGGTGAAAGGGAGGGAGTTTGCGGGAAACTAAGGCTACCAGTGGCCTCTTCACATCCAAATGAATCCATCAAGCCATTGGGGTCCCTGGCATGTACTGAAGTACGAAATCCATGGCCATGGCGTGAGGCGTCAGGACTCTTCCTGGAGGTGTGCCCATCACGGGAAGCTCGAGGAGAAGACCGTCCCATGTAAAACCGAAACTAGAGATGGGTTCCTGGCCTCATGACAAAGGCATTGACCCAAGCTAAAGGTCGAAATAGCACTACCTCACTGGAGAGGTAGGAGACAGAGAATCGCGAGGTAGAATAGGGTCGGCGGTCCGTAGGTCAAAACTGGTGAAAACATGCCCAAAATGGTGAGATGACGGCCGAAAGAAGTTCGTGGAGGGAAGATGGAGCTACAGCCAGTATTTCCATGGTCATAGGAGCACCGGTGTGGCCTAGGTCGAGGACATCATTGAGGTCATAAACTCACCTATAGGACCCAGTGGTTGGGGAAATCCCGGGGAAAACCGACTAGGTATAAACGAGCACCGGGGGTCAAGAAAGCTCACCGACGCTCCAATTTGGCCTGAGGTACCGGAGCAGGCTAGGGTAGAGCCAAGGTCGCTGAAATGGAAGTCGAGAAAGTTTGGGTGAGTCAGAGATATAGCGGTGAAATTAAAGGAGGAGGAGGGGTGCCTGCAGTCTGGAGGTTCTCTACAATGCCTTATATAGGCAAGAAATGGATCGTAGCACGGTCTCCATCCTCAGAGTGAATAGGCTGTGGAGAGCCCTAGATTGGGCATTTCATCAAATGGTCATGGGTGGAGGTGAGAAAGAGCTCGTTCCATTTAGGAGAGGAAGACAAATTCAGTGGCGCATACCTCCCATTAAATCGACTAGTAAAAAGGAAGAGAGAGGTCGAGGAAGGTGTTGCTTTCAAGCTAATCCCAAAACACAAAACCGTCGGGGTAGGTGACGATCCCATAACTGTTGGATCGTTGGTTGGTTAAAAGCGGACCGTCAGATCGCGCGCCAGAAAGGAAAACAACATGTAACGTGTGACATCAATATAAATGTGGGACATTAGAGAAAAATCAAAGCAATCAATGAAATTGGATTCAAATCATGGTCATACTATACTTAAATGTTCTTTAATTGATTAGAGGGTCCAAACATGGGTCAATAGAGTTCAAATTTTGACCATAGGTGCATTAGAGTGTCTAGAACATTCCCATTTAATTAGATTTGATGCTTGTGCACGTTTTAGGCCTAAAATAGCAAAAACCATTATGACCATGATGAATGTAAATAAAGCCATTAATTTCTCAAATAAGAATTTGAAGATATGAAAAATGTGCACTCAACATTATTTATTTTCAATTAACAAGATGGAGGCCATTAAGCAAGCAATTAAACATGTAAATCACTAATTACAATATGAGAGAAAATTTGACATAAAAGCATTTATTCTCATTTTCTCAAACAAAAAAGCATATATATATATATATGAAAACATTTTCTTTAAATAAAACAAGGATAATATAGCAATTGGACATAATAAAATGAATTTGCAAAACTAACATGGGCAATTGCATTTAGGTCCTCAAAAATTAGCTTATTGGAAAAAGAGCATGCAAGGAATAAAATAGTGTGAAAATTTGCATAAAAAGAGTGGAATGTTACAATTATACCCACCTTAAATAAATTTTGTCCTCAAAATTTCCTAGAATTTCTACCCACCTTAAGGGTTTCACATAAACTTGCAAATTTTCGATACGATTTTCATTATAGAAGAGGCATATAAAAACAAAGCATTATTATGATTCAACATAAATTACTTAAATGCCCTTACCTTGGTCATCTCCCTCTTCTCCATCTGGCATTTGCATGGTGAAGAGCCTTGGTTTAACCTTGGGTTGAGGATTAGGGTTCTTAGATTGTCTATGGTTGGGATCCTTCTTTGCAAGCTTAGGGCAATTAGGCTTGATATGCCCTTCCTCACCACAATAGTAGCAAACAGAAGTCCCAAACCTACAAGGACCACCATGACTTCTCTTACATGTAGGGCATGGGGTTCTCCCATTCTCAGAAGAAGGCTCAAGGGTTTTTCTCTTGTGGTTGGAGGGTGGAGGGGGTTGATGGTGTCGACGGTTTTGGGGTTACTCCTTCTTTTGGTTCCTCCCAGGGTGATCCTCCAATTATAGGGCTACATCTAGGGCTGATTGTATGGTCCTATGACCTCTACCAGACAAGGCATAATTTAGGTCGGGTTTAAGCCCCCTAATAAACTTCTTAGCTCTCTTTTGCTCTATGTATTCAAGACCATACTTTTGGAGCTTATGAAACTTCATGGCATACTCAGTGACAGTCATGTCACCCACTTGCTTAAGGTTAACAAACTCATCCTCCTTCCTTTCTAACATGGCTTTAGATACATAATGGTCGTTAAAGACTTCTACAAACTCACCCCAAGTGAAAGGAGGGTCATCTTCTTCCCTAGAGTCTAAAAGGTTTTACCACCAAGTACGGGTTGCACCCTTGAGCATATGGGTGGCAAATCTAACCTGACTACGTGGGGGACACTCTAAGTCTCTAAAGTAATGTTCCATGTTGCTAAGCCACTCCTCATCCTTGGTTACTACATCAACCTCATCTTCACCATGTAAAGCATCAGGTCTAATCTTCAAGAAATCTATGAGGGAGATCTCATGTACTCTAGGTGGAGCTCTAGGTTGGAGGGAATTGGTCAAGGCTACTACTAAGGCATCTAGGGTGACTGGTGGAGGGATGTGGTTCATGTCTTCAGTCTTATCACCACTAGAGGATCCTTGTGAGGGCCTTGACTCACCAACCTTCTCCTTCTTCTTAGGGGCCATCTGAAAGAGTAAACATGACATGATGTTAGAACATAATATGAATCTCTAGTGTTGCCTTAGTGGCCATCTATTCCTTGCTCTGATACCATTAATGTAACACCCCTCCCTAGGGTTTCATACGTAACCAGCGGAAGCACAGCCTAATCCCCAACATTATCCATAACGTGGGGTACTTGGCATTTCAGGGAGGGATTGTCACATGCATTATCTCATCTCAAGAAATAAATAACACTTGGCATTATTGAAACATAGATTCATACATAAGTTCTTGGAAAGAAAACTACATCATGATTCTAAAGCTACACATATTCTAGATAACATATGAAAGATAGGATCTCCATAGATGGATGTCCCACCAGGAAACAACTTCCAAGGTCTTGGATCTTTGGAATCTTCTCAAGATGTCTCCTTTCCTTTAGCTCCAACATCTACGGACATCTCATCCCCAACCATGCAAAGGAAAAACAAACATGGTAAGCAAGCGGCATTGGCATGTTATAAAGCATAAAAATAAACTATAAAGGTGACTTGACATAAACATGGACATACATTTAACATTAATCATTTCTTGACATATTTTACGTAAGGAACTTGACTAGAAGTATATGCTCCTCTCTTAATGCCCCATAAGGGGCCCATAATGCTCGGAAAGCCCATAATTGCTCAGAAATCCCATAATGCTCGGAAAGCCCATGACAAGGTGCGTATAAATCTAAATCAATTTCCATTAACCATGATCTTTCTTAGACTTAATTATCTTCTTAATAACTTAGACTTGATCTTAATTGGGATTTCTCCCTCTTGAACATAATTGGGATTTCTCCCTCTTAAGCATGAATGGGAATTTCTTCCCTATTAGTCTTGGTTTCATGTATCTTAATCATAATTCATAACATTAATGGGGTTTATATACTTAGACTTAGATTATATCAATCAAACATTCAATAACCATATACTTGAAAGAAACATGTACATTTCATGACTTTAGCATAAAGTGCATAAACATATCATAATTATTCAATAAATCAAGTTTATTATGCCAAGGGCATGGCCCGCCTACCTTGAGCTAAATCACCTAAGTCATACCTGGTTTGACTGATTGGTTTCCCTTAAACACCTGAAAATAACATAATTATCCTTTTTTATTCAAGTTAAACCCTAATATGTGTCATTTAATTATTGAGATGTGAAAACAGCAAAAATCAGTCAAATAAAAACACAAAATCAGATTCTTCATCAAAAATACTTTCCAAAACCTATTTTTGCGGATTTTTTTGATAATCAGGTGATTTAATACAAATTTCCAAAGAATCGACCAATCATATATCGAGAAAAAGCCAGGCTTGCTTTCAAAACCAGTGGGTCGGTCCTGAGTTGGACCAATCGGGCTTGGCCAACTCAGCAACGAGGCTTGCCACTGAGGACTCGTGATCAAAGAAGGGAGGATGGGTGAAAACCCTGAAATACCCTCACAGTTGAAATAGATCAAATAAAAAAATGTGGGGACTTAGAGGTCATTGGACACCCTGGATTCTTCCCCCTTTCTAACCATGGCGCTGAGCCATTGCCTGGAGCTGAAAGCTCCTTGATCTGTAGTGAAAGGGAGGGAGTTCATGGGAAACTAAGGCTACCAGTGGCCTCTTCACATCCAAACAAATCCATCAAGCCATTGGGGGTCCCTGGCAGGTACTGGAGTACGAACTCCATGGCCATGGCGTGAGGCGTCGGGACTCTGCCTGGAGGTGTGCCCCTCACGGGAAGCTCGAGGAGAAGACCGTCCCATGTAAAACTGAAACCAAAGATGGGTTCCTAACCTCACGACGAAGGCGTTGACCCAAGCTAAAGGCCAGAACAGTACTACCTCACTGGAGAGGCAGGAGATAGAGAATCGTGAGGTAGAACAGGAGCGGCGGCCTGTAGGTCAAAACCGGTGAAAACATGCCTGAAACGGCGAGATGAGGACCAGAAGAAGTTTGTGGAGGGAAGACGGAGCTATAGCCAGCATTTTCATGGTCAGAGGAGCACCGGCGTGGCCTAGGCCGAGGATGTAGTTGAGGTCAGAAACCCGCCTATAGGACCCAGTGGTTGGGGAAAGCCCGGGGAAAACTGACTAGGTATAAACGACCACCGGGGGTCAAGAAAGCTCACCAACGCTCCAATTTGGCCTGAGGTACCGGAGCAGGCTAGGGCAGAGCCAAGGTCACCGGAAAGGGAGGTCAACCAAGTTTGGGCGAGTCAGAGCTATAGCAGTGAAATTAAAGGAGGAGGAGGGGTGCTTGTAGTCTGGAGGTTCTCTACAATGCCTTATATAGGCAAGAAATGGATCGCAACACGGACTGCAACCTCAGGGTGAACAGGCTACGGAGAGCCCTAGATTGGGCATTTCGTCAAATGGTCATGGGTGGAGGTGAGCAAGAGCTCGTTCCGTTTGGGAGAGGAAGACGAATTCAGTGGTGCATACCTCCCATTAAACAGACAAATAAAAGGGAAGAGAGAGGTCGAGGAGGGCGTTGCTTTCAAGATGATCCCAAAACATGAAACTGTTGGGGTAGGTGACGATCTCAGATCCATTGGATCGTTGGTTGGTTAAAAGTAGACCATCATATTTTGTGCTAGAAAGGAAAACAACATGTAACGTGTGACATCAATATAAATGTGGGACATTAGGGAAAAATCAATGCAATCAATGAAATTGGATTCAAATCATGGTCATACTATACTTAAATGTTCTTTAATTGATTAGAAGGTCCAAACATGGGTCAAAAGAGTTCAAATTTTGACCATAGGTGCATTACAGTGTCTAGAACATTCCCATTTAATTAGATTTGATGCTTGTGCACGTTTTAGGCCTAAAATAGCAAAAATCATTATGACCATGATGAATGTAAATAAAGCCATTAATTTCTCAAATAAGAATTTCAAGATATGAAAAATGTGCACTCAACATTATTTCTTTTCAATTAACAAGAGGGGGGCATTAAGCAAGCAATTAAACATTTAAATCACTAATTACAATATGAGAGAGAAAATTTGACATAAAAGTATTTATTCTCATTTTCTCAAACAAAAGAGCATAGATATATATATATATATATATATGAAAACATTTTCTTTGAATAAAACAAGGATAATTGAGAAATTGGACATAATAAAATGAATTTGCAAAACTAACATGGGCAATTTGCATTTAGGTCCTCAACAATTATCTTATTGGAAAAAGAGCATGCAAGGAATAAAATAGTTTGAAAATTTGCATAAAAAGAGTGGGATGTTACAAGTGTCAACCTCAAATACATTTACCTATTATAACATCCCAAAATCCTAAAAATATAGTAGAATATCCTTTTATACATCCTATTCTCAAGCTTGACTTCAAAAATTGCAAAATTAAACTCCAAGCTACCATAAATTGAGATGATCTCAATTTAATTTCAATACCCAATCAATTCCTATAGATGTTCAAATATTGCAATCTATATTGTCTAAGAAATATCATGTGATGTGTTCGATGTTACTTTTCACTTAGTTTTTTAATTAAAAAGTATCCTTTATAATCAAATATATACTACATAAGAAATAGTATGGTGGTGTCCTATTCATTTTTCCTTTACTTTTTAACTAAAAAACCAAGGCATGTTAATATATTATATAAGAAAAAGCATGGGAGGTGTTCTATGCCATTTTTTCTTCTACATTTTTTAATGAAAATGTAGTTGTAACATTATGATCTCTAGGGTTTTATAACTCAATAGAGTCCTAATAGACCATAAAACCTCATCATGTTGGAAAACAAATCTAAAAGTTAATCAGGGGTGTCCTATTATATTTAGACCCTTGATGGATGGAAATGATGCATCTAATGGGTCATTAGGTTGTAAAGGGTTATTTTTGTCATATGTCAAGCATATAATTCACAAGAACTGGGGTACATAAGTATATAAGTTCAAATGCTTGATTTACATACATGAAATCAAATTTCTAATATTTACGAAGTTATCATAATTGAAGAGGTAAATGTTCATATAATTGAGTGACAAATTAGATTTACAATTACACAACAATATCATTAAATTGTATATTGATATCTTTTTAGTTTCCCTATGAAACACATTACTCAATTATATTAGCCAAGATAAAGTTTGGGAATGTTTAGAAGTAGTGTGACATATAGGTAATTTTATTATTGTGGATTTATTTACGTTAAGCTTTTGTGTTGTGCATTAGGATCCACATTCAAGAGTTGGTGCTTGATGGATTTTTTTTGCATGCACTTATGTATCAAGATTTGATGGAGAAGTTGTTGCTTCCTAAGATTAGAAAGGAAGGGAACTGGTTGATATATTTCAAGATGTGACCTTTGGAGCAGATTGTGATATGGCTAGGTGTTGGATCGTGGGTAGTTATTTTGTGTCTTGTGAAGCCAATCAACCACACCCATAGGAATCATATGGAAACCACTGAAACCAAGAGACCTTCTCAATCCTCCTTACCTCTTTGTCCTAGTTACAAAGAAAATAAGGGAGGGTGAAGGATATTATGAGGAAGGAAAATAAGTCCTTTGTCACATTAGCAAGCTTTGGTAGACAACTTAGGACTGAAATGCCACATATCTAGGAGGTCATGTTGCAGTTGTTGAGAGGTTGTATTGTCACACCTAGATTCCAAAATCAATTATTGATCATGAAATCTAGGCATAACCTAAGGTAAAGCAATCTAAACATAACTATTAACAATTTTCTCAATTGAATTGTATATGAAACGAAACCACATGAAACAACATGTATAAGGAACATAATCTTCAATCTTTATTTTGATTGCAAAAATAAGAGAATAGATTAAGTTATCTATACAATCTTTCAAGATTTGATGATTTTTGGTTTTGACTATTAGATACAAACATTGTCCTAATCAAACATTATACGGCTTCATTTATATAAACTCTTTGAACTTCTAAATAAGGACCTAGAGTGACAGGGACTGACTATCTGAACTTCTCTAGAATCTGAGTTGTTGTAGGGATTTTTTATACTTTGAGATCTCCATATGTTGAGAGTGTACCTAAAAATGTTGTAAGTAGAGTAATGGGATACTCGCCCAATGAATGACTACTTCAATGAAATAATTTAGAGCACTAAAATAGTCAAAGATATAGTCTTGAGTAACTGAACTAAAGTAGAGTAGTAACAAACTATAAATGAACAAGTCATTCACAAACATTTAAATGGAAGTATTTCTCTAGATAAGTACAAGGAGTAAATCAAAATCTGACCATACTTGATTAATGTCAAAGAGGACTAGTCATTCAAAAACATACAAATTGTAGGTTACTATAGATAATTGCAAAGAGAATAATCGAACATACTTGATTAATCTCTTATTCATATTATTATGCCGTGGACCCACGTGAAGCGTACCACGACATGTGAAAGCATCACAGAAAGATACAATCTCACCATACAAGACTTAGAGTAGACCTAGGACCCTAAGTATGCTAACTAGTTATCCAGTCTACAATGAACCTCACCACATCTAGTCTCATTAGCTAAATAGCTACTCAATAAAATTGAACTCCTCCTCTAAACCTAAGTACTCAGGTAGAGAGTCAAAATCACTCTCGCTAAAACTATTTTCTCAAGTAGTTCCACAAGGTCTGACTCATTGAGTAGTAACTGAACTATGCATTGTTGGGATCTCTGGTAAATATTAGGTACCTAACTAATACGGTATCAAACTTGGTAACACCATGATCTCTGGTTATTGTTCGGTACCACTAGGTATCATATGAATCTTTGGTTAGTCTTGGATAGCCCTACTATTTTATTGAGTCCTTCCATGTTGGGCTAAGACTCCCATACCCCTCTGGTAAGCTTCTACTACCTCATCCTGCACTCTGTCAGTCGGTATGCATGTGTCCTCCACTACAGTGCATACCTTCATATGTAATCTATGGTGTTTAGGGAATCTACTATCTAACACTCTTTAATTTCACTATTTAATCATCTAATTAACATTTCCTACCTTAACCTTGTAATAAGTTCTTTTCATAGCTTTTCTATAATTTCTACTACAAATTGAGCTACTGAGATACTCTACTTATCATACTGAGAAACATTGGAATGCAAGTACTTGATATAATTTTTACCCTATTCTTAGGGTTTAATTTATTTCATTTACATTTAATCATGACTCTCATAAAAGAATTGCAACATAAAGTTTAACTGATAAGAAAACTATTTATACTATCTCATATACAACTAAACATGTATATGAAACCCTAGTATGAAATTGAATTAGGGTTCCCACACAATTTGTAAAAATGGTGTGCCTCAAGAGTAAGTGATGAGATAAACTAAAATTCTTCAAACAAAACATTTTTACTTACTTCCACTCTATTTACTCACAAACTCTTAAGTTTTTGCACATCTAGGGTTTCACCCTCTTTACTAGGATATCAAGAAAATGTTGATAATTTTAATTAAATCCCTAACTAATATTTGGTGTATATGTACTAAACATTTAGATAAACAATTGAATAATGTAAGAAGATTCAGATTGACAATTATTCTTTACGTAGTTATTCTATAAATTCAGATATAATCTGAAAAACACCTAAGTTGCAGTATTTTCTTCTAACTTCTGCACTAACTTCACAATTTTGTTCTAGATGATATGTACCCATTTATAATATTATTGCATCATCTGGAATCCATCACATTAGGAAATAATCTATTTCTAAATCATCTTATAGAATCTAGAAATAAAAGACAAACTTAGGGTTTATTGTTGCATATAGGAAGAACTAAATATTTTAGTGGATTCTGTTCAATTTAGGGAAATCTAATGTTAAACGAAATTACCCACTCACCAAAGGTGTGAAACACCTTAAAAACATAGCTCAAGAACTGATCTCCATCGCTTTCTTCTCCCTTCCAACTTTAAAATCCTAGGAATAGATAATTGTAGAGAGAGAATGAGAAAAGTGAGTGATTTGATATCATCTTGAATCAAACAAGAGGAGGGACGAAATATATACATGAAATAGAAGATTCACCATAAAAACTATCTAAAGAAGGTAAAGTTATTTGCTTTTGACACTACTCGGAAGGTAAAACCCTAGATTAGCATCTCCACCTCACTCAAGCCCAAATTTTCCATCTCTCTCTAGAATTTCATATCTCTAGAATGAATCATGAAACATGGGAGGTACTATTGTGTTAGATTACTCATATAGAGAAACTGAGTTACTTGGGACAATTACAAATTAGCCCTACCTTACATTTTCTTTTATTTCAACATAATTTTCTGTCATAGAACATTACATAAAAAGATGCTATTTGAATCAGTCAAAACTCCTCCAATAATTATAAAATCTTAGTATGTTGTTTGAACTAAAGTTTAAGGGCTACAATAAAAATACATGGTGATTAAGAGTTACCAATAAATAATGAAAAATCAAACACTATATTGCTATATTGCAGTCTACATCATGGTCAGTCAAATTGCAATTCGACTGACCAATAGATTAAAAGAGCATGTTAATATTCTCAAATTTTGTAGTGACATGCATAATTGAGTTATCCAAATTATACTAAAATTTAAACTAAATAAAATTGGCCTATAAAATACAAAATATAATTTATCACACCACTGTATTTATCAAATTGTGTATTCATATACTATCAAAACTCTAATTTTGGTCGACTAGGATTTACACTTCTCACTCCATATTCTTAAAGATAAAAGCATTCGTAGAGATTATTATTAGGGTTAAAACATTATAATTAGAGTCTTTTTTATCAATCAATCTTAAATCATGATTACTATAGTTAAACATGTAATCATCCAACTAAACCCTAACTAGATGGCTAAGATGTAATTGGTTTATTACATGTGTGGCTTGAGTATCATGAGGTGGAGTCATCGGGTGGGACTACCTCAGTCCATTTTTAATATATCAGGAGACTGGAGATTTAAGAGGCGATGAAAATCTTATTTGTTCCAAGTTCAATGAGGGAGGACCAATGTGGGAAGAAAGGCTCAATCCCCACTAGTGTTTGCCACCAGCACCTATTGTACTTCTACCAAGAGTACTAGGTTGCATCATCATGTGGTTGTAGAGAATCCAAGGGACCATGTTGTGTTCTTACCCGTAGTGGCTACTGGAAACAATGTTCTATTTTATGGAGTAAACATAGGTCATCGTGCTCTAGGGGGACGACGACCGCATCCCATTCAGGTCAGCCAAATTCCACCCTAAATGGATCCATGGTTGGATACACAGGACCGGAAGAAAGGTAATTCAAATAATCAATTTCAAAAACTACCTCTGCCTTGAACAAAGCCTAGAAAATAGGAGTGTCAAAAAAGATTTATAATGTACCAAATTGTTAAGAAAAGCACACTCTACATTATGGAATCTTTAAATATAACCTTTTATGAACTTTGATAGGATTTATATGTCGTGGAAGTAAATGCACAATATAGTTGTTTGTAAATTATATATTTGGCCATATAATGATATAAAATCCTTGAAGTAAGCCATTGATATAATCTACAACATTACAAGAGATTATTATGTATGGTTCTTAAGTTTTTGCCTTTGTTATGATTATTGTTATGGAATAAGGTGTATATGAGGACTTTAATTAGTACCATGGTATTATTTTCTACAAACAATACTTGGCTTGGTTTTACTATTCAATATATATTATTTTAACTCCTATAATATTATTGATGTCTATTTTAGATGAAATAAGATAAATAATTGGCACACACCAATAATGACATAAGACCCCTAACTTAACTAGAAAGATATGACTTTGGTTTAATAGATATTCATTATATTTTTATGATCTTTTCAGGAATTAGGTTTTTTTGACCTAAGGATTTGAGAAACAATTGAGGTTGTTGGAATAAAGGTAAGTGGTTCATGCCTTCTATTTTATCATTTTGTATTTGTGTTTCTCTTGCATATATTTCTCAAGTATTTAATTTACAAATTATCATGTGACAAATATGTGTTGTAAGAGATATTATTACCATGAATATCATGTTAAGATTTACTATAAAATGAATGATACATAAGATCATATCAGTTACAATTACCTCTTCATGATTAAGACCAATTAAGAAATATGGGTGTAAACCCTAAATTAATTTTAGTTTAAGATTAATCAGCACATGTACAACTAAGGCCCTATCTCATGAACAATTAAGATGGGTTGTACCTCATGAGCCCCCTTCATTCAATTTTGGATTATTTAACCTATGTCGTACATACGTTATGTGTGTCCAGTGATGGCTACGCGCCTATGGTATGTTCAGTGAGTTGTATGCATACTTTATGTGTGTTCAGTGATGGCTACGCGCCTATGGTATGTTCCGTGAGTTGTATGCATACTTTATGTGTGTTCAATGATGCCTGCACACTTCATATGTGTTCAATGATCCATGCACGCCTTGTGTGTGTGTTCAATGAGATCAGATTGGGTTCGTAGAGAAGTTGTTATTAATTAATGTTAATTAAGTTAAGAATGCATCCCTAAAGACACAAAGGGTATCATGTTTAGTATTTTAGTTTTTAAGCATATTGTTTAATTTATTATCTTATCATTATGAAACCTAATACAATTGTTTATTGAATGTGTGACTTTGTGTAGATGCACATAGGTGGTGTGCAACATGGGAAATCTCTTAGGAGGTTGATGTCCATATGGGTTCAAGACCTAGTGGGGTGCCATCTATATGATCCAAGGAGGTGTAACTCGTTTTCGACTCTATCATGTATCAAGTTCCCTTCTTGTAATTTTGTGAAAATAATGTATATGAGAATTTGTGTGACTATATATCCAATGTAAAGTTATTTTTAATGTTGCAATGAATGATATATGATATTTGTGACATTTTCAAAGTATGAACTTGATGGGTTGTGCTTATGCGTTGTTATCTATAGATTGCACTTGGGGGTTATTACAGTAGTCCTTGTACTCAAATATATATATTATATAAGAAAAACTAACAACGTGTGGTATACATTTTTATCTTTATCTTTTATGTTTCACATTATTACTTGCGATCTAATAAGGCAACATGGCTTATGTGTGAACGAACATGGGATGGTTAAATGCAATATTTTCTTATAATTTCTCATATTACAATTATTTCATTCGTATTCTAACAAGCATATATGGCATGCTATGGGAAGCGTTGTATTAAAAAAATGATCCTTGTCTTACTGTATACGAAAGACTGTGGAAAACGTTGCATGAAATTGTTGAGTTTATTTTTCTAAATTACAAATCAGCTCTTGTGAAATCTATTAATGTTGTGTATGCAAACAAAGTGGGAGTTGACTCTGAATATTCTCTACGGCATTATTTTCTATTGTTGCTAAACTGGGAGTCGGAGTGAACTAAGATCGGGGAAGGTGAAGAATGCATCCCTTTGACATGTCGACTTTAAAAGGTTCTGCAATAAGATGCTGACATCGGAAAACAGTCGTTCCTTTGAGGAGTGGGAGTCAAGGTGAATTCCCTCTCTATTGATTTCTTCTTTCTTCTTTGTCAACTTTGTCATTGAGTTATGTATGATATTCGTTGAAACAATATTGAACGTGTGGTTTTCTTCTTCCTGCCTACTTCACACAAAAACCAATTGGATTTTACTCCTATATTATCACATTGTTTTTTGGCATTGACTAGACAAACTGACGCAACAATCTTCAAAGTAATTTCTCGATCCCTTGAGTTTATACCTAATTGTTCATAGATAACTTGCATCAATACCCCGCATCGTAATCCATCTAAAGTTCAATATCATTTTGTCCCAATCTGATATCAGGGCCGGTTACCAGTCGATTAGAGACAAAATGGATACATGGGAAAGATGCAAAGTCCAAAGCTGAGCACAACTCTTTTCACGGCTTCAGCTTTTCATAAAAGTCGGTATTTTCATTTGAAACGGTCGATGTTCATGGCTTAGAATGCCGTCAACCCAGTCTCTTACTACAGCATTGATTAAGATATCCAACTTGGCGGATTGTTAGAATTTTTTTCACTAGCGTCAAAATATCCAAATTGGCATGAATAGACAAACTATCCAAACACAGGGATCAAAGTCTTTGTTGATCAAAAATAAATCTGTCAAACGGGTGGGTAGGTTGGGGTTTAGGTTTGGGTCATTGCAGGTTTGGATCTTGTGGGTGTGGGTCTGAGAGATGTTATTCTAAACAGAACGAAGAAAGACAAATTCAAACCTGAACGAACTAGTTGTGGTCCACTCGCGGGTGTCTAGACAATGCTTTCATAAATACTAGTTGCCAGATGCTACTCTAACGGTTAAAGAAGACAAGTTTCTCATCTTTTTATGTAAGATATCACATAAGAAAAACCAACTAACATACATTTTAGCCACCAAACAAAAAAAGTTTGTTGTTAAATGTTAACAACCATTCAACCACAAACCTTTTGGGGGTAAAAATATCTAATGTGTACCTAAAATTTTCTAATATATGATTATATATAACAAACTAGAGTTAGTAATTTATAGTAAAACTCCATATTAAGTTTGTTAAAATAATTAAATAATGTAGTAGACGTAGATTTGTATTCTCTCTCTCTCTCTCTCTCTATATATATATATATATATATATATATATATATATAAGTTTTTGTCAAAGAAGTTCGATTGTAACAATTAATGGACAGTAGTAGATCATCATATTCATTTTAAGTAGGATATCATTATATTTAAATTTATATATTAATTTAATTAAACGGATCACCCACAGGTGTCTTGGGCCACTTGTGAACTAAACAGGTGGGCACATGTTTAGGTAATTTTGAACGGATGGAAAATTTTATCACTTAATTCTAACTTAAACGGATAAACCATGGATAACCAAGGATTTTGACACAGTTTAACAAGTCTAATCAAAAGCACATGGAACGAAAAGAAAATACACAAGGACAAATAGATAGACATGAGCTAAACATATAAATTCAGACACATTACCATCATAGACACAAGGCTATATAGGAATCTAAAGCAGAGAGAGAAGCAAGGCCGAAACAGGGGGAAGACCTAGGGGCGTATGGGAATTGAATAACAGACTGGGAGAGTGTCATCATTCTTGTCATTACGTAAATGCAAGAATAGATAAATTTAAAGTGACCCCAAAGACCGAATCTTTGGCTTCATTCTCAAGCTATGTTTGGTATATAGCCATGACAGGTTTATTTACTATGGGTAAATTAATCAGTGATATCTTAACTTGTGTAAGATGATTGTTGTTTGGAGCGACGATAAATAAACTTAAGATATCCTCCATATGTGTATAGGTTCGTTTATTTAGACAAAATCTATTATGCCTTACACATAAATAACAGTGTATGTATTGAGCAATCTGTTAGAAAGGTATCGTAGAAAATTGGCATTTATGACAAATAAACATATTTCCAGCCGCAAGGATTTGATACGGCTGGTTATCAGGAGATTTCTTGGTCAATTTACTCTTGCGGAAACTTATTTATCTTTTAATCTGCATAACAAATACCGGTTAAAATATATAGTTCAGTATAATTGTCGTATCGCCACCAGGATGGCACAGCAAACACAAAATTAGAGCTAGCAGATAACGGAGGGAATATGAACTCCGTTAGGACAATTAAGTCTCCACTATCCTATGAATAAACATGTTGCATGCTCTTCAAGATATTTGTCTGTATGCTTCTTATTTTTTTATTTTTTTGCTCTTCAACATGCTTGCTTATGTGATAATTATCAGTACTTTGTTGCTTTTACACATGTTGAGCTCACAAGACACAATCTTATTGAAGAAGTGGTACATGTTTGCAGTTTTCAGCTTACGTCTTTGTGTGTTTCATTTTTCTATTTTTTTATTTTTATTTTAAGAAATCATTATCTAAACAAAATGTCAAAGGGAACCTACCAGTCTGTGTACTTAAGGGGATGTCTGTGAATTTTGTGTACATACTTCAGTAGTATGTCTATGTGTTTTACCGGTCTATCTACATTAAAATAAAGCTAAGTCAGGAGTATGTGTGTCTACTAATCCACCTGCTTGCCGCTTTTTTTTTCAATTTTTTATGTTTGCCGTTTTTTTTTTGAATTTTTTTGTAACAACACCGAGTGAGGAGTATGTGTGCATGCTAATTGACATGCTTGTCATTTTGTTGAGCTTAATAAAAAGATGGAAATGTTATAACAATGTTAGGTTTTAGGTATGTGTTTTCATCAGACTGGCACGTGCGTGTTTTAACAGTTTGATTGTATGTTCATTGTTCTAATCAGTTTGTGTGTTCCAATAGTCTACATGCATATGAATCAGTCCAATCTAATTATTTATTTTACGTCATTAGTTTCTTCAAAGGGAGTTTCAATAAATCATTTTTTCTCATTGATCTAGTTACTTATGTGTTTAATTATTCTATCTTAGTGCTAAATTAGCTCAATCAGTCTGTGATTTCAAACATTCTATCTGAGTATTAACTGGTCCATTCTATCTATGTGCTTGCAAGTTGAGGGAGTCAATTCAATTTTAATCAAGATGCTTTATGTTAGTATGTTCTAAATAAATTTGTGCATGTTAATATAGTGGTCATCACGAGTCTAACGAAAAAAATAGTTTTGATTAGATTTTTGTAATTATGTGTTACAAGTCGGAGGGAGTCATCTAATCAACTGACCATATACATTTTCATATGCTCCAATAGCTTGGTTATGTGTCCATTAGTTTGTTCACTATTTGTGTCTTAGCAACATGTATGTGTGTTAATCAATTCAGTTTATTTGTCTGCTAATCAATTCAACATGTTTGTGTGTTTACATACTACAATGAGTCAACTGAATATTAATTCAGTTAATAGATTAGCCAACTTTTTTATTATTTCCATTTTCTTATTTTTAATCTTAGTTGTGCATACTAGAGAGATTTAATTGGATATTAAACGAGTTATTCTCATTTAGCAACTTGTATGTAATTATTGTTAATAATAAAACCAAAGAAAAACTAATTTTCAAAATAAATTTAAATAATAAACAACCATTTTTATCATATATAATAGTATTCATTAGAGATTTTATTATACTAATCCAACTGTTATTCATGTAATTCATATACTTAGCACGTGTATTTAACTAGTATTAAGAGAACGTCATATCATTCGATGTTCGAGCATGACTGTCAAGGAAAACCAAAATATTTAATTACAGGACAGTATCTTTTTGAATTTCTATAGATTGGAAAATCTGAAATAAGTTAATTAATTAAGTCAATGATGATATATGCACCAACTCTAGCGATTAGAACGTACTCGTTAATTGTTGCACAACCAGATAATCAAAGGCAAAAGAAACTAGCCAAAGAGGTGGCACCGAGTTCGTAAAAGTACTGATGTAAGACCGAGAGGTCACAGGTGTAACGTAACAATGACAATGACCGAAGTGGTGTGTTAAAAGTTTATGGCTGATAGCCATTCATTTGATATGGATTATGCCCAATGTTTTTTTATAATAGTCCATGCATTGAAATTTAAAAATATGTTTCTTACAAACACAGGCTGCAAGCATGACACTGAAAAAAACATAGTGGGTGTCAATCATGGGTGAGGATCAGCTATCTAAGCAAAATAACCAACCATAGAAATGCACAAAAAGGATTCTACGGGGAGGCACCCCTTAAACATATGCCTCTGACGAAAGTAGTTCAATAAAGATGTAACTAAAGTAGTAGCTAAGATGGAGAGTAACAGTCTAAGCGATGAGTACATCTTCAAAAGCCAGTGTCGTCTGCGATAATATCCTCTAGGAAGTAACATCCACATCCATTGTGATCACCAAATATGTTGCCCGGATCGACTTCAGTAGGTATTCCCTGAGTTGATGTAGAGGCATGTCCTGCAGTGCAATTGTACAAATAAGGCATATTTAATGTCAGTTAGCATAATTTGGGTGTGTTTTGAGATGTTATTGAACTTTTTATTGTTTCTCTCTAGACAAATATTTCAAAAGGTATGAACAATCAAGTCTTATGAGAGATGTCTAGAGTGTTGAGGTAAGGGTTTTAGTCTAGTGATGAAGGTTGGTAGAAGGAGATTTTTGGTGTCTGAAAATTATGGGAATAAGTTTTACAGGAGGTGCAATGTGACAGTGCAGTTGGTGGAGAGGTGTTGTGTGGTTTGTTCATCCATCTTATGGAGGTAGCACCTATTTGGTCCCAGAAATCCTCTGCTGGTGAGATTTTTTTCAGTGAGGATTTTGTCAAATGTGAGCAGCCAGAAGAAGAGTTTTAGTTTTTGTGACAATTTTGTTTTTCAAAAGTGAGCCATTGATGTATGACCTCTATAAGTGAGGTGAGTGTAGGCTGTTTTGGATGTGTAAAATGGTCCCCAAATCCAGGAGATCTTGTTATTGATGTTGTATTCAAGTTTATGGACGATGTCTCTCAGAGTGTTGTTGTCCACATGGTCTTGAAGATGTCTTTTGAGAGAGTTTTGTCTATTGATGGTAAGAAGTTAAGGGCTTTGGCATTGTTGAGTCTATGCCATGAAGAGGGAATGATCATGTGTGTACTAAGGTTCTAAATGGTGTTGTGATGGTACCATGGGTCTTCCCAGAAAAAGATATTATGGTGAGAATGTAGGGGTGTAAATAAGGTACTTTATGATGTCCAGGTTTTTGTTGATGTATTTCCAAAGTGGGGAAGATATGTTGTGTGGGGTGTGGTGCCAAGGCGGTTTGTTTTTGTAATATTTCTGTAGGATAAAGTTTTTCCAGAACCTATTGGTACTGTCAGTAAGAGTGTTTATAATTTTTGCAATGAGGCAGATGCCATGAATTCTAATGTTTATGATTGCCCCCATCTCCCATGTTTGATCGGAGAAGTGATGGTGTTCCAATTGACTATATGAATGTTTCCATGTTGTTTGTTTTCTATGTGGTTGTTGTAGAGAAAATTTCTTCTAATTTTGTCAACCGCTTTGTGGGTCTTGCTAGGTAAAGGGATGCAGTTGAAGAAGTGGGTAGTTATAGGTGTAATGACATTGTTAATGGGGGTAAGCTGGCCAGCCAGTTTGAGAAAGTGATTGGTCCAAGAGTTTAGTTTTATTTGGATTTTATCGATGATCGGGTTCCAATTGGAGTGTGTTATAGGGTGTGGAGTGATAGGAAGTCCAAGATAATTGATGGGAAAGTTTTCGGTTTTGTATTTGAGGAGGTTTTTGTACCCGTCGATGGTATCAGGAAGGGTATTGACCCCAAAGATAGAAGATTTTGAGACGTTTATCCTAAGACCCGAAACGTATGAGAAGAGACCAATGATGTGTATAGTGTTGATGATGGTAGAGTCTTCAGGTTTGACAAGAATTATGGTATCATCTGCAAATTGTATGATGTTCTCATGGAAATCGTGGGGAGAGGCAATGAGACCATGTGATGTACCAAGTTTGATCATGTTGGTTAGAATGGATGTTACAATGATGAAGTGGTGTAGAGAGAGGGGGTCTCCTTGTCTGAGTCTGTTGGTGTTGTGACAATAGTCGAAGGGTGATCCATTTATAATGGTAGAGAAATAGTTTGTGGAGATGTAGGCGTGAATCCAGTTATTCCAAGTGTCAGGAAAACCATACCCCGACATGGCTTTGATGAGGCAGTCCCAGTTGAAGTAATCAAAGGCTTTTTCAAAATCAAGTTTGATAGCTAGAATCGGTGTTTTATTTTTGTGGAAAAGGTGTAGAGTTTTGTTCACCATGATGAAGGCATCATGAACGTCACAAATGGATCAATTTTTTAGAAAGGCATTTTAGTTGTGAGAGATGATTTTCTAGATGGGGTTTGATGTGATTTGAGAGGAACTTAGCAATGATTTTGTATGAAGTGTTGATGAGGCTAATGGGTTTGAACTATGTGATTTGGTCGAGATGTGTGACTTTTTTATAAGGGCTATATGTGTGTGGTTTATGTATTTGAGAAGATTATGAGTATTTGTGTTGTGATGGATAGCTCTTAGGAGTTTCTGAAAGTCTCCCTTGATGTGGTTCCAGTTTTTCAGGTAAAATTCATTATTAAATCCATTAGGGCCCCGGGGATTTTTTTTTTCCTAGCGAGTGGATAGCCATATCTAGTTCTTTAGGGGTGAAAGGGCTAGTAATGTGTTGTGGTGAGGTGATATAACGGCCACATAAGTGTTTCCATTTGATGGAGTCGAGTATAACATGCTTGTGTCCAATATTGAATATAAGGTTAAAATGTTGGACAATGTGTGTAGTGATTAAATGCTTGTTTGATGTAGTATTTCCATTAATGCTCAACTTTGCAATGATATTTTTTCGAGCATTGTTGTTGCAATTTTTGTGTAAGAATTTTGTATTTTTTTATCGCTCTCCTTAGCCCATTTGATTTTTGTACGTTGCTTCCACATTGTATCCACACAATGCTTAATATGATCAAGTTCAACTTTTATAGTGAGAATTAGAGTTGGGTCAGTTGATGGATCACTATCTATAAATAGGTGTTGTTGTTCAAGGTCAGCAACTTTGTGTGAGAGATTTCCAATAGTTTCTTTTTGCAAACTTTTCAAAATACTTCTGACACTTTTTGTGTTGTTGTGAATATGGTATCCAACATTTCTGGCTTGGTTATCCGCCACAACCCAATGCCTATTACATTGGTTCAGAAAAGTGGGATCAGTAATCCAGAAATTTTCGAGTGGAATGGTCTGTGTCCCCATTTCTCTTGTTTGGTGTCAATGGTGATGGGGAACTGGTCTGAGATGGGTAGGTGGGCGACAGTGACATAGGAATGGGGGTATTGATCTTCCCATTTTATTGAACAAATGAAGTGATCAAGTCTAGCCAAGGTTTGTTGGTGAGTCCATGTGTAACGAGCATTGGCTGGTGGGATATCAATCATGTGGGGGTTTTGTATAAGTTTAAGGAAGGCTTTATCTGAAGAGGTCATGTAGCTTATGGTTGAGATGGTGATGCGATGATTTTGAGTCGCATTTATAGACCTGTTTTACATGCATTTTATGTGTTTATTAGTTACTTTTTTGGTTAGTATCGCATGATTCATTCACTTTAGTCTATAATCTCAGTTCGTATCAAATCTCTCATATTTTATCTTTTTTATTATAAACGATCATAATAATGGGTTTTAGCATAGTTGATTCGGCTGTGTCTTGCAATTTCAGGAAAAACGCATATACACAGTTGTCGATACCATCGACATCCTTCGATAGTATCGACACAGTCACAGTGAGACAACCACAAGGAGCCAAGATGACTCGATAGTGAGATACCCTCAGTGAGTCAGCAATCAACCTGTCGATACTATCGACACAAAAGTCGATACTATCGACGTTTCACAGCTTCAGTGTCGGAAAGGTGACAAAACCGACGCCTAAAGGTGTCGTATCGAGTCTGCATCAGTCAGAGCGTCTGAGAAGAAAGGAAACCTGCCGATATTATGAAGGGTCGATACCATCGACTCGTGTCGATGGTATCGACGCCGTCAGATCAGTTTTTGTTCCAGATCGGCCTGAATCCAAAGTGGTGATATTTCAGCGATCTAATTTGGTCTATATACCTAATGACGGCGGCCCTAAGGAAAAAAATCACGTCATTAGCCGTTGCACAAGTCCCAAGGAGTGTGAGAGAGGAGAATGGAGCCCAGAATCACACCCCAATCATTCTGAGAGCCGTAAAAGACGATTTCCACCGCCGGAAGGTTGTAGATCGCACATTTTACGTCAAGGAACGCCCGGATCTTCTCCGTTCAGGGGTTTACATCACTTTCATTCACGTTTCTTCATGTTTTCCCCTTCTTCTACCATGTCTTTCATTGAGACGAACATGCAGGGCTAATCCCCTTTGTCTTTAGGACTGGGAGTAGCCCGGGTAATCGTTCTATGACATTTTTACCATAGAAATTCATATTTTGTCTCTTAAATCTGTGGTATGATTTTGTTTTCTCCATTATATCATTATGATTTATCACCTTAATGATAATCTAATGCCTTTAATTGCTTTGAAAGAAGAATTAATGGTTGAAAAGAGATGAAATTCACATTAATTAATAAATCCCTTGAACAAGGTGATGTACGATTAATGGTGGAAACCCAGAGTTTGGTCTTCATGCACCTAGTTTAGGGTATAGGTTACTATGACCATGGAATCGACCTAGATTTAGGTAGTGAATTGTATCACGACAGTGAACAATTCTGACTATAGACCACTACCTGGAATGAGAGCCGAATTTGATTAACTATATAGAAATAAATACAAAGAAAACCCACGATGAAACCGTAATCCTAAAGATTCCCATCTAAATTGATTAAACTCAACATTTAATCGATTGCTTTGTTTTCTTTTATTTTTCTTTTATTTTTCAATGAACTCTCAAAACCTTTTAATCGGTCTAGCTGATCACGAGTAGTTAGTAAGTAGTCTACCGATAGTTCAGTGTCCCTGTATTCGACTCGTGCCTCACAAGGCCTATATTACTCTGACGAATGCACTTGTGTGACATGCACGGTAAAATCATGTCAAGTTTTTGGCATCGTTGTCGGGGACAGAGCAACTGTCAGCACTACGAGTGCTGCAAGCAGCCACTCTAGGCCACTTTTTATTGTTATTTTTATTTTTGAAATTCATCGTTCATCTTTCATAGTTGGTAATCGTATAGCACTGTACTAAATCAAATTTATTACCTTGCAGGTACTAGTGCATGGTGAAGATGCGTAGTACAGACTACGCACAGCCATCACCAGAGGTCCCGTTCTGGGGATCAGACGACGAGGAGAACAACATTCAAGATCAACCTGAGGATATAGATTCAGACTTTGAACCAGAAGCTATGGCTGAGGAACAGACAATCTGGGAAAAGATTAAGGCGTCTTCTGCTTCTGCATCAAAAGGGTCGATCAAGAGGAAGGCTATCAACATTCCCAATTATAAAATTGACCCTGGCCTAATCAATTTAGTCAAATCCAATGCATTTCACAGGCTCAAAAATGAAGATTCGGTGACTCATATAAGCCAGTTCATGGAGAACTGTGATATGATCAAGATAGACAGGTTCCCGCAAGAGACGCTCTATTTGAAATTATTTTCCATCTCTCTAGCGGGAAATACTCGAGAATGGTTGCATAACTTGGATGACGAGTATGTGGAATCGTGGGATCATATGGTCGAAGTGTTCTTCGACAGATTCTTTCCGCATGAGAAGACTAATGATCTTGTACGAAAGATCCACAATTTCAGTCAGAAATCAGGTGAAACATATTCTGAGACTTGGGAGCGCTTTCAAATAATGTTGAGGAGGTGCTCACATCATGGGCTGGACAAGGAGAAACAGGTCAAGATTTTCTATTTTGCACTTTTTGAGCATGATAGAAGCACCCTAGATTTAGCAGGTTCGGGATTCTTCTTAAACAACACATGTACAAGGTGTTGGGAGATTTTGAAAAATATGGCCAAAGAGCAGTCCTGGGGTGATAGAGATGCACCCGAATAGGTTCGAGTTGCAGGTGAGTCAAAGGCCATCAAGGAGATGAATGAGAAGATGGACCTTTTAGCCAAGAAATTGCTAGCAAAGGAAGACGTAGAATCTGGTGATGAGGCACAAGTCAAATTTATGTGCCAGCAACAGGGGTACAGAAACAATGATTATTCTTGGAGGAAAGATAAAAAAAATTCATGGAAGGACCCAAACAATTTCCTGCAGGACCCCTATGCCAAACCACAACCATCGACAGAGGACAAGAGCAATGAATTGCTCAATCAAGTAATCAAGCAGAATCAGGAACTAATGAGCACGTTTGGCCAGCGGATCAAGCAATAAGGAGAATTTATGAATCAATTTGGGCAAACTTTACAAAGTCATGGGGCTCATATGAGAACTATGGAGACATCATTAGCACAGATGGCAACTGAGATAGAAAATCTGAAAAAGCCAACACAACAAGGTTTTCTCAAAAATACAAATGTTCCAGGAGGAAATCAACAAGCCAAAGCAATTCTTTTGCGGAGTGGAAAGAAGACTTTAAACCCTAGGGCCGATGAACCGAGCACACCCCATCCAGAAGCCACAGGTGAGGCCATAGAGGAGGTTACAATCACAGAGCCGATAGAGGATGCGGTAGAGGATGCCACACCAGAATCCACTGCTGAGGAAGAGACTCAAAAGAGGACACCATATGTGTTGCCACATCAGAGGGCACAGACTGTCCCAGTGCCGTATCCAAATAGTTTGAAGGCTAAGAAAGTGGACGCTCAGTTTAAGAATTTCCTAGATAGCTTTAGGAAACTTTCTGTCAACATTCCGCTGTTAGAAGCAATAGAGCAGATACCCTCCTATGGAAAGTTTCTAAAAGATATAATTACAAAGAAGAGGAAGAATCTGATACTGAAGTGGTGGTTCTTAAGGAGCAAGTGAGCGCCTTCATTTTGGGCACATTGCCACCAAAAAGACAAGATCTGGGTTGCTGCAAAATTTCATGTTGCATCGGTAAGGTGAAGTTCGGCGAAGCATTGTGTGACTCTGGGGCAAGTATCAATTTGATGCCTCTTTCTACTTTCAAGAAGCTGGGACTTAAAGAATCGAAACAAAGCAACATGACGATTCAGTTAGCGGACAATTCTGTGGTTAAGTCGTATGGTATTTGCGAGGACGTTCTTGTTAAAGTTGACAGGTTTGTATTTCCAGCAGATTTTGTGGTAATGGAAATGCAAGATGAACAAGGAAATGAGCTACTCCTTGGAAGACCCTTCCAAGCTACTGCAGATATGATACTCGAAATGGGAAGAGGCCGTCTGACATTGGGAATCATGGATGACCGATTTGAAATGGTTATGCCCACAAGTATAACACAATCAAAGGCAAGGGAGCAGTGTCGCATGGTGAAACAATTTTATCAGAACATTTCTCTTTGTCTAGGGAAGCCATTTCTAGATATGGCTCATGTAATGACCAAGGTAGATAAGGGGACACTGGCTATAGATATTATGGAACAAACCAAAGTTGTTTCTCTTTGTAGAGTTGTGGGTTTTCCAAATGATGAAGAGGAAGAAATTCCTCTTTCAACTGAAGATGATGCAATAGCAAGTTTTGTCCTTGATGCATATCCAGAACTACCCTTTGAAGTTTGCCTTATCAACATAATGCATGACTGGATGAGAAGCAAGTCATTACAAGAATGCGTCAAGATGCTTCAAGTTCTTCTGTGCTATTATGCCAAGTATTATGAATATCTTGGGCCACTCCCCCCACCGCTTCAATCATCATTGATCAGACCTCCAGAGTTAGAACTGAAGCCACTGCCTCCACATTTGAAGTATGCATTCTTAGTCGATGGTGAAAGACTACCGATGATTATTTCAGCATACCTGACTGCCGATGAAGAAGAACAACTGATGATCGTGCTGAAGAACCACCGTGGCGCTTTCAGGTGGTCAGTTGCGGATATCAAGGGGATTTCCCCTACACTTTGCCAGCACAAGATCAGGCTCGAGGAAGGAGCCAAACATGTAATCCAGCCATAGTGTAGACTCAATCCAAGCATGATGGAGGTAATCAAGAAGGAGGTGATCAAGCTCCTTTCTGCAGGCATCATTTACGCTATCTCCGATTCGACGTGGGTAAGCCCCACATAGGTAGTCCCTAAAGAGGGGGGAATCACTATCACTCACAACTTGTTAAATGAGCCGGTCACGATCCGATTGGTAACCGGATGGCATTTGTGCATTGACTACCGTCGATTGAACTCCGCTACATTAAAAGATCATTTTCCTCTTTCATTCATCGATCAAATTTTAGAGCGACTAGTTGGTCAATCTCATTTTTGTGTTCTAGACGGCTACTCCAGCTACAATCATATCTCCATTGATCCTAAGGACCAAGAGGAATCTACCTTCACTTGTCCTTACGAAACATTTGAATATCGATGTATGCCTTTCGGCTTGTGTAATGCACCAGCCACCTTTCAGCGTTGCATGCTCGCTATTTTTTATGATATGGTTGAGCGTTGTTTAGAGGTTTTCATGGACGATTTTTCCATCTATGGTGTGTCATTTGATGAATGTCTATACAACTTGGATAAATTTTTACAACGATGTGAGGACACGCATTTAGTTCTCAACTGGGAAAAGTGCCATATGATGGTTAGTGAGGGAATTGTGCTTGGGCACAAGGTGTCTAGAAAGGGGCTGGAGGTGGATCCAGTCAAGATTGAGGTTATTTCAAAATTACCCCAACCTAATTCAGTTAAAGAGGTACGGAGTTTTCTCGATCATGCAGTATTTTACCGCCGCTTTATTAAAGATTTCTCAAAAATCGCTAAACCATTGTCGAAACTGCTTGAAAAAGATGCGATATTTGATTTCAATGAAAAATGTTTGCATGCTTTCAATGTAATGAAAGAAAAGTTAATTTCCACATCGGTTGTTCAAACTCCGGATTGGACAAAGCCTTTCGAGCTCATGTGTGATGCTTCATATTTTGCAGTAGGGGTTGTTCTTGGGCAGCGTTTCGAGAACAAACCCGCGGTAATTTTCTATGCATCCAAGACGTTAAACGAGGCACAACTTAACTACACCACAACTAAAAAAGAACTTCTCGCCGTCATTTTTGCATTCGAAAAATTTCGGCAATATTTGGTAGGGTCAAAAGTTGTGGTATGGATGGACCACGCCACCATAAAATACTTGATGGAAAAGAAAGATGCCAAACTAGATTGATTAGGTGGATCTTATTGTTAAAAGAATTTGACATTGAAATCAAGGATAAGGCAGGAATTGAGAATGTGGTTGCGGACCACTTGTCTGGGTCAGAGCGGGTAGATGAGAAGGATATTAATATACCCATTACCGAGACATTCCCTGATGAGAAAATCCTTTCTATAAAATCCAAGGACCCATGGTTTTCGTACATTGTTAATTATCTTGCCTGTAAAATAATCCCAGATGATTGGACTTATCAAGAGAAAAAGAAAATTTTCCACTCTTTGAGATATTATTTCTGGGATGATCCCATCTTGTTGAAGCAATGCAGGGACGGCGTTCTGCACAGGTGTGTACCGGAGGTAGAATATGATAGTGTACTCAGTCATTGTCACACACTACCAACTGGTGGTCATCATGCGAGCTCAAGAACAGAGGCCAAGGTGCTAGAGAGTGGTCTTTATTGGCCTACACTCTTCCGGGATGCCTACGACTATGTGCGAAGATGCGATTCTTGTCAAAGGGCAGGTAATATTTCCAAGCGGCAAGAGATTCCCCTCAACGTGTTTCAAGAAGTTGAGGTATTTGATCTCTAGGGCATCGATTTTATGGGACCCTTTGTGTCCTCGAACTCTTATTTGTACATTTTACTTGTTGTTGATTATGTATCGAAGTGGGTAAAGGCAATACCCACAAGGACTAACGACGTTGTTGTAGTGTGCAGGTTTGTTAAAGATCACATTTTTTGCAGATTCGGTGTGCCAAGGATGATTATTAGCGATGGAGGCACCCATTTCAAGAATCAAAAGTTTGTTGCATTATTAATAAAGTATGGGGTGAAGCATAATGTTGGTACCCCGTACCACCCGCAGACACAAGGGCAGGTCGAAGTGTCAAATAGAGAAATCAAGAAAATTTTGGAGCGCACAGTGGCTTCGATAAGAAAGAATTGGAGTACTTTGCTACCGGATGATTTATGGGCGTATAGGACCGCATTTGAGACACCTATAGGCACTACGCCTTTTAGGTTGGCTTATGGGCGGGGTTGCCATTTATCGATAGAGTTGGAACACAAGGCGCAATGGGCGCTAAGGAAGCTTAATTTGACTTATGATGAGGCAGGGAAGAAGTGAATGCTAGAGCTCAATGAGTTAGATGAGCTGAGGATGAACGCCTATGAAAACTCATGGATTTACAAAGAAAGAACAAAATTAATTCACGATCGACACATTCAACTGTGTGTCTTCAAAAAGGGAGATCGTGTATTATTGTTTAACTCGAGGTTGAAGCTGCATCTCGGGAAATTGAAATCTCGGTGGCGTGGACCTTTTGTAGGAGGTACGCCCACATGGTGCCATCTTGGTGCATGATGGAGAGATGACATTTCTAGTTAATGGTCAAAGGTTGAAGCTTTACTTTGGCGAGGACTACACAAGGAAAGTGCATGAGGTCAAACGCATAGCACTTAAGGATGCAAGATGAGCTTGAGTTTGTCTAGCCTAAGACGTTAAAGAAGGGCGCTTGTTGGGAGGCAACCCAACCATTGGTAGTTTCTTCATTTTCCTTTGCATTTACAAGTTAGTTTGGTTTAATTTCATTTTTAGTGTAAAAATGATACCTTGATCATTTGTTCAGTGTGCAGGACTGAGTCAGAGTCGATACCATTGACCATGATGTCGATGTTAGTGACATGGGTACAGGGAAGCGGCTGCAGAAAATTTTCTAAGTTGATACCATCGACGGCCGCATCGATGGTATCGACCTACCATCAGTAACGCCAAAAAAAAGATAGTTCGGGGTCGATAGTATCGACTAGGATGTCGATACTCGCGAGATCCCTAAAGATTTACAAAAGATTTTGTCTCAGTGAAGTCGATACTATCGACATAGCAACAACAAGGAAGCGACACCCAGGCCTCGCGAGGGTAATTGATCCATGAAGAGTCGATACCATCGACACCCGTCGATGGTATTGACGCGCCACGTCACCGATTCATGAGAAGAAATCAAGGGTGGCCACCAAATCAAGGAAGTCGATCTGTGGGATGGGTCGATACTATCGACATGCGTCGATGGTATCGATGCGTCACCAATCCGGGGCCCCAAATCCAGCCATCAACAACCGTCGATAGTCGCGAAGAGTGGATCGCGCCTATAGGTGTCGATACCATAGACAACCCATCGATGGTATCGACGGAGCGGCAGCAACGACGGACTCAGTTATGAAAGGAAGGGTTGATTGTCAATTATCTTCACACCTTCAGAGTTTCTTCCTTCCACTTGTGCTTTGAGTATTGTTGGGCGACCGGAGGCCTTCGTCGAGCATCCAAGGATCGAGATATCTTTGTCGAGCTCTGCACCAAGCGGAGATCGTCTTCTCTGACCTTCACCGAGCTCTATTTCTTATTCCCCTCTCTCTTTGTGATGATGGTGTGGACGGAAGGAGCTTCTTCTTCAAGGGTGGCCCTGATGGAGATTATGACGTTTGTCCCTCCACCACCCAGATCCATTCCTCGTCCGAACATTGTTCATCCTTCGGCGGAAGTACGGAAGATATACGAGGAGTTGCTCAAGCAGAAAATTGAGCCAACCCGATACGTCGATCGGACCATGATCTGTGACCTTGGGTTCGAGGCCAATCTCGCTTATGTCCTTCAAGGGCAAGGGAAGCATACGACTCGGAGGACTGATGAGGTCCAGTTCCACGCCAAGGGCCACCCCTTTTTCGGTGAGTGACCGACGTATAAAGAACTGGTGGTGGAATTTATGGCATCTCTGGACATATGTGTTGTGCCTAACGACCTCATCGCCACTGATCGGGAATGGATTAAGGGCCGCGTTTCTTTCCGGCTCTACAACAACAATTACAATCTCACCCTCCAGCAGTTCAATTCAATTTACAACTGGTATCGTTCTCCAAATCAGCATAGGAGGCCGGACAACTAGACAGATTATGATGACATCTTTTCTCAGCTGGTGACCACGCCTCCAGGCATGTCCGTTAGCTATCATAATGCAGTCGTCGCCAATTTCGAGCATCCATTTGTACAGATTCTACATCGCATGTTGTGCACTATTCTGTTTGCTCAAGGCGATCTTTCTCTCAGTAAGTTTCAGGAGACATACTTGTTTTTTTTGTATAAGCTATTGAAGCGAGAAGAGTGCAATTGGGGCACATTTTTCTTGACGCGTGTGTTGGCCATGCGGAGGAGTACAAGAAAAGCTACTATCCACTTTGGGGGGCTTATCACACCGCTTGCTCTCTACCTTGGGTTGGATTTTTCCCAACTCACTCCGATGTCCAACAGGAATAAAGTCAACCTGCATCATCTACACCAATCCAACCTTCTTACGCTCTGTGATGGCGTGGCCTATGCACAGTGCCATGTCAACCAGGAGTACCAGGAGTGTGCGCTTCCAGATCCTGTCTTCAACATCCAGGACGCTCAGCACTTTCGGTGGCCCATCATCGCCATCGACGACTCTGATGAAGAAGATGACATTAATGACAATGACAATGATGAAGGTGACGAGCAAGAAGAAGAGAATGAGTCTTTCACTCCTCTTCGTTCGTGAGTGGCACCGCGGAAGCATCCACGCTTCCACCCGGGTGCATCATCATCTTCACTACCTCTGCCACCTCAGCCCTCTCAACAAGGAGAGGATGTCTACTCTATGTAGGGGATGTACTCAATGCTACAGGAGATTTAGCATACTCAGCAGCAACACACTGCTTCTTTCGCCAGTATTCAGGAGACTACGAACCGGTTGTTCCTAAATCAGTAGGCCATCTATGAGAACGAGCGCCTCCTCCTCGCCAACCAAGAGAACATTCATGACAGGTTGCATAGGATGGAGATGCAGTAACAGTCATTCTACGATAATTATTGGAGCCAGAACTACTTCGGGGGATATCCTCAACCTCCACCCATGCCCCTGTATGATCCCAATTTCCAGGGGCAATATCCATCATGGGATCCCACCGCCCCGCAGTACCCGCCACCACCTGAACAATGATTGGTATCACTGTTCTACCTTTTAAGATTGTTTTTTACTATGAGGCCATAGTCGAATTCAAGCTTGGGGGGAGATGGAACAGTTCTATCTTTTTCTACCTTTTATTTTTAGTTTTTATCATTTATTGCATTTTCTGTTGTTATAGAAATTTTCTTAGTTTTTAGGATCCACATTCTATCTAGTGTAATCATGGATGTTTATGCAAATGTGTCATCTCTTTGTTTGTCAAATGGGAGTCAGGGTCAATTTGAAATTTTTTTAATAAAATTGTGAGCTTACTTTGTTTGAATTTGAGTATATGGCTTATGAAAATAATTGAGTTTGTCAACTCTAAAACATAAGATCACAACTGTGCATGCCTATGATTCAAGAAAAGTTGACGGAATTGGGCGTTAAGCCTAAACTGATCAAATGGTAATGAGACTTTAATCTGAAATGAAAGATAGAAACCTCTTGATTGTACACATGTCAGTAAGAAGGGACATATAATATCTTCCAATGGTTCTGTTAACTAATCTTGTGATCTATTCACTTCATCTCATCTACATCCACCATAAGAATTGGGAGCACTATACAGTTTGTCATTTCTTGATTGCATGACATGTAGATAGGATTGCATTGTAGTAGTGTTTACATTTGTTGCATTGAAAGAAAAAAATGTTGTATTATAATCCTGCATTCAAAAATTTTAGAGTGCATGTCAATGTCATTTTAGTTGCATTTTACATAACTTCAATCATCTTGTACAATAATGTGCCTTGCTTCTTCTGCAAATAAATGACTTATTTCATACTCTCTGAAAATTTAAGAATAAGAAAAAAAAATAGGAGATATGTGAATAAGCCCAAGAAAAGATATTGAAAATTTTGTCTTATTTTGCTAAGCAAGATGAGGGCTTGAAGAAAAAATATGAAGATCAGAGGGAGAAAGGAATTTGTTCACATGCAGAATAAGAAGAACAAGCACATGTGTAGTCCTATAGATATTCTGTCTCTCATTGGGATAGAATGATAGTGCATGCATCATTCCATCTAAAATGTAGCATTAGGACATTTTCATCATGATAGGTCATTAATTTTTGTATTGCATGATTGACTGTTATATGCTTCCATTTCTTCCACAGCCACCTATTCCATCCACATGTTGCTCGAATTGGTAGGCCACCCGTGATTATCTCCTCACTCATTAGTATCAGGAGATTTGCTTCCATCTAGATGGTAGTTAGGAAACAAGCAACGTAGATAGAATATCACAAAGATGCACCAAGTCTAAACTGGAGGATTTTATTATATTAACTGCCTTATTTGATAGTGTTCATCAATCTTGGGGTGGATATCTCTTATGAATGATCATTGTCGCCTAGAGGGTAATTATCATTCTGTGGTCAGTAAGGGTCAGTATGTGAATGTCTGGTGGGGATCATTTGGCAAGGTCTGTTGTGATAATCTGTTCTTTAATTGACCCTCGCAATTTTATTCTATAGTTCTGCTGCTCAAGGACGAGCAATGTTCATGTTTAGGGGAGTTTGATGCGATGATTTTGAGTCGCATTTATAGACCTGTTTTACATGCATTTTATGTGTTTATTAGTCACTTTTGTGGTTAGTATCACATGATTCATTCGCTTTAGTCTATAATCTCAGTTCGTATCAAATCTCTCATATTTTATCTTTTTTATTATAAACGATCAGAATAATGGGTTTTAGCATAGCTGATTCGGCTTTGTCTTGCAATTTCAGGAAAAACACATATACACAGTTGTCGATACCATCGATATCTGTTAATAGTATCGACACAATCACAGTGAGACAACTGCAAGGAGCCAAGATGACTTGATACCATCGACTGGGAAGTCGATGATAGCGAGATACCCTCAGCGAGTCAGCAATCAACCTGTCGATACTATCGACACAAAAGTCGATACTATCGACGTTTCACAGCTTCAGTGTCGGAAAGGTGACAAAACCGACGCCTAAAGGTGTCGATACCTCGACCCTCATCGATGGTATCGAGTCTGCATCAGTCAGAGCATCAGAGAAGAAAGGAAACCTGCTGATATTATGACGGGTCGATACCATCGACTCGCGTTGTCACAACCCCAATTTTTGGGTTCATTGGTGAGAAATGTAATTTCTCATATTAAAGATAATTGAAAAAATAAAGATATGATTTGTTTTGAATAAGTGGATTTCATTTACAATAGCCTTGATGATTGTGTTGTGGGCTTTATTCGCTATTGGCCCCAATAACAAGGAAATGAAGAAAGGAAAATTCAATTATCAAAATAGTAAATGAATAACTGAATATTTGAGAAAAGTATAATGTGGAAACCTCTAGAAGGCAAACCCAAAGAGGGATTTCATGCCACTTGGGTTCCTTGGGTTCCAAGGAGTCCAAAGTTGCAAAAAGAAAGCAATAAGAAAAGAAACGATTAATTAGGTATTTCTTTATTAAGAAAGAAATTGAAAATAATGATAAAATATTGGAAATAGGTAGAAAAAGGTATAATTGGAGTGATCCTTTGTGGATTTTCGTATCCCAAGGATTCCTAATGATAAAAGGAATACCAATGAGGAAAATAAAAGAGAAATAAAGAGAAATCCTCAAAAAGAAATATTTTAATAAGAAATACACATGATAATGAGAAATAATGCATTTAGACGCATCTAGAAGGATAATGAGTATCCAATAAAAAGGATTTCGAAATAATAGTGTTTCTTCAGGTCCAAGGAGCCCCAATAAAGAGGAAAGAAAGAGAAAATATCAAAATTGCAAAATAAGAGGATAATATCATACATTATTAATGATTTTTGTGAAAAGGAAGTTATTTCTATTACAAGAGAATACAAATTTGTGGCCAATGAATAAAAAGGGCAAGTGCAAAGAATATGGAAGAGGAATTTCGAATTCCTAATATCCATATAAGAGAGAATAACTAAGGAGATAATAAAGAGAGAGAGATGGTTGCTTCACACCCAAGGAAAATATGTTTCCTTTCAAGAATAGGACTTGAGTCCTCAAGGAGGCACGCCTTAGGGCTTTGTACTCACCCCTACATAAAGGGAAGACCCTTTGGTTCGAGTCCAGGAAAAATCCCACGATCCCTCTCTTGCTTCTTCTTCTTCTTCATGATTATTTGCGTCAAAACCCTAGCATAGAGGGTAGCTTGAACCCTGAAGCAACACGAAGCGGTGGATGGTCACGATGGGAGTAGGATGCCCCACGTAGCTAGAGAAAGGCTTGGCCGACATCCTCGTACTCTAACCCAGGCACTTCAGCTGCAACTTGGCTGCATTGAACGGCCGTAAGTCACGGGATTAGTTCACGCAAGATCGGTCCACCTGGTTGTAGCCAAGTAGCGCCCCAGGTGCGCAAGGTGGTGGACCTAGGGAGGCCATCAGCAATGAGTTTCGTGCTTTGAGAGGATGGAGGCAGACCCCCAAACTGCAGCACGGTGGCCATGTATTGCAGGTCACGCAGCCTGAGATGACCGCCCTAGCCGCGAACGGTGGGCACCCCTGCGTGCGTGAGGGTAGGTCGGAGCTAGGGTAGGCTCTCCTGGTGACCGGTGAGGCCTGGGGACGGGCGGCAGAGCCGAGCCTGCTCCTTGCTGCAGCCGCAGCTAGGGTATCAGGAGGAAGAAGAAGGAGATAGGCCGATTGGATGCTTTTGCCCCTCTACGGGCTGGAGACGCTTTTATCTTACCAAGGGTAAACACGTAATTGCGTTATATTCTCTTTTGAGCAACGTTGCATGGAGCGGGACATGTGGTGCAATCTAATTGGCCAAGTAAAATCTTGCTAAAATCATAATTAATTCTAGGAAACTTGGATTAAAACAAGTCCTATATGAAAATTGATCCTCAGAGCGAGAGGAACACAAAGCAATTATGTAAGAAGCATAATTCTGCTTGAAAATTAAAAAGTATAGGGTTTTACATCTTTAGATGCATTAATTGATAGAAAACCCCTAGGATGATGTAAAAACGAACATGATGAATCTTTTATATGTTTTTGATCAATCTTAACCTGTTAAGAATAAAAGGAATGGTAAAATCATAAAAAGATGATTCATATGTTGGTTTTAGGGTTTTATGATCATGAACATGGTTTAATAGACTAAAAACCCTGATTTGAGTAAATATGAGCTTTTGATTCTTGAACATAGTTTGGATTAGATAATTCTTAATGAAGACAATTGAGAAGGTTAGGGTTTTGTAGGAAACCTTAGAAACCCTAAATTGAATATAAAGGATACATCTTTGAAGACTAATAGGTTAATTTGAAAGATATTAACATGTTGATTAATAATATAGAGTTTTCATTCGTTTGGTATACAAAATTGGTAGTTTTAGGTTTATAATTCATAAATGAAGATAAATTCGTATGGGAACCCTAATTGGGGTAAAGGAAGAGGAAAACCATGATATTTCTGATTAAGGAAGTAAATTACAAAATGATGATCCTAAGACTGCTAAGAATATTAAAAGGAGAGAATTTAAAGGTTTTAAGTAGATTTGATGAATTAGGGTTCTTAATGACTAAGAATGGAGGCAAAACCCTAATTCCCAAGGAAACCCTAAAATTGGAATAGAAATCCTAAGGATGATGATGATATTGGATGAATATTAATAAAAGGAAATTGGTATATTTAGTTCAGGATTTTGTGCATGATCGGTTGCTTGATTGGGATTTCTGTGTTCTGATTAATTCTGTATCTGAATCTGCAATACAGGTATGTGGTTACGCTTATGAATATATCAAGTTAGTTTTCCAAGGTTTACCGAAGTTTTCATCAATGACATGAATTAACTGTTGGATGATTTTAATTCATTCAAACTATAATGTGGATATGACTATCACCTAAGATATGTGCCTACTAGCTCAAATCCTGGTCCCCTCTGTGGCTTAATATGGCTACCAATGGGGTAGGTCCATCAGGTCATTAAATGACTTAGTAAATGGCTACCAATAGGGTAGGACCATCAAGTCATCATGAGTTAGATATTGGGCTACCTTCGGGTAGTGCCATGCGACTCTATTACCCTAGGTATTGGCTACCTGTAAGGTAGGTCCATGGGGGTAAGAATCTACCTAAAGAGAGGTAGCATACAAGGATAGCACAGAGTTAGGGGATAGGTAAGGATTGAGTAGTGTGGCTTAAAACGTAATCTTGGTTGTTAAATGATTAATTGAAGGATTACATTGTTAACATATTTGCATGATTATTGTTTCCCTCACATACTAGCTACGGCTGACCGACGTTTTGTTTGTCGACGTTTTAGGTACAAGCCAAAAGGACAAATAGTAAATCGTCATATTGTGAAATACATGAAGTAAAATGCGAGGAGGATTAGTTAGAGTAAAATACATACATGGATAGAAGTTTAGAAATCCAAAAAATGTCAAAAGGTATGAAAATTTTTATTACAACTTTTCAGTATATATTGTTGAAATTTAATAATTGTTCTTGGTTATGTGTCTAACCTTTGATCCGGAAGTTACTGGTGCGGCTTCGACCTCTCGGTTTCCCTTAATTGGGGGTTATCGAGAGGTGGGGTCGTAACATTTGGTATCAGAGCATAGGTTCCTCACTTAACCATTAATAATTATTAAAATTTACAAAACTCCATAGAACCCAAGGGAGTTACTAAAGGATTATCCGAAAGACGGAGGTGTCTAGAAAAGGATCACGACCGGGGGCTGGCAATATTTTCCCCCGCACTGCTAGTCAGAATACGAGGACTCCCAGATTCGTGTGACTGCCTAGCCAAAGTCTTAGGGTATGAATCAAAATAAGATACCTTTAGGACTTTCTCATCTTATTCATCCCTTCTCATCACAAATTCCCTTAAGGACCTTAAGGATTAGGGTTTTCTCTCTCCTCCTCACCCTCTTGAGGTATGGGTAAGGTTGATAAGGTTTAAGGGATCATCCACCAAATTAAAGGAAAAGCACGTAAATAAGATGTCATGGACATAAGCTTAATAGATTAAGCGCAAACTAAAGAATAGACACATGCTTAGGTCGTATGACATAAGTTGTCATGCCCTCAGAAGAGACCTGAGGCTAGACCATCGTATCAGGAGGATAGATAAAGACAGTTAGTCTTGGAGATAGAGATCTCCATTGCAAATAGAGACCTGGCACATCCTCTAAGGATGTTGTTAACCCTAACCCTAAGTGAAAGGGAGAGACAACATGATGAGTTAGATGTCATGATAGACCAGGTGTTTGGATGGACATGCCTTGGATGCCATATGAGCCATTGGATGACCTAGTACCTCTGGAAACCCAACCCTGGGAAGGGTCGAGTAGGTTTGAGTGAAGGATAGCTCCTCCATGGATAAAGCTAGATAAAAACATGTAGAACCCTATGGGATTGTGTAAGTAGGGTATGGCTTGCACCCAGGGCACGTCAGTAGTAGGATGAAACCCTGGTTAAGGAATCATGATGGACGGCTTATGAAATAAGCATAAAGGGCTATGGATGATCTTGAGCAAACATAAGTTCGAGCCTAGGCTTCACCTATGTAGAGGATGCTTTTGAGGTTGATCCTTCATGAAGAGAGAACCTCTAATGGTGAGAGAGTAGGAAACCAAGCAAGAAGGTTGGAATCCTAGACTTTGAGATAGGAGGAAAAGTAGGGAGTTGAGGATGATGTGACCTAAGTGGATGATAGTGGTTGCCACATGCTTGACCCTTAGAGGTTGATGATGTCTTGGTGGCTATGAGAGGAACCAAACCCTAGAGAGAGGATGAGTCCGCTGGTACCTCTGTACCTATGGTATAGATGAGAAGATGAGTTTCGTGGACCTAAAAAGGTTTAGTAATAGGTTGTGAGGCCTTGTACCTTGTTGGTTTTCCTTGAGGAGGATCCAACTCTAAGTGTTGCTCGAGTTAAAGGATGATAGGAAGTGCATGTCATACCTTTTGCATGCTTGATTTGTGGTTAAGAGTTTGAGCATGCAGTTGGACACCCAAAGGTGAACCTAGGGTTCCTAGGCCTAAAAGGGGAAGCAGTGTACCTATTGCTCATGACGAGAATTAAGTTTCTATAGTTTCGATCATGGTACTCCTCATGTATAGAGGAAAAGGGAAGCCCCTTAAGTTTAAGGTATGTTTGATGAACCCCTCACAGCTAGGTTGATGATAAAGGAAGGTATGATCTTGATCCAACATCGAGGAAAGAGGACAAGTATGACCTAGCATGGTTCAGTAGGTGATCTACTTGTGCCTTAATAGCTTGCTAGGGTTGAGTAGGCTCATGTGGATGTAAACCCTAGACCTAAGAGCTTTTGTGACCTTGTTGTCAAGAGATAGTTTTCCTCCCATCCTGGGAGAAGGACCCTCTTGTAGAGGGTATACCAGTTTTGTTGGTTTTAAGTAACCTAAAAAGGTCTCATAGGATCTTGAGAGGCTAAGTGAAAAATACATGGTATGAGGATGAACCTATAGACCCATAGATAACCATATCTAAGTGCATGTGGATGTGTTACCATGGAGGTAACCGGTATGGGGCTTGACTAGGGTAGGCAGGTTGCCATGATCCCTATGAATGAATAAATGTCAGCCCATGAATGCAGAAAGAGAGATGATGAAGGCTTGGGTAAGGTTCTAAGTGGGACATGTACTATAAGAGAATCCTAAGTCTATCCGAGGGTCAGGTGTGGATAAGACCGATGCAAGTAGGAGTTGCCTAATTCCCTAGTTGCACATGACCATAGGGTCGGGAGGTAACAGCTATCATTGTCTGAGGGCCATGGGTTAGGAGATTGATCACCTTCATGAACTCATGGGTCCCAAAGGGTATATGAGTAGGGCACTCTCTGGATGCATAAGGGAAGAGGGATGACCCTAAAAGTGCCGGCACCCTATAGACCTAGAGGAGATGACCAAGGATTGTGTGGGGACCCAAGTAGGTTCCAGACCAGTTTTCCATGGAAGTAACTTTGATATCAAGATGAATGTGATGTTGAGACATATGTGGCACGTTTCAACTTAGATTTAAAGGTGTATTGGCAAGGTGGGATGTACCATCTCTACTCTTGGAATAGGAAGAACTCTGTATTTGGACTGCAGCCAAATGCTTATTTCCTCTTGTTATGGGGGTGAGAGATAGGACAGTACACACGCCATACACCAAGGATAAAGATGATGTGGGTTGGAATGTTGCCACGAGATATGGGGATAGAGAAGATAAAATACCCTGGTAAAGTGAATGATACATGGATGGTTTGCAAACACTAAAGAGAGATAAGATAATCATCTTATAAGGATGTTGTTCGCCTGAGCTATGTGGAATTTCCAAGTGAAGTAAGGTATAGTTTGATCATCATGAGGATGAGCCTGGGTTTTCTCGATGAAGATAGTTTTAGAGTCAAGATGAGATGATAAGTGGAATACATGAAGGTGTATGTCTCCAACATTACCTAATACCTAAGGATGTGAAGTGGTAATGGATGCTCGGGTTGAGATATAGCTGCCTAGTTTGGCTAGAAGAGGTTGTTAAGCTAACCCTAAGGTTGGAAAAGAAGATATGTTTGGCTAACACTAATGTAACGAGATCAGTTAATGGTTGTTTGGTTAGCCAGTCTAGTCCTTGATGCAATGAAAGGATGGTGGTAGAACCTCGATGCACTTCTTTGGAAAAGAAGGTGATGAAACCCCAATAGAATGGTTTAGGGGTTTTGAGGTATTGATCTTAAAGAATAATGACATACAGGAGATCGTGATTTTAAGATCACCATACACCATGGATAGTAAGTGACAGTAGTACTGTAGATACCTAAGATAAAGTTGCATGTGGTATATGGCCATGTAAGCAGAGGATGATGGACGAACACCAGTAACCCAGTGCATTGATATAAAGGATAAAGAGTCCCAAAAGAGAAAGGGAGTTCATCACTATGGATGTTGTAAGCCTCCCCTGGACCAAGGAAGGTCAAAATGCAATATGGGTTATGGTAGATTGCCTTACCTAGATGACATGAGAAATAAAGTGTTCTGTCAAGAGATAGATTTGGTTGAACTACTCATGAGAAAGATGGTTCAATTACACCATGAAGCGAGTTCAAAGGTTCTTGAGTTTGACCTAAAGGTTCCCTTCCAAAAGGTGGAAGAAGGTACATGAAGAACTCAATGTTAGTACAGTTTATCACCCCTAACTAATGGATAGTATGATCCAGACTAAAGGGTCTGATAAGAGCATATGTGCTCATTCAGGGTGATAGCTTGTGGCAACACATCCCACTATCACACAGACAGCGAGGTGTTACGCAAAAATATGTGGAAATCACCATAACCACAGATTACCAAAAACACGAGTTAATTAAAACCGATTACAGAAAGCGGAATAATTGAAAAACTATTACATTTAGGTCCTCATCCTACAAGGAAACAGGCTATATATAAACATATACAAATCTTGATATGTGTCCACAACTTAGAGGAACAGTTGTCAAGCCATCACATGAGTTCATCACCTATTTATACATACATAACGGCCCACATCCGGACAGTAGCAGGATATACAAAACATCAATAGATATACATCGTGAAACAACGTCAAAACATTCCCAAGGACCTGAGGGTACAGGGATGACTCTAATACTCTACTACAAAACAACCAAAAGAGCAGCATGTCCATCGCTTGCCTTCTACTGCTCGTCTTGTTGCTCGGTCGCAACTCTACGACCACCACCACATCTAGCTCGAACACCTAAAAAGGGTGTAAACCAGCGGGGTGAGACACACAGTCCCAGCGAGAAACATAACTCCCCGCCAAAACTATAAAACCAAAGGAAGATGAAAGCAACAATAGCAGGTAACTAGTAACGCGTAGAATAAGAGCAGTCTATATAGCAAAGATATTCATATCATCAAGCTTACCAGATGTACGGAAGGCATATCACCAATTATCTCTTTATGGAACATGATTGACAAGATAAGATTTATAAGATCTTACCACATAACATAAGGAACATATAAGCAACTACAAGTATAACAAGATTAACTACACAAGCAAGGCCTCAACCAATGTTCCGTGTTTTGCCTTAAATAGTAAACACTATTCGGCTGAGTTACGTATTATTATGCCCTGAGGAAGTGAGTTGTACCGCTCAAATCCAACCTTCAGTTGTGAAACCCAAGACGGTGCCATACAAGGTCAATGGAAGAGCTAAACTCCATGACCTCCCACCTCGTTGTCAGTGCATGAGTACAACACAAGCAGGACCACAGTCTCATGCTTAAGTGGCCTCAGCCACAGGGTCAGCTCCATAGGCTACCCTTCTCTAGCCCGCCTCGGTACAGGTCTCGGCGCTAGTATATCTGAGCCACAGGCCTGTTCACCGTGCTCTGAGCCATGAACGTATTCATGGTCTATAACACTGAGCCATGGGCATGTTCACCATGCTCTTTTATATATATATATATATATATATATATATATATATATATATATATATATATATATATATTCAAGTCTGCAACCGTAGCTGCACTCGATTCCCTCTCTATTTTAGGCTAGGAGAAACCACACATATTCAACAATATGTGCTTCCAGGTTAACCCGCAGGAGAACCTGTTTCACCATCACCAGCTACTGACGATGATTGATCTCTGGCCAGGGCAAACTACATGATATATTCCATTGTGATTAGTTAGTATCTTTTATGTGGATTGCAAGATTCAACCAAGTTGTATAACATGCAAACTATAACAAGAATAAACAACATGAAACTCAATATTATGCTTTTATTTCAATCAACACCATTCTGATCCATCACAAGGATCCAACATTACATGTTATCACTTGGCCTCTTGCCAATCATCTAGATCCATCTCAAGGATCATCACATTGCCATGGGATCTCAATCCCTTATCACATAGTGCCATTGCCTCTCAAGGCTTACATCATCACCATGGGATATCAATCCCATCACTTTAGCCAAACTCAAGTCCTCAGATCAAAACACATATATCATCTCATCATCAAGAGTAACCATTAAAGTAATGTTACTCAACTTATATACCTCGTACCCCTTTACCTGGCTATGCATCACCTACATGGTTAGTATACACACTCATCATGAATTAACAGAAGATTCATATTACCAACATAGAGCAACATTGATGATTATATATATGTTATCATTCATGCCTCAACCGGTGACCATAGACATAGGTCATAACATTAAACAAAGTAGTTTATATGCTCATCATTTATTCAGCATTTTACAAATGATCCAAGATGATCATAAACACATGTCAAGTTACATAGATATAAACTACTACCTTAATTACCATCAAGCATCTCAAGGGTCATCATCATAAGCCAAACGTGTTTGCATAAGCAAGGACTAGCATATCGGATTCCATATAAGGAACAAGACCCTCACTAGAAGTGCCTACTACCCTCACCAAAGGTAGATATCAGACAGGGTACTCTCCCATATCGCCCAACACTACAACACATAACGATCAAGCAGACCAGCAAGGTGTATCGGCTACTACCCCAAGAGGTATCGTGCAACATGTGTCATGCAACCACATGTATCGTGCACCCAGGGCATAACGCCCATAAGCATAATGTGCAGCTAAGCCCAAAGGTGTGTCGTGAAACTTAGGTTATATCGTGCAACGGTGCGTCATGCATCAGGGAACCAAAGCATGTTGTGCACCCATGCATATCGTGCAACCACATTTGTCGTGCACTGTGGTATCGTGCAACGCTCCGTCGGGCATCTAAGGTATAACGGCGTCGAGCTACCATCTGCACTAGGCATGTCGGGCAGGGTACTCCACCATGTGTGACGCCCGACACACACACACACACACCAGGGCAGGAACCAAGAGTAACGCCTACCACCAAACCAGATGTGACGCTCAACACACAAAATATCAAGGACCAAGGTGTGACGCCCAACACAGCCACAACATGTGTCGTCCAAGGCTCAAGATCAAGAGGGGTATCGGGCAACACCAACCCCAAGATTATAACGGTCAAGACTCAAAGCAACAACTGAGGTGTAACGCCCGATACAAGACCAGAACAACATGTCGAACAAGGCTCTAAGCCGAAGAAGGATATCGGGAAACAACCCTACCAAAACCATATCGGGCAAGATGCAACCCAACAAGGTCATCACCATCCTCAAGCACAAAGGGCACCAAAACCCTAAGGGGTCAAGAAGATGACTCACCTCTCAACTATCAAGAGAGAGGGGTCTTGCCAAGCTTCTTAACACCAATCGGGAAACACAAGGTCCAACCATAACCAAAGTTCACAACCACTACAAAGCTCACCTTTTAAGTCCATGGTGAGAGGAGGGTGTTGCTCAAACAACTAGAACACAAGCTCATCTCTCAACTCAAACGAGAGAGGAGTATTTCCCATATTGCTAGAACTCAAACTAACTCCTCTATACCTATGAGAGAAAGGGGTGTTGCTCACCAAGAAACCCTAGAACATAGGTTCATCCAACAAAGAGAAACTAAGCAAGAAACTAAACTAGCAACATGCATAACTGATAAGATCATAAGAAGCATACAAGAACATATAATAGGTAGTATAGTTAGGGTTAGGAGTTATGTAACCCACCTTAAGCAAGCTCCAAGCTCCTAGCTCCAAGCTCCAAGCACCACCACAAGAAGGAGAGCAAGGCACTCTAGGGTTCGACCACCACTAGAGGAAGAAGGAGACTCCAAGGCAAGGATCGGCCACTAAGTTTGCAAAGGAAGAGGGGTGTCGTGCACCAAGGAAGAGGGATACTAAGGAACTAAAGGGATCCTTAGCAAGAGAAAGGGAACACATATATAGAAGGGGATGGAGGAGAAACCAAGGTAGAACAAAGCAAGGTGCCGCCCACCTAGGGACACTTGTCCATGGGCAATGCCACCACTCCAACATGCCTTAACCACATATCCAAGGTCATTGCCACATGCAAGCATCAAACACCAAGTGTCCACTAGTGGTGACACAAACGAGGTCAAAGAGAGTAAAAGGGGTCCATGGGCGACACACCTCCACACCATGGCCGACACACAACCTGGGTGACACACCACTGGCCGACACAAGCAGAAGCCGACACACAACATGAGCGACACACCACTGACCGACACAAGCACAGGCCGACACACTTAGGCCGACACAGGGCACTCTTGCCCGACACAAGGTCCAAAGAAACAAAGACAAGGTACCACAATTCCAACAAGCTCAACCAGGCCCAAAGGAACTCAAGCAACGAGCCCAAACCTTCCTCTCAACACTAGAGGAAGCAAGGAGAGGGAGGAACACCTCACAAGGTGGAAACCTTGCCCACAAACCCTAGACTTGGGTTAATTGCAAGTGGCACCTCCATCTCTCAACAAACCTTAATCACCACTAAAGGTGATTAGCAAGCAACTAAGCATCAGGGTTAAGCAAAGCAAACAGGATAAACCCTAAACGGAGTTCAGGCTCCTTACAAGCTAACCCCCTACAAAGGGATACTGTCCCCAAAATCTGAAGAGAAAAGCGAGGGGTACTTCCTCCTCATCTCTTCCTCAAGCTCCCATGTTGCTTCCTCAATGCCATGATGATGCCAAAGAACCTTCACAAGAACTAGGTCCTTCCTCTTCATCTTCTTAACTCTTTTGTCAAGGATCATCACAGGACCTTCCTCGTAGGTCACATCTTCATCAAGCTCAACTTCGTCTGGTTGTATCACTGTCCCTGTATCTGGATGACTTTTCTTTAGCATACTGACATGGAACACTGGATGTAACCTGTGCAACTCTGGCAGTAGCTCCAACTCATAAGCTACTTTGCCTATACGTGCTATGACTGAGTATGGCCCCATATACTTGGGTTCTAGCTTACCCGTACGGCCAAACCTTAGCACACCTTTCCACGGCGAGACTTTAAGATACACTTTGTCTCCTACCTAGAACTCCAAAGGTCGTCGGCGATTGTCTGCATAAGACTTCTGTCTGTCCTGTGTCGCTTTTAACTATCGCTGAATCACTTTGATCTTTTTCCTCGTCTGTTGTACTAACTCAGGACCCAAAAGTTGATATTAACCAGACTCATACCAACATAAAGGAGATCTACACTTCCTGCCATATAAGGCCTCATAGGGAGCCATGTCAATGCTCCGCTGATAACTATTGTTGTAGGCAAACTCTATCAAACTGAGATGCATGTCCCAACAGCCTAGGAACTGCAAAACACAAGCTCGAAGGAGATCCTCCAAAGTCTAAATAGTCCTCTTAGACTGTCCATCTATCTGCGGGTGGAAGGCAGTATTGAACCTCAACTGTGTTCCCAACGCTCTGTGCAATTGTTCCCCAAAACGACTCATGAACTGAGGACCTCTGTCAGAAACTATCGTAGCTGGCACACCGTGCAAACACACTATCTCATCTACATATACTCGAGCGAGCTTCTCGGATGTATATGTAGTCTTCACAGGTATGAAATGGGCAGACTTCGTCAATTTGTCCACTATTACCCAAATGGAATCATGATTCCTAGTTGTTCTGGGTAGACCAACTACGAAATCCATGGTTATATGATCCCATTTCCACTGTGGTATCGGCAGGGGTTGTAACGTACATGCTGGATTTTGATGCTCAGCCTTGACTTGCTAAAAAACTGTACACTTAGCCACAAACTCGGCTACATCTTTCTTCAAACCGGGCCATTAATACAAGTCCTTCAGACTATGATATGTCTTGGTGACTCCTGGATGCATAGCATACATCAACGTGTGTGCTTCCTCGAGCACTAACTTCCTCAGATCATCAGCATCGAGGACCACCATCCTATCATGATAGCAAACTAGTCCATCCTCGGACTCATGGAACCCATCATGCTTTTTGATGCTGAACTCTGATCTGATCAACTGTATTGTATCATTTGTTTGCTCTGCATCTTTGATCTGCTGTCTCAGCATAGGCTTGACTTGCATACGTGCTAAAAGTCCAGCTAACAAGGAAACTTCCATCTGCACATTCATCTGCCGCAAGGAAACAAACATATCTCATCTATGGCATACCAAGGAACTCAATTGTGCCTTCGTTGAAGAGAGGGAATAAGACTTTAGGCTAAGCGCATCAGCTACCACATTCGCCTTACCAAGATGATACTCGATGGTGCAGTCGTAATCATTGATTAGCTCCATCCATCGACGTTGTCGCATGTTTATCTCACTCTGTGAAAAGATGTACTTCAGATTCTTATGATTCGTAAAGATCTGACACACTTCCCTGTAAAGATAGTGTCTCCAAATCTTTAATGCATGAACCACCACTGCCAACTCTAAATCATGAGTTGGATATTTCTCCTCGTGTTTCTTAAGCTGTCGTGAAGCAAAAGAAACCACATGATCTTCCTGCATCAACACACAACCTAAACCTTTCTTGGAAGCATCACAAAAAACAACATAGCCCTTCCCAGACTCTAGCAGCACTAGCACTGGAGCACTAGTCAGCTTTTCCTTCAAACCCTGGAAAGCTTGCTGACAACGATCATCCCAGATAAAAGGTACATCCTTTCTGGTCAACTTTGTCATAGGCAACACAATCGTACTGAAGTCCTTGGTAAAACTCCGGTAGTATCCTGCTAGACCCAGGAAACTACGAACTTATGTCGACGTCTTCGGTTGTTCCCATTCTGCAACGGACTCTACCTTCTTAGGGTCCACTTTGACTCCTTCTACAGATATCACATGACCCAAGAAAGTTACTTCTTCCAACTAGAACTCACACTTACTGAACTTGGCATACAACTGATGTTGGCGAAGAAGAGTCAACGCTAGTCGAAGATGTCGCTCATGCTCTTGCTTGTCCCGACTATAGATCAAGATGTCATCTATAAAGACTACAACAAACTGATCTAAGAACGGATGGAACACTTTGTTCACCAAATCCATGAAAGCAGCAGGTGCATTGGTTAGCCCAAACAGCATAACCACAAACTCGTAGTGACCATACGTCGTCCTAAAAGCTGACTTTGGTATGTCATCCGCCTTAATCCTCAACTGATGATATCCAGACCGTAGATCGATCTTCGAAAACACTATAGTGCCACGCAACTGATCGAACAGATCGTCTATCCTTGGTAACGGGTACTTGTTCTTGATCGTGACCTTGTTCAACTGCCAGTAATCTATACATAACCGCATCGATCCATCTTTCTTCTTGACGAACAACACTGGAGCACCCCAAGGCGATGTACTCGGTCAGATGAAACCTTTCTCCAACAACTCTTGCAACTGCTTCTTAAGCTCTGTCATCTCTACTGGAGCCATCCTATACGGTGTTTGTGCAACTGGCTGTGTTCCTGGAACTAGGTTGATCTCGAAATCAATCTCTCGGGGTGGAGGAACACCAGGGAACTCATCAGGAAACACATCTGCAAACTCTCGGACAACCGACACCTCCTTGAGACTAGGACCTTTTGCTTTGGTATCCACAACGGTATCCACAACGTGAGCCAAGAATGCCTCACACCCTTGTCATAGCAACTTCTCTGCCACCATAGCTGATACTAGACACGTCATAAGAATCTTCCTATCTCCTTGGAAGGTTCACTTCACTCCATCATCATCAAACACATCTTGCTTGGAACCACAGTCTAAAACAACCCTATACTTCTCTAATGTATCCATCCCAAGGATCACATCAAAACCATGCATATCAAGTGGTATAAGGTCCACTTTTATGTTGTGTCCCGAAAAAGATAAGATGCAAGATGGACACTCTTCTTGAAGCATCGAGGAACCATCAAGAGGGGTTTCTAGCAACAAACTATCTTTCTTACATCTAACAGGTAAACGACAGTTCTCAAGCATACTATAGGCGATAAAAGAGTGTGTAGCACCCGAGTCAACCAGAACAGATATAAAGCAAGAATAAGACATATCAGAATGAAATAACTCCATTTGACCTATCACCACTCGTGGGTTGACTATCACCTCTGGCTGACTCATAGCATAGAATCAATTCGTTGCTTGTTGTCCACGTCCTCTTCTTCCTTGAGCAGACGATCCCGCTTGCGACGCTGGACCGCGTCCTCATCCTTTGCTACTACTGGGATGTTGTCTATCTGATCCTGGTTGATTCTGCCTCGGCTGCTGTGTCACTTCAATATCTCTATTTGGGAAATTTAACTTGAAATGCCCCGTCTGACCGTAGACATAGCATGTCTTAACTTCAAACTGTGGCCTAGATGGCCCTGTCACTGCCACTGAAGCTGTATTGTGTGCCTTTGACGGTGAAGAAACATATCCTCTTCCCTTACTTGGAGACCACTGCAACGGTGCACTAGAACCTCTCATCACTGAAGGTGTTGAAAACATGGGCTTCTTGAAGCCACCAAACCTCTGTCCCTGGAACTGAGAAGGCCTCTTCATGGAATCTCTTTTCTCCCTGACGGATCATTCAATCCTCCAGACATATTCCACAAATATAGTAAACTGCTCTTGGTTCTACAATGCAGAAGCAGGTGTTGTCAGCTCAGCACTCAAACCTTTCTCAAAACGTATGATCTGCTCCTCATCTGTTGCTGCCATGTGAGGACAAAACATCAACAGATCCATGAACTTGGCTTCATACTCGGTGATGTTCATCGTTCCTTGGTGCAAGCACTCAAACTGACTGATCTTCTCATCCAGATACGTCTTCGGAAAGTATCTACTGACGAACTCGCGTCGGAAAACCTCCCCACCGATCACCTCACCAGGTCGCTTCTCCTCCTAGATGGTCCACCAGTGAGCGGCACTACCCTTTAGAAGGTAGACAGCATGCTTTACTTTGTCTGCTTCGGGGATGTCGAGGATCTAAAAAGCCTTCTCAAGACTTGTCAGTCACAGATCTGCATCCGCTGAATCATCCGTCCCAGCATAGTCTAAAGCTCCGACTCGGCAAAGACGCTCAAAGGTCTTCCCAATACCTGATGTTTCACCATGGGGAGCATGTGCTCTCGGCAGAGGCACTGGCAGTCTCTCTACCATGAGATTCATCGTATCCATCATCCACCCCATAAGCTGTTGATAGGCAGGGTGTTCAAGAATGGATGGGTCAGGTTGGGGGACCTCAGGCACCCAATCTTCATGTGCCTACCCTATAGCTCCATCAACTGATGCAGCATCGCTGCTCTCAGCAGCATGTTCTTCATGATTTCCAGACATCTTGGCTTTTCTTCAGCTGAGGGCAGAAGACGATTGTAAGAAAATCTGGAAGACTCATAAGAACAGACACAACCTAATCCTAAATCCTTGTAGACTCAGTGAACCTAGAGCTCTGATACCAAAACTTGTGGCAACACATCCCACTATCACACAGACATCGAGGTGTTATGTGAAAATACGCGGAAATCACCATAACCACATATTACCAAAAACACGAGTTAATTAAAACCAATTACAGAAAGCGGAATAACTGAGAAACTATTACATTTAGGTCTTCATCCTACAAAGAAACAAGTTATATAAACATATACAAATCTTGATACATGTCCATAGCTTAGAGGAACAGCTGTCAAGCCATCACATGAGTTCATCACCTATTTATACATACATAACGGCCCACATCCGGCCAGCAGTAGGATATACAAAACATCAACAGCTATACATCCTAAAACAACGTCAAAACATTCCCAAGGACCTGAGAGTACAGGGATGACTCTAAGACTCTACTACAAAACAACCAAAAGAGCAGCATGTCCATTGCTTGCCTTCTACTGCTGTCTTGTTGCTCGGTCGCAACTCCACGACCACCACCATGTCTAGCTCGAACACCTAAAAAGGGTCTAAACCAGCGGGGTGAGATACACAGTCCCAGCGAGAAACATAACTCCCCACCAAAACTATAAAACCAAAGGAAGATGAAAGCAACAATAGCAGGTAACTAGTAACGTGTAGAATAAGAGCAGTCTATATAGCAAAGATATTGATATCATCAAGCTTACCAGATGTACGGAAGGCATATCACCAATTATCTCTTTATGGAACATGATTGACAAGATAAGATTTATAAGATCTTACCACATAACATAAGGAACATATAAGCAACTACAAGTATAACAAGATTAACTACACAAGCAAGGCCTCAACCAATGTTCCATGTTTTGCCTTAAACAGTTAATAATATTCGGCTGATTTACGTATTATTATGCCCTGAGGAAGTGAGTCGTACCGCTCAAATCCAACCTTTGGTTGCAAAACCCAAGTCGGTGCCATACAAGGTCAATGGAAGAGCCAGACTCCACGACCTCCCACCTCGTGGTCAGTGCACGAGTACAACACAAGCAAGACCGCAGTCTCATGCTTAAGTGGCCTCAACCACAAGGTTAGCTCCATAAGCTACCCTTCTCTAGCCTGCCTCGGTATAGGTCTCAGCGCTAGTATATCTGAGCCACGAGCCTGTTCACCATTCTCTGAGCAATGAACGCATTCATGCTGTATAACACTGAGCCATGGGCCTGTTCACCATGCTCTTATATATATATATATATATATATATATATATATATATATATATATATATATATATATATATATATATATATATATATATATATCCGAGTCTGCAACCGTAGCTGCACTCGATTCCCTCTCTATTTTAGGCTAGGAGAAACCACACATATTCAACAATATGCGCTTCCAGGTTAACCCGCAGGAGAACCTATTTCACCATCACTAGCTACTGACGATGATGGATCTATGGCCAGGGCAAACTACATGATATATTCCACTGTGATTAGTTAGTATCTTTTATGTGGATTGCAAGATTCAACCAAGTTGTATAACATGCAAACTATAACAAGAATAAACAACATGAAACTCAATATTATGCTTTTATTTCAATCAACATCATTCTGATCCATCACAAGGATCCAACATTACATGTTATCACTTGGCCTCTTACCAATCATCTAGATCCATCTCAAGGATCATCACATTGACATGGGATCTCAATCCCTTATCACATAGTGCCATTGCCTCTCAAGGCTTACATCATCACCATGGGATATCAATCCCATCACTTTAGCCAAACTCAAGTCCTCAGATCAAAACACATATATCATCTCATCATCAAGAGTAACCATTAAAGTAATGTTACTCAACTTATATACCTCGTACCCCTTTACCTGGCTATGCATCACCTGCATGGTTAGTATACACACTCATCATGAATTAACATAAGATTCATATTATCAACATAGAGCAACATTGATGATTATATATATGTTATCATTCATGCCTCAACCGATGACCATAGACATAGGTCATAACATTAAACAAAGCAGCTTATCTGCTCATCATTTATTCAGCATTTTACAGATGATTCAAGATGATCATAAACACATGTCAAGTTACATAGATATAAACTACTACCTTAATTACCAGCAAGCGTCTCAAGGGTCATCATCATAAGCCAAACGTGTTTGCATAAGCAAGGACTAGCATATCAGATTCCATATAAGGAACAAGACCCTCACTAGAAGTGCCTACTACCCTCACCAAAGGTAGATATCGGACAGGGTACTCTCCCATATCGCCCAACACTACAACACATAACGATCAAGCAGACCAGCAAGGTGTATCGGCTACTACCCCAAGAGGTATCGTGCAACATGTGTCGTGCAACTACATGTATCGTGCACCCAGGGCATAACGCCCATCAGCATAATGTGCAGCTAAGCCCTAAGGCGTGTCGTGCAACTCATGTTATATCGTGCAACGGTGCGTCACGCATCAGGGAACCAAAGCATGCCGTGCACCCATGCATATCGTGCAACCACATATGTCGTGCACTGTGGTATCGTGCAACGCTCTGACTGGCATCTAAGGTATAACGGCGTCGAGCTACCATCTGCACTAGGCATGTCGGGCAGGGTACTCCACCATGTGTGACACACGACACACACACACACCAGGGCAAGAACTAAGAGTAATGCCTACCACCAAACCAGATGTGACGATCAACACACAAAAGATCAAGGACCAGTGTGTGACGCTCAACACACAAAAGATCAAGGACCAGGGTGTGACGCGCAACACAGCCACAACATGTGTCATCCAAGGCTCAAGATCAAGAGGGGTATCGAGCAACACCAACCCCAAGATCATAACAGTCAAGACTCAAAGCAACAACTGAGGTGTAACGCCCGACACAAGACCAGAACAACATGTCGACCAAGGCTCTAAGCCGAAGAAGGATATCGGGCAACAACCCTACCAAAACCATATCGGGCAAGATGCAACCCAACTAGGTCGTCACCATCCTCAAGCATAAAGGGCACCAAAACCCTAAGGGATCAAGAACATGACTCACCTCTCAACTATCAAGAGAGAGGGGTCTTGCCAAGCTTCTTAACACCAATCGGGAAACACAAGGTCCAACCTTAACCAAAGTTCACAACCACTACAAAGCTCACCTTTCAAGTCCATGGTGAGAGGAGGGTGTTGCTCAAGCAACTAGAACACAAGCTCACCTCTCAACTCAAACGAGAGAGGAGTATTTCCCATATTTCTAGAACTCAAGCTCTCTCCTCTAAACCTAGGAGAGAAAGGGGTGTTGCTCACCAAGAAACCCTATAACATAGGTTTGGCCAACAAAGAGAAACTAAGCAAGAAACTAAACTAGCAACATGCATAACCGATAAGATCATAAGAAGCATAAAAGAACATAGAAGAGGTAGTATAGTTAGGGTTAGGAGTTATGTAACCAGCCTTAAGCAAGGTCCAAGCTCCAAGAACCACCACAAGAAGGAGAGCAAGGCACTCTAGGGTTCGACCACCACTAGAGGAAGAAGGAGACTCCAAGGCAAGGATTGGCCACTAAGTTTGCAAAGGAAGAGGGGTGTCGTGCACCAAGGAAGAGGGAGACTAAGGAACTAAAGGGATCCTTAGCAAGAGAAAGGGAACACATATATAGAAGGGGATAGAGGAGAAACCAAGGTAGAACAAAGCAAGGTGTCTCCCACCTAGGGACACTTGTCCATGGGCAATGCCACCACTCCAACATGCCTTAACCACATATCCAAGGTCATTGCCACATGCAAGCATCAAACACCAAGTGTCCACTAGTGGTGACATAAATGAGGTCAAAGAGAGTCAAAGGGGTCCATGGGTGACACACCTGCACACCATGGCCGACACACCCACACCATGGCCGACACACAACTTGGGTGACACACCACTGGCTGACACAAGCACAGGATGACACACAACTTGGGCGACACACCACTGGCCGACACAAGCACAGGCCAACACACTTAGGTCGACAAAGGGCACTCTTACCAGATACAAGGTCCAAAGAAACAAACACAAGGTACCACAATTCCAACAAGCTCAACCAGGCCCAAAGGAACTCAAGAAACAAGCCCAAACCTTCCTCTCAACACTAGAGGAAGCAAGGAGAGGGAGGAACACCTCACAAGGTGGCAAACTTGCCCACAAACCCTAGACTTGGGTTAATTGCAAGTGGCACCTCCAGCTCTCAACAAACCCTAATCACCACTAAAGGTGATTAGCAAGCAACTAAGCATCAGGGTTAAGCAAAGCAAACAAGATAAACCCTAAATGGAGGTTAGGGTCCTTACATAGCTAGAGACAGTTCTTGTCATATGCAAGATGTGAAGTTAACCACCATAGCCAGTATCGGGATTCAAAGAAGCTCTATAAGAGAGGTTGTGTCGGTCACCACTTCAGTAAGGTGATGTTGGTGAAAGGACCACGTGATGGTTAGAAAAGGACCACAGTGTGTGTAGATGAAGTCGCTTTGATCGTGCAATGGCTGAAAGGAGCCTAGAGACGATAAGAGTCATGAGCAGATGCAAAGTAGACTGACATGCAGTTCACTGTGGAAGAATATGTGACATGAAAATCCGACCCCTCTAAGTTATAGCTAAGAGAGATGAGTCCCTGATACATGGGTCCATTTGAGATGGATTGGTGGAGAAGGTTATGGATAACCCTACCCCTCAGGATAAAGAAAGGTGTGATGAGTTTCAAGTGTCCAATTTAGAGCAATATGTGAGGTACCCAGACCATGAGCTAAACAATGAAACTAGTGAGCCCCAAGGAAGGCTGAAATGACCTGAGTCACCTGTGCAGTTTATAGACGCCAGGATGAAAGAACTCAGAGAAACGAATATGAGATAGTAAAGGTTCTTTGGAAGCGCCATGGGTAAGGTAAAGCCACATAGGGGCCGTTGATGGACATGGGAAAAGTCTTATCCTGAATTGGTTGTTTTGTTTGATTGAATTTTGAGGACAAAATTCCTATAAGAGGGGAAGGATGTCACAACCCCAATTTTTGGGTTAATTGGTGAGAAATGTAATTTCTCATATTAAAGATAATTGAACAAATAAAGATATGATTTGTTTTGAATAAGTGGATTTCATTTACAATAGCCTTGATGATTGTGTTGTGGGCTTTATTGGCTATTGGGCCCAATAATAAGGAAATGAGGAAAGGAAAATTCAATTATCAAAATAGTAAATGAATAACTGAATATTTGAGAAAAGTATAATGTGGAAACCTCTAGAAGGCAAACCCAAAGAGGGATTTCCTACCACTTGGGTTCCTTGGGTTCTAAGGAGTCCAAAGTTGCAAAAAGAAAGAAATAAGAAAAGAAAAGAGTAATTAGGTATTTCTTTATTAAGAAAGAAATTGAAAATAATGATAAAATATTGGAAATAGGTAGAAAAAGGTATAAATGGAGTGATCCTCTGTGGATTTTCATATCCCAAGGATTCCTAATGATAAAAGGAATACCAATGAGGAAAATAAAAGAGAAATAAAGAGAAATCCTCAAAAATAAATATTTTAATAAGAAAACACATGATAATGAGAAATAATGCATTTAGATGCATCTAGAAGGATAATGAGTATCCAATAAAAAGGATTTCGAAATAATAGTGTTTCTTGGGGTCCAAGGAGCCCCAATAAAAAGGAAAGAGAGAGAAAATATCAAAATTTAAAAATAAGAGGATAATATGATACATTATTAATGATTTTTGTGAAAAGGAAGTTATTTCTATTAAAAGAGAATAGAAATTCATGGCCAATGAATAAAAAGGGCAAGTGCAAAGAATATGAAAGAGGAATTTCAAATTCCTAATATCCATATAAGAGAGAATAACTAAGGAGATAATAAAGAGAGAGAGAGAGAGATGGTTGCTTCACACCCAAGGAAAATATGTTTCCTTTCAAGAATAGGACTTGAGTCCTCAAGGACGAACGCCTTAGGGCTTTGTACTCACCCCTATATAAAGGGGAGACCCTTTGGTTCGAGTCCAGGAAAAATCCCACGATCCCTCTCTTTCTTCTTCTTCTTCTTCATGATTCTTTGCGTCCAAACCCTAGCATAGAGGGTAGGTTGAACCCTGAAGCAACGCGAAGCGGTGGATGGTCACGATGGGAGTAGGATGCCCCACGCATCTAGAGAAAGGCATGGCTGACATCCTCGTACTCTAACCCAGGCACTTCAACTGCAACTTGGCTGCATGAACGGTCGCAAGTCACGGGCTTAGTGCACGCAAGATCGGTCCACCTGGCTGCAGCCAAGTAGCGCCCCAGGTGCGCAAGACAGTGGCGGACCTAGGGAGGCCATCAGCAATGAGTTTCATGCTTCGAGAGGATGGAGGCGGACCCCCGAACTGCAGCACGGCGGCCATGAATTGCAGGTCGTGCAGCCTGAGATGACCGCCCTAGCCGCGAACAGTGGGCACCCCTGCGTGCGTGAGGGCAGGTCGGAGCTAGGGGAGGCTCTCCTGGTGACCGGTGAGGCCTGGGGACGGGCGGCAGAGCCGAGCCCGCTCCTTGCTGCAGCCGCAGCTAGGGTATCAGGAGGAAGAAGAAGGAGATAGGTCGATTGGATGCTTTTGCCCCTCCGCGGGCTGGAGACGCTTTCATCTTACCAAGGGTAAACACGTAATTGTGTTATATTCTCTTTTGAGCAACGTTGCATGGAGCAGGACACGTGGCACAATTTGATTAGATAATTCTTAATGAAGACAATTGAGATGGTTAGGGTTTTGTAGGAAACCTTAGAAACCCTAAATTGAATATAAAGGATACATCTTTGAAGACTAATAGGTTAATTTGAAAGATACTAACATGTTGATTAATAATATAGAGTTTTCATCCGTTTGGTATACAAAATTGGTAGTTTTAGGGTTGTGATCCATAAATGAAAAATAATTCATATGGGAACCCTAATTGGGGTAAAAGAAGAGGAAAACCATGATATTTTGGATTAAGGAAGTAAATTACTAAATGATGATCCTAAGACTGCTAAGAATATTGAAAGGAGAGAATTTAAAGGTTTTAAGTAGATTTGATGAATTAGGGTTCTTAATAACTAAGAATGGAGGCAAAACCCTAATTCCCAAGGAAACCCTAAAATTGGAATAGAAATCCTAAGGATGATGATGATATTGGATGAATATTAATAAAAGGAAATTGGTATATTTATTTCAGGATTTTGTGCATGATTGGTTGCTTGATTGGGATTTCTGTGTTCCAATTAATTCTGTATCTGAATCTGCAATACAAGTATGTGGTTACGCTTATGAATATATCGAGTTAGTTTTCCGAGGTTTACCGAAGTTTTCATCAATGATATGAATTAATTGTTGGATGATTTTAATTCATGCAAACTATAATGTGGATATGACTATCACCTAAGATATGTGCCTACTAGCTCAAATCCTGGTCCCCTCTGTGGCTTAATATGGCTACCAATGGGGTAGGTCCATCAGGTCATTAAATGACTTAGTAAATGGCTACCAATGGGGTAGGACCATCAAGTCATCATGAGTTAGATATTGGGCTACCTTCGGGTAGTGTCATGCGACTCTATTACTCTAGGTATTGGCTACCTGTAAGGTAGGTCCATGGGGGTAAGAATCTACCTAAAGAGAGGTAGCATACAAGGATAGCACAGAGTTAGGGGATAGGTAAGGATTGAGTAGTGTGGCTTAAAACATAATCTTGGTTGTTAAATGATTAATTGAAGGATTACATTGTTAACATATTTACATGATTATTGTTCCCCCACATACCAGATACGGCTAACCGACGTTTTATTTGTCGGCATTTTAGGTACAAGCTAAAAGGACAAACAGTAAATCGTCATATTGTAAAATACATGAAGTAAAATGTGAGGAGGATTAGTTAGAGTAGAATACATACATGGATAGAAGTTTAGAAATCCAAACATTTTCAAAAGGTATGAAAAAATTTGTTACAGGTTTTCAGTATAGATTGTTGAAATTTAATAATTGTTCTTGGTTATGTGTCTAACCTTTGATCCGGAAGTTACTGGTGCAGCTTCGACCTCTCGGTATCCCTTAATTGGGGGTTATCGGGAGATGGGGTCGTAACATTTGGTATCAGAGCGTAGGTTCCTCACTTAAACATTAATAATTATTAAATTTTACAAAACTCCATAGAACCCAAGGGAGTTACTAGAGGATTATCCGAAAGACGGAGGTGTCTAGAAAAGGATCACGACTGGGGGCTGGCAATATTTTCCTCTGCACCGCTAGTTAGAATATGAGGACTCTCAAATCCGTGTGACTTCCTGGCCAAAGTCTTAGGGTATGAATCAAAATAAGATACCTTTAGGACTTTCTCATCTTATTCATCCTTTCTCATCACAAATTCCCTTAAGGACCTTAATGATTAGGGTTTTATCTCTCCTCCTCACCCTCTTGAGGTATGGATAAGGTTGATAAGGTTTAAGGGATCCTCCACCAAATTAAATGAAAAGCACGTAAATAAGATGTCATGGACATAAGCTTAATAGATTAAGCACAAACTAAAGAATAGACACATGCTTAGGTCGTATGACATAAGTTGGCATGCCCTCATAAGAGACTTGAGGCTAGACCATCGTATCAGGAGGATAGATAAAGAGAGTTAGTCTTAGAGATAGAGATCTCCATTGCAAATAGAGACCTGGCACATCCTCTGAGGATGATGTTAACCCTAACTCTAAGTGAAAGGGAGAGACAACATGATGAGTTAGATGTCATGATAGACCAGGTGCTTGGATGGACATGCCTTGGATGCCATATGATCCATTAGATGACCTAGTACCTCTGGAAACCCAACCCTGGGAAGGGTCGAGCAGGTTAGAGTGAAGGACAACTCCTCCATGGATAAAGCTAGAGAAAAACCTATAGAACCCTATGGGCTTGTGCAAGTATGGTATGGCTTGCACCCAGGGCACGTCTGTAGTAGGATGAAACCCTAGTTAAGGAATCATGATGGACGGCTTATGAAATAAGCATAAAGGGCTATGGATGATCTTGAGCAAACATAAGTTCGAGAATAGGCTTCACCTATGTAGAGGATGCTTTTGAGGTTGATCCTTCATGAAGATAGGACCTCTAATGGTGAGAGAGCAGGAAACCAAGCAAGAAGGTTGGAATCCTAACTCTGAGATAGGAGGAAAAGTAGGGAGTTGAGGATGATGCGACCTAAGTGGATGATAGTGGTCGCCACATGCTTGACCCTTAGAGGTTGATGATGTCTTGGTGGCTATGAGAGGAACGAAACCCTAGAGAGAGGATGAGTCTGCTGGTACCTCTGTACCTATGGTATAGATGAGAAGACAAGTTTCGTGGACCTGAAAAGGTTTAGTAACAGGTTGTGAGGCCTTGTACCTTGTTGGTTGTCTTTGAGGAGGACCCAACTCTAAGTGTTGCTCGAGTTGAAGGATGACAGGAAGTGCATGTGATGCCTTTTGCATGCTTGATTTGTGGTTAAGAGTTTGAGCATGCAGTTGGACACCCAAAGGTGAACCTAGGGTTCCTAGGCCTAAGAGGGGAAGCAGTGTACCTAATGCTCATGACGAGAATTAAGTTTCTATAGTTTCGATCATGGTACTCCTCATGTATAGAGGAAAAGGGAACCCCCTTAAGTTTAAGGTATGTTTGATGAACCCCTCACAGCTAGGTTGATGATAAAGGAAGGTGTGATCTTGATCCAACATCGAGGAAAGAGGACAAGTATGACCTAGCATGGTTCAGTAGGTGATCTTCTTGTGCCTTAATATCTTGCTAGGGTTAAGTAGGCTCATGTGGATGTAAACCCTAGACCTAAGAGCTTTTGTGACCTTGTTGTCAAGAGATAGTTTTCCTCCCATCCTGGGAGAAGGACCCTCTTGTAGAGGGTATACCAGTTTTGTTGGTTTTAAGTAACCTAAAAAGGTCTCATAGGATCTTGAGAGGCTAAGTGAAAAATACATGGTATGAGGATGAACCTATAGACCCATAGATAATCATCTCTAAGTGCATGTGGATGTGTTACCATGGAGGTAACCGGTATGGGGCTTGACTAGGGTAGGCAGGTTGCCATGATCCCTACGAACGGATAAAAGTCATCCCATGAATGCAGAAAGAGAGATGATGAAGGCTTGGGTAAGGTTCTAAGTGGGACATGTACTATAAGAGAATCCTAAGTCTATCCTAGGGTCAGGTGGGGTAAGACCGATGGAAGAAGGAGTTGCCTAATTCCCTAGTTCCACATGACCATAGGGTCGGGAGGTAACAGCTATCATTGTCTGAGGGCCATGGGTTAGGAGATTGATCACCTTCATGAACTCATGGGTCCCAAAGGGCAGATGAGTAGGACACTCTCTGGATGCATAAGGGAAGAGGGATGACCCTAAAAGTGTCGGCACCCTATAGACCTAGAGGAGATGACCAAGGATTGTGTGGTGACCCAAGTAGGTTCCAGACCAGTTTTCCATGGAAGTAACTTTGATATCAAGATGAATGTGATGTTGAGACATATGTGGCACGTTTCAACTTAGATTTAAAGGTTTACTGGCAAGGTGGTATGTACCATCTCTACTCTTGGAACAGGAAGAACTCTGTATTTGGACTGCAGCCAAATGCTTATTTCCTATTGTTATTGGGGTGAGAGATAGGACAGTACACATGCCATACACCAAGGATTAAGATGATGTGGGTTGGAACGTTGCCACGAGATATGGGGATAGAGAAGATAACATACCCTGGTAAAGTGAATGATACATGGATGGTTTGCAAACACTAAAGAGAGATAAGATAGTCATCTTATAAGGATGTTGTCAGCCTGAGCTATGTGGAATTTACAAGTGAAGCAAGGTATAGTTTGATCATCATGAGGATGAGCCCGGGTTTTCTAGATGAAGATAGTTTAGAGTCAAGATGAGATGATAAGTGGAATACATGAAGGTGTATGTCTCCAACATTACCTAATACCTAAGGATGTGAAGTGGTAATGGATGCTCAGGTTGAGATATAGCTGCCTAGTTTGGCTAGAAGAGGTTGTTAAGCTAACCCTAAGGTTGGAAAAGAAGATATGTTTGGCTAACACTAATGTAATGAGATCAGTTAATGGTTGTTTGGTTAGCCAGTCTAGTCCTTGATGCAATGAAAGGATGGTGGTAGAACCTCAATGCACTTCTTTGGAAAAGAAGGTGATGAAACCCTGATAGAATGGTTTAGGGGTTTTGAGGTATTGATCTTGAAGAATAATGACATACAGGAGATCATGATTTTAAGATCACCATACACCATGGATAGTAAGTGACAGTAGTACTGTAGATACCTAAGATAAAGTTGCATGTGGTATATGGCCATGCAAGCATAGGATGATGGACGAACACCAGTAACCCAGTACATTGATATAAAGGATAAAGAGTCCCAAAAGAGAAAGGGAGTTCATCACTATGGATGTTGTAAGCCTCCCCTGGACCAAGGAAGGTCGAAATGCAATATGGGTTATAGTAGATCGCCTTACCTAGATGACATGAGAAAGAAAGAGTTCTGTCAAGAGACAGATTTGGTTGAACTACTCATGAGAAAGATGGTTCAATTACACCATGAAACGAGTTCAAAGGTTCTTGAGTTTGACCTAAAGGTTCCCTTCCAAAAGGTGGAAGAAGGTACATGAAGAACTCGATGTTAGTACAGTTTATCACCCCTAACTAATGGTTAGTATGATCCAGACTAAAGGGTTTGATGAGAGCATATGTGCTCATTCAAGGTGATATCTAGAGAAAGTTCTTGTCCTATGCAAGATGTGAAGTTAACCACCATAGCTAGTATCGGGATTCAAAGAAGCTCTATAAGAGAGGTTGTGTCGGTCACCACTTCAGTAAGGTGATGTTGGTGAAAGGACCACATGATGGTTAGAAAAGGACCACAGTGTGTGTAGATGAAGTCGCTTTGATCGTGCAATGGCTGAAAGGAGCCTAGAGATGATAAGAGTCATGAGAAGATGCAAAGTAGACTGACATGCAGTTCACTGTAGAAGAATATGTGACATGAAAATCCGACCCCTCTAAGTTATAGCTAAGAGAGATGAGTCCCTGATACATGGGTCCATTTGAGATGGATTGATGGAGAAGGTTATGGATAACCCTACCCCTCCGGATAAAGAAAGGTGTGATGAGTTCCAAGTGTCCAATTTAGAGCACTATGTGAGGTACCTAGACCATGAACTAAATAATGAACCTAGTGAGCCCCAAGGGAGGCTGAAATGACCTGAGTCAGTTGTGTAGTTTATAGACGCCGAGATGAAAGAACTCAGAGAAAAGAATATGTGATAATAAAGGTTCTTTGGAAGTGCCATGGGTAAGGTAAAGCCGCATAGGGGACGTTGATGGACATGGGAAAAGTCTTATCCTAAATTGTTTGTTTTGTTTGATTGAATTTTGAGGACAAAATTCCTATAAGAGGGGAAGGATGTCACAACCCCAATTTTTGGGTTCATTGGTGAGAAATGTAATTTCTCATATTAAAGATAATTGAACAAATAAAGATATGATTTATTTTGAATAAGTGGATTTCATTTACAATCACCTTGATGATTGTGTTGTGGGTTTTATTGGCTATTGGGCCCAATAACAGGGAAATGAAGAAAGGAAAATTCAATTATCAAAATAGTAAATGAATAACTGAATATTTGAGAAAACTATAATGTGGAAACCTCTAGAAAGCAAACCCAAAGAGGGATTTCATTCCACTTGGGTTCCTTGGGTTCTAAGGAGTCCAAAGTTGCAAAAATAAAGCAATAAAAAAAGATTAATTAGGTATTTCTTTATTAAGAAAGAAATTGAAAATAATGATAAAATATTGGAAATAGGTAGAAAAAGGTATAAATGGAGTGATCCTTTGTGGATTTTTGTATCCCAAGGATTCCTAATGATAAAAGGAATACCAATGAGGAAAATAAAGAGAAATCCTCAAAAAGAAATATTTTAATAAGAAATACACATGATAATGAGAAATAATGTATTTAGATGCATCTAGAAGGATAATGAGTATCCAATAAAAAGGATTTCGAAATATTATTGTTTCTTCAGGTCCAAGGAGCCCCAATAAAGAGGAAAGAAAGAGAAAATATCAAAATTGCAAAATAAGAGGATAATATGATACATTATTAATGATTTTTGTGAAAAGGAAGTTATTTCTATTAAAAGAGAATACAAATTCGTCGCAAATGAATAAAAAGGGCAAGTGCAAAGAATATAAAAGAGGAATTTCGAATTCCTAATATCCATATAAGAGAGAATAACTAAGGAGATAATAAAGAAAGAGAGAGAGATGGTTGCTTCACACCCAAGGAAAATATGTTTCCTTTCAAGAATAGGACTTGATTCCTCAAGGAGGCACGCCTTAGGGCTTTGTACTCACCCATATATAAAGGGGAGACCCATTGGTTCGAGTCCAGGAAAAATCCCACGATCCCTCTCTTGCTTCTTCTTCTTCTTCTTCATGATTCTTTGCATCCAAACCCTGGCATAGAGGGTAGGTTGAACCCTGAAGCAACGCGAAGCGGTGGATGGTCACGATGGGAGTAGGATGCCCCACGCAGCTAGAGAAAGGCTTGGCCGACATCCTCGTACTCTAACCCAGGCACTTCAGCTGCAACTTGGCTGCATGAACGGTCACAAGTCATGGGCTTAGTGCAGGCAAGATCGGTCCACCTGGCTGCAGTCAAGTAGCACCCCAGGTGCGCAAGGCGGTGGCGGACCTAGGGAGGCCATCAGCAATGAGTTTCATGCTTCGAGAGGATGGAGGCAGACCCCTGAACTACAGCACGGCGGCCATGTATTGCAGGTCGTGCAGCCTGAGATGGTCACCCTATCCGCGAATGGTGGGCACCCCTGCGTGCGTGAGGGTAGGTCGGAGCTAGGGGAGGCTCTCCTGGTGACCGATGAGGCCTGGGAACGGGCGGCAGAGCCGAGCCCGCTCCTTGCTGCGGCCGTAGCTAGGGTATCAGGAGGAAGAAGAAGGAGATAGGCCGATTGGATGCTTTTGCCCCTCCGCGGGCTAGAGACGCTTTCATCTTACCAAGGGTAAACGCGTAATTGTGTTATATGCTCTTTTGAGCAACGTTGCATGGAGCGGGACACGTGGCGCAATTTGATTGGCCAAGTAAGTAAAATCTTGCTAAAATCGTAATTAATTCTAGGAAACTCGGATTAAAACAAGTCCTATATGAAAATTGATTCTCAGAGTGAGAGGAACACAAAGAAATTATGTATGAAGCCTAATTCTACTTGAAACTTAAAAAGTATAGGGTTTTACATCTTTGGATGCATTAATTTATAGAAAACCCCTAGAATGATGTAAAAACGAACATGATGAATCTTTTATATGTTTTTTATCAATCTTAACCTATTAAGAATAAAAGGAATGGTAAAATCATAAAAAGATGATTAGTATGTTGGTTTTAGGGTTTTATGATCATGAACATGGTTTAATGGACTAAAAACCTTGATTTGAGTAAATATGAGTTTTTGATTCTTGAACATAGTTTGGAATAGATAATTCTTAATGAAGACAATTGAGATGGTTAGGGTTTTTTAGGAAACCTTAGAAAACCCTAAATTGAATATAAAGGATTGAAGACTAATAGGTTAATTTGAAAGATATTAACCTGTTGATTAATAATATAGAGTTTTCATCCGTTTGGTATACAAAATTGGTAGTTTTAGGGTTGTAATCCATAAATGAAGAATACTTCATATGGGAACCCTAATTGGGGTAAAAGAAGAGGAAAACCATGATATTTTGGATTAAGGAAGTAAATTACTAAATGATGATCCTAAGAATGCTAAGAATATTAAAAGGAGAGAATTTAAAGGTTTTAAGTAGATTTGATGAATTAGGGTTCTTAACAACTAAGAATGGAGGCAAAACCCTAATTCCCAAGGAAATCCTAAAATTGGAATAGAAATCCTAAGGATGATGATGATATTGGATGAATATTAATAAAAGGAAATTGGTATATTTATTTCAGGATTTTGTGCATGATTGGTTGCTTGATTGGGATTTCTGTGTTCTGATTAATTCTGTATCTGAATCTGCAATACAGGTATGTGGTTACGCTTATGAATATATCGAGTTAGTTTTCCGAGGTTTACCAAAGTTTTCATTGATGACATGAATTAATTGTTGGATGATTTTAATTCATGCAAACTATAATGTGGATATGACTATCACCTAAGATATGTGCCTACTAGCTCAGATCCTGGTCCCCTCTATGCCTTAATATGGCTACCAATGGGGTAGGTCCATCAGGTCATTAAATGACTTAGTAAATGGCTACCAATGGGGTAGGACCATCAAGTCATCATGAGTTAGATATTGGGCTACCTTCGGGTAGTGCCATGCGACTCTATTACCCTAGGTATTGGCTACCTGTAAGGTAGGTCCATGGGGGTAAGAATCTACCTAAAGAGAGGTAGCATACAAGGATAGCACAGAGTTAGGGGATAGGTAAGGATTGAGTAGTGTGGCTTAAATGTAATCTTAGTTGTTAAATGATTAATTGAAGGATTAAATTGTTAACATATTTGCATGATTATTGTTTCCCCCACATACCAGCTACGGCTGACCGACGTTTTGTTTGTCGGTGTTTTAGGTACAAGCCAAAAGGACAAACAGTAAATCGTCATATTGCGAAATACATGAAGTAAAATGTGAAGAGGATTAGTTAGAGTAGAATACATACATGGATAGAAGTTTAGAAATCCAAAAATTTTCAAAAGGTATGAACAATTTTATTACAGCTTTTCAATATAGATTGTTGAAATTTAATAACTGTTCTTGGTTATGTGTCTAACCTTTGATCCAAAAGTTACTGGTGCGACTTCGACCTCACAGTCTCCCTTAATTGGGGGTTATTGCGAGGTGGGGTCGTAATACGCGTCGATGGTATCGATGTCGTCAGATCAGTTTTTGTTCCAGATCGGCCCGAATCCAACGGTGGTGATATTTCAGCGATCTAATTTGGTCCATATACCTAATGACGGCGGCCCTAAGGAAAAAAATCACATCATTAGCCACTGCACGAGTCCCAAGGAGTGTGAGAGAGGAGAACGGAGCCCAGAATCATGCCCTGATCATTCTGAGAGCCGCAGAAGACGATTTTCACCGCCTGAAGGCTGTAGATCGCGCATTCTACGTCGAGGAACGCCCGGATCTTCTCCGTTCAGGGGTTTACATCACGTTTCTTCATGTTTTCCCCTTCTTCTACCATGTCTTTCATTGAGACAAACATGTGGGGCTAATCCCCTTTGTCTTTAGGACCGGGAGTAACCCAGGTAATCATTGTATGACATTTTTATCATAGTAATTCATATTTTATCTCTTAAATATGTGGTATGATTTCGTTTTATCCATTGTATCATTATGATTGATCACCTTAATGATAATATAATGCCTTTAATTGATTTAAAAGAAGAATTAACAGTTGAAAAGAGACAAAATTCACATTAATTAATAAATCCCTTGAACAAGGTGATGCACGGTTAGTGGTGGAAACCAAGAGTTTGGTATTCATGCACCTAGTTTAGGGTATAGGTTACTACGACCGTGGAACTAACCTAGATTTAGGTAGTGAATTGTATCACGACAGTGAAAAATTCTGACTACAGGCCACTACTCGGAATGAGATCCGAATTTGATTAACTATATAGAAATAAATACAATGAAAACCCGCGGTGAAACTGCAATCCTAAAGATTCCCATCTAAATTGATTAAACTCAACATTTAATCGATTGCTTTGTTTTATTTTATTTTTCTTTATATTTTTCAACCAACTCTCAAAACCTTTTAATCGGTCTAGTTGATCCCGAGTAGTTAGTAAGTAGTCTATCGATAGTTCAGTGTCCCTGTGTTCGACTCGGGCCTCACAAGGCCTATATTACTCTGACGTGTTCACTTGCGTTACACGCACGGTAAAATCATGTCAGATGGGGTTTTTTGTATCATAAAGCTTTGTAGTGAGGTTGAGGTCCCCTCCCATAAGTCAGGGTTTATCATGATATATGCTCATGATGTGCATAATTTTAGCCATATATTCTGCTTTGTTTGTGATGGGCTCTTCATAAATGCCAGTAAAGATCCAATTGAAGTTGTCAGTGGTGTTTGTGATGTGGAGAGTGATGGAGAAGGTACATGTTTTTGTGTGTGTGACATCAAACAGGTTGTTTTTGAGACCAATAAGGAGTCCCCCCTTGAAACCTAGCAGTGGGATTTGGTGCCAAGTGTTAATATGTTTTCGTCCAATCATTTTGAGAGTAAATGGTGAAAGAGTAGTTTTTATTTCCTAAATGGTGATGATGTTAATATTGTTTTGTATATGTGTCTGCGTATTTCTTTTCTACAGTTGAGATTTGATGCCCCACATACATTCCAGGAAGTAATCTTCATAATGTAAAAAAGATAATAAAAAATAACTACAAATTGTGGATTTAGCATATATACAATTTTCCAAAATGTGAATATGTATTGTGGATCTTTCTGTGGTTTCTCCATTTCATAAAATGTTTAATGTTGTCTAAGGCATGATGTGCTAATGTGTCATCATCAAAAGTGATACCTAATTTATCAGCAAAGTTTGTGAAAGATTGTATGTCAGGCTATGATGCTATGTCTTCTATATTATCTATGTTGTTTTCATCAATTTTAGAAGAAGTAGAATATGATAGTATATTATTTGAAGTATAAGTAATTGTTAATGTGGAAAGTGAGGATGTATTTGGCTCTTCCGTTGCAAAATATTTCCTTCTATTCAATCCTTCTGGTGTGGTGGATAAGGTGTTTTAGATTGGATGGTTCTCGTTGCCTTTCATTTGCTTTCCGGCTTCAGACGCTGCGATGATCGAATCTTGTCAATGATAGTTGTCTTTAATTTTTGCACAACATCAGAGCCTAAATTCATAGTGGAGTTTGTATCATTGATGTGAAAAGGAAAGGTTTTGAAGGAGTTTTCTAGGGTTTATTTGTGCTATCTGCCGATGGTGATGACGTTCTAGGTCTTTTGTTGTTGACAGAACGGTTGGTTTCTTTAGTAGATTTGGTAGTAGTGCTCCTTGTTTCCTAGACCATGTTCCTGTGATTTGGTTTTTATGAAAGGTATTTTTATATTAGTTGGGCAGTACCAGGAGGGAGGATGAACACTAATGTCAGAAAAAGTGGTCTTGATGGCAGTTGGGTTTTCAACTTACGATTCTATAAATTTTTTCACTCAGATGGATTTTGAGAGAGCCAGAAAGTGTGATAGCATGTTTAGAGAAGAAGACACAGAAGGCTTTGATGTATAGTGGTACATACAAAAAAAAGTAGTGTGTTGTTTGGTACAAATTGGAAAAATGATAGTTCCACATTGTTCAGTCCTAGAACTTTTGTGGTCTTTATATGTAGGATCACATGTGACACCAGTGCCCAAAAGGTCTTAGGTGAGAGTGTGCTCACCTCTTTTGTGGGTATGGTAACCACAAAACAACCTTGTCTGGTCTGGCATGGGTTATGGCTTGTAGGTTGTGGGCTGTGGAAATTGTATTCTATTTTCTTTTTGTACAAGAATACAATTATATAACTAATTATTAATTTAATTAATTGTTTCTTTCTGAACCGATCTTATTTATTCAAATTGAAAAGAATTTGCCTTGTAGGTTTTTCCGCAACATATACATGAGTGATCGAGTGATCGCGTCTTCACGGAAATAAGATTTCAATTTATGTCTTCACCATTAGGGTTAATCACATCTTTCGAACATACATTTGTCAGTCGTTCGTGTGCATGATTTGTGAATCCTAACGAGATACTACTCTATCATCGTTAGGGGTGTAAACGGTGCGGGTATGGTGCGGGTCTAGCCATACCCATACCCTTACCCTATTTAATTTTATGGGTCCAGTTCTGGTTCTAGACCCGCATTATAAAAATCTAGACCCACACCATACATGTACCCGTAATAATAGCAGTTATGCGGTGTGAGTATATGGGTAAACGTTCTCCATGTAACATCATATTGTTTAGGTCAAAAAATTTACAGATATGTTCTATTAATTATAATATAATGAGAATTGTTATCATGTAGGATGTTAACATGATATACTTATATTAAATAATGTAATACTTTCTAATTTGAAGATTACTTGAGTTAATTATTTACATATTTGTAGTTATCGTCAGAGTGTTTTAATTGAGTAGCATGTAATGCTGCTATTTGATTTTAAGTTTACATATGTTGTTGATGATTGCAATTCGAATAATTAAGTCTCAATTAGATGACTAGTCTCAACCTTATTATAATTATAGTATGATATAACCTCAAGTATTATATTAGTTGGACTAGTAAAGTATGATATAAATAATATATTATTTACATAGTTATTTATCTATAGTGGGTATGTGGGTCTAGTGGGTCTGGGTCCAAGCATACCCATTAGTAGACCCGTATATGTACGGGTCCAAGGGTATGTGGGTCCACGGGTATGCGGGTACAAAAATTTAGACCCGTAACGGGTTTTTAAAGGGTTTGAATTTACGGGTATGTGGGTCTACCCGTACCCAATTATAGCCCTAATCATCATCATTCCAGATTTGTCTTCTGTAGATCCCTCTCCTGCAAAGCAATGTCTTGCTTCCTCTCTTCCAAGACGTGATTTGTCAGGGTTCTTGCGGTCACTGAGTTGCATTGGTGGTGTGCATCATCAAATGTGTGCATCGTTCATCGTCAACATGAACGAGACGTCTTCTATATGTTTGTGACTTGGTTGACTAGAAGAATAGCGCTTATCAAGAAGGATTGAGAGTTGTTGAATTCTTTAAGTAACACGATCATTTTTTTACAAACAGTCTGGTCTGACTTCCTAACTTCATTTTATTTTCTTCTGCTTTGTTTATTCTTCTACTTCTTATCTAGATTTCCATTAATATTTTTGTGACTTTCTGTTGTTGCATGTTATGACCTAACTAAAATTAATAATAGTCTTAAAGAATTCATTTTCTTATTGTTAGTTAACTATGACCGCTCAAGGTTCTGGCATGAAAATTGACGTCTAGTATGCCCGAAAAATTTATTGGAATTAATTTTGCTCGTTGGCAAAGTAGGATACAAATTTGGTCAAATATAGTGGGGTATGATCAGTATTTAGAAGAGTATGAACTCAAACATGATGAAATTGTCCCTAATAATGCTAATCTAATTACAACCGGAAAGAAGGGTGATAAAACGTGTCGAGGTTTGATTCTATTTGCTATAAATAATATAAAAAATATATTCATACTCTAAGCCTCATGTTACTACCTCTAAGGTTCTATGAAAGACATTTAGTACTGAAAATCAGGATATTGAAAAGTATTGCATGTCTAATTATTAAAATTCTTGTTGGTTGAGGATAAATCTGTTCTGATCGAACACACAACTTGCATCTCTTATGTCATGAACTCTCAGATGCAAAGATGAAATTTCCTGAGAAGTTTTTGTTATGTCCATCATAGAAAAATTCTCTAAACCCTGGGAATCGTTTGGCACATGACTCTAAAGCATCACAAAAGAGACTTGTCAATGAATGATCTAATGAGTAATATTAACATACAAGAACACTTGAAAAAAAAAAAGATTGTCACGTTACCTATTGATGCAAATCCTAGTGTCAATTTTACTACTGCTAAAATCAAAGATAAGAAATTGAAGAATATGCATAAACCTAACACCAAGATCCAGAAGAAATCACATAATAGACTTTGTGGGATTTACGGGCAGGTTGGCCACTGAACAAGGAGTGTTCTTTAAAGAAGGCAGAGAAAGTTGCCGCATTTGTAACTGAGGAGGTTGTGGTCAACATGATGACTGCATCCTTGAACCTTAATGATTGATACATTTTTATAAAACCTAAAATCCTTTCTATTTTTGAACCACTTCATTAGATAATTGGCATTGGGGCTAATGTACATGTTTATGTTGATAAGTCTCTGTTTGTATCTTACTAGGCCTCTAGAGATCGGTCTGTGACTTTCGGCAATTCTAACTTTGCAGAGGTCAAAGGCAAATGACGGGTATACTTGAAGTTCCCTTTGATGAAGGTTCTCATACTTTATAGAGTGAGACATGTTCCAACTACTCGACGCAATATCCTTAGTGGCATACTTTTAGTTAGGATGGTTTTAGATTAGACTGTAAATGTAATAAGGTTATTATTTCATGTCTCATGATTATTTATTTTTTGACAAGGGATATTGATGTAGCCTTGTTTTAGGGCTCCATCCTGTACCATTTTTGTATTTAAATCACATCTAAACATGTTAGATTACAAACTTTTACCCCTAATATGCTTATCATTGCAAATACGCTAATGGATGTTCTTTGCACTGTTTTCAGGTACTTGGACCATGCTTAGATGGATGAGAGAGAAAGGAGTTCTAGGGTTCCCCCACTCATGGAGGGACCCAAAGGAGGCCCCAAAGTCTCCCTCAACCTACCTTCAATGGCCAAGAGTCGTCCCCAAGCAATGACATCCAAGAATAATGAAGTTTGAAGTGAAATGAAGTAATGCAAGCCTCACCACGGCCATGGCCACAACACCACGGTTGCGCATTTTTTAGCAAAGAAGTGCCCTCTTCAACAGGGTTTTCCCAAAGAATCCCACGTTTGTGGCCTCCTACCACAACCGTGGCCATTGAAGACACCACGGCCGTGGCCATCAGCACGGTCGTGGTTAGAAGAAGAGAAAACGACCGTGGGCAACTGCCACGGTCGTGGGAATTAATGGCCAAAGTTCTAGATTGCAATAGGGTTATTACCCAAGGCGCCATGATCGTGGCTCACTGCCACGACTGTGGCCGATGAAGTACAAAACGCCCATGGTGCTGCGCCACGATCACCACTCCCTACTCTAAAACGGTTGTGTTACCCAACACGGCTGTGGTGCCTCTCACCCACCACGACCGTGGCACTCCGCCACAGCCGTGGCCACCACCATGGATTTTCACCACTCCCATACATACCATGACTGTTCTACCACCCCATGACCATTCCCTACTACCCTCACCACGGCCGTGGTGATCCACCCACCCTACCCTACTTTACACTGATTTTCCTAAACTACCCCCCACTTACCCTAGTGCCTCCCCACCACCTATATATACATAGGTGGTGGCTAGGGAATGAAGGTTAGATGCCCCTACAGCTGTTCCAAGCTCCATTCTCCTTCCTTGAGCTTTGAGTGCAAACCCTTGCATTTTGGCTCACCATCCACCATTTCCACCCTCATTCCACCATGGAATCCTAGTTTCCTAGGTTTCCAACCATGATCCCCTACCATTTCATGCACCCCTGCACCCTTGGAGGATGGAGGACATCTACAACAAGCTTGGAGGTGAAGAAGGAGGCTTCCACATCAAGCTTCATGGAGTCCCTACTTCTTCTACCTCTTTCTTTTCTTGTTTTCTTAATCATGTCTAGCTAAGCCCTTGTGGTGGGCTGTTTGGGATTTAAATGTAACTTTGATACCATTTTGGGGGATAATTTCTTGTAATGAACTTAATTCATATCTATGATGATTATTTCTTACTTCTATCTCTTTTCCTATCTTATTGCATGTGGTTTGTGCTTCTTGTATGAATTGCTTCTTTTGAGGTTTTTGATGACACTTAGTTTCTAGGAGGAATTGGGGTGTATGTGGCAATCTTAGGAATGGCTCCTAGGTCCAATTAGTAGATCCCTAGATATCCCCCTTTGTTCCTATATACACATCCCTTCTCCTATAAATGAGTGTGAGATCTAAGTAGCTAGTGTAAGTGAGATTGATGTAATTGTTTAGGGCCTTCTAAAGGCTAGAGTGGCTAGTGGCATGAGGTTAAATACCCTCATCTCTGCTCCCATCTCTACCCTCAACCCTCAATTACTCACTATCACTTACCCTAGAAACCTAGGTTTGGTTAATCTCATTAGAATTACACATAACCCTAGTCTTCTACTGGTAGTATAGGGTATGTTCTAATGGCATTGACCTTATTGTTTGGTTTGGTAGTCTAGATATGAAATGAGAACCATGCATATTTAATGATCTCCCCCCAACTAATATCAAAGTTACATTCCCCAAACAGCCCACCCACCTTAATCACCTTGATTAAAACCCTAATTAGTTAGTTTGCTTATTAATGCTAGTTTAGTCCAATTGCTTTAGTCTCACTTAGTCAATTGCTTAGTTTTTCTCTTTAGTGTTAACTTAGGCTCTTGCTCTTGCTAGTGGTTAGTTTAGTTCTTAATTGTTTCTTGCCTTGCTAGAGTAGTGTAGCTCTTCTTGCTCTTGCTTAGTTAGTTTGTTAACTTGGTTTACTAATTTGCTTTCTCTTTCATGATTTATTTTCCATCTTGCATTTCTTACTTGCTCATTAGCGTAATCAAACAACCAAACCTTTTAAAACCCTAAGCTCTATAAAAGGAACATAGCCCACTCTGTCTAACTCTAGTACCCCCTCTATCTTTGTGGTTCGACCCCTTATCTTGCCAATCACCTATACTACAACAGTACCCCGTACGCTTGCGGGCGGCCTATTTTAGTCTTAGTGATCGACTCAGTTAGGGATAACATAAATTTCGAAAGCATAAGATCCCATATCTCGTGTGCTCCGACCTCGTGGGGGTATAAAAGCACCACTAGCGGGGACACACCAAGCTTTCTGGCGTCGTTGCCGGGGATAGAGGTGCTCGGCCTAGTTAGATAGTGTAGCTTACCCTTTCCTTTTGCCCTCACCATTGCTATTATTTATTCTTTGTGTTACTTTTACATCTTGGTTTGCTAACTTGGTTTCTTGTTGTTTGTTTGTGTCTTGCACAGGTGACAGATGTGCATGTATAGCACGCATTCTACTTGCACCGATTTGGTGGTATACGACTCCAAGATTGGTAGAAGGAGGCGTCAAGCTCACTGCAACCTACACCGAGAGGCTGAGATGGCTGAAAACAACCCGCAACTGGATGCTCAACCTCCACCGCCACATCGCCCGCTCTATGAGTATTTTACATCGGGGAACTACAACTCCCCCATTGCCACCTTGGTTGACCAGATGCCCGGTCAACCATTCTCCATTCCGCCTGCACTTTTGGGACTCCTCCCTACCTACTTCGGGATGGAGAATGAAAACCCCTACCACCACATTGACGCGTTCCTTGAGACGTGTTCAACCTTCCACACTCCCGCAGCCACTGACGATTCCATAAGAAGGACCCTCTTTCCTTTCTCCCTCAAAGAGAAAGCCAAAGAGTGGTATGTGTCCAAGTCGGAGTTGGTCTCGTGGGATGACGTCAAAAATGAGTTCCTAAAGAAGTTTTTCCCCATCGCCAAGCTATCTTACATGAGAAGGTGCATCACGTCATTTGCTCAGAAGGAAAATGATCCCTTCCATGAGGCGTGGGAGAGGTTCCAGAAGTTGCTCCGTGACTGCCCTCACCATGAGGTGCCTCTATGGCAGCTCGTTCAAGCGTTCTACATCGGGCTTGAAGAGAAAAGCTAGAACAACGAGGACTCTTCCTACGGGGGCACTTTCATGGAAAAGCCGCCCGAAGAATCATGGCCATTGTTTGAACACCTTGCTAAAAATTCTTGCCAGCGCGCTTCTACTGAATGGGGGCATGTTGGCCGGAGCTACACTCCTCCATCTTCCTCCGCAGCTCTGACTCGCAATGCTACTGACCCAGACATGATGAAGATGATGGCCAAAATGATGAAGATTATGCAAAATCAAGCTGGTGGCTCTTCTAGCCAACCCACAATGGTGGTTGACACTATATATGAGGAAGTAAATGCTCTACACTCCTTTGGTGGCCACAAAAACCAAGGCCCCATGTCCAACTCTTACACTCCCGAGTGGAGGAACCATCCGAACTTCTCTTGGAAATAACAGAATGAGGATGGACCAGGACAAGGGCAACAAAAGCCATGTTATAGTTCAAAGTTTGAAGATGAAGTGCTGGGAAGGCTAAGAAGTCTGGATGAAGTGAAAAAGGATGTGAACTCACATGGGCAGTCCATCCACCATCTTGAGAAAAGGTTGGATCAGATTTCTCTCTCCCTTGCAAGGATGGAGGAAGGGAGACTACCTTCTCAACTGATGCCCAATCCGAACAATGACAGTGCCCTCCTAGGGAGCACTTCAAGTGCATATGCTCTGCCACAATACCAAGCACCACCGAACCTCTATGCTCCACCACCTCCTCAAGCACCTCTCAACTATCAATATGCTCCACCTCCACCTCATACATACCAACAACCACCTCCGCAATATCACCCCCATCCACAACAACAACAACCACCACCACAACCGCAACCACAACCACAATTCATTCTCCAAAATCTGAACTCCCCTCACCAAAGGCCTCCACCACCACAACAGCCACAACCACTTCCACAAGCTTCTTCTTCTACTACCCATGAGCATGTGAAGGCAGTGACTATGTTGAGGAGTGGCCGGACTTTGGAGTGTCCCCATGGTACTGTTGCTGGTGACAGAAGTGATACTAAGGTTGAGCATGTTGATACTGAGAAACAGGTTGAGGATACCGTGATTAGAGGCAGTATTGATACTGTGATACCGAGAGTTGATACGGTGATACCGAGTGTTGATACTGTGATTCCTGTGATTCTAGTTGATGATACTATTGATATGAACTGTATGGGGGCCCAACTCCCTCCGTTTCCCGAGGCACTTAAGAAGCCATCTGCTGAGAAAAAGAAGAAAGAAGCACACTGAGGACATTCTTGAAACCTTTAAGCAAGTTAAGATCAACATCCCATTGCTTGATGCAGTCAAGCAAATACCCTCATATGCTAAGTTCTTGAAGGATATTTGTACTTTCAAAAGAAGAACTATAGGAAGAACCCCAAAGAAAGTGAAACTGAACGAGCAAGTGAGCTCAATTCTGCAGTACACCATTTCAAGAAAGAGGAAGGATCCCGGTGCTCCTATCATATCATGCTACATTGGGTCATACCGCATAGACCAAGCTCTCTTAGACTTGGGCTCGAGCATGAACCTCATGTCGTATGACGTTTTTGCAAAATTACAGATGGGACAGTTGGGTCTGGTCCATTGCACTTTGCAATTGGCTGACAGGTCAGTAAAGACGCCTAGAGGGCATGTTGATGATGTGCTCGTGAGACTAGATGATGAGACATCTGCTTTCTTTCCTACTGATTTTATCATCTTGGATATGGAGAAAGATACAAGGAGGGTTCCTATCATCTTGGGGAGACCCTTCCTGGCCACATCTGATGCGGTTATCCATGTGAGAACTGGTACGATGTATGTGACGTTCATACACATGAAGATCCAGTTGAAAATCTTCAAATCGTCAGCCACAACCGAAGTGATAGGGGCGACAGAAGAAAATTGCTATCTCGTCGAGTGTCTAGATGAGATTGTGGAGGAATGCTTACCCTCGTGGATCCAAACTGTCACTCAAGGTAGAGGACTGGAACTGATATTTGAGTTTCCTGACGATGATGAGGAAGATGATGAAGAGAATGAGCTAGCCTTAATGGCTGCGAGTGAGGATCTCCCTTCCATCTCTGAGCCATTGAAACTCTTTTGAAGAACCCCCGACTCTTGAGCTGAAATCACTTCCTGAAGGTTTGAAATATGCTTTTCTAGGGGAGAATGACACCCTCCTGGTGATCATTTCATCCATACTCTCGCCCAAACAAGAGGAGGCTTTAATGAAGGTTTTGAAGAAGAACATCCAAGCAATTGGATGGTCCATAACTGATTTGAGAGGTATCGATCCCTCCATTTGTGTGCATCAAATCTATCTTGAGGAAGATGCAATACCAACCCGCCAAATGCAAAGGCGGTTGAACCCAAAGTTGAAAGAGGTGGTGACTCAAGAAGTATTAAAATTGCTTGATGCTGGAATCATCTATCTGATTTCTAATAGCACCTGGGTCAGCCCCATCCAAATTGTACCCAAGAAGGGCGGAATTACTATTGCTGAGAATGCAGATGGAGAGTTGATGCCAGTAAGAGAACAATCTAAGTGGAGGATGTGTGTGGATTATCAGAAACTCAATGAGAAGACAAAGAAGGACCACTATCCCCTCCCATTTCTTGATCAAATTCTGGAGAGACTAGTAGGATAGAGCTTCTATTGTTTCCTTGATGGATATTCTGGGTAATTCCAAATTGCCATGCATCTTGTAGATCAAAAGAAGACGACATTCATTTGCCCGAGTGGCACCTTTGCTTACCGAAGAATGTCGTTTGGGTTGTGTAATGCTCCGTCTATTTTTCAGAGGTGTGTGACCTCCATCTATGCAGATATGCTTGATTCATCCTTGGAAGTATTCATGGATGACTTCTCAGTTTTTAGCAAGACATTTGATGAGTGCATGTTACATTTAGATACTGTCCTCGAACGATGTGTGAAAGTATGACTAGTTCTATCTTGGGAGAAAAGCCACTTCATGGTGCCCAAAGGCATTGTTCTAGGCCACCGGGTTTCTAAAGATGGAATTGAAGTTGATAAAGCCAAAGTGGACCTCATTTCTACCCTCTCCATTCCTTCCACCGTAAGACATGTCCGATCTTTCTTGGGACATGCTGGTTTCTATTGCCACTTTATTAAAGATTTCAGCAAGATCTCAAGGCCCTTGTGTCATCTGCTTGAAAAAGATGTCGAGTTTCACTTTGATGACAAGTGCATTGAAGCTTTTAATCACTTGAAAGAAAAGCTCATTTCTGCTCTGATCATGCAGCCCCTGATTTCTCTTTGCCATTTGAGATCATGACTGATGCATCTGATATGGCAGTGGGGGTTGTTCTGGGCCAAAGGATTGGCCGAGTTCCTCATGCCATCTACTACGCGAGCAAGACTCTTGATGAGGCACCAAGAAATTACACAACTACCGAAAAAGAGTTGCTCGTCGTCATCTTTTCTCTGGACAAATTCCGCTCCTATCTTTTGCAAAACAAAGTTGTGATTTATACGGATCATGCCACGCTCAAATATCTCATGTCTAAGAAGGATTCAAAGCCAAGGTTGATAAGATGGATTTTGTTGCTGTAAGAGTTTTATATAGAGATAGTGGACAAGAAGGGAGTAGAAAATGGCACAGCCAATCATCTCTCCCGGGTTGATCACCCTTTTGACAAGACAAGGTTAATCAAAGAAACCTTGCCGCATGAACAACTCTTCCTCCTCTCATCTTCTCAAGGGCCATGGTACCAACACATAGCCAATTTCTTGGCTAGTGGGAGGATACCTAGCACGTGGACAAGGGAGGAGAGCAAAAAACTATTTTCCATGGTGAAGAATTATGCATGGGATGACCCTCACCTTTTCAAGTATTGCCCCGATCAGCTTTCAAGAAGATGTGTGTCGGAAGTGGAACAACAAGACATCCTCTCCATGTGCCATTCCGGGATATGTGGAGGACACTTTGGAGGAAAGCGCACAGCTACCAAGGTACTGTAATGTGGTTTTTACTGGCCCTCATTGTTCAAGGATTCATATAGATTTTGCAAGAGTTGCTTGAAATGCCAAAAGGTGGGAAATATCTCCAAAAGATACATGATGCCTCTATCACCCATTCTTGTGGTGGTGGTATTTGATGTATGGGGAATTGATTTCATGGGTCCTTTCTCTCCTTCATTTGGGTATATCTACATCTTAGTTGTCATTGACTATGTGTCTAAATGGATAGAAGCTATTCTGACTCGGACGAATGACCACAAGGTGGTTTGTGATTTTGTGAAATCAAACATCTTCAGTCGTTTCGGACTTCCAAGAGCCATGATAAGTGACGGAGGAAGTCACTTCATCCACCGCACCTTTGAGGGATTGCTCAAGAAACATGGAGTGAACCATAGAGTAGCCACTCTATATCATCCTCAAACAAGTGGCCAGGTTGAGTTGGCCAATCGAGAAATAAAGCTCATTTTAGAGAAAACAGTAAGACCAGACCACAAGGATTGGTCTCTCCATCTAAATGAGGCTTTATGGGCATATTAGACGGCATTCAAAGCCCTGATTGGCACCACACCATTCAAGTTAGTCTATGGGAAAAGATGCCACCTACCGGTAGAGATGTAACATAAGGCGTTGTGGGCCTTGAAGAATATGAACTTTGATGGTGAAAATGCAGTAATGAAAAGGAAATTCCAACTCAATGAGCTAGAGAAAATGTGCCACGAGGCATATGAGTTGTCAAAGAGTTGCAAGGAGAGAACAAAGTTCCTCCATGACAAGATGATTAGGAAGAAGGACTTTGAGCCCGGAAAATGGGTATGGCTATACAACTCGAGAATGAAGTTCTTTCCTGGAAAACTCCGGTCTAGATGGGAAGGGCCCTATCTTGTCAAGAAAGTATACCCATCAGGGGTCGTGGTCATTTGTGAGAAAGAAGGTGCAAAGGAATTTGCCGTCAATGGGCAAAGGTTGAAATCCGTTGTTGAAGTCGGCCCAGACAAGGCCAATCAAGATTTTGATATTGTTATGATTGTATAGGAAAAATCGGATGAAGAAGAGTGCTTGGATGAAGATGAGAAAGGAATCTACTACAAGGATCTATTGAAGGTTCCATAGAAGTGACAGAGATATATAATCAATAAGCCTGAGTGAAGGCGTAAAATTTAGCGCTAGTGGGAGGCAACCCACGTGGTTTGAGATTCTCGAACCTTCTCCTTTTTGATACTTTTGTTTTTCTTTACACAAACACACACGCACACTTGTGATTGATAGTTTTCTTTTGAGTTTTGATGCTATGGTAGGTGATAGACATTAGAGAGAGAGAGGGTATAGAAGTGAATCGTGGTCATTCAGTCAGATTTGTGTCCAAAGAACAAATAAAAATGAAGTTCAAGTTTTGAAGATTAGAAAACTGAGGAAACAACCCCAAAACAGCCGTGGAGCACGACCACGACCGTGGTATATGTGGTCAAGCACAACCGTGGCCTACTGCCACGGGCGTGGGAATTATTGCATCAACTTGGCCAAGTCTACAGGGTTCTTAGAAGAATGACCATGACCATGGCCACCTGCCACGACCGTGTTGAAGAAGACTGGCCACGACTGTGGTCCTCACCGCGACTGTGGGAATTTTTGCATCAAGTTGGCCGAAGTTACAGGTTGTTTGCAAGAATCACCACGACCGTGGGCAGCATCCACGACTGTGTTGAAGAGAAATGACCACGACCGTGGCACCCTGCCACAACCATGGCGATGTCAACTTAAGGAGTTCTCCATCGACAACACGACCGTGGCACCCGCCACGGCCGTGCTACCCAACCCTGGCCACGGCCGTGGCCTCCTGCCATGACCGTGGCCGAGCCCAGTTCAGCCAAAAAAATATATGTTTTAAACATCCAAAACCGACCCCCACCCTCATTTCTTCATCTTCCACCTTGAGAAAATGACTGTGGCGGCAATGTGCGACCACGAGCTTCCCCAATCTCCACCTCTAACCCCCAAAAACACCCTTGTTTGGCCTCCAATCAATAACAAATCGATCCCCAGCCATCCCTCTACCATTTCCACCGCCTATTCTTCCCCAATCGCTCCTCCATCTCCACATCCATCTCCACATCCGCCCAACAGCCACCTCCACCAAAACTCCACAAAAACCCTTCACTTTTTACACAAATCCACCACAAATCATATTTCCACCATCTATACATCATCATCCTTCCATTCTATACCCAAAACCACATCCACATCACCTTCCCCACCAAAATCCGAAAATCATCACCTCCACGTCCACAATCACAATGAAAAAGATTGGAAAAGCCATAACCAAGGGGACCAACATCCTCACCGGAGGGAAACGGCATTCCAAAAATGCCTCCTCTGAGGTGTCTATGCCCTCCCATACCCCTACGCCAACCCATTCCGCCTCCCAATCCCTCCGTCGTTCACAATCGGTGAGCGGATCACACTCCCGCTCATCCGATAGCCACCACATCATCGACACCACCTACGAGGGTGAAGATGATGAAGACGAGGAATCTATGGGATTCAATTTGGATAACCTTATTGATGAGATCGAGTCAGTGGCCGTGAAAAGAAATCAAAAATCTAAAGTGGCACCGTCCTCATCCCGACTACCACTGAAGCCTACACCAGCCCGCCACTCGACGTCCCAGGTGACGGCGAGGCGTGGTGTGCAGCCACAACCCTCACGAAAACTACAGCAAGATGAGGAGCAGTCGGCCCACTGGTATAACTTGGATACTAGCTCGGGGTCTCAGTCCTACATGATGGAGGAAGAAGATGGTGACAGCGAGGAAGATGAGGTAGAGCTTGAACCTGAAGGAGATGATGTTTTGGCACAGCTGGAGGCAGACAGAGCAAAGACCATGGGCAAAGCACCGGCAGGGGTGTCCTATGGTAGAGGACACAGGCAAAAGAAGGTTAATCTTATCTACCCCGAGTGCATGACAAGGCGAGTCGTCGCCACCAAGTATAGGTCTAAGAAAGTGATTGATGATCTAGGGATCAAGGAGGCAGTAGAAGAAAACTTGAAGAGAATAGGGTTGTGGGATATTCTTTTCACACCCCAACCAGCCTACGTCGCCTTGACCCGAGAATTCTTTGCCACTCTCGAAAGGATGAAAGTGAGAGGTTGTAACGCAATCAAGTTTGCCATAATGGGCAATGTACACACCCTCACATCCACTGAGCTGAATGGGATATTCACTGCAAGTCCTGAAGAAGCCGTGAAAATGGATGACGGCTTGTTAGAGAGGGAGAAAGAACTTGATTATGCCTATTTCTGGGAGACAATCACAGGCAGCGGTGTGTATGATGCAGGAAGATAAAAAACAGCCGCCATAAGCAACCCGATGATGCACTATGTGCACAAGGTCTTGGCAAACACAATTGTGGGGAGGTATGATAATCAAGGCTCCATTTCACAAAAAAGATATGTTTGTATTGATAATGATGCACCTCAAGAAGCACCTAGACCTTGGCTTTTTATTGATTGACCATATGAAGTCCATACCCTATAAGAGCTCAAAACCCTTTGTTATGGGGGGGGGGGGGGTTGTGACTTCAATTGCACTAGTGTTAGGGTATGATCTCTCTGGGTTACAAGACGGAATTGAGGTGGAATTTGTTGACCTCAATTACCTGGTGCGCTCGCACACTATTAAGGTGAAGGACAAAAAGATGATATATCTTACTACTAGTGTGCTGGACTTCGAGCTTGAGCTGCCATACCACGCGGCGCCTCTTCTATCCGCGTTGGGAGTTCTCTTTAAATTGAAAGAAAAACTTTTGAAATGGCAGCAAGAATACCCAAGAGAGACATATACCAGAAGAGCCATTGTCGTACATGAAGACATTGTTGAATCTAATGTGCAAGGGCAGGAGCAAGAAGATGTAGAACAAAGGCAGCCCCGCAGGACAAGAAGGAGGGATGAGGGGACATCCCAGCTGCAGCCACCCTCAGGGAACGCCTATGACATGGAAACCATCCAGGAACACCTTGAGAGTATTCAGAAGACACAAGGTGACATGCAGCTTATCCAACAGTACATGTGGCAAGATCAACAACAGATGCACCATTAGATCAACCACTTGTATCACTACAACCACGCCCAAGTAGCACGAAACCCCGAATGGGGTGGAGATTTCTGGGGTGGTTTGGATGGATATCCAGAAACGTACCCTCCACCCCAGGAAGACTACTGGGGGCATTATTACCAGCATCCCCCATCAAGCTCAGTCCCATCCTCAGCTCCTCCTCCAGATCCTCCGCAGATGCCAGACCAGCCACCGCAGCCATGACACTTCCCCTATCTCCCCTAAGCTATAGTTTCATGTTGAGGACAGCATGATTCTAAAGTTTGGGGTGGGTAGGGCGGTATGCACCACCCTATCTCTCTTATTTTGTCATTTTGTTATCACCTCTACCATCGAGTTTAGTTTTATTGTTATTGTTCTTTTCATTGCATCTTTGCATGGCATGTAGTTGACTTCTTGCATTTTTGTGTAATTTTTCAAAAAATTTACTTTTCCATACCATGCAGTGCATCTTCATGTAGTTTTTGTAGTTTCTTGTGTATGTTAAGTAGGATTTGCTGCTTTATGCTTTAAATTCCCCTAAAGTAGGTTTAGATGTGATTTAGTGCAAATTGGCACTATTTTGGCCAATTTTGCCCAAATTTGAGATTTCTTGTCTAAAAAGTATGTTTTGACCCAATCTCTACTGTTTTGAGTAAAAATGACGACCTTTGACTAGTGCAAGTGAAATGTCATGCTTTATTGCTAAATGGTATCAATGTTTGACTTTTTACATGTGCATCACCTCTCTTATGATTGTGATTGATTTGGCTGAACTGTGAACTTGAGAAAGCTTTGAATGCTTAGTGTTTGGGGAATCACTTGTTTGATATATCAACTTCATCTTGTTCATTCGTATGGTGTGATATCTTAGATGAAGTGTTGGATTAATTTTCATGCAGGATGTCTTATGTGGAAAATCATACTAATAACCCCTCTTTGACCCGACTCTTCTTCCACCATCTTCATACCCCCTTCGCCTCATAAAAAGATGCCCTAGTGCACATAATCAGCCTTGGCCACCTCCAAAAGTTTGGGGTGGCCATATCTTTATCCCCTCACTTCACTCTATCCACCATATTCCCTATCTACACCAAGGGCAAGAAAGAAAAGAAAAGAAAAAGAAAAGCAAAAACAAAATAAAAGGATGCTCCTGTTTAAGAGCATTCAAATAAAGAAAAGATGAGTGTGTAAAAACACTCCAAAAATCTTACCGCAACCCTTTCTTCCACTTTCATACCCATTGAGCTAAGAAGCATCAAACTTAGCTCATTTTGCCTTTTTCCACAGCCACGTGGGTCATTTGGTATGATTTGAAATATTAGACTGAATGCATGAATGTGAAACAACACTCATAGTCATCCTTGATTAACACTATCATGAAACAGTTTACCCGAAACTTTATGGAAGAAGTATGGATAACTTGTGTATTCTATGCACTATATTTGAAGTTCATGTGCTTTGTGCTCTTTTCACGATTGGATTGTGAAAGTAGGAGAGGAGAGAGGTGAAATGCATGTACTCATCCATCTTTGACCCCATTCAGCAATAATCATCTTTTACATTGCATATGTCATTTCTTTTTGTGAAGTTTCGTAGAGAGATTGAGTTGGAGCATACTTGAGGACAAGTATGTTTTAAGTTTGGGGTGGTGATGTAGCCCTGTTTTAGGGCTCCATCATGTGCCATTTTTGTATTTAAATCACATCTAAACATGTTAGATTACAAACTTTTACCCCTAATATACTTATCATTGCAAATACGCTTATGGATGTTCTTTGCACTGTTTTCAGGTACTTGGACCATGCTTGGATGGACGAGATAGAAAGAAGGAGTTATAGGGTTTCCCCACTCATGGAGGGACCCAAAGGAGGCCCCAAAGTCTCCCTTAACCTACCTCCAATGGCCAAGAGTCGTCCCCAAGCAAAGACATCCAAGAATAATGAAGTTTGAAGTGAAATGAAGTAATGCAAGCCTCACCATGGTCGTGGCCACAACACCATTGTCGTGCATTTTTTAGCAAAGAAGTGCCCTCTTCAATAGGGTTTTCCCAAAGAATCCCACGGTCGTGGCCTCCTGCCACGACCGTGGCCATTGAAGACACCATGGTCGTGGCCATCAGCACGGTCGTGGTCAGAAGAAGAGAAAATGACTGTGAGCAACCGCCATGGTTGTAACATACTGAAATCTCCTTTGTGCCTCATTGTACTCTTTCTATAAAGCTTTGACCTTCATTTTCGTTCCTTTTGTCCTTGGTCTTGATTTAAAAGAAATTAAGATGGTTATTGGTTAAATATTTCCCATATGTTCTTATCTCAAGGTTTCATGTACAAAAGACTCAGTTAAAATTAGACAAGGGGTTTAATATGCAATTTCACCTTAAGATATAAAAAGGGGATAAAATAATTCGTCCTAGAATCTTCTAGTGTTTCCTAGAATATAAGAAGGAAATCCGAATTTTATAAAAGAAAGAAGATAAATATAATAAGTAAAGGAAATATGAGAAATTATGAGTAAAGGAGATAATTACAAAGATTTTGTAACAAATAAGATAATCTCAAACCATCATGATAATTTGATAGTTTAATTCGTTTCCTTGAGCAAAGAGTAACTTAAGGGTCAAGTATTATTTAAAATAAAAATATTAATGACATGATCAATGGAATATAGGAAATAAGCCAATAAAAAGAAATAAAATACTTAATGCTCTCAAATCAGGGAAATAACTTCAAATTCGTATTCTAAACATAAAAATAAGCCTATGTGCAAATTTGCAACTAATTTGGATAATATATGAATAATAAGAAGAATAGGAGAGAGAAAGTGTGTAGAATGTTCTAATTAATTTAATAAATAAAAAGATAATGTCAACTTGTGAAGATAATTGCAAAATCGTGTTCCAACCCTTTAAGGAGACTTAAGGGTGAAGTTACATTAATTTTAGATAATGTTATCACCTCTTTTGAAGGAGGAAAGAGAAAATGACATATTAATTATTTCACCTATTAAACTTTGTCAAAATGAAAAACTAACTCCATATTCGGATTCTACGCGTCGAAATAAGTCAGAATATAAATTTTCATAATTTTTGGGCAACGTTTGAGCCTCCAAAATAAGAAAGAGAAAAACATTTAAAATCTAATAGTTTTAATCGACTTTTGCTCAGGGATATTTCCCTGATCTAATGCGCGATCGAACGGCCCAGATTGCTTGATGGACCCGCGTCCATCGATCCGACGGTGCGCGGTCATCTTCTACCTTGAGTCGGATTAGGCAACAGACTTGGTTTTTCGTTTTCTTAAAATCGCAATAACTTGAGATCTATTCAACGATTTTCCTTGATTTTTGTTGCGTTGGTTTCCTTGCGAGATTTCGCACAGGATTATCCCAACTTTTGCGAGCTTTGACGCGTATTTGAGAAACGCCCAAAGTAGCCGCCGGCCACTTTCCTTTGCTCCTACCCACATCCTAGTCTAGGGTTCCTTGCCTATAAATAACTCCACCCTCGCAACCGCAATCACCTTAGCAACCTGTTCGTACCTCCAATTTGGATTTTCGTCGTCGTTTGGACCACCATCGAGCCGTCGTTGTCCCTGCTCTTGCGGCGCATATTGCTCCCTACTCGCTTCATCTCCGTCCAAATTAAAGGTACTACCAACTTCGTCTTCTCGTTATCTTTCTTTCGACTATCTAAACGCACATTTTCGTCGAGTATAGCGATTTTGCCCAAATCGGCCGAGCAAGCAGCTCGCGCACGACCGAGCTTGAAGACGATGCGTATTTGACGTTTTTGCCCCTCCGTCCTCTTCCTCTTTCGTTTCTCGCGCGTGGTTTTTTCGTCCTTTCGCCGGTCCGCCCGACCGCACCGCGCGGCTGGTGGCGAGTGACCGCGGGACGCGGGTCGCCGCTGCCGAGCGCTCGTCGCCGCTCGGCCATCCAGCCCTGCCTACGTGGCAGGCTGTGATTGGTCGAGGTTAAATAATTTTTATTAATTAATCCTGTGGTCAAAAATTAAAAATAAATAGTGTTTTGAAATCAGGAAAATGAGATCTATTTAATAAAAATGTTTTTGAGATCTGGTTTTGAGTTTTTCGAAAAGATGTTTTTAATATCGAATTAATTAACTTAAAAATCCCTAAAATTAATCCTAAAAATCTATATTTCCAAAATATACAATATTATATGTTATTTTGATCAGGAAAACTTAACTAAGACGATTATGAGGTTTTTGAAGTCTGAATCGAGAGTTTGTGCAAAAGTTAGTAAATTAGGGTTTTCAATCTTTTAATGAATGCATGTAATTCTAATATAAATATATAATGATGTAATAGGAAGTTTGGGTTTATAGTTCGTGTGAAGAGTTGAAAAAGGGAAAACTTAGGACACCTGTGGCCAAGGTATGTGATTAGTATGTGTTTATTATGAGTCTTGTTGTACATCTACCTATCAGTTGGGAAATACTTAATCTAATACCTAAATTTCTTCTATGAGGTTTAACTTGATCTAAACCATTGAATTTCTTGAAACCTAAATGTCTTATTTGCCTCAAAAATCAGATATAGTATTCTCTTGTTTGGGTATTCATACCCCACTGCCATTATATATATATTCTTTTGCTTATCTTGCCATAAATCTCTTATTAGCATGAAATTAAATGTTCTATTTAATCTTTAAGTAGTGGTACTTATGTACAACCACCCATAGAGGGCATGTATAAAATCGCCCTAGGGGAATGTTTATTATTCTCCCCATTAAAAATTTGTAGGTGATTTGGAAATGTTTATAATTCTTCCCTCACCTAAGGTTAGAGGTTCGGTAGGTGCCTCAACCCTACTTAGTTAGATAGACATATTAATAAACATGCTAAAACCTTTTACTTACTTTGTTAATGGCAAGTTCTCTTATAAAAACCTCATACTTTTTGATATCTTTTTACACCAAATACTTAGTCTAGTTTACTTGTTACATCTTTTCTTTGCCTTTGATAGATTATTAGTGTAACACATACTTTTCTTGTTGTCCCTCTTGCTGGGTGCCTTCCCAACCACCCAGGTGTTGGAGCTATCCAAGGAGAAGGAAGGGCTTGAAGAAAGAATCCTTGTTGTGATCGTTTGCTTGAGAAGAAGGATGGCTAGGTTGCTATAGCTAGATCCTCTATTCTATCTTATCTTTTCTTTTAGAAAGCAATGATGTAATAAACAATAAAGCCATTAGAAGGCTTGATATTTCTTTCTTTCCGCTGCTATTGACATTTTATTATGTATCTGGAATCATGCTTATTTATTTGGAATATTGTGCAATCATCCTCAAAAGTCTCAATTTTAGTGAAAAATTGTGGATGTTGTATTTCCTTTAAATTTTAGTAGAGAGGTGATCTCTCCTCTTTACAGCATGGTATCAGAGCCTTCAGGTGACTATTAGGGCATGCAGTTGAGGCAAGGGTGTCTAGAAAGGATCAGGGCATGGGGGATGGCAAGATTTTCCTTCGACCCACTAGCTTGGCATACGAGGACTCCCGTGCCCATATGATCCGGCCTGGCCTGCGCCGATATGAACTGCCCGAAGTAGTATGCTTTTAGGCAATAGCATTCTAGTTATCCTTTTCTCATCTCTATTTCTTTTCCCTCTCATCTATGATTCCTTACTCCTGAAAATTTAATATGATAACCCTAATTTCAGGAGAGGTGACCTGTTTGACAGCTCAAACCAGGAGTCCAACGCTGACAACCTCGACACTCCTGTGACTCCTGCTGTTACCCAACCAACCTCTGGTGTTCCTGTTTTCACACCCGAGCAAGAGCTGGCGATGCTGCGACAGCTGTTGTCCTCCACCATGATGGGACAACTCAACACCATTGCTGTTGTTGCCGCCAAGCCGAGGGAGTTCACCCTCACCGACTTCATCAAGATGCAGCCACCCTACTTCAAGGGTGAGAGTGAGCCTAACATGGTGGACAAAGCTGATGACTGGGTGTTAGCCCTGGATCGGACCTTCGAGGGTATGGCTTTCCCTCCTCACCAGAAGGTTCGGTTTGCGACGTACGTGCTGGATGGACCGGCGCGTGTTTGGTGGAATGGAGTTTCCCGTACTCGAGACACATCCTCCATGGAGTGGACTCAGTTCCTGAAGCTGTTCAGAGAGAAGTACATCTGTCTGGCGTTCCTGAGGAAGAAGGAGGCTGCGTTTTACAGTCTCAAGCAAGGAAGCATGAGCGTGGCTGATTATGTTCAGAAGTTTCTACTGTTAGAACGATACGCCACCGACCTTGGAGCTGACAGGAGAGCAACCTTGTTCTTGGAGGGCCTGAACTATCATGTTGGTCGAAGCCTCGTTCCGTAGCTGCCACTCACGTTTCAACAGATGGTGGACAAGGCTCTCGCCATCAAGTCTTATCCGGGATTCCAGGCTTCTAGTAGCTTCAACAACAACAAAAGGAAGAATCCGAACCAGCATGAGAACCGTGGACGTGATCGCTGCAACAGATGCAATCGCCACCATCCTCCTCGAAGATGTCCCGCCAATAACGCACCTGCTCGTGTTGGCAACCGTCCTCCACCAACCTGCCATGAGTGTGGCCAGGTTGGGCACATCCGGCCTAACTGCCCTCGTTTCCAGCAAGGGCAGAATCCTGCTCAGCAGCCACAACAGCCGAGACAGAATCCTCCACCGCGGAACAACAACAACAATAATAACAACAACCAGAACCCGAGACGTCTGCCAGTTGAGAGGCGGAATGGGAGAGTGTTTGCTCTCAATGCTGAAGAAGATGGTGAAGGCAATGAAGTGATTGAAGGTACGCTACACCTCAATATGCATCCTTTAAAAGCTCTGTTTGACTTTGGTTCCTCCAATACCTTCATATCTAGCCAGTTTGCCTCTATGCTTGAAATCGAATCTGAGTTTATGGACCATATGTTAGATGTAAAAACTCCTAGTGGAAAAATCTGCTCCTCGTATCTCCAAACTCCTACCTTGAACCTCTGTATATCTGGAATAATGTTTCCCACAGTTTTTGTCTTGCTTGATATGTCTGTCTTTGACATAATCCTGGGCATGGATTGGTTAAAGAAATATAAAGCTGTTCTGTTCTGTGAGGAATCCAAGGTTAGCCTGTTCCATCCTGATGAAGGAAGAGTGTGTGTCAAGGGCAAGAAGCGAGGAGAGCGATAGTTCGTCATCTCTGCCATCAAAGCTGAAAAGCTCATCTCTCAAGGGTGTAGAGCCCTCCTAGCCTCCATTATTTTCGATGCTACACCTCCTGCCCTAGACCATGTTGATGTGGTGAAGGACTTCCCAGATGTCTTTCCTGAGGAGTTACCCGGGTTGCCACCAAATCGCGAGGTGGAATTCTCCATCGAGCTCATACCTGGAACTTCACCGATATCGAAGCCACCTTACCGCTTGGCTCCTGCTGAGCTGGCGGAGTTGAAGAAGTAGCTTGAAGAGCTTCTTAACATGGGTTTCATTCGCCCCAGTGTTTCCCCTTGGGGAGCCCCTGTCCTGTTCGTGAAGAAGAAAGATGGCTCCTTGCGGATGTGTATGGATTACCGCATGCTCAACCAGGTGACAGTGAAGAATCGTTATCCGTTGCCGCGCATCGACGACCTATTTGATTAGCTGAAGTCAGCCACAGTATTCTCCAAGATGGATCTGCGGAGTGGCTACTACCAGATGCGGGTGAAGGATGATGATGTTCCGAAGACAGCGTTCAGAACTCGCTATGGGCATTATGAATTCTTGGTCATGCCTTTTGGTTTGACAAATGCCCCTGCTGCATTTATGGACCTGATGAACTGAGTATTCCGCCCATACCTCGACAAGTTTGTGGTGGTGTTTATTGATGACGTTTTGGTTTATTCCGAGACGTTGGAACAACATCGCGAACACTTGCGGATTGTACTCAACACATTGAGAGAAAATAAACTATATGCAAAATTCTCAAAATGTGAGTTCTGGATAAAGGAAGTGATGTTTCTTGGTCATGTGATTTCTGCCGGCCATATAGCTGTTGATCCTGCAAAGGTAGAAGCTGTGACAAAGTGGAATGCTCCGAGAAACCCGTCTGAAATCCGTAGTTTCCTTGGTCTAGATGGTTACTATCAGAAGTTTATCAAAGGGTTTTCTGAGTTGGCTTTACCTTTGACCAAGCTGACTCGGAAGGAAGTCAAGTTCTCATGGACCCCTGAATGTGAGGACAGTTTTCAGAAGTTGAAGATGAGTTTGACTTCTGCTCCAGTGATTGCTTTGCCTGTAGAGGGCATACCCTATGTCATCTACACTGATGCATCCCGACAAGGCTTAGGGTGTGTTCTGATGCAAGACGGAAAGGTGATCGCCTATGCTTCTCGACAATTGAAACCTAATGAAGCTAATTGGCCTACGCATGATTTAGAGTTGGCTGCCATAGTTCATGCTTTGAAGATCTGGCGACACTACCTCTATGGAGAAAAGTTTGAAGTCTTTTCTGATCACAAGAGTCTGAGATATCTGCTGACTCAGAAGGATCTGAACTTGCGACAACGTAGGTGGATGGAATATCTTAAAGATTATAATTTCACCATCACTTATCATCCTGGAAAAGCAAAAGTTGTAGCTGATGCTTTAAGTCGCAAGAAGGATGCTGTTTGTGCTGCTCTGAGATGTTCTGTGTGGGAAAACCTTGAACTTGTGGCCAGTTGGAGACCTCAACCTGTCGATTCAATAGATGAAGATAAGTTGTGTGTTCATATGGCCAGTCTGACCGTCACACCAACCTGGATCTCAGAAGTTGTGTCTGCACAGTTGGAGAGTTCAGAGCTTGAAGAGTTGAAAGCTTTATCTGTGAAACTGCAATCTGACTTCTCTGTCGGAGTGGACGGTGCTATCCGCTTCAGACAAAGGTTGTGGATACCTGATGTTGGTGATCTGAGACAGAAGGTTCTGAGTGAAGCTCATGGTTCCAAGTACACTATTCACCCTGGCACAACCAAGATGTACAAGGACCTACAACGAAGTTTCTGGTGGAAGAACATGAAGAACGATATAGCTCTGTTTGTGGCGAAGTGCTTGACATGTCAGCAAGTCAAGATTGAACATCAACGACCTGATGGTCTTCTTCATCCTCTTGAGATTCCAGAATGGAAGTGGGAGAAGATCACAATGGACTTTGTTACTGGTTTCCCTAAGTCCAAGAGAGGATATGATGCTGTTTGGGTGGTAATTGATCGGCTTACTAAAACTACTCATTTCTTGTCTTTCAAAACCACATATAAAGTTGCTGAGATGGCTCAGTTGTATGTGGAGTGGATAGTTCGTCTGCATGGTGTCCCTGCCGTGATAGTTTCTGATCGAGACCCGAAATTCACTTCTCGTTTATGGGGTCAGATTCAGGAAGAGATGGGTACTGATCTGCGTTTCAGCACTGCTTACCATCTGCAAACTGATGGTCAGTCAGAGAGAACAGTTCAGATTCTGGAGGACTTGCTTCGTGCTTGTGTGATGGATTGGGGTGGTGCCTGGGATCGGTATCTACCTTTAGTAGAGTTCTCTTACAACAATAGCTACCAAGCCAGTATTGGTATGCCACCTTTTGAAGCACTCTATGGTAGACCTTGTCGTTCACCTTTGCACTGGGATGATGTTGGTGAGCGTTCTCTAGTGAAGGCTGATGACATGCAGATGATGCTTGAGAAGATACAGTTGATTAAGAAACGGATGAAAGCTGCTCAAGACAGACAGAAGATGTATGCTGATAAGAAGAGGTCTGATGTAAGCTTCTTAGTGGGTGACTATGCTTTTCTAAAGATCAAGCCTATACGTTCTATTGTAAGATCTAAAGTAAAAGGCAAGTTGAGTCCTCGCTATGTTGGACCATTTGAGATCTTAGATAAAGTGGGAGATTGTGCATATCGTCTAGCTTTGCCTCCTGCTTATGATAAGATTCATAATGTGTTCCATGTTTCTGTGCTGAGGAAGTACGTTAAGGATCCGTCTCATGTGCTCACCTTTGAACCTGTGGAGATTAATGAGAATCTGACTTATGAAGAACTACCTGTGAAGATCCTTGACTCCCGAGTAAAGCAGTTGAAGAATAAGGAGATAGAGTTAGTGAAGGTTTTGTGGAGGTATCATGGTTTAGAAGAAACCACTTGGGAGTTGAGAGATGAGATGTTGCGTACTCACCCTTCCATCTTTGTATGAGATTTCGGGGGCGAAATCCTTTTTAAGGGGTGGAGTGTTGTAACATACTGAAATCTCCTTTGTGCCTCATTGTACTCTTTCTATAAAGCTTTGACCTTCATTTTCGTTCCTTTTGTCCTTGGTCTTGATTTAAAAGAAATTAAGATGGTTATTGGTTAAATATTTCCCATATGTTCTTATCTCAAGGTTTCATGTACAAAAGACTCAGTTAAAATTAGACAAGGGGTTTAATATGCAATTTCACCTTAAGAAATAAAAAGGGGATAAAATAATTCGTCCTAGAATCTTCTAGTGTTTCCTAGAATATAAGAAGGAAATCCGAATTTTATAAAAGAAAGAAGATAAATATAATAAGTAAAGGAAATATGAGAAATTATGAGTAAAGGAGATAATTACAAAGATTTTGTAACAAATAAGATAATCTGAAACCATCATGATAATTTGATAGTTTAATTCGTTTCCTTGAGCAAAGAGTAATTTAAGGGTCAAGTATTATTTAAAATAAAAATATTAATGACATGATCAATGGAATATAGGAAATAATCCAATAAAAAGAAATAAAATACTTAATGCTCTCAAATCAGGGAAATAACTTCAAATTCGTATTCTAAACATAAAAATAAGCCTCTGTGCAAATTTGCAACTAATTTGGATAATATATGAATAATAAGAAGAATAGGAGAGAGAAAGTGTGTAGAATGTTCTAATTAATTTAATAAATAAAAAGATAATGTCAACTTGTGAAAATAATTGCAAAATCGTGTTCCAACCCTTTAAGGAGACTTAAGGGTGAAGTTACATTAATTTTAGATAATGTTATCACCTCTTTTGAAGGACGAAAGAGAAAATGACATATTAATTATTTCACCTAGTAACTTTCTCAAAATGAAAAACTAACTCCATATTCGGATTCTACGCATCGAAATAAGTCAGAATATAAATTTTCATAATTTTTGGGCAACGTTTGAGCCTCCAAAATAAGAAAGAGAAAAACATTTAAAATCTAATAGTTTTAATCGACTTTTGCTCAGGGATATTTCCCTGATCTAATGCGCGATCGAACGGCCCAGATTGCTTGATGGACCCACGTCCATCGATCCGACGGTGCGCGGTCATCTTCTACCTTGAGTCGGATTAGGCAACATACTTGGTTTTTCATTTTCTTAAAATCGCAATAACTTGAGATCTATTCAACGATTTTCCTTGATTTTTGTTGCGTTGGTTTCCTTGCGAGATTTCGCACAGGATTATCCCAACTTTTGCGAGCTTTGGCGCGTATTTGAGAAACGCCCTAAGTAGCTGCCGGCCACTTTCCTTTGCTCCTATCCACATCCTAGTCTAGGGTTCCTTGCCTATAAATAACTCCACCCTCGCAACCGCAATCACCTTAGCAACCTGTTCGTACCTCCAATTTGGATTTTCATCGTCGTTTGGACCACCATCGAGCCGCCGTTGTCCCTACTCTTGCGGCGCATATTGCTCCCTACTCACTTCATCTCCGTCCAAATCAAAGGTACTACCAACTTCGTCTTCTCGTTATCTTTCTTTCGACTATCTAAACGCACGTTTTCGTCGAGTATAGCGATTTTGCCCAAATCGGCCGAGCAAGCAGCTCGCGCACGACCGAGCTTGAAGACGATGTGTATTTGACGTTTTTGCCCCTCCGTCCTCTTCTTCTTTCGTTTCTCGCGTGTGGTTTTTTCGTCCTTTCGCCGGTCCGCCCGACCGCACCGCGCGGCTGGTGGTGAGCGACTGCGGGACGCGGGTCGCCGCTGCCGAGCGCTCGTCGCCGCTCGGCCATCCAGCCCTGCCTACGTGGCAGGCTGTGATTGGTCGAGGTTAAATAATTTTTATTAATTAATCATGTGGTCAAAAATTAAAAATAAATAGTGTTTTGAAATCAGGAAAACGAGATCTATTTAATAAAAATGTTTTTGAGATCTGGTTTTGAGTTTTTCGAAAAGGTGTTTTTAATATCGAATTAATTAACTTAAAAATCCCTAAAATTAATCCTAAAATCTATATTTCCAAAATATACAATATTATATGTTATTTTGATCAGGAAAACTTAACTAAGACGATTATGAGGTTTTTGAAGTCTGAATCGAGAGTTTGTGCAAAAGTTAGTAAATTAGGGTTTTCAATCTTTTAATGAATGCATGTAATTCTAATATAAATATATAATGATGTAATAGGAAGTTTGGGTTTATAGTTCGTGTGAAGAGTTGAAAAAGGGAAAACTTAGGACACCTGTGGCCAAGGTATGTGATTAGTATGTGTTTATTATGAGTCTTGTTGTACATCTACCTATCAGTTGGGAAATACTTAATCTAATACCTAAATTTCTTCTATGAGGTTTAACTTGATCTAAACCATTGAATTTCTTGAAACCTAAATGTCTTATTTGCCTCAAAAATCAGATATAGTATTCTCTTGTTTGGGTATTCATACCCCACTGCCATTATATATATATTCTTTTGCTTATCTTGCCATAAATCTCTTATTAGCATGAAATTAAATGTTCTATTTAATCTTTAAGTAGTGGTACTTATGTACAACCACCCATAGAGGGCATGTATAAAATCGCCCTAGGGGAATGTTTATTATTCTCCCCATTAAAAATTTGTAGGTGATTTGGAAATGTTTATAATTCTTCCCTCACCTAAGGTTAGAGGTTCGGTAGGTGCCTCAACCCTACTTAGTTAGATAGACATATTAATAAACATGCTAAAACCTTTTACTTACTTTGTTAATGGCAAGTTCTCTTATAAAAACCTCATACTTTTTGATATCTTTTTACACCAAATACTTAGTCTAGTTTACTTGTTACATCTTTTCTTTGCCTTTGATAGATTATTAGTGTAACACATACTTTTCTTGTTTTCCCTCTTGCTGGGTGCCTTCCCAACCACCCAGGTGTTGGAGCTGTCCAAGGAGAAGGAAGGGCTTGAAGAAAGAATCCTTGTTGTGATCGTTTGCTTGAGAAGAAGGATGGCTAGGTTGCTATAGCTAGATCCTCTATTCTATCTTATCTTTTCTTTTAGAAAGCAATGATGTAATAAACAATAAAGCCATTAGAAGGCTTGATATTTCTTTCTTTCCGCTGCTATTGACATTTTATTATGTATCTGGAATCATGCTTATTTATTTGGAATATTGTGCAATCATCCTCAAAAGTCTCAATTTTAGTGAAAAATTGTGGATGTTGTATTTCCTTTAAATTTTAGTAGAGAGGTGATCTCGCCTCTTTACAACGGTCGTGGGAATTAATGACCAAAGTTCCAGATTGCAACAGGGTTTTTACCCAAGACGCCACGACTGTGGCCGATGAAGTACAAAATGCCCATGGTGTTGCGCCACGATCACCACTCCCTACTCCAAAACGGTCGTGTTACCCAACACGGCCGTGGTGCCTCTCACCCACCACGACTGTGGCACTCCGCCACGACCGTGGCCACCACCATGGCTTTTCACCACTCCCATCCATACCACGACCATTCTACCACCCCACGACTGTTCCCTACTACCCTCACCACGGTCGTGGCACACCAACATGGCAGTGGTGATCCACCCACCCTACCCTACTTTACACTGATTTTCCTAAACTACCCCCCACTTACCCTAGTGCCTCCCCACCACCTATATATACATAGGTGGCGTCTAGGGCAAAAAGGTTAGACGCCCCTACAGGTGCTCCATGCTCCATTCTCCTTCCTTGAGCTTTGAGTGCAAACCCTTTGCATTTTGGCTCACCATCCACCATTTCCACCCTCATTCCACCATGGAATCCTAGTTTCTTAGGTTTTCATCCATAATCCCCTACCATTTCATGCACCCCTGCACCCTTGGAGGAGGGAGGACGTCTATAGCAAGCTTGGAGGTGAAGAAGGAGGCTTCCACATCAAGCTTCATGGAGTCCCTACTTCTTCTACCCCTTTCTTTTCTTGTTTTCTTAATCATGTCTAGCTAAGCCCCTTATGGTGGGCTGTTTGGGATTTAAATGTAACTTTGATACCATGTTGGGGGATAATTTCTTGTAATGAACTTAATTCATATCTATGATGATTATTTCTTGCTTCTATCTCTTTTCCTATCTTATTGCATGTGGTTTGTGCTTCTTGTATGAATTGCTTCTTTTGAGGTTTTTGATGACACTTAGTTTCTAGGAGGAATTGGGGTGTATGTGGCAATCTTAGGAGTGGCTCCTAGGTCCAATTAGTGGATCCCTAGCTATCCCCCTTTGTTTCTACATACACATCTCTCCTCCTACAAATGAGTGTGAGATCTAAGTAGCTAGTGTAAGTGAGATTGATGTAATTGTCTAGGGCCTTCTAAAGGCTAGAGTGGCTAGTGGCATGAGGTTAAATACCCTCATCTCTGCTCCCATCTCTACCCTCAACCCTCAATTACTCACTATCACTTACCCTAGAAACCTAGGTTTGGTTAATCTCATTATAATTACACCTAACCCTAGTCTTCTACTAGTAGTATAAGGTATGTTCTAATCGCATTGACTTTATTGTTTGGTTTGGTAATCTAGATATGAAATGAGAACCATGCATGTTTAATGATCTCCCCCCCAACTAATATCAAAGTTACATTCCCCAAACATCCCACCCACCTTAATCACCTTGCTTAAAACCCTAATTGCTTAGCTTGCTTGTTAATGCTAGTTTAGTCCAATTGCTTTAGTCTCACTTAGTCAATTGCTTAGTTTTGCTCTTTAGTGTTAACTTAGGCTCTTGCTCTTGCTAGTGGTTAGTTTAGTTCTTAATTGCTTCTTGCCTTGCTAGAGTAGTGTAGCTCTTCTTGCTCTTGCTTAGTTAGTTTGTTAACTTAGTTTACTAATTTTCTTGCTCTTTCATAACTTAGTTTCCATCTTGCATTTCTTACTTGCTCATTAGCGTAATTAAACAACCAAACCTTTTAAAACCCTAAGCTCCGCAAAAGGAACATAGCCCACTCTGTCTAACTCTAGTGCCCCCTCTATCTCTGTGGTTCGACCCCTTATCTTTCCAATCACCTATACTACAACAGTACCCTGTACGCTTGCGGGCGGCCTGTTTTAGTCTTAGCGATCGACTCGATTAGGGATAACATAAATTTCAAAAGCATAAGATCCCATATCCTGTGCGCTCCGACCTCGTGGGGGTGTAAAAGCACCACTAGCGGGGATGCACCAGATATCTATATGATATGGAGAACTTATTTAAGATTCTTGTTGAACTTGTTTCAAATTCAGCTTTAAATTTGAATAATAGTAGTTCTATTTGCATGAATCTTGTATCGTCTAATGTGTGGCATACACTACTGGGACATGTTAGTTTTGGCTCAATGAAAACAATGACGAATCTTGATTTCATTCCTAAGTCTGAAATTAATGTTAGTAGATGTAAAATATGTGTGCAAGTTAAATTGCCTAGGAAACCTTTTCATCTTGTGAATAAGAATTTAGAAATTCTTGATTTAGTACATAATGATATTTGCAAATTTAATGAGACTACTACCAGTGATAAAAAGTGTTATTGCATAACTTTTATTGACAATTCTAGTAGATACTATTATGTTTATTTACTTAAAAATAAAGATGAGGCATTGAATACAATGTGTTTAAAATTTATAAGAAAGAAGTTGAAACTCAAACAAGTATAGTACTTAAGCGATTAAGGTCTGATAGGGGAGGAGAATACACCTCAAACTTGTTTTTAGAATTTTGTTAATTCCATGATATAGTTCATGAGGGTACCCTTCTTACTCACCACAATCTAACGGGATAGTCGAATGTAAAAATTGAACCCTAATAAATATGGTTAATACCTTACTTCAAACCTCAGTTCTACCCAACTTTATGTGGGGGAGAGCTTTGAATATCGCTTGCCATATTCCGAATAGAGTTCCCCACAAACATAAAGAAAGTAGTCTGTTTGAGAGGGAGAAAATCAAGTCTCAAATATCTTCGAGTGTGGGAGTGTCTTGCAAAGGTACTTATCCCTGAACACAAAAGGAAAAAGTTGGGACCGAAAATGGTTGATGTCATATTCTTAAGTTATGTAAAGACAAGTTATGCTTGATTGTAAAATCCGATATCTCAGGCATTTAGGTTAATACAATTATGGAATTACATGATGTTACATTCTTTGAAGATGTGTTTGCCATGAAATCTGGTGTGCCCAATTAAGTATATCAAGAGGATTCATTCACAACAACATTCCCAAACACGTGGGACGGATGACAAACGTGGGGGGTGACTCAGAACAAGCTATTTTTTAATGTGATGATTCTAAAGAAATGATTGAATCCGGGAGAAGTGAACGGCCTAGGACATCCTAAGATTTTAAAAGTGAATTTCTCACTTGCAATGTTGAGGATGATCATGTATCTTTCAAACAAGCAATGGATTCTCCAGAAGTTAAAATTTGGAAAGAAGTCATTAATGATAAAATTCAAATAATTTTCTTGAATAGAACTTGGAAATTAGTGAATTTGTCTCTTGGTTGTTCTGTAGTTGGATGCAAATGGATCTTTAAGAAGAAACTTAATGCATACGGGAAATCAATAAGCATCAAGGCTAGGTTAGTTGTTAAGGGTTACACATAGAGGGAAGGAATAGATTATTTTGATACCTATTATCATATTTCTCGTATGACTATAATCTAAGTGCTTATAGCATTGGCTTCCACTTATAATCTTTGTTCTATCAAATGGATGTGAAGACCGCATTCTTACATGATGATCTTCAGAAAGAGATATAAATGAAATAACCTAAGAGATTTTTTGGGTCATGGAAATGAGTTTAAAGTGTGTAAACGTGTTAAGTCATTGTATGACTTGAAACAAGCCCTTAAGCAATGGCATGAGAAGTTAAATTTATGTCCTATAATTGTTTGTCTTTGTTTCATGTCTACATCAAAGTTGTCAATGATGGATTCATCTTATTATGCTTATATGTCGATGATATCCTGCTTTTTTGTTCCTATATGAAAGTAGCAAATGAGACAAAGACATTCTTGTGTAGCAAGTTTGAGATGAAGGACATGGGTTTCGCTCATGTGATTTGAGGACTTAAAGTCATAAGGTCCAATGATGGTACAACCCTCTCTCAGTGCCACTATGTTGAGAAGATTTTAAAGAGATTTTGAATACACATCACGTGAACCTGTTAAGACTCTATATGATTCATCCAAGGCCTTGTTAAAGAATGATATTGGAGTTCTAGTGTCTCAATTACAATACTCTCAAATTATAAGAAGTTTGATGTATCTTATGAACTACACACGTCCAGACATTGATTTTGTCATGAGCAAGTTAAGTAGATACACAAGTTGTCCTAACAAGACCCATTGGAAGCTTTTGATAGAGTTTTTAGGTATATCAAGGGAACTTGTTCCCTTGCGCTGCATTATGATAAATATCCTTTGGTAGTCGAAGGATATAGTGATGCGGGTTGAATTGTGACGAACTCTTGTAATAATGGTGTCTCGAATATGTATTCCTGTTGGGAGGAGGTGTTGTTGTCTGGAGGTCTAAGAAACATACCATATTGTATGGTCTATTTTTGAGGTTGAGTTGTGTCCTTTGGATGAAACTGGATTGGAAGTTGAATGGCTACATAGACTTATGTCCAGATTACCTATGCCAAAGAAGTTTTTCCTGCAATTTCAGTTCAATGTGATAGCACTACAACTATTGCTAAGATAAAGAGTTCCAAGTACAACTAAAAACAGCATAAACACATCCAAATCAAACTCGGGTTTGTAAGGGAATTATTGTCTAACAGTGTTGTAGTTGTAGACTACATCAGTATCAAAGATAATATAACTAATCCTTTCACTAAAGGTCTTACCTTGGCATTAATGGAGAAATCTAAGTTGGGAATGGGACTGAAATCCTAGGCAGTAGCAACCCAACTCAATAAAGCGGAGATCCCACAAATTGAGTTCAATTTGGTAATAACAAGATGTCTAGTAGATCAGATGGAATTCTATTTTTCATTTGATGCTTCTTGCATCTGTGTATCTATTGCCTGAGAAACTTGTTAATATCATGACTGCAAGTTAGTAAAAGATTAATCTTTGAATGGTGTCAAGTCTTAAGACAAGATGTTAACAGTACATCCTTGGAGACTCTAACTAAATGATTGATGGTGTGTAGGGCGCAACATGAGAATTGGATTGTTTCCTCATAACAATCATGATATATCTTTTGGATGCATAGCCTTAACGCATCGACATTTCCTTTCTTTCATACCTTTATTGTGTTGTTACCAACCTATACTTTTGCACTCAAAGTTCAGGTTCAAGACTTTTATTCACCTAAGCTATGCAAAGGGCATAGTTAGATAATTCGAATAGACTCAAACTGAAAGGGTATCCATTGAAAGCATAGTATGAAAGATTGATTGACAGAGCACACAACTCATTGGACCTTGTGGGGGTTGTTAGATTTATGGCTACTAGCCATTTATTGGACATGGTTTAAGCTCAATGTAGTGCAGCTAGTATATAGAGGAAAGATATTGTGTTGTTGTCGGATACTGGAAGAGCTTTAGCCCCACGTTTCTCACTCCTAAAACTTTTTTGGTCCTTGTATGTAAGATCAGATGTAACTACAACGTCCAAAGGGTCCTAGGAAAGGGTATGCTCACCTCCTTGGTGGGTATGGTAATCACAACACACTCGCACCCGCTGCCCACGCCTCACCTGATCGGGCTCAGACTTGTGGCTTGTGGGTTATGAGAATTGTCTTCCACCTTCCATCTTCTTTTTGCACAAGAATGCAACTATTTAATTAATTATTAATTTAATAAATTATTTATTTTTAAAATTTAATTTATTAATCCTAATTAGAACGCATTTAACTCACAAATTTTTCCACAACATGTACAAAGACAATCGAGTAATCAGTATTAATAAGAATAGGATTTCAAATTGTAAAACGTTATAAACATATCTCTAGTTATTGGGGTCAATCACACCTTTTGAGCTTACCGTCTTCAGTCGTTTGTGCGTTTGATTCAGGAACCCTTACGAGAGACTACTCTATCGTCGTTGTTCATTCCGGAGTTGTCTTCTGGAGATCCTTACCTCCGAAGCAACATCTTCTTTCCTCTCTTCCGAGACACAATCTGTCAGACAGTGGTTCATGCAATAATTGAGCTACGCTGGTCATACACATTATTTAACGTCTGCATATCATCAACACGAATGAGACGCCTTCTACAAATTCATGACCGGATCGACTAAAAGAATGGCGCTTATCCAGATAGATTGTGAGCCGTTGAATCTTATAAGTAACACGTTCATTTTTCAGTGAACAATCTAATCTGAATTTCTAAGTGAGCAATCTAATCTGAATTCCTAAGTTCGTTATTATTTTCTCATACTCTATTTATTCTTCTATTTCTTATCTAGATCTGGCTTGAAGACGTTACTATCTGTTGTACCATGGAACAGCCTAATTAAAATTGACAACATGGTGTCCTCTCAATGGCTGCCCTAACTAAAACGGTGTAAAGTAGGAACGCAACATATGCAGGGTCAATGGCTTAGCCAATATAGGCCTAGGCAGGCACATGCCCTACCCAAGCTATGAGAAGTATGCACAGATTTGTATTTCAGGAAGTAGATACAAGTATAAATAAAGTATTTCAGTTCTTCAGCATGTTTTCTAATGAAACAGTGCCTCCCCTCAGTGTTTTCTGGCTTACGCCACTGTGCAGGGTACCAAGAGCTAAAGGTTTTCAAACAACTTTAACCAGATTGGATTAATTTGTTTCATTCCTGAGGTGAATTCAGGATCAGAACCGTCCAAAGATAGAAACATAAAGCACATTTGGGATCATCATTTCCCTCAACAGATAACTAGAAAATTTAGCGGTTGGTTGCAGATTTTCACTGAAGCCGTGCCTTTTAGTTAATTATTACAAAACGATGTTGAATGCTATGTAAGTGAAGAAAAACCTTCTAGGATAAGCAGCACCGCAGTCGAGCAAAGAAATCCAGACAAAACTCTGAGTACAACTATTTAAGAGTGGGGATACTGCTCGTACCTTCCGGTGGAAAACTCAAAAAGTACACACGGCAGGGTTCGGGAACGTAGTCACATGTCCTCTTGATATGTTAGCAGCTAAGCATATTATATTATATACAATAAAAGAAAGAACAACAGTTAAATGAAGGTACCGTTTGAATGTTTATAAATTAGGGTCAGAAAACTATTGAAGGGAACCTATCCCAAGGCCAAAGTCAGGAAATGGGAAAAAAACTAAAATGACACAATTTGATATAAATAATTCCAAGAATAGCACACCCACGAAAATATTTCCCAAAGTAGTCCATTTTTCTGATAAAACGTCATTTGAATTGTCATTTTTGTGATGAAAATTGTAAAAACGCCACTACATTTGGAACTTTCAATCAAAAATGAAAAAATAAAAAAACAAAATAAAAATGCATGGAACTTTCAATCAAAAATAAAAAAATAAAATAAAAAACTTTCAATCAAAATAAAAAAATAAAAAAATAAAAAAACAAAATAAAAACGCCAAGAAAGTTGGCACTTTCGCCCAACACTTTTGGGTGAAAACACCAATTGTTTTTTTTATTATTAAAAGCTCCAATTACAGTGGCGTTTTCACAACCTCCATCAGAAAAACGCCAATTCATGTAGCATTTTCTCAGAAAAGTAGGCTAGTTTGGGAATTATTTTCACGGAGGTGCTATTCCCGAAATTATTTTTATCAAACTGTGTCATTTTGATTTTTTTTTCCAAAAAATTAACCATTTAATTATCACTGACAAGACTCATAATTACGACGGCTGTTCTGTCGGCACATTATTGGGATTAATCGATATCCTTTCCAATAAATATTTTATTTCAGGTGGTATTTGCCCGATGAGAAAAGGTAGTCCCGGTTGCCATCCCAGGACGCGTCCTCGGAAGCAAACACAAATACGAATATTCCCGAGTCACTCGTTTCCTCTCATGGATAACTGGATAAGGAACTCTCCGTAACGATAGCAAGGGAGACAGTAGCCGTGGGTAGGAGTGAACTCCCAGAGGCTCCACTCCACACACACCTCGGCCCTTGAGGCTAAGAAATACCCAGCTGACCACACGGAAGGGGGCTGGTTGACAACGGTTGGATTGCGGTGGGAAAAGGACAAGGACTCTTTAACTGCCACCCAAGCAGAACATGCCCACACCTTGCAACTAACTCAAGAGGAGCTACCAAACAGGAGAAAGGCCGAAGCAGGGAAAGTGGGCATCGCAGTGGGGCCCACAGTCAAGACGGGGAAGGGAGATGGCGCGGCTTGCACTTGCACTTGTTGTAACTTGTAAGCACCGATGCCCACACATGGAGGCATGCGATGCAGGCGCCGCCTCCAACCATTGTCTTTGGCAGTCTCAAAACTAGAAAGGACGGCATCAAGATAGGCGGCCCACTCCCCTCCTTGCTTTGGATGATGAAAGGTACCCATTGCCTATTAAAGACCAATCCGTTACCTTGTCTCGCAGATGAGTGGTGCTGGATCCTTTCAGCAAACAGAGCTTACCTTCAATCAAACGGGAGTAATAGGGACGTGACATGGACAGCAGCTGTGTCACAGGTAGTGGATGGGTACGTGTAGAAGCATTCATGGCGCGGCTGAATTTGTAGACCTGCACCGACTCCTGTGAGGCACAAATGAACAACGGGTCATGTTTGTCAGGGAATAAAATTAGAATATCAACCTTGCCGTTTGAAGCACATCCCTTAGAATCTTAAAAGAATGTACAACAATGAAGTTGCAATACCGGTGAAAGATGCCGGACACAGATTTAAAATAAGATCTGTAACGCACCAAGCACCACTCTTCAATGAAAGAAAACCAAATTTCGAGTGTTGCCAACAAAATGAAACAAAAGATCTTTTTATTAAAATTAGTTTAGTACAATCTGAAGTTTAATGATACAATGTAATGTAATATTCTGTTTTCATATGACAGTCAAAGCAGCAGTTTCTGTTTGATTAGAAATGTTCAATCAGAAGGGGGAAAAAAGGAAAGAATGTTGAACCGGGTGTCAGCGGCTCTATGTTACAAATCCACATCACACTGTGTTTGTGGATAGATTTATTCAACCCGGAAGAGCAACGTCGACGAATTTACAGAGGCTGGCGGGCTACCCTTGTTCCTGTAACATAATTAACAAAGGGCGCCACACCCCTCAGAAGAATCATGATAGTCAGAATATTACAAAGACAAATTGAAAAAGATAAAAAAGAAAAACTAGAAAGGATTCTGATGTCTGTTTGTCTGTGCCCGATCCTACGTCTTCAAATTTTCACCCTTCGGTTCCTTTACAATTGGGCGTCCATCTTGTCATTATCCCTGCTGTCCATCCCCTGTTGTTTTCCCTATCTTATTTTTTCAGAAGGGAAAGTAAGCAAGTTAGAGCGGCACAGCCTGAACAGGGGGAGCCGTCGGCACTGACGACTGTTGCTGTGGTTGCTTGATCTGGAGCTTGGCTTGTTGCTGAGACCAGTAGGCGTGGGCTGAGAGGACCCTATCAAGGAGATCCTGAGGGACAGGCTCACCCCTTCTCTGGTGTGGGGAGATCCTTGCTGTATGAACCAAGGTCTTCCATTTGTCCTGCAAATCAGACCAAATCCTAATTGTTTAAAACAGTCATGCTTCACTGACAACGTTGGAAATTAGGTTTAGATGGTGCTTGATGATTCACTGGCAGCGAATTGTGGTTTGGTTTGTTTGTCATAAAATAAAAGAATGTAATCACCATGCAATTGAGCAAGATGCTAGCTTAACAAGGGGATCAAATGGAAACCAGAAGGTCCAGAACACAAACAAATAGTCTTAGAACAGTAGTATAGATAGGTCATAAGAATCTTGTCCATACATATAATGATATCAAATGATGGTGTCAAGCAAATAAATCATCTCCAATTTAGTTGCTACAACCAAGCTATCAAGTACTAAATTGCTGCCAGGCCATTTCATAAGGAAAAAAAATTCAAGATCACTAACAATCTGCCAGCCTATATGCCCACAGGATTTTCCATATTCAAATTGTTTGCAAGGTACTAGTGTTAACACATCCGCAAATGTTCAGTTCAACTTTTCAATATCGCAATTTATGTAACCGAACCAGAAGCAAAATCTTTAAAATACGCAACTTGTCAGAAAGATATAGCCATCTATCTCATACCTTGAGGTCAACGTATGTACGGTGGTTTGCATGTTCAAACGCCTTAACCTTCACGTCCCTCCATCTGAAAGTAGTCAAGTTAGCAAGCTGTCTTATGCTTCATGCAAGAGAGATGTGTCGCTTCTTTGTAATATCTGTTAAAATGCAGGCCTGATTGTTACCTTCCAGTTCCAAGAGTTTCAACTGCCTGCACAAGCGCCTCCACCTCCGCAACGGAGAAAGGTCTCCTGATTCGCCTCTGCACTGACTCAGATCGGCTAGACTTGCGGTGAATTGGAACCACAGCTAGGGATTCAGTTGTCACAGCAGGGACAGGTATCAGAGCTTTAGAATCTGGAGATGAGTTGTCAAATGGACTGTAATCAGTTGAAGAGGCCACCAGTTTCAGATGACTCTCAACATTGTTCGATGTAGTTATAGATGGCGAAGAGGGATCATCAGCAGCTGCAACAGAGACGCCAGATTCGGAAGCAGGAATCCTGGAAGCATAAGAAATGCCATTAGCAACATAGAAAGTAGATAAACAGCTATTACTACTGGAGGATCTTTCTGAGAAGAATGTTTCATGTTCAGAACCTACACTGCCCAGAAACAATATATACTGACAATTTAAAATATAACATTGTTTTTAACCAAGAGTGGGACACAAATCTGCCAATCATTAGCACAAAAGAGGGGATCCAAGTCTTACATAGCATGTATCCAGCATTACAACTTTGGCCTTACGACAACTCAAACAGGCTATTCGATTCAGCAAGATTTCACCTACCCCTACCAGAGCAAATCAAGGGAAGTGATGAACTTCCTAGTTTGGTACACCCTTCCATTACTATAGCATTAAGGATCTGCCTCCTCAGCTTTTAGATTTTGTTGGGAGCGCATAAAAAGAGAAAGCTGAACATTGAGGAAACATTTTTAATAAGCATTTATCATTACCATGATAGGGGTTTATATGAATCGCATTGATCCAGGAACTCATTGGGGTCATTTTCACCGATACCAAGCTGTGGTGATGCTTGTGTAGAGGGCTCCAAGCAGAACCCTAACCCATCAGGCTTTACTCCTTCAGTCAAACCAGCTTGGAGTAATGTCTTATTATCATCTTTAACCTTCTTCCCTTGAACAATTACACCTACTCCGAGCCCATTGCGGAGAATGGCATTTACAGTCTCTAAAACTGTTCTCTGCAAGAAGGGAAGAAATCTTGTCAACATTTCTTGCATTTTACTCAATTTAACAAATTAAGACAGGAAAAATACCTGAACTTCCCCAGAATAGCATAATACAAAGAAAATACTAAAGCGAGTGCACATAAGTAAATGAATAATTGATCGTGATTATTTTACAATTTCATCTTCAGAGCTTATTCATCATAGAAGATTGAGCATCCAACATTTTACACAGAGAATTATGGCTAAGAAATGCATTTGAAATAACGTTAGTATGATAAAGCTTGTATACCTTCAATGCACCAACAGTTGCAGTTTCAGGCATCTCAATATAGAGTTCAGGCACCTTGAAGGACTTTATGCTGAATTTCACTATAAAGAAGGAATGAATTTATGCATGGCCCTTAAGGTACTAACCAGAGTACGGAGTTCTTAGATAACCCAAAGGTACCTTGGTAGTCTTCAAGCTTGTGCCTTGAATCATCACCTGTTGGTGAATAGATGCCATTAGTTAGCATAAGAATTTGACGAGTAACAACCATGTTCAGAAGAACAATTTGTAATTTGTAACAAGAGGTGGTGCTCAAGGTTCCAACCTCGTTCTCCTTTGATATCCGCTTCAAAGGACTTGACAATGGTTTGTCTGCGACTTCCAGCATCTGATAAGAAAACTGACTTGCGATCAAACAGCTTTCTTCGCTTTAAGTAAGACTTATGGGCCCTCTGATGATTATAACACATTTTTCTGCTGTAGTAAGAAGGTTTTACTTCATTGCCTGCCACAGGAAACATCATACTTATCAGGACAGTAGAACATATAGGTTGCAACTCAAAGATTCAACAGACACACACACATACGCGCACACACACACGCACACAGAGTCATACACACGCACACAGAGAATACTTCAATAATGTTATACAAAGAAAGGAAATATAATGGCATGTTGTATGTACCATTCTTAGAGAATTCACCACCCCTTTCCAATAATGGTCCTGGTCCAGGCCTCCAAAACTTGGAGGCGAACACCTTCCTTATTCTCCTATCTTCTACATGTTGTGGCCTATAAGACTTCGAATATAAGGTGCTAGGTTGAGTGCACCTAGAAGAGTTTTCGTCATCATCTCTATGTACAAATTTTGTTTTATTAACGTAGTTAGTAAAGTGACCATTTGGGAAATTTAAATTCCCACAAGAGGGGACTTCGACGCTGCTGTCCGAGCTAAGAAGAGGAGGAGATTTAGAATCTAAATCCATTGGGTCCTCGGAACAAAGGAAGTCAGTGACAATCCCATTATATCCAGCATTTTCATGCACTGTTTTCACTGGACTGGGAAAATCATCCCTGGCCTTGGTTATAGGGGATTCAACAGATCCAATAGAATCCCTGTGCACACCACCGATCCCAGACGATGTAGAAGATTTGTCTTCAACATTGCCTGCAACTTTTGCAGAGAGGGTGGCACTGTCGGCCTTCTCAGGTGTTTCAGACTTTACAACCACCAAATTATGGTGCCTAAGAGCAGGAGTAGAATTCCTCAATAATTCTTTGAACTTGATCTTTGGGGAAAGCTTTTCACACTGAATCTCGGATGCCAAGATAGCCTCATTACTGCTTCCTTGTTCACAAGGTTCGGCTTTGATGGGCTTCTGGGCATCTGGTTGACCCTGCTGCACAGTGTCCTTTTGGGCAGAAGAAGGCTTTGCGCTACCAAGATCAATTGATGCCTCGCCCCCAAGCAAAATTTGTCCAGCTACAGTGGCCAACAACTCCATTGCACGCATCTGACTTTCCTCGTTCTTCTTCTTGAATGCCCGCCTTCCCTATAATTGAGTAATAAACAAAAGGCAGTGTACTTTAATGCAAACTGCAACCAAAAACAGGTAGGCAATCTCAAGCTTAAAAACGAGCATGCACATACCCTGGCTGATCTCGAGCCTCTGGGGGTAGCAGGGGCCTGACAATCGATGAGTCCATAGTATAGCTTTCTATGCAACACCATTTTTCACAAACACATTCCTGGGAGATTACCCCTAACATAGAAGGAGCAAGATCCAGTAGATTGGAATCAGGCGGTCTCCCCAATGGCTCCACCCCGACAAAAATCTATCAGCAGTTTCAGAATGCAAAGATCCTGCAATTAATAGTCAACAGGGGAGATCAGGCCTAGGAATTCTGATCACCAGGTCAATTAGGTAGATGGTCTCCGTGAATCTCCCAATGCACGTATGATTTTAGTAGGATGAAGGAGAATAACAAACATCGCAGAAAGCAAACGGGAAAATGCGAGGCACCGCAAAAGAAGAATTCCAAAGAATTTACCGTATACAGTGGGAAAACGAGGGAAATGAGGAAAAACGGAATATAGTTCCACGCTTTATTGCAATATAAAAAAATACAACAAATAAGGCATATCATTTATGGCACGGTTACAGACGCCAAAGATAGAAATTCGTTGGCTGTAAACGACCAAATGGAAAGAGAAAAGAGTTGGGTTTCATGACAGTGCCATAGAACAAGTCTTCGTCGATCTAAAGACCAAATGAAAGCTTTCATGCACAGACACCCCATATAAAAGTGGGAGAATGTCACAGATGAGGCAGAAACCACGCTCGGGAAGAAACATTACTAATTGAGGGAGCAGAAGCTTCGCCAACTTGAGCCAGCTCAGATGTATCTAGCTACAGAGAAAACAGATCGGAATCGCACTGTCAAAGTCACGATGCATTTTTTTCATGAAACCGGGTTACCCGTCAATATACTCAGTCAAAAAATTAAAAAAGAACGAACTTGAGATATACAATTCCGTCGATATGCATCACATACACGCGACGAGGAGTTGCCGGACGTACACGCAACAAAGAGTTGACGCCCAGAAGCAAGCCTAACTCCGATCGCCAGTTTCACGATGATGGAAACCCGGGATGAGTGACCAACCCCAGGCGAAACCGCCACGATTCAGAGCTTTCCTGGACCAGGAGAGCGGAGAAGACTAACAAAGACCTCAGCTTCTCCGGCCTGATCCGGATCGCCCTACCGCAGAATCTCGGAGAGGAGGAACTCCTGCCAGGGAAACCCGACAAATTTTTCTTTAGCGCAAAACCCACGCAACCGGCGCCCGTGAAACCGCAGGCGCTGATCGGCAAAAACCCTACACGGGAAGGGGAACCAAAAAAGCCCCTGCGACGAGGGCAATTCCCAGAGCCTGGTGACGACATACGGTTAAAAAACAAAACACCGCAGCGGAATTGGACACCGCCGGTCACTCCGTCATCACCGGTGAGCAGCATGAGGCCGTGCCTCGCCGGATCCATCGCAATTCAGTGTGGATCCCGGCAGCGAGGCGCATGAGGAGATCGGACTTCACAAGGCGGGAGTGATCGGGAGAAGGGGCGGGGTTTACCTCACAGATCGAGAATTGCCGGATTACGATCCTCCCTCCCACCCGCACGCTCCCATTTCCTTTTCTCTATCCCCTCCTCCCTCCACCTCCTTCTACTACTCCCCTTCTCTCTCCTCTCTCTTAAAACCCCGAGCACGGGAAGCCAACAACCACCCACCCTCCACCCTCCGGCTAAAACCCAACCCCGCCCCGCCCTTTTTTTATACCGTAACCGAGCCGGCCGGTAAAACCCCTGGCTGGCGCCCGTCACACCAAAACCCCTCCTTGCCCCCCACCAAGACCGGTTCCTCGTTCAAGGCGAGCCACTCCCCTGGAGTGCCCCATCCGGCCACCGACACGTGGGTGTGACCACCATCCGACGGCACGCGTTTCTTGATAAGGGGAAGGAGCACCTAGAACCGCCTTTGGAGGATCGGACGGTAAAGAAGATCAGGGAGGTCAGCTCAGCTAATCTAGTCCATTATTCAACGCAGAGTTCACTAAATTAAGCAGTCGATCTCATCAGCTTGTAACACCGTGATTCGCTTGGATCTGCTTTGCCCCCTTTGTGAAAATAGGAGGTTAAAAACGGAATGGCGACTTTGACTCACATGGATGGCGAGAAAACCAACCCATCTTCCACCGGCCTCTTAGATCCCAACCCACTAGTAAAGGGCACGAACTGCTCAACTTTGAAACCGTGAACCCAAACGGGACTCGCGCGCAAAAGGATGTAGGATCTAGGCTCAAGAAGAAGGTGAATTTAGCTATAAAATTTTTAAATTATTATCAAAGCATAAGTAAAAATATAAAGAAGAGAACGAGTGAGAAAACCACTATTGAAAAAAAGTATTTATAGTGATTCCTACTTAAAGTGACAGTTCCACTACTTAGGTTGTCAATCTTAAAATTTTCTTAACCACGCCAGTGTCGCCTTCTATTACCTCACCAGTAGCATCAACAAGTACCTTTCTTTTTAGTTTAAAGTAATAATCTTTCTTTTTCAGACTAGGAGCCAACAACCTACCTACAGGACTACCTATATGTGATTAGGGGTGGCAATTGAGTTCAGGTTGAGCGGGTTTTATTTCGGATCATTTTGGATCAATACTTTTTTACTATACCCTAAACTTATAAAAGATGAATTTCAGGTCAAAATCCTTGACCCTAACCTGATCCGCAAATAATTTTGAGTCTATTGGGTATGAGTTGTAAATTCAATATCAAGAGAATAATTTTAAAAAAATATTATGATTTGTCTAATCATTGATAGTTTCTAAGTATAATTAACAAATTTTATTGTGATAAACTTACAATGTGATTAAGAAACATATATAAAGTTTATTGTAGTTTGGTGTGGGAGTTTTAAACACAAATTCATAACATTATTAGTATAATAAATCATACAGATCAATACAAAACCATGAAGAATTTCCAAAATATACTTCATGATTGATGGATTAGTATTTAATAGGTCATTGAGTGTCTTAAAATGTAGTATTTGTAATCATATTTTAAAAATATAATTGTGAATTAAAATCAATGGGGTCAATTCGGGTCTAAAGACCAAACCCAGACCCGACCCTAAATTAATTTTGGGTTCTTCGGGTTCGAGTCAATTTTGGGTTGGGTGTAAAACCTTAGACCCTAAACCCTCCTAAAATTCCAGGTTCGGATTGGGTCATTCGGGTCGAGTCTTGTTTTGTTAGCCCTATATAAGATGAACCCCAGCACAATAATCACCATAATATATGTATAAGGATTCAAGAGTGTCGATATAGTATTATATGATCAAAATTCTCAAGTAACAACCAAATAGTGAAATGCCATTTTACATTATAAAAGCAAAGGTTTGGTAAAAAGTGAGTATCCATGTAGAGGCTACATCATATTCATGTTGAAAGAAAAAAAACCCATTTTTTCTGGAAATAAATGTAAATTAGCTAATCCTTCTAATTGATTACTTGCCCCATCTTAATTCATATGTTTTTCTCCATTTATATAGGGTTTCCGCTTAACTTAAAAAATTGGGAAAATTGGGTTGCAGCACACATTGTTTGTTGGTATATGAGAAACAAAGTTCATAATGTAGTTATAAGAAACTACATTAAAGACAGTATTTGCATAAATAAACAACAATTTCTATATCACATCCTTTTCACATGGAGATTTTTTCCACTTGAAGAAAGAAAAATTATTTACAAGTGTGCTATATTCAACATTCTTAAAGCTTCAATATTAACTCCAACGTTAGAGTGACCCATACCTAGGACTCACTAGGATTTTCCTAGTGAATTTCCTATTCATCCCAGATTTTGTTGCAAATTATACAGAATTTTGAGTGAAATTCTCAATAGATGTGGGAATGAAATTTTTCCAACTCCCTCATGGTTTATGCTTAGGGTTTGATATAATATTATGTTCAAGTGAGGATTTGATTGTATGATCTTATTAAAGATGTTTTGTTTCTAGGACATATTGCATGGATTGACATGCAAATGCTTGTTGTTCACTATTGGAGAGATTTCTAGGGATAACTTGGTTTTCTATATACGCTTTGATGTCATAGATCCAATTCCTTTCTTCATTGACTTGCATTGTCTATGACCATGCCATGGGTTGATTGAGAAATTATACAAAATTTGGTCATCTTGGATATCAATCCATGAGGCGAGTGTGGCAAAGGCATATCAAAGGTATTTTTCTCTCATCACACTAATGTCAAGGATATTTGTTCAAAATCTCAAGTGAAATAGTTCTTATACTCTTAATAGGGGATGAGATTCTGATTGTGGGTTCTCCGGGTGTTCTTTCTTGACAGATCATAGGAAGAGAATCATTGTGGACTTGAAGGTGATGTGCCCCTTGCTATTTGGCAAGTTGAAGTCCCAATATATGCTTTGTATTCAATAACATTCTTAATGAAACTAAAGTTGAGTCATCTTTCCATATGTGATTGTTCACCATGGGGGTATTGAAGGACAAATATGATCCTGACTCCTTTGTGGTTGACGGCTTTCTCAAAGAAGATCATCTATAGTTCTAAATCTAAGGGGCTAATAATGATTTCTCAGACGATTGCTCCAATGTCTTTGTCAATAAACTCATACTAATGTGTTTGTTCTTAGGAAGTAGGTAGTCTTCAGGACAACTCGTTGAGGCTTGTTCTTTGATGGACTTGACTAGTAAATAAGTGATGTCAAATTAAAAAAAACAACACTTCCTTGATTGGAACATGGTTGAGGTTCCACGCTTACTTTTCAATGAATTCTGAAGCTAGTTTCATCTAGGTAATGTGGGATTTCAAGTCTAATTTATTGTACCATGCCATCTCAGGGCCTAATCAATTTTTGAGAAAATATTATGATCAAGATATTTTCATCATCTAGTACATCCATCATATCTAGATAATAGGACTTTTCATGAGTGAGTGGGTCTCCTTTCCCTAGGTAGTTGTGGAACTTCAACATATCTAAATTGTTATGCAGCTTTGCATTGGGAAAGTGACAAAAATCTTCAAAATGTCTTGGCCCCGCCTTTCTTCTCATCCAACTATTTATGTTTATGAAGAATATTCAACATGATGTGGCCAGTTGTAGATGTGTTTTCTACATGCTTCTTTTCTCTTTCTATGACCACTGGTGTAACATGGGTTTGGTTGTCATTGACTGTGACATGTACATTAGTGGTGGGAAACCATAGATCCCCATGTATTAATTGTACCAAGGTAAAGGTAATGGGTAATATACGTGACTATGGTGTGGTATTATCGTGTTTCCATGATGGACATGATGAACATTGTTGGAAGTAGTACCATTTGGATCAGGTTCATCTTTAGGCCCATGACCCCCTCAGTCTTAGCTTCTCCTTCACACTGCCCTATATGGATGATAACAAATTGTTTTCCTTAGGTGATGTCTATACAAAATCATTGTGTAAGCTACTATGAGGTGGATACTTATATCACCCTAGTTGGAAATGAATTGGCTGATAATTATACAAGTTCCACTAACTCTATGGAAATAAGCTTGTATAAGACCCTAAAGGTTGACGGTTTAGTTAGACACATGATCAGTTGGTATATAAAGTTGAATGGATGCATGAAAGTAGTATCAATGGTTTTTCTAGAGGATATTGATATGAAAAGCCTCTAGTGTTGTAGGAGATTATGGTGCTTGAGGGCTATATATTGGAAATTCCAGTGCTCCAATAAACTTTTCATTATCATCGTAGATGGAATTTACTTTAGGGGCCTCATGTTGCTTGTCAATTATGGTCTATCTGACCATCTCAACTATGAGCACTTTTAAGACTGAGTCAAACACAAACTCTTTAAAGGATCCATGATGATCCGAAAGTTAGACATAAATGTTGGTATGTATGCCTAGAGAGCTAATCATATGTTGATTGGAATGTGGCATTAGATACCTAATTTGATAATAATAAAGGTAAATCTTTCTATTATGTTTGTCTCAGTCATGTGATGATGACATATACATAGTAGATGTCTTAAGAATGATGTTACTCAATGACATGTGTCTTCAGGTTGAGGGCCTGAATGATGAGATCATATGTATGATAAGAGTACATACATTATTGTTATATCCCTAGTCAGATATTATTATGGAAGAAAAATAGACAACAATAATACATAAGACTAGAGTATGTGTTTACTAGTGACAATCTCAGTAGTCATGATATGTGATATCAAGTCAAGCACACATATGCATGTTAGAGAACAATGTATCAGACAGACCCACCATGGGAGTTATACATGGAGACCATGGAATGGTAGTCAAAATCATCTCTCATTAAGGGTTGGCATAGGTTAGTTTGGTTCGGTTTACCATGGAAACTACAAACTGAACCATACATATCAGTTTGTAAAACAAAATGAACCAAACCATTCACTAGTCCAAAACCAAACCAAACCAAACTGAATTGTTAATTTGTGGTCTGATTCAATTTGATTTGGTTTCAAACTATTATATAAGAAAGTATGAATATTTATACTTAGTTTCTATTATAATACATTCAACTATTTTTCATCATCTTAACCAATGTATCTAGTATAATAAACAAACTTTAGGTTGAAAAATATTGGTTTAGAAATTGGTAATATAAGAAAACATATATAAGCTATAGATAGTGTCCAACAATCTTCAAATAACTATGCATTATACTACATAGTCTAGAACATTGTAAGCCTTAGTTCCGTTTATTTAGCATTACTTTTACACATTAACACATATGAACTTATTAGGTATCAAACATTATTTTAGATAAGTATTTTTCACAATATAAATATATATTTTAATGACATAGAGATATATGTATTGGTTTGGTTTGGTTTGGTTTGGTTAAACTACACCTTCAAACCAAACCAAACTATTGTTTCATGGTTTTAAAAATTTTGGAACCAATTTAAACCAAACCATTTACCCCTTTAAAACCAAATTGAACTGATTGGTTTAGTTCGGTTTGGTAGAGTTCAATGGTCTAGTTTGTTTTTTTGCCCAACCCTAGCTCTCATAATGATAGTGGTGATTGTGGTTGTTAGACCTGAAGTCACTGCATTCATCACATGTTGTTCATGTACTTTGACATCATCCACAATGATCCTAAATAAGGGTTGCCTTAAAAATTGTGCTTGGGTGCATTGTGACACACGGGGATAGAGTGTGAGTGATGTAGATGGGATTTGTATCTCCTACATGAGATTGATATCCAGGGTCTCTTGATAAGCAAGACTGAGAAATGTGTGGTTGTAATCATGTGATTCAATATGTGATATGCAAACTCACATGCATCTTAGACAATCTGCTTTAGTTCAAGGAATATCGATTGAACATTGAGAGGAAGACATTTCCATGCCTCGAGTTCAATCAGAATATAAGAGACAAAAGAACTATAAGATCATGGTAACACTAATCACAGACTGTAGGTTGAAGTTGTTCTCCAACTTTTCGAATTACTTGGGTAGCAATGATGTGTTGCTAGACACTGCTCTTTGCTTGTGATGTCATAATTGGTTATGGACATTCACTGCCAATGTAATTTTGGACCTATAGGGTCACACACATAGGAATGTGCTTGGATCAAAGGAGTTTATTCATGAATGATGTTTACAATGATTACTAAAGGATTTTAGGTATGGTTGGACTATGAACCGACCGGTTCAAGTGTTGAACCAATCGGTTGGAGTGTCAGGTCAATTCAAACCAATATTGGTTGAACTTTGCCTGAACTGGACAAGTGAATTGACTATTTCACTTGTGAAACAACTGTTTTACTAAGTGAAACAACTGTTTTACTAAGTGAAACAACCATTTCACTATGTGAATTGATCGGTTCACTATCTCAGTTTCCCAGTTTAGTTGCCAATTCGATTGGAATAAGGATTGATGTTGATGTCATGCTTGGAATTGATTGTGCATTGATTAGAAAATTGATTTAGAACAAGAAACTTGCAAAATAACTGGTTTGCAGAGTGAACCGACCGATTCACCATGCGAATTGACCGGTTGGACATGTGAATCAACCGATTTGCTGTGTGAAGTTTCCAAAAATTCATGAATTCAATTCTTTCAACTCCCGCAATGATTCGAAACCCTGACCCTAGCCTATCCTATAAATAGAGGGGTATTGGGGGCTTCCCAGACATGATAATTGCCTCTGACAATTTGTTATCCTCTTTGGTTGTGGTACCCAATAGAGAGCTTGAGCAAGTCCTACCCAATAAAGGGAGGGATAGTAAGGGAGAGATAATTGTGAGAGAGTGAATCAATCCTAGCATGTTGACGTTCGAAAGGGACAAATCCTTCATGTTGGCTTTGATTTAGTAATATAGAGTTCTCGATGGTCCGTGTGGACTACTCTAGAGGCAGGAGACTGTTGTCTACCGCTAGGAGGACACTCTCAACCATTATTTGTGGTGCTACACCAGGAGGGCGGTGGAGATGACTATTCGAGTGTTGATGTTGTTGAAGGAGTGTGTTATTACCTAAAGAAGAAGCTACTACTGCAAGGGTAATGCCATTGTACTTGCTCCAGGACTAGGTATAACCTCACAAATCTTTCTTCCTAGATACATTATTGTTGACGCAATCTTGCTATTTTAGGAAACATGTATTTCATTTTTTTTATTTCTGTTGCCTATATCTGCGCTCAATTTCCCTACAGTGGTATCACAACTTTATCAATTTATGGTGTATCTGGATTTAATTCGATGCAAATGTTAAATTGGTTAACATACATATCTGATTAAATTCCACAGACGACTCCACAAAACTATATATATATATAATTTACACATGTCATCCTAAAATCAGTTTTGATGGTGGATGTTTAGCATGGTTATGGCCAATAACCCAAGATTTGTGTGCTTGGCTATGGTTATTTATTCCTATTGTTACTCAAAATACATACCAAACTTCTCTCTTCCTTCCAAATGTAAATTAATGCTCTTCTTCCTATTTCCCCTTGAATGTAACTCGAAGTTTTCCCTTTCACAATGTAATATGAAATATGATAGCTTTAATTTATGTTTTGTCATGAGAAGAAGTTCTATACAAGGCGAACCTACTAGATCATGAGATGAACCAATCAACTGGAGGACCGAGGAGGCAAGATGATAGTAGGATGAACCGATCGACTGGTGGTCCAACTAATCAATTGGAGTAGTCCAAACATCGGTTGAACCTGAGACCAGATGACCATTTCAAGAGCCTAATCGAGCAATCAAGAGGCGAGCTGATAGGCTCAAGTGTTGAACCAATCAACCTGGATTGGATTGAGCACGAGTATTCCCCAACAATAGGTTGTTGCATGTGATATAGACCTTAGGTGGTAGTAATTCCTTATGGCTCCAAGGAATTACAATAATATGGCCATAACCATCACTAGTGTTTATTATTCATGTCTTCATTGTGGTTATAGAATTTATATGATATGTGCTATAAGTATGTGGTGATTGGAGATGTATATGTATTTATATATAAAATGCCTCAATACAATATTAAGTCTTAGATACTTGCCATAAGCAACACACATGAAAATCTTGATAGACCAAGCTTTTTCACGCCCTAGCATGGTGCGTCATCTATCTCGTGGAAGTGTGATGGTAGATATGTGGGTCTACCCTAGTAGGATGCATATTCTATCATGTTGGCTTATGGGTTCGACTTAACTAGGTGACGTTAATAAGATTAAGTTCCTAGAAGAATGCAGATGGATTGTGTCAAGGAGTTGTGCACACCATCTATCCAAGATTTACATGAGATGCAATTGGAAAAAGTTGCCTACCTTAATAATTGGTCATGAGTGCCAATGTTAGTTGGGTATTGACTTAATTATTTTAGATCTTGGCTTAGTAGAAGATTGTACACTGCAATCTTTTGAATTGGTACATGAGTGTTACCAATTTCAACAAAATAGTGGGAGTGATAGTTAATTAAAAGCCTAATTAATATCATAAATCCTATCAAATTAAATAAATCAAAATGTTTTGAAAATGTTGCAATATCTTTTGTAGAATTTAATGGCAAACACAAATACACTATCAATGTGATCAATCCTTGAGTAGGACAATCGAAATGAGATTGATTTCCACATCTAGTTTAGGACTTGGAGAAGTGTTCTCAATGAGAGAAGGCTCTATGTCATTGAAAGAACAGAGTCACAGGAACCCACTCCAAATGCGCCTAAGGCTGATGATGTCATAGACATTGAGTTCCTTATGCTATGTTGTATGAACTATAAGTTGCACAAACAATGTGAAAGCATGGACATTCTTGAGATGGTAACACATCTTAAGAATCATGTAAAGCAAGAACGTTATAATGTTTCTAAAGTGGTATATGAGTAAAAACTGACAGAGGGAGATCCAATAGAGCCCCATGTGCCCAATATGATTGGGCTAGTGGAAAGACAGGGATTTCGTTCAGGTCAAGAGTTGACCATATGATTCTATAAATTGTTGCATGAATCATATAGCCAATTTATCAAATACTTGGCATGTTGATGCCAGAGAATAGATGAAGAAGGAAAAATCCCTGACGGTGATAAGAGGAAGTGAGTTCAATGGAAAAGGCAAGGCAAAAAAGAGTTCTAAGGCTAAGCTGAACTCCAAGTCTTCTTCACTCAAGCTAAGGAGAGGGATAAGTGCAAATGGAATATGCCCTTTTCACTCAAAGGAACAAAGGAAGAAGAAAGAGATAGAGATATCTACTTCTGTACCCAATAAAAAGTAAACTAGAATTATACATAGCAAAAGTTGTTGCCACTATAGTTGGAAGTTGTCATTCATGGGCATGTAATAGAATTAGTGAATTTCTATTATGTATCCTCCATTGATGAAAACATCATATATCTTGTGTGACAAGAACATTATGTTTCATTTTAAAGATATTGTGAGAACCGATCACACTAAAAAAGATTACTCAAAATACTAAACATAATTGATAACTAAATTAATTACAAAACCAGAAAAGAGGGTAAATTAACACCAATTTTAACATCACCACATGCTCAAAAACATTTACATTGAAGCCCAACATATTGCTTGTATTCATACTATGTTGAGAAACTGATACAATTTGTTCAATGGCCTCAACCACCAATATATGCACAGGAGAAACATAATTCATACATGCCACATAAACTAGCATTAGCATGCTACCAAAAGCTCGATTCGTTTAAAATATTGTATAAAAACTTTCCCGCCCGAACCTAAGAGTATAGGGACGACTCTAGGACACACTAGACACTAAACAACTATCTCTAAGGTCCATCACCTCAGCTCTTTCTTGTTGCCATAGGTCTTTTTTCGCTACTGACGATCATCTAAAAAGATGTGGTGACCCACGGGGTGCGACCCAGTCCCAACGAGAGATATAACTCTCAACACCACTTATTGATTACCACAGGTTAAGTAATTAAATAGTTTAAGAAGATTAAACCAGTATAATAAATAGGCTTAGAAGCAATGATGACTAACAAGATACATAAAGGAGCAAATAACAATTATCTTCATGAGCCTGATTATCAACATATGCACTGCTAATAGTATAAGACGTCTAGTGGCACAAACATGGCTACATCATAAGCAAGTCTAGTAGCATAGAATTTCTATTATCATGAATAAGTGTATAACATAAGCATGGCTAACAACATTAGCATTTTTATTAGATTGAACACATCTAAATCATAAGTAGAGTTAACAACATAAGCGCAACTATCTGCATAAGCATGATTAGCAGTATAGGAATGTTATAATTATAGAGTCATGGCTAACATTATAAGCATAGATAACATCATGTGATAGCTATCATCATAAGCATAACCAACAGTAGAAATATATCTATTAGCATAAACATGGCTATTGTATGTACTCAACTACAACATGAGCATATTTACAGCTTAAGCATATCTATTATCTCTTAATGCACTAAACATCATCTCTATGTAAAGAGAACCAAACAAGGATTATCATCCAATGTGAAGCACTGTGTATAACCCTAAATAGATATGCTACATGGTTGTATTACATCTTTCATTAAGCCCCGAGAAAATTGAGGATACCACTCAAAATCCAACTGACCATTGCTAAGTCAAAACCAATGCCATACAAGATCTAGGAAGAGCCAAACTCCTAAGATCTTCTCCGCCCCCAGTCAGTACCTATCCACCACAACGACACATAAGGTCAAGCTACTAATAACCTAGTTCATCCTTAGTACAGGTTACGACACTAGTGAAAGGAGGTGGGTATGCATACCCTACCATCCGAGGTACAACTACAATTGTCCTCCAATCTCATCACATATATAATCACCAAGACACTACCACAACCATTCTCAATCTGAGGGCTAGGTATGGCTGCATTCATCCTCCCTAAACACTTGGGAGTCAGGATGATAAGCACCCCCATACTCAATAATATGCTCTCTAAGTTTTCCTTATAAATACTTGTTTCACCATCTGGCAAGGTCTGACACTCAGATGGATCTATGGCACATGGCACTACATGATTCAGATTTGACTTGATTAGTTATTACCAATTTGGTGAATTAGGGTTGTATCAAACAAGTGGACATACAAACCCTAATTCATCTCTAGTAGGAATTAACATATAACAACTTTAAAATATATAAAATGTATGGAACTTATTGTTCCTCATCTCATCATCATTTGGTACTATTCATTTTCCATTCATGAGACTACACTTGTCATCATACTATCACAGGATATAAATCCTTATCACAATATCATAGGATATCAACCCTTGTCAACATGAGAGGATTACACCTCATTTAGGGCTCAACAATGCTCAAAGGTCATTAAGACCATCTCATCATTCTATGTAGGATCATCATTGTCTTTCCATGCCTATAGCAAGGCTGCAATAAACATCATCATACATGTGACACATAGGCTCAATGTGATTTTGCATTAAAGAACTAAAAGATGTTTATGGGATAACATTGCAGGGTTATCTTAGCATTAAGAGCATTCCTTTATTATATCAACACATAAGGAAGCTATATGACTGGCCATCATCACACGTATAATGTAAAAGTTCAGCATAAGAAAACATAAATCATAAAGCTATGATGACCACTAGTTAACACATCAGAATTACAATCAATCATTAGGAAGGATATTCCATCTTTATATTAATCAATCAAGAAAAAAATATCATGATTAACCACCATTATCTATTTGCATTATGATTAGGGTTAGCAAAATAAGTTGTATCGAGTCTGTAGTTTAGCCTTCTTTCACAAACCCTAACTCATGTCATCACTGTAGGATCATGGATGCATAAGATAAAGCATCACCATAACATTCCATACCATCCAAGTATGGATCCACACATAACTCAAGGTGTAACCATAAGGTTATAGAATACTAGGGTTTCAAAAACAATAAGAGAGCACTCTATTATTCTATTAATCATTCAAGGGTTGTTCATAATCAATTACATCTATAAATTATATTAGGGTTAGGTGTAACAAGTTGTATCCCATTAGGGTTGTATATCAACACAATATGGTCATTATCATTTCTATTCATATGAAGGAAAAGGTAAGAATATCTAAAAAAATGGCAAACCTCCATCGGTTTTAGCATCACTCAAACCATACCAACATGCTACAAGCATCAACCCAAAACTGTTGGGTGTTGAGGAAGTAAAACCATTGGTTGTTTTCATAAGTTAACACTTTAAACAAACCACCTATAAATCCCTTTAATTTCATCCTAGAAAGAGTCACAATATATCCCTAAACATCCATTGTTTAATAACATAATGGATACCATTAGTTGTAGGGATAAAACCCACCATCGGTTATACATTTGTAGCAAACCACCCATTTGATAACAAGTAAGCTCCTTAAGTTGATAACATAGGGGAAATCATTGGATTCACATTGTTAGAACATATTATACTATAGGCTTCTATTCAAACCATTGGGTGTTGAAGCATTCAATCTCAACTATTGGATCAAGTTCATCATCCAAAACTATTGATTGGAGTGTAGGTCTAACCTTTAAATCATTTAACCCAAGAAACCATTGGTTTGTTCTTAAAAGGAGTAATATAGGAAACCTAGATTCACCATCAGTTGTGTTTTATTGGACCACCATCGATTTTGGCACATTGTGTCACCATCAGTTGATGGGGTCAGCACTAGCATCAGTTGACACCTTTGGGTGATGTACTACTATCACCATTGGTTGCTATCAACATTAGGGCATTAAACCATCAGTTGATATGATTTCAAAAGAGTCTAAAACTGACCCAAGATGTGACCCTTGGTTGACACCACTGGTTGTCACCATTAGTAATCACCATTGGTTTCTATAAAGGCAGCACCATCATTTCTAGTGTAAGGTCATCCATCGGTTCATGTATAATAGTTGAAAACAACTTAAAACCTAAGTATAAGCCATCATTTGCTAGTTTCTAAGCACCATCGGTTGCCAAGAAAATTGGATATAAGTCTTATTATACATTAGGAAGGTTGTGCATCTAGTTTCAGGTCCATCTATTACTGGAAACTAGGCAAGTAACACCATAAACATTTAAACCCTAGGCAAGCATAGCTATAATATGCATAGATCTTCATTTTAGAGCAATAACTTGAGTAAGCAAGCTTGTAGTAAGCAATAAACAAGAAACGGGTTATAAAACTCACCTCGAAGAAGAAGAAAAGGCTTCTAGAAGCAAGAAACTCAAGTGAAAAAGGTATAAAAACCCTATCTTTAGGTCTGAACTCGGCCAAGTAGCATCTTTCTCCACAAGAGAAGCAAACCGTAGGTAGAAAGAGCAAGAAAGGTAGGATCTTTGAGATTTAAAGCAACTTTTACCATGGAAAAATAGAGTTACGACCAGGAAGAAGGTAGGAGGAAGAAGAACAGTAGAAGAAATGAAGGAGAGAATGATAAAATTACTAGTTTGGGTCAGAACAAGAATGCTCCACAAACCCTAAAAGAAGGGTAGATCCAAGCTCTATCCACTTGCACAAGGTATCGCCATCTTGTTCTACCTTGGGCACCTCCTCCACCACTAAGCAGGGGAAGAAGAAGATATACTAGAAGTGGAGAGATAAGGGACCAAAGGTTTCATTTGGGAGCCTAAGGATAAGTATATAAAGCTTTAGGATAAGGGAGAGAAGAAGCATGAGGTGTCCTTGTGTCTGTTGTCTCCAGCTTCTGAAGCCTTGAGTTAAACGATCGTTCGACCTCCTTGTTGCTTCTTCACACAAGTTTCACTTCTTGTCTTTTTTGTTCTATCTTCTTATTTCTTCTCCAAAACTCCTCCATCCATCCTTCTTTGTATGTCTCTGCTTTCTTCATCTATTCGAATTCTTCATGCGTCTTTTTTTCTCTCTTTATTTTCTTTTGCTTTATCGTTGTTGTCATTTTCTTCTTCACACTTCTTCTCCTCCTCCCTTCTTCCATTCTTTTTCTCCACCCCTTCATTTCTTCAAATAGAACATGTATTCTACATGCTTCTCCTCCTCACTTCTTCCATTCTCCCACCCTTCTCTTCTTCATGCGTCACCTTTCTTCTTCTATTATTGTCCTTCTACTTTCCTCACCCCGTCCATTCTTCCTTCTACTTTTCTCACCCTTATCTTCTTCCTTCTTGCTTCTTCTCTTCTCTTTTATTTCTTGGAACTTCCTTTGTCTCATTTGGTCCATATTTGATACAAAATAGCAATTGGTAATGATAATTATGTCATCAATTACACATTAGCAATAGACATGATGGCTTACCAAATCAGATTCACATAATAATCATCATTTGTTTTTTTTTCTTCTAATTCTTTATCCTAGTTATCTTCTACTTTCTCAATATAAGAATGGAATTTGTTTGTTAGCTTTTGTCTTCAAATTAATTTTGGCTGCATATACATACTGCGACAATTATTCATCGAACATTAATCAGGATGTTGACATATTATGAACATCAGTCAAGTACAATCATTTTCTACAAACATGATAATTAAATTTGTTGACATGAATCAGATTGCCTACATAGCAGTGTCATTTCATACAGACAGAAGATCCTTCATAGAGTCATCTCACACACAAAAGTCTAGATTCTAAACACATTATATTAGTATACTTTGTTGACACACATATGATTTACATGTTTAATTTGTTAAAAAGTTATCATATAGGGAGCTTTTATTTTTTATAACATAGACTACTAATTGCATATAAATTTTAATGTTAGGACACCTTTTTGTTTACTAGTCTAAACTGAATTTATTCCCATCATATATACACAAGACTATCAAATATTTCTTTGCTTGTCCAATCTAATTAAATTTCTAACAGTGTAAGCAAAATAGAAACATAACAAATTATCTTAAATATAATTTGTTAGAGTGAACAATAATATTAAAATTATTGATAATGATAAACTCTACTTTATGATTTTTAATAATAAATTTATTTATTTTCAGTCATGTTTGTCCATTACAACAACGTCACGTTTGTCCCAATGGGATGAACTAATCAGGAGAAGGAGACAGTTCTTTATGCAAACTATATATCAAGCAACTTTTTTATGACCATCATTACAATATTAGTTGCATGGTTATATGAGCATAGAGTTTTAATATCTAGATATAACTACGTGATCAGAGTGAGAACCAGAGTAGCCTAATTGATAGGTTAGTTTATAAGAGTGATAAGAAATGTATCAACAAACATAGAATGGATTGTCAAGCTCTTTGACATTTGTGTTCCTTACTATCATCAGTTGGTAAACTAAAATGGAGTACAAATACAACCAAAGATGAAATGGTTTCTATTTTTCTCTATATTGTATAACATCATTCAAAGAATAGGATAATTCAAGACAATTTCTTCAGATTTGGTGAGACAACAAGTAGATATTTCCATAAGGTTTTATATGTTGTTGTGAGGTTACATCCAGAATTATACCAAAAGGTTGAGGCAATTCTTGAAAATTCATATGAACCTCATTGGAAATGCTTCAAAGTAAGTACATGTCTTTTATTTATATAACATATACCATAATAAACATTACACTAATGAATACTATTGAACCATATAGGTTTGTCTTGGAGCATTGGATGGAACATTCATTGAATTACATGTACCAGAAGTAGACAAACCAAAATAAAGGAATCGAAAGGGTCATATTACAACTAATACACTTGGAGTCTGTAACAAAGACATGCATTTTATTTATGTTTTGCCAGCATGGGAGGGACCTACATCTGACATGAGGGTTCTTAGAGATGCTTTGACTCGAAGAAATGGTTTTCATGTTCCTCATAGTAAAGTTTCCATCTTGTATAATTACTAATAATTTAAATACATAATTTATTTACTAAATAGATGTGTGTGTAGGAAAATACTATATCATATATGTTGGATACATCAATGGAGAGGGATTATTAGGACCATACATAGTATAGAGATATCATCTAAATTAATAGAGAACTGGACATCAGTCTTCTTCAGTTAAGGATCTTTTTCATCATAGAGATTCATCTACTTGAAATGTTATTGAGAGATGTTTTGGAATACTAAAACAAAGATGGGCAATATTGACAAGCCCATCCTATTATCCATCCAAGATGTCTAACAAAATTATAATGGCTTGCTATTTACTTTATAATTTTATAAGACATGAAATGTCAATTGATCCCCTAGAGATCAGAGTTCCTAAGGAAGTTGTACTTGATGGACATCAAGATGATGATGCACAAACCATAGAACCAAGTGATAAGTGGTCTCAATGGAGAGATAACTTAGCTAACCAAATGTTCAATGACTGGTCACTTATGAACTATCCATATACAAAGTTTTACAATTTTTAGTTTACAATCAATTATGTAATAGAATGATTTATAGTTGGTAATGGCATTTTATTATTTAAGCACTTGATTATATAAATAAGAGTTTTTTTTAACTAAAATTGTGTGGTTGGTGAATTTTTTTTGATATATTTACAACATTTGTGAAGAATTTTTCTTATTAGAATGTGTACTTTCATGTGTAAAATTAAATTTTATCTTTTCTACAATGTAGTGATGGATACCACTGAGCATAGTAGACAACAAGTTGTTTCTTTGATTTTGATCATGACATGATATCTTAATTTTTTTTTATTTGGATTGTCTTTTTTTTAAAATAAATGGATTGATATTTTATGGTATGTATATATTGATATATGTTTGTAATTTATTGAAAAAGGGTAAAAATGTAATTTTACTTTGTATAATATTTAATTTGATTATTGAAAAAATATTTTCTATAATATTTACTTCACAAATATTCATCAAAATAGACGGTCAAACGAATATGTATGTTAAATTAGATTTTGTTCTAATCCCATCCTTAGTTGCATCCAAACATTGGATGGGAAAATAAAAATCGTATCCTACTCATGTACCTTCCCATCCTTCTTCTTTTGTATCCCATGCTAATTCTTTCCCATGAACCAAATGGGGCCATAGGGTCACACATATAGGAATGCACTTGGATTAAAAAAGTTTATTCATGAATGATGTTTACATTGATTACTAAAGGAGATTAGGCATTCAATTAAACAATTGAGGTTCAAAGTTGACTGACTTGACTTTAAACTGATCGGTTTAAGTATTGAACTGATCGGTTAGAGTGTCAAGTCAATTCAAATCAATATTGGTTGAACTTTTCTTGAACTTGACAAGTGATCATTTCACCATGTGAACCAATTAGTTCATTATCTGGATTTCTTGGTTTAGTTACCAATTCAATTGGAACAAGGATTGATGTTGATGCCATGCTTAGCATTGATCGTGAATTGATTACCAATTTGATTCAGATCATGAAACTTGTAAAATGACCGGTTCGTGGAGTGAACTGACCGGTTCACCATGACAACCTATCGGTTGGGCATGCGAACCAACGGTTTGTCGTGTGAAGTTTCCAAAAATTCATGAATTTAATTCTTTCCACTCACTTAATGATTGGGAACCCTGGCCCTAGCCTCTCCTATAAATAGAGGGTACTGGGGGCTTCCCAAACATGACAATTGCCTCTGACAATTTGTTGTCCTATCTGTTTGTGGTAACCAATAGAGATCTTGAGCAAGTCCTACCTGATAAAGGGAGGGATAGCAATGGAGAGACAATTGTGAGAGAGTGAATTAACCCTAGTAGGTTGACATTTGAAAGGGACAACTTCTTACTATTGGCTCTAGTAGTACAACTTGGAGTTCTCGGTGGTCCACATGGAGTACTCTAGAGGCTGGAGGTTGTTGTCTGCCACTAGGAGGACACCATCTACCGCTGACTGTGGTGCTGCACTAGGAGGTCAGTGGAGATGACAATTTGAGTGTTGGTGTTGCTGAAGGAGTGTGTTGCTTCTTGAAGAAGAAGCATACTGTTGTAAGGGTAATGTCGTTGGACTTGCTCCATGACCAGTTAAACCTTGCAAACCTTCCTTCATAGATACATTATTGTTGACACGATCTTTCTATTTTGGAAAATGAGCATTTAATTTTTTTTTCTGTTGCCTATATCTGCACCCAATTTCCCTACAACACATATCTCAAACACATGGTTTAGCTCATACTTAATAAAGTGCTTCTAAGATAGACCCTTAACATGTTGTTATAACATATAAAATTAATGGATTCCTCTTTTGTAAGAGGTATTAAGAATATGTAACGACCCCACCTCTCGGTAACCCCCAATTAAGGGAGACCCGAAGGTCGAATCCGTTATTCAATTAACAGGATCAAAGGTTCGACAAATAATCAATAATAATTATGAAATTCTACTAACTAACTGGAATTTGGTATAAAATTAAAACTTTACTTACCTTTAAAAACTTTAGAAATCTATCTATCCAGAGCTTGAATTATTCTATCTAATCCTCCTTGCACTTTATTTCTTATTTCCATAATGTGTCACTTTACTATTTGTTCTTTCAATTGTTGTTCCTAAAACGCCGACAAACAAAACGTCGGTCAGTATATCGAAATATAATGGTATGTGTGAACAACCAAAACTTTGCAAATAAGGATAACAATCTAATTATCACAATCAAGTTAATTAACAAGCCAATTTACACTTTTCAGTATGACATTCTCCACCGCTTTTGCCCTAACCCTGGCATACCCACCTTAGGGTTTCCTTTTCCAATGACTGAAGGCCACCTTCTCAATCCCGAGCTTGGTGCCTGGGGGTCACCACTCATGGTGCCCACTAGTCATGCAATATCATAGGCCACCTTCTCATTCCCGAGCTTGGTGCCTGGGGTCACCATTCAAGGTGTCCATTGGTCTACCCATCTGGACCTAACCTTTGGCATCATCCATCAGGGTGGCATGTAAGTGCAAGAATCCATACTTCTATTATTAATGTGATAATCATAATGACTTTATAGTTTGCAAGTATGAACATCCAAACTGATAGTTTGCATTCAATGCGATTAACCATCCGGAAAATCCTCGAGAAACTAAGGCGGTTATTCATAATTAACCACATACCTGTACTGCAGATTTGGAGAGAGAATTAAGTAGAGAGAAAATCCAATCAAGCAAGCAAGGTGCACAGAAATCCTGAAAAGACATCCAATTTCTCTATCATTAATCATGTCATCTTGATCCATTAATCCTAGTCGTTTCCTAGGTTATTTACCCTTTTTAGGGTTTTGAGCATAATTAGGGTTCCACTACATCTTTATTACTTTAAACCCTAATTTCACCAAATCACTTACAAACCCTAACTATTTCATTTTTATTTTACAAAAGATTCTAAATTCATCTTTTAGCAATAGGAAACCCTAATCTCAGATTATGAGCACTTTTCTTTTCTTTTCCTCTAATTTAGGGTTTCTAAACATATTAATCAATATATTGAGTTAAAAAACCCTAAACCTTGTAATTCTATCATCAAAATAGGTTAAAAACCATCTTTATCTTTAATCAAGTTAACCATGCGTGAATTAACCTAATTGCAATATTAAATCTATCCTCGATTAACAATTAGGGTTTCTAACCACAAATTAATACCTTTCCCATTCAAAATATGCACTTTTGCAAAAATATACAGATTTAGGCGTTCAAACCATTTTTAATACATCCCTCGTATTTTTCTTATCACTTTTCATGTATATACTTTTCCCATCTGAGTTTTCTAGCAAGAGTTATGATTTTGTCAAGAAAACCCCTTTATATTTATTTATTTGCTAATTTTGGGAAAAACCCAGATCGGTTGATCTGTGGTCCGCTGGTCCACTCAGGATCCAGCGACCAGGGATGCACGCGCCTGATCTTGAGATTAAAAAGAATAAAAGGACTGCTTTAACCTTACCTGAAAAGAAGGAACGAGGAGGACAAAGGGGTCTTTTACCCCAGTCATCTTCTTCCTTGGGTTGGCTCATGAGCAGCCCAGCCGAGTCAACACAAGGGTTGACTCTGGCCATTTGTGTATCTGCGAATGCTATGATTGGTCCAGGAGCTCCGCCTATCCCTATCGGACTTGTATGGGGGATCAATTACCACCTTGCATTGATCCTTCATCATCGAGAAGTCTCTGCTACTCCGCTGAGAGCAACAGCTTGATGAGGGAGAAGGTTGAGGCTTTGGGACAAATCGAACGCACTGGAGAACTCGTCTCAGGGGTCCGAACTCACGAGCATGATCTGTGGGAGCACTGGTACCACGGAGCACCTCCCCTATATATAGGGTGGGAGGCAGGCTCGCTAGATTTGGGAACTTTCCCATCAGGTGACCAACCCTCGTCAAACCAGGGGTGATCCCCTGCGGTTTCCTCTTCCGAGTTCAAAGAAAGCAACGACAGCTTTGCACATCCACTGAGTTGCAAGAAATCTGAGATGGAAGTTTCTTCCTGTAACTTGCAAAATCCCAGCCCGCGTGGGACTTTGAAGATGAGCGACCAGCATTGGATCGAGATTCAACAGTCCTCAAAGCCTGCGCTCATCCAAAAGGAAACTCCCTTTACAAATTGCCAAATTAAATCTTTATTTTGGTGATAACTTGAGAAATTGATATCTCCCAAACCATAACTCATTTTTGTCTCAAATTTTAAGGTAATGTTTGTCTTGACATTATCTAACTTTGCACGAAATTTAGAGAACAAAAAGTAATGTATGAGAAGGTTTCATTCTCTCCCAAGTTATCTATCCAATTAATCAAAATTAATTAGTATTCCTTTTCCTTTTGCCATTATCTTGTTATTTTGGGTCCCTTGGACCTCAAGAAATCCTAAAGGCGCGTATTCCCATCTTGGGAAAAATCTATTTGCCTTTATCCTCTTTAAAATATCTATTTCCCATAATTCTCTTTTGTTTATCAAATCCTTTTCCTTTTTATTTCTCTTTTCATGAATTTCTCTTTATCTCTCTCTTATTTTCATCATTGGTATTCCTTTTATCATTATGAATCCTTGTAATACTAAATTCCACCAGGGATAACTCAATTACACCTCTTTCCACTTGTTTTCCACCTATTACCATTATTTTCAATTTATTTCTTGATAAGGAAATATTTAATTGATCTTTTCTTTTATTATTGCATTCTCTATGCAACTTTGGACTCCTTGGAACCCAAGGAACCCAAGAGGCACGAAATCTCTCTTTGGATTTGCCTTCTAGAGGTTTCCACATATTTCTTTCCTTTATTTCCTTATTTACTCAATAATAGAGTTTCTTTTGTTCTTTCTTTGTTACTGGGCCCAATAGCCAATAAAGCCCATGAAACAAACATCAAGGCTATTGTAAATGAAACTCATTTATTCAACACAAATTATATCATCATTTGTTCCAATATCTCTAATATGAGAAATTACATTTCTCACCAAAGAAACCCAAAAGTTGGGGTTGTAACATCCTTCCCCTCTTATAAGAATTTTGTCCTCAAAATTACATCAAGCGAACAACAAACATGATAAGCCTTTCATGTGTCCATCATGGCTCCCATGTGGCTTCACCCTTTCCATGGTGCTTCCCAAGAACCTTCATCATCTCATATTCTTCCATCTGAGTTCTTTCTTACCTTGGTATTTCATACCCTCATAGGTGACTCAAGACATTTCAGCCTCTCAAAAAGCTGAATAGGTTCAGGGCTCAGCACATGGCTTGGGTACCTCACATAGTGCTCTAGATTGGACTCATGGAACACATCATTCATCGTGTTATCCTGAGGGGCAAGGCTAAACTCACCCATTTCCACCAATCCATCTCAAATGGGCCCATATATTGGGGACTCAGCTTTCTCAGTTGTATCTTAGAGGGGTCAGATTTTCACATCACATACTCTCCCACAGTGAGCTGCATGTCAATCTACTTTGCATCAACTCATGACTCATGTCGCCTCTGGGCTCTCTCTCAGACATTGCACGATCAAGCGACTTCATCTACACACACTGTGGTTCTTTTCTGACCTTCGTGAGGCCTCCTTCACCAACATCATCTTAATGAAGCGGTGACCGACACATCCTCTCTATAAAACTTCTTGCATCCCGATAAGTCTATGGTGGTTAACATTACATCTTAAGAACTGTGTCTTTGTATCACCCTAAACAAGCACACTTGCTCTCATCAGACCCTCTAGTCTAGATCTTAATAACCATTAGTTAGGGGTGACAAACTATACTATCATCAAGTTCTTCATGTAACTACTTCCACCTAATGGAAGTGAACCTTTAGCTCATGCTCAAGAACTTTTGAAATTGCATCATGGTGTAGTTGAACCATCTTTCTCTCTTAAGTAGTTCAACCGAATGTGCCCCTTGACATCATTCTTTCTATCTCATGTCATCTAGGTAATGCGATCTTCCATAACCCATATTGCATCTCGACCTTCTTTGGTCTAGGGAAGACTTACCAACATCCACAGTGAAGAACTCCCATTCTCTCTCGGGAACTCTTTATACTTTATATCCATGTACTGGGTTACTGGTGTTCGTCCTTCGCCTCCTAGCTTGCATGGCCACATGCTACAAGCAACTTTGTTTTAAGCATCCAAAGTGCCACTATCACTTACCATCTTTGTAGTTTCATGGTGTATGGTGATCTTAAACTCATGATTTCCTATATATCATGATTCCTCAAGATCGATTCCTCAGAAACCCTAAACCACTCTCATCAGGGTTTCATTACCTTCCTATCCAAAGAAGTGTATCCAGGGTTCTACAACCATCCTTCTACCACGTCAAGGACTAGGCTGGCTATCCAAACAAACACTAGTCTTGTTCAACAGATCTCGTTATATCTGAGTATTAGCCAAACTTATCTCTTTTCCTCAACTTAAGGTTAGCCTAACAACCTCAACTCCTTCTAGCTTCCAGTTAAACTAGGCAACTATATCTCAACTAGAGCATTCATTGCCACTTCTTATCCTTAGGTGTTAGGTAACATACACCTCCATGTATTATTCTTATCATCTCATCTCAAACTCTAAGTTTATCTTCATCAAGAAACTCTGAGCTCATCCACCTGGTGATCAAACTCAACCTTGTATATCTTGCAAATTCCACAAAGCTTCTACTAGGAACATCCTTACAAGGTGATTATCTTAATACTTTTATCATTTGTACCTGTCCATGTATCATTCATTCCACCAAGGTATGTTATCATCTCTATCCTCATACCTTGTAGCAACGTTCCAACTCGCATCATCTTTTATCCTTGGTGTGTGGCATGCATATTGTCCCATCTCTCCCTCTCATAACAAGAGGAAATAAGCATTTGGCGGCCGTCCAAACACAAAGTTCTTCCTGTTCCAAGAGTAGAGATGATACATCCACATCTCCAGTACACCTTCAATTCTAAGTTGAAATGTGCAACTTATGTCTCTACATCACAAACATCATGATATCAAAGTTACTTCCATGGAAAACTGGTCTCAAACCTACTTGGGTCACCACACAATCCTTGGTCATCTCCTCTAGGTCTATAGGGTGCCAACACTTTTGGGGTCATCCCTTTTCCCTTATGCATCCAGAGAGTGCCCTACTCATCTGCCCTTTGGGTCCCATGAGTTCATGAAGGTGATCAATCTCCTAACCCATGGCCCTCGGGCAATGATAGCTGTTACCTCCCGACCCTATGGTCATGTGCAACTAGGGAATTAGGCAACTCCTTCTTCCATCGGTCTTATCCCTACCTGACCCTAGGATAGACTTAGGATTATATCATAGTACATGTTCAACTTAGAACCTTACCCAATCCTTCATCATCTCTCTCTGCATTCTTGGGTTATCTTTCATCCTTTCTTAGGGATCATGGCGACCTGCCTACCTTGGTCAGGCCCCATACCAGTTACCTCCATGGTAACACCTCCACATGCACATAGAGATGGTTATCTATGGGTCTATAGGTTCATTCTCATGCCATGTACTCTTCACTTAGCTTCTTAAGATCCTATGAGACCTCTTTAGGTTACCTCAAAGCCAACAAAACTGATATACATCCTACGAAAAGGTCCCTCTCCCAGGATGGGAGGAAACTACAACTCTTGACAACAGGGTCACAAGTGTCCCTAGGGTTTACATTCACATGAGCATGCTTAATCCAGCAACTACTAAGGCACAAGCGTACCTACTAAACCATGCTAGGTCACACTTGTTCTCATCCTCAAAATTAGGCCAACTTAGTTGTGAGGGGTTCATCACACATACCTTTAACTTAAGGGGTTTCTTTTTCCTCTACACATGCTCAAAGCTATAGAGAATCAAATCTTATCATGAGCATCGGGTACCCAACTTCCCCTCTTAGGCCTAGAAACCCTAGGTCCACATTTGGATGTCCAACTACAAGCCCGACCTCTTAACTACGAATCAAGCATGTCCAAGGTATGTCATCCTTTCATTCGAGCAACACCTCAGAGTTGAGTCCTCTTCCAGGACAACCAACTAGGTACAAGGCTTCACAACTTGCTACTTCATCCGCTTCAAGTTTAAGAAACTCTTCTACTTATCTCAGAAGGTAAACACCTATACCACAAGCACATAGGTACCATAAGCATCATCCTCTCTTTAGGGTTTGGTTCCTCTAAAGGTAACCAAGATATCATCAACCTCCAGGGATCATGCATGAGGCAACCACTATCATCCACTTAGGTCGCATCATTCTCGTCTCCCCATTGTTCCTCACATCTCAGGGTTTTAGGTTTCCAACCTTCTTGCTTGGTTCCTTCTTTCTATCTCTAAAGCTAACTCCACATCCAGTCATACTACTAGTGGTCATCTCTCTATGAAGGATCAAGCTCACAGGCATACCTTTACGTAGGTGAAGCCTATGCTCAAACTTATGTTTGGCTCAAGATTACACCTAGCCCTTTATGCTCATCCCATAAGCCATCCATCATGCATACTGGCCAGGGTTTCAACCTACTGCCATCCACTGACGTACTCTGGGTGCAAGATATACCCTACCTGCATAAGCCCATAGGGTTCTATAGGTTCTTCTCTAACTTCACCCATGAAGGATCTACCCTTTGCTCTAGCATGCACGACCCTTTCCCGGGTTGCCAAAGGTGCTAGGTCATCCAACCTATCATGGCTCGTATGGAAATCCAAAGGCATATCTATCCAAACACCCAGTCAACCATGACATCTACTCATCATGTCATCTCTTTCTCTAACCTTCACTCAGGGTTAGGCTTAACATCATCCTTAAAGGATGTGCTAGGTCTCTACTTTAATAGAGATCTCTACCTCCAAGACTCACTTTCTCTACTCATCCTCCTGATAAGAAGGTCTAGCCTTAGGTCTCTCCTGAGGGCAATGACAACTTATGTCATACGACCTAAGCATATATCTATCCTTTTACGCTTACCCTATTAAGCTTATGTCCATGACATCTTATTTACATGCTTTTTATTAATTTGGTGGAGGATTCCTTAATCATTATCAACCTTACCCATACCTCAAGAGGGTGAGGAGATGAGAGGAAACCCTAATCCTTAAGGTCCTTATCAGAATTTGAGTTGAGAAGGGATGAACAAGAGGAGAGAGTCCTAAATGTATCTTATTTCGAGTCATATCCTAAGACATCGGCCAGGCAGTCACACAATCCGGGAGTCCTTGTATTCCGACTAGCGGTGCGGAGGAAAATATTGCCAGCCCCCGGTCGTGATCCTTTTCTAGACTCCTCTGTCTTTCAAATAATCCTCTAATAACTCCCTCGGTTCTATGAAATTTGTAAAATTTAATAATTATTAATGATTAGATGAGGAACCTATGCTCTGATACCAATTATAACAACCCCGCCTCCCGGTAACCCCCAATTAAGGGAGACCCGAAGGTCAGAGCCATTATTCAATTAATAGGATCAAAAGTTTGACAAATAATCAATAATAATTATGAAATTCTACTAACTAATGGGAATTTGGTATAAAATTAAAATTTTACTTACCTTTGAAAACTTTAGAAATCTATCTATCCAGAGCTTGAATGATTCTATATAATCCTCCTTGTGCTTTATTTCTTATTTCCACAATGTGTCACTTTACTGTTTGTTCTTTCAATTGTTGTTCCTAAAACTCCGACAAACAAAACGTCGGTCAATATATCGAAATATACTTGTATGTGGGAACAACAAAAAAATTGCACATAAGGATAACAATCTAATTATCACAATCAAGTTAATTAACAAGCCAATTTACACTTTTCAGTATGACATTCTCCACCGCTTTTACCCTAACCCTGGCATACCCACCTTAGGGTTTCCTTTGCCAATGACTTAAGGCCACCTTCTCAATCCCGAGCTTGGTGCCTGGGGGTCACCACTCATGGTGCCCACTAGTCATGCAATATCATAGGCCACCTTCTCATTTTCGAGCTTGGCGCCTGGGGTCACCACTCAAGGTGTCCATTGGTCTACCCATCTGGGCCTGACCATTGGAATCATCCATCGGGGTGGCATGTAAGTGTGAGAATCCATACTTCTATTATTAATGTGATAATCATAATGACTTTATAGTTTGCAAGTATGAACATCCAAACTGATAATTTGCATTCAATGCGATTAACCATCTGGAAAATCCTCGGGAAACTAAGGCGGTTATTCATAATTAACCACATACCTGTACTATAGATTTGGAGAGAGAATTAAGTAGAGAGAAAATCCAATCAAGCTAGCAAGGTGCACAAAAATCCTGAAAAGACATCCAATTTCTCTATCATTAATCATGTCATCTTGATCCATTAATCCTAGTCGTTTCCTAGGTTATTTGCCCTTTTTAGGGTTTTGAGCATAATTAGGGTTCCACTACATCTTTATTACTTTAAACCCTAATTTCACCAAATCACTTACAAACCCTAACTATTTCATTTTTCTTTTACAAAAGATTCTAAATTCATCTTTTAGCAACAGGAAACCCTAATCTCAGATTATGAGAACTTTTCTTTTCTTTTCCTCTAATTTAGGGTTTCTAAACATATTAATCAATATATTGAGTTAAAAACCCTAAACCTTGTAATTCTATCATCAAAACATGTTAAAAACCATCTTTATCTTTAATGAAGTTAACCATGCGTGAATTAACCTAATTGCAATATTAAATCTATCCTCGATTAACAATTAGGGTTTCTAACCACAAACTAATACCTTTCCTATTCAAAATATGCACTTTTGCAAAAATATACAGATTTAAGCGTTCAAACCATTTTTAATACATCCCTCGTATTTTTCTGATCACTTTTCATGTATATACTTGTCCCATATGAGTTTTCTAGCAAGAGTTATGATTTTATCAAGAAAACCCCTTTATATTTATTTATTTGCTAATTTTGGGAAAAACCCGGATCGTTTGATCTGTGGTCCACTGGTCCACTCAGGATCCAGTGGCCAGGGATGCACACGCCTAATCTTGAGATTAAAAAGAATAAAAGGACCACTTTAACCTTACCTGAAGAGAAGTAACGAGGAGGACAAAGGGGTCTTTTACCCCATTCATCTTCTTCCTCGGGTTGGCTCATGAGCAGCCCAACCGCGTCAACGCAAGGGTTGACTCTGGCCATCTGTGTATCTGTGAATGCTATGATTGGTCCAGAAGCTCCGCCTGTCCCTATCAGACTTGTCTGGGGGATCAATTCCCACCTTGCACCGATCCTTCGTCGCCGAGAAGTCTCTGCTACTCCGCTGACAGTAACAACTTGATGAAGGAGAAGGTTGAGGCTTTGGGACAAATCGGACACACTGGAGAACTCGTCTCAGGGGTCCAAACTCACGAGCATGGTATGTGGGAGTGCTGGTACCACGAAGCACCTCCCCTATATATAGGGTGGGAGGAAGGCTCACTAGATTTGGGAACTTTCCCATTAGGTGACCAACCCTCGTCAAACCAGGGGTGATCCCCTGCGGTTTCCTCTTTTGAGTTCAAAGAAAGCAACGACAGCTTTGCACATCCACTGGGTTGCAAGAAATCTGAGATGGAAGTTTCTTCCTATAACCTGCAAAATCCTAGCCCACGTGGGACTTTGAAGATGAGCGACCAGCATTGGATCGAGATCCAACGGTCCTCAAAGCCTGCATTCATCCAAAAGGAAACTCCCTTTACAAATTGCCAAATTAAATCTTTATTTTGGTGATAACTTGAGAAATTGATATCTCCCAAACCATAACTCATTTTTGTCTCAAATTTTAAGGGAATGTTTGTCTTGAAATTATCTAACTTTGCACGAAATTTGGGGAACAAAAAGTAATGGATGAGAAGGTTTCCTTCTCTCCCAAGTTATCTATCCAATTAATCAAAATTAATTAGTATTCCTTTTCCTTTTGCCATTATGTTGTTATTTTGGGTCCCTTGGACCTCAAGAAATCCTAAAGGCATGGATTCCCATCTTGGGAAAAATCTAATTTCCTTTATCCTCTTTAAAATATCTATTTCCCATAATTCTCTTTTATTTATCAAATCCTTTTCCTTTTTATTTCTCTTTTCAAGAATTTCTCTTTATCTCTCTCTTATTTTCCTCATTGGTATTCCTTTTATCATTAGGAATCCTTAGAATACGAAATTCCACCGGGTATAACTCAATTACACATCTTTCCACTTGTTTTCCACCTATTACCATTATTTTCAATTTATTTCTTGATAAGGAAATATTTAATTGATCTTTTCTTTTATTATTGCATTCTCTATGCAACTTTGGACTCCTTGGAACCCAAGGAACCCAAGAGGCACGAAATCTCTCTTTGGATTTGCCTTCTAGAGGTTTCCACATCTTTCTTTCCTTTATTTCCTTATTTACTCAATAATAGAGTTTCTTTTGTTCTTTCTTTGTTACTGGGTCCAATAGCTAATAAAGCCCATGAAACAAACATCAAGGCTATTATAAATGAAACTCATTTATTCAACACAAATTATATCATCATTTGTTCCAATATCTCAAATATGAGAAAATTACATTTCTCACCCAAGAAACCCAAAAGTTGGGGGTTGTAACAGAATCCATGCTTGATATTTTGATAGTCCTTCAGTTGGATGCTTCCTATATGATTTTTTTCTCTGGTTATCACGGGTGAAGGATGGGTCATATGATACATTCCTCTTGATCATATAGAATGGTAGTAGTTTCCAATTTGTTATTGGATGTTCATAGTAGAACCATGGGGTGGATAAAATAGGTGAATTCTCTATCCTTTAAGGATGATTCGATGAGACAACTATTCAAGGAAAGAGGAACATTGAGTACTAGAAGGAATCTAGGTTTAAGGTCACCTATTTAAAGTTGTGTAGTGTGCATGGTTAATCGTCTACCCCTAGGGTGTCTTTTTGAGAATTTTGGGAGCGTGTATCCTATTCGTAGTGATATTGGTTTCAAACATAATGTGACACAACTCTATCCCTTAATCTCTACTTATCCGTCTTACTAATTTGTATCCTAGACGGGGAAAGGTGCATGTAGAAGATTATGGTCTAGTTTTAGATCATTGTTCACGATCTGCAGTTGTAGAAATTGATGCAGGGGATCGGTCCAGTTGTGGTCATGGTACAAGACCATCTTGGTATCAAATTGGTAGTGGAAAACCAATTTCCAGGTCATGTTAGGGACCATCTTAATATCAGTCGGATGGAGGCTCGTTATATTTTAGGTCATGGTTGAAGATGGGTGGACCGTCTTGCTATTGGGTGACTGTAAGAACCCTAACCTGGGTTTATGCTTGATCTTGCTTTCTTATCATAATAAGATTCTTAAAACCTTAATCTAATCATTTGATGTGCCTTATTAACATGTGACATGCTTGTGTTTGCAGTTTGGTCCAATTCAGATGATGTTTGAGATAGTTTTGCTAACTTGTTCTTATTTTGGACCTAATTATAATTTACCCATGCTTAGGGTTTATCTTGCAGTTTGTCACATGCTTGTTGTGCCTCACATGTTTTGGAATCATGTTGGAGAGAGTGGTTCCCTTGGGCATTTTCTTGTACCTTGGTTTGATGTGGAGAGATGTGGTGACATATTGTGTGTTGATGTTTCTAGGGTTACTTGGATGCCCTAGTTTGGTGTTGACCATGTGTGTTGACCGTTGAGTTTTTTGGTTTTCAGTGACCACCTTGTTGTTTTCCTTGACCTTGGTCTTTTCAGTCAAAGAGGTTTAGATGTGCCTTGTGTTCCCTTTGGTTGATGAACTCTTGACCCCCTTTCTTTGGTTGCTAGGGTGTTGTTTGGTTCGCGACCCAGTCTGGATTAGGTATTGTCTTTTTGTGCCACGTAGGTGCTAACCCCCACTAACCCAGTCTAGCTCTAGCCTTGTTTTGTTTGGTAGAAATCAGACTGATGGGGTCCATTTCGGGTTCCATAATCCTAATCTAGACCAAGTCAATACTACTCTTAGCAGGATTTCAAAACCCAATCCAGATTTGACTCTATCTTTTGTGTTATTTTGTTTTATATGATAGACTGAAAAACTCAAGTTACGAGGCCAATCCAGTTTAATGAGTGCTTTCAATGAGATAAGATACCAAACACAAACTACACCAGATCCAGGTAAAGTAATCCAGATCTATTGACTAACCCAATCTGGATTTCATAATCTTGATCTTAAACCAAATAGGGGCTAAGAGCTAGGGTTTTGATCTATGCGACCATTGAGGTTTTGATGTGTTTTGGTCACAAGAGAAATCCATTTGACCGATGGTCTTCTGGACCAAGTGAGGTCAATGAGTTCTCTTGTTTTTAATGACCTTTGTTGCATGCATGGGTGTAGTGCTTGTATGGATGCTATATGGTGGACAAGTGACACATATATGCATGACACCTAACCTCCTTTACCTCTCTCTACCCTTGGGAATATATACCCCTCTCTTTGCATGCAAGTGATACTTTTACACCCTCTCCTTTATCTCTTCCCCTTGTATCTCGTTCCTTGTGCTCTTGGTTGAGAAGGTGATGCTTGATCTTGGAGCGGTAGCTGAACACCTTACATGTGGAGCTAGGGTTTGGAGAAACCCTCTTCTTTGGTGATCATTGCTCTCTTCTTGATCTTTGTAAGTGATCTTTCTTGTTTTATCTTGTTTTCTTGCAACCCTACCTCCCTTCTTGATGTTGGTAAGTGATCTTTCTTGTTTTATCTTGTTTTCTTGCAACCCTACCTCTCTTCTTTCTCTTATCTGAACCCATGCTTCTCTGTGGTAGTTCTTCTTGAGGAACTTCTCTCTTCTTGAATGAATCCACGGTTCTCCATGGTATTGCCTAAGTTGAGTTGAAGATCACCTCTCTTGTTTGTATTTTCAGCCTGGGGATTTACCCTCTTTCTTATGATCCTTTAACATGGGGTTCTTCTTCTTTCTTTGAGGTGATGCTAGCTTGGTCGTGAGGTTGTGATCAAGCTAGGGGTTTCTCTCTTTCCTTGGAGCATCTTTCTTTTGGAGTTGTATTTCACAATCAAGGTGAGTTATATAACTTTCTCATCAAGTTTTGTTGCACTTAATCTTGCATGCAAGTAATCTATCTCTTAAATGTGGTCCTATGTAGTATGAGGATGATACCTTGAAGTAGGGTTTATGATTATGTGGTGATCTTGGGTATATTAACTCTTTGTTATGAACCCTAATTCTTGTATTCAAAATCATATTGATGGTGGAGGTGTTGACTCTTACACGCGTATGCTAAACTATAGTTTTCTTCTCTTGATCATGTTTTGCTCCCTTGGTGAATGTTGGAGATTTTGGATACATGCATGATGGTAGAAACATGGATTTTTCCCTTTCTAGTTGCAATATTCATTTTCCTTCTTGAGGTTCATCCCTTGATGTTTCAGTTTCATGATGACGATCACTTTGCTTGATCATGTGGATTTTTCTCTCTCTTGTTGAGGTTCCCCTGATGTTTTACATGTTTTGGTCACCAAGGTGTTGATTCTAGCGGTTGACAAGTCTTGATGTGGTATGGTTGCTTATGTTGATTCTTCTTAGGTCGATGAAGGTGTGGTAGTTTCCTTCAGTCGCAAAGTTTTGGATCCATGAGGATGTAGACAGTTTGAAGCCCCCCTTTGGGGGATGAAGTGATGGGGACCCCTTTGGTTGCCAAACTTCCCTTTGACCTAGTCTCTTCGGTCAAAGACATGACCATGTTTTCCCTTTGATCTCTAAGATGCTTGTTTCTCTTCGGTCGTGGATGTGTTGGCTTGAGTGGTCAATGAGGAGGGTCCAACTATTTAACCAATGAAAATGGTGTGACCTATTTCTCTTTAGTCGATGAGATTTCCTGGACTCATGATCTTCTTATGTGGTTGACAAATGATGATGGTGATTGACTCTCTTGCTCTCAAGAATTTTGGAGATAATGATATTTAGGGTTTAATGTTAATTGCTTATTTGAAACCCTGACTCGGTTACAATGTTGAAACCTAACCATAATTTGATACATGGTGCTAATGCTTACCTTGCTTGACAAATTAACATGTTGATGAAGTATTTTCTCTCTCCTAATGTGGTAAGCCTAAATTGTTGTTGAATGAGAAACATAGCTAGTGGTTGATTGTGATATCTCTTATGTGACACAAGTGAGAAGATTATGAGCCTTGATGAGGCATGGTGAGATAATGATGTTTTGTAGGAACTATGTGGATGGTCGTATGACCTTGGAAATAGCTCGTGCTCTAGTTGAGATGATATCCTATGGTGATGTGATGAGGGATTGATATTCGATCAATGATGTAATAATGGTGATGTCCTTGTATATGGTAGTGGAATAGTATCATGTGGTGATGTGATAAGTTTATGCCTTATATGTCTTATATTTTCTAAAGTTGCAATCTACCCTTATCTTTGTAGAATCTTTTAGGGCTTGTATGTAACTTGATTGATGCAGAAGAAGACACCCAATTGACTTTAATTAATCAAATGAAACCCCAACCATGTAGTTGCCCTGGCCATGGATCCATTCTAGTGTAAGAACTTGTGGATGGTGAATTGAGTATTCCTAAGGGAAACTCAGAGCACATACTATTGAGTATGTGAGGTGCAAGTGACCAAGAGTCCATGACATCTGGATTCTGTGGTTTTGAGGATGGCTATAGTCATGCCTTGGCAGGAGAATGGTTGTGGTTGTATATCAGTATATATGATGTGATAAGAGGACATTTGTGGTTGTACCTCAGATTTTTGGGTTTATATACCTTATTCACCAGTGTCGTGACCAATATATCAAGGCAGACTAGGTTGTATTACAGTTGGAGTCTATATGTAACAACGTCAAACTCGTACTGACCTAGGGTGAATAATATCATAGGAGTCAAACTCTCCTTGATCTTGTATGGCACTGTTTTTACTTAGTAGTGGACAGTTGGAGTGTGAGTGGTATACCTCAACTCCTCAAGGCTTAATAAAAAATGCAATACAACCATGTAGTATATCTGCTTAGGGAAAACACAATTCATATTGAGTGTTTAACCCTACCTTGTTTCTTATAGTGTTTAGTTATTTTATATTGCGGTAAGAGAAATCAAGTATTATACATGTTTTCACATTCATTCTGAAAGTATATGATATTCTACTTATCTTCCATAGTTGCTCAATATGCCTAATATATGTAATTATTTGTAATTATACATTTCTATGAACATGTTCATAATGCTTAACATGCTGTTATAACATATTTGTGGAACAATAGTTGTTGGTTGAAAGCTATATCTCTCGCTGGGATGTTGGTCTCACCCCGTGGGTTTCCACATCTTTTTAGGTGGTCGTTAGCAATGTGGTGGAGAATTTGTTGTTAAGGAGGAGCATTAAGGAGATTAGTAGTCATTGAAGGTTGGATAGCTACTAGTCTTGTAGTAGAGTCCTATGTGTTGTCCATGTATTCTTAGGTTGGGGAGGGATGTGTTTTGTAGATGTCGTACCTTGTTATGTGTTTTGGTAGAACCCTATGGTTGTATATATATGTGGCATGTACATGTGAACAAATATCCTTTGTAACAGGTTTGTGGCAGTTGGCCATTATACAAATGTGAATACCTTTATGGTATGTGATAAGATACATGTTTTGGACCGTGTTGCAATATATGTTTCTTCTTGAGATTTTTATATAATATTGGTTTTAATTAACTCATTCTTTTGGTAATATGGTTGGTTTAGTTGTCGATTGTGCACTTTGTTTTGAGTTATCTTGCTCATGTGGCATCGGTATGTTACAAGTTAGGTTGGTATCAAAGCTCTAGGTTCATTGAGTATACAAGGAGATAAGACTAAGTTTGTGTCTGTTCTTGTGTCCTCCAACATATCTGATTATAGCTTCTGCTTATGGAGATATGCCTCAAGAGCACAAAGAACATGTTGAGAGTAGTGTTTTGTACTAGGAGGTGGTGTCATGAGGTAGACAAGAGTACATGGGATGCCTAAAGTGCCTCATTTCAACCCAATAACTGTGGACAATCCCGCTTTTTAGTCCATGTTTGGACAATTAATGGCCACGATTTCACATATGGAGGATAGAGTGCCCGCACCTCAAGAGAGTGATGATGTTCCTAGTGCTGAATCCCAGGGTTCTAGGAGGACCTTTGAAAGGTTGTAGCACATTGGAGAGTTGGAGTATGTGGGTATGGCAGACGCGAGAGATGTAGATATGTGGCTTACAAAATTGGATAAGGCATTTAAGATCCTCAATATCCATGAGGAGGATAAGGTGAAGCACGCAATTTATCAGCTAAAGGGTAGTGCTGGACATTGGTGGGCCATTGAGGAGGAGAAAAGACTAGAGTTGTGGTTAGTTGGGAGGAGTTTTGGCGAGAGTTTGTGCACCAATACTTCCCAGAGACATATCTAGACAAGAAGATCTCGTAGTTTGGGAAGATCAGATAGTGATCGATGACAATCAATGAGTACAAGGAGAATTTCATAGAGTTGCTGAGGTTTTGTCCTCATATGGATGCAACAAATAAGGAGAGGATCCAACATTTTGAGATGGGTTTGAGTATAGATTTGATGACGATGGTGTCATCTTTGGAGAAGCGGGAGTGTTTTGCAATGTTTGTGGAGTCTGTGACGAGGATCGAGCGGTCAATGATAGAGAAGTGTGAAGCTAACACTAAGAAGAGACTGGCTCAGTTTAGAGGCAGTCTTATGGAGGCTTCAAGAATTTGAGGTTTTCGTCACCTCTAACACAAGAGAGATCAGTGATACAGTCACAGTGGTCACCAAACAAGGACAGAGACTGTAGTTTTCCACCAGTTGGAGCTCGCACTGCAACATCGGTCGTAGTGACAGGGTCATCTAGGATGTAATATGATTCAAGGACATGCACAAGTGTAGACAAGTAGGACATATCAGGTGGTCTTGCCCTGTGAAGGATGAGGAGGTAGGACAGTATCCAAGATAGAGTCAACAAGGGACACAACAACAACAATTCAACATTGGTGGAGGTAGAGGACGCAGTCAGGCATCACAGGTAGGATCTTCTAGACAAGCCATCAAAGGATGAGTACGACAATAGGCGACGTCTTGATTCTATGCCATGAGTCACTCAGAGGGAGTGGTCAATACATGGGTCATGACAGGTCAGATGGAGTTATTTTATTCTGATTTGTCTGCATCTTCTTTCGTATATGCTTTGATAGACCCAGGTGTGACCCATTCTTGTATCACCAGAGAGGTGATATGTAGTTGTTGTTTTCCTATTAGTTATAGATCTGATAGTCTTTGGTTAGAAACCCCTCTTGTTGGTTTTGTTGAGTTGCGGGAGGTGTGTCCATCTTATGTTCTTTCTTTCTTTCTTAGGACACAACATTCAAGTGGACCTTATGCTGCTTGACATGCACATATTCAATGTGATCCTTGGGATGGATACCTTGGAGAAGTAGTGAATGATCTTGGATTGTAGTTCCAAGGTGGTGATGTTCCATAATGGTGATGTTTTGGGTCTTCCAAGGAGATAGGAGGATTCTTCTGACATGTTTGGTGTTAGCTATGACAGCGAAGAGGATGATGTGATAGGGTTGCGAGACTTTTTGGCACTTGTGGTGGATACCAAGGTGAGGAGTTCTAGTATCTAGGTGGTGCATGTGGTGCACGAGTTTGAGGATGTATTCCCTAGAAATTTTTCCCATGTACCCCCTTCAAAAGAGATTGATTTTGAGATCAATCTTGTTCCTAGAACACAATCGATAGCACAATCACCTTACAAGATGGCACCAATAGAGATGCAAGAGTTGAAGAAGCATTTGCAAGAGTTGTTAGAGAAGGGCTTTATCAGATTGAGCACTTCCCCTTGAGGTACTCCTATGTTGTTTGTGAAGAAGAAGGATGGTTCGATGAGGTTGTGCATAGACTACTGGTAGTTGAACAAAGTGACAATCAAGAACAAGTACCCTTTTTCGAGGATAGATGATCTATTTAATCAGCTAATAGGTGATGTAGTGTTCTCAAAAGATATATCTAAGGTTAGGGTACCATCAGTTGAGGATCAAAGCAGATGACATACCCAAGTCAACTTTCAGGACTAGGTATGGTCACTATGAGTTTGTGGTTATGTTGTTTGGGCTAACCAATGAACCAACAATGTTCATGGATCTGATGAATAAGGTGTTCAGGCCTTATCTTTACAAGTTCATGGTTGTGTTTATCAATGACATCCTGATATACTCCCCGAGATAACTAGCATCATGAGAGTCATCTACGACAGTCTTTGATGTTGTTGAGGTGACACAAGTTGTACGTAAAGTCAGTAAGTGTGAGTTCTGGCTGTAGAAGGAGTCTTTTCTTAGGCATGTGATATATACTAGAGGTGTTTGTGTGGACCTGAAAAAAGTGGAGTCAGTGTTGGAGTGGGAGCATCCTAAGATACTGACAAAGGTTTGCAGTTTCCTAGGATTGATAGGCTACTACATGAGGTTTATCAAGGACTTTGGTGTTGTGGTGTAACCCCTAACCAAATTGATGAGGAAAGGTGTACCTTTTATCTGGGATGACAGGTGTCAACATTCTTTTCAGCTTTTGAAGGATAACTTGACCATTGCACCAGTGTTAGTTCTTCCAGAACAAGAAAAATGTTATATCATCTTCTATGATGTGTCAAAGAATGGCTTGGGATGCGTGCTGATGTAAGATAAGAATGTGATTTCTTTTGCTTCACGACAACTTAAGAAACACAAAGAGAACTACCCAACACATGATCTGGATCTTGTAGTTGTGGTCCATGACGTGAAGATTTGGAGACACTACCTTTATTGCAAGAAATTTCAGATCTTCACCGACCACAAGAACCTGCAATATATCTTCTCAAAGAAAGAGTTGAACATGTAGCAGAGACGATTGATGGAGTTAATGAAGGACTATGATTGCACCATAGACTACCATCTAGGGAAGGCAAACATGGTGGCATATGCTTTGAGCAGGAAGTCTTCTTTGTTGAAATTTTCAAGGAAGGCACACTTTTGTTCCTTGGTGTGCCATAAGCGAGACATGTTGGTATCATTGTGTCAGATGAACGTGAAGCTAGAAGTTTCTTATTGGCAGGCTTGTTAGAGTAGTTGCAAGTGAAGCCTACCTTACAGTAGATCAGATATGAGAAACATGATGATACATCAATATAACAGATTTGATCAGAGTTTAGTAGAGAGAAGCATGAGGGCTTCCATGAGACATAGGATGGGACATTTTGTTTCCATAATAGGACAATGGTGCCTGATGTTGAAGGCTTGAGGAAGTTGGTTCTTGAAGAGTCTCACTCTTCTATGTATGTGATGCATATAGAAAGTACCAAGATGTACCATAACTTCAAGGACTTGTATTGGTGGCCTGGCTTGAATAGTGACGTGGTTGCGTTCGTGGCAAGGTGTCCAATATGTCAGTAGGTCAAGGTTGAGCATAGGAAACCTATAGGGACATTGCAACTGTTGCCTATACCAAAGTGGAAGTGGGACTTTGTGGTTGGTCTTCCTAGGACAACCATAGGTCATGATTCTATCTGGGTGATAGTGGACAAACTAACCAAGTTAGCTCACTTCCTTCTAGTGATGACAACTTATATAGCCAAGAAGTTGTCACATGTGTATGTTGATGAGAGAGTATGTTTGCACGATATTCTAGTGTCGATAGTGTTTGACAGTGGTATCAGTTTACCAGTAGTTTTTGGGAGTGTCTGCACACAACCATGGGTAAACGATTGAGGTTCAATACATCATTTCATCCACAGATAGATGGATAGTCTGACATGACTATTCAAATTTTAGAAGATATATTAAGGGCTCATGTCTTGTAGTTTTTGGGCAATTGGGATGTGATACCTTAGTTTGGTAGAATTTTCTTACAAAAACATCTATAAGAGGAGTATTGACATGGCACCTTATGAGGCTTTGTATGGGAGATGTTGTTGGTCTTCGTTCTGTTGGTATGAGACATGTGAGTATCAACTTTTGGGTCCTAAGCTTGTGTAACAAACAACAAAAAAGATAAAAGTGATACAACAACAACAACTGAAGGCAGACCAATACAAACAAAAGTCTTACATTAATAATTACCGTAGGCCCTTAGAGTTCCAAGTAGGAGACAAGGTGTATCTTAAGGTATCTCCTTGGAAAGGTGTGTGAGGTTTGGGAAGAAGGGTAAGTTGGCTCCCAGGTTTATGGGACCTTACCCTATGGAGGTGCATGTTGGGAAGGTGGCTTACAAGTTGGAGCTACCACCAGAGATGCACAAGTTGCATGATGTGTTTCATGTTTCCATGTTGAGGAAGTGTCACCCTAACATAGAGTTGACATTACAACATATAGAGGTTGAGTTGGAAGAGGATGTGTCATATATGAAGGGTCCTGTGTTGATCCTTGATGGAAGGATGAATAAGTTGAAAAAGAAGGATATAATGTTGGTTAAGGTTTTGCAGCATCACCATGGCATGGAGGAAGTCACATGGGAGTTTGAGCAAGAGATGCATAGGAAGTACTTGTTTTTTTTCGTTTTGGATTTTGGGGGTGAAATCATGTTAGGGGTTTATGGTTGTAAGGCCCTTGACCTAGCTTTATGCTTGATTTTTCTTGCTTAGCATAATAAGATGCTTAAAACCTTAATTTGATCACGTGATGTGCCTTTTTAACTCATGACATGCTTGTGCTTTTAGTTTGGTCCGATTCGGATGATGTTTGAGCTAGTTGTGCTTATATGTGCTTGTTTTGGACCTAATTACAATTTACCCATGCTTAGGGTTTATTTTGCAATTTGTCACCTACTTGTTGTGCCTCACATGTTTTGGCATCGTGTTGGAGAGAGTGGTTCCTTGGGTGCTTTATTGTATGTGAAAAGATCTAGAGGGGGGTGAATAGAGCTTTTGGTTGATTTTATCCGAATAACATTACTTTACTTAAAATGCAACAGAAATATAAAGCAAAAGAAACAATCACAAGAGACAGATTTAGAGTGGTTCCGTCAAATGACATCAGTCCACCACTTATTTGTTTCCAACCAAGATTTCTAAATCATGCATTTCATTCCTTCTATATACCGATACACAAAATTTGTCGGTGTCTTTTATGGCTCAAGACTAACTCTCCCTTTCAGCTCAAGGATAACTCCCACCTTCTTTGACGGGCCCTAGAAAGTCACTCTCTTCACCTCTTCTTTCACATACGTAGAAGAGCACTGTTTCTTCATCCCTTCTTTAACATCCGGCAGAAAACGTTGAGAAGACTCTTTCTTCTCGTAGGTTCTTGGACAACCTTCACTCTAAGAAGTAGCCCAAGAGTAATACAACAAAGAAGAAATAGAATGGAGAAATAAAGAATCAAAATAAGATCAAAAGATATACAATCAATCCCTACTGGAAAAACGATGATGATCCACTCCAAAAAGGTTTATGAAAGGTAGTATTAGGTGGAGAGATACTATAGCTAAGCTAAGAGCTTAGGCTAGAATGATAGAAACTTGAAGTAGTAACCTAATCTCTTTGAGAATGATGGAAAGAATGTTGTATGATCAAATATGTGTATATTATATCAATTGTTGTATCTAAGTGTCCTAAGACCACTTCTATTTATATTAAATGTTTATAAGTGGTTAGGGAAGCTGTGGAGAGAGTTTAGAGTTTCTTAGTGGTCAATTAGTTATTTGGTCGAAATTAATTGGGTTGTAATGGATAATATGATCATTAAGAAACTAACATTCCAAAACCATTGTAGGTCCACAATATTGTCATCCAGAAAAGTCTCGGTCCATAATATTGTCGATCGTAGAAAGTCCTGGGGTCAAATTGCTCTAACGGCTATGTCATTCCATTTACTCAGTCCAACGGTTCTATTTTAGTCAAACTTTTATTCGACTGAATTCTTAGCCGACAATATTGTCGACCGATATTGACTCAGAACTTTATATATGCAAGGCTATTTCTAGGTTTTCTAAATCTTCAACCGAGTGTGTCTCGGTCCACAAAATTGTCGATCGAGAAGGACTTTGTGCAAAGATCTACAATGTATGTGATGTCCTATTAATGACTCATATGAAACCTATCAACCCTAGAGTCTTCCTGTGAGTGTAGGATAAGGTTTTAAGTAGCTTTTGGAGGACCATCACTTGTACTTACATCATGTCTATCAAGTTGTATGAAAACACACATGTACAAACAAAGACATCAATACATGGTCCAACATGATTTGCAAGCATCTAATCATATATATATTTGTAAGGTTTTTGTAGTTGGATCTTGACTTAGTTCTTTGACCACCTGAAATACTCAATACACATGTTAGTAATACAATATGGGAAATATTTGTATAATTAAAATATGAGTGTGGTATATCCAAAAAGCCAATAGTCTCCCCCTTTTTTATGATGGCAAATATTTACATAGGATAAATTGAAAGTATCAAATTTATAACTTCATACCTTTAGATATCTTTGTTGATAGTTTATAGCCAATTTATCTCGAATTTATCTCATGTGTTATCCCCCTTTTGTAAAAGTAAAAAAGGGTCAGGACTCACCAATGTTCCCCCACAAGGAAACACTCCCCTCAACAAGATAGTCATTTTAGAGAGGGAAAAACTTATACTCGATGTATTAATTGAAAATGAATACCAATAGATGGAAAATCTAAAAAGATAGACATTAAGTCATAGTAAAAAAGTCATATGATCAAGGAACATCAAAAGGTTGTCTAATTTCTAATGGAAGGAATGTTAAGCCCTTCATAAAAAAAGATCCCATAAAGTGCAGATATCAAAAAGTTACTCTAGACAAATGGTAGGGAATGTTAAGTTCACCATGATCTAGAGATACCATGAAAATCAAAGTCAAAATAAAATTGATTCTCAATCATTTTCAAGGGTTGTTAAGCCCAAAAATGATTAGAGAATCCATTAAGCAAAAAAATGAGGTCAATAACAGTATCTCTAGACCAAATATAACAGATTTTAAGCCCTTATTGATATAGAGAACCAATTTAAGCATAAAATGAGGTCAACGAAGAATATCTAGACTAAATGTAAGGGATTTCAAGCCCATATTGGTATAGAAAAGCCATTAAGTACCATAATAAAAGCTCTAAAAGAATATCTAAACCAAATATCAAAGGTTGTTAAGACTACATTGATATTAAAAATCAATTAAGAGCAAAAAGATATGCAAATTACATTCAAAGCCCCCCTTGATCTTATACCAAGTAAAGAAAGCTCAAACATAAGAAAAAGTATTCACTAAAAAAGATAGCCATTTAAGATCCCAAACTTCATGATAAATCATTCATGGCAGATGTATAAACCAAAAAATCAAGTAAAATTTTGAATTTGAAGGCCAAGTTTTAAAATATCCAAATAAATCATGCTAAACACAAATGAAATAATTTTTTCTTTGAATAATTTATCCTCCTTTTTCATCTCAAAAGATAGAAAGTATGAAGACAAGATGGCTCAATCTTAGTGGGATACTCCCCCTAAATATGATGCCAAAATTTAAAGTAGATGAATGTGATGACACATATTAAGACCCATAAAAATGATTTCCAAATAAGGCTCATGATCTCTTTACTTCTTATGTAGAGAGAAGTTATGGTACCCAAATTATTTTCTATGACATGAAAATGCATAATATTTGAATCTTTTTATAAGCAAGAAATGTTTCATGACTAAAGCATTTGATAAATCATGTTAAGGAATATAGCCAAATTCATGAGAACCAAAATAAAAATGTAACAAGTTATTCAACATATTTGAAACTTTCTCAAAAGATAAGCTCAACTTTTCAATTTAGCAAGAGTTTTATTAGTAGTAAAAATCAAGCATTTTCCAACAAGATCTTATTCAAGCATAGAAATTTTACCCTTTAAATTAAAAGAAAACAAAAAAGAAGGAAATTATTGATATAAAACATCTTTTCTTTTAATGCAAAGACTTATTTTTGAAAAAAGCATTTTCTTCGTTAATCTCAAGAAGTCAAGCATATTATACAATTTATACTTATTTCTCAATTTTATCCAAGGTGAATACAAAAAGTTATATAACATAATTTTTGTATAGAGTGGAAAGAGATACCTAACCATAATTATTACCTTGAATTTTGTTCTTCATTACGTGCACTTACATGTATTGCTTATTTCCACGATGATACTTTTTCCACTATCTCTAAAGTGACTACTTTTTTACTTTCTCCATTCATATGCCAATATCACTAAATCCTACAAAGTTGAGAGGTTTTCGGTACTCAAGTAGAGTCCATGATGGCCAGTACAAAATAAGAAAGATTTCCATGAAACTTATATTATCAAGCTAGAAATATTTATGTAGGTATGACTCAAAATATTCAAATTTATATCCCTGACAAATTTTCAATCAAACTTTATTTCAACTGAGAGGTTCCTCGGTTGAGGTTTTTGTCGACTGAGAGCAATTGCGTGCTTTTTATTTTAACAATTTACAAATGAATCTTTGTTTAAATAAAATATATACAAATAAATCACTTAAAAGTTACAAAAATTAGGTTTATAAGAAAAACATATGCAAATTTAACCTCAAATTAAGTTGAGATAAGACATAAATATATTACTAAAATTAATAATAGGTCAAATATCAAAAAGGTCCCCTTTTTATTCTAAGTAGGGAATTTTGGAACCCAAACCATGTCAAGGACTCATTTCTTGTGATATTCACATGAAAAGGAATAATGCCCAAGACTTTGGCAATAATGACATGAGATAAAAGATATTTCATTTCTCTTTTCAACATTTTATGAATTTACAACTTCCATATTAGGCTCATATGTAGTTCTAATCTTGGAATCATATATTTTTCAGTTCTAGGCATATGTGAGGATTGATTCTTTGGCACATAACTTAAACCTCTGCTTACTATTTGTTTAGAAGTATTAACTAATATGTTTCAAGACTTTTGTTCCCTTACAATAATCTAGAAACTTAATTTTGCAACTCACCATTTTCAGGAAGCTTTTTAGTTATATACAAATTTACTTGAGCAAGATTAGAAAGTAAGATATCTCTTTCTTTTATCAAGGCATCATAATTTGAATGTGTGAATAAAATAGGTTGAGTTTGATAATCATTAAGTTTAGCAAGTATTTAAATATTTTTGAGAGAGAAGACTATTGTAATTTTCAAGATAAAGTATTTAGCCTCATAATTCTCAATAGATTCTTCCAACACACTATTTGAGGTTATTAGAGTATCATTTTGAGAATTAAGGTTATCTATATTAACATAAAAAATCAAGAAATAAAGTTCATCAACAATTTTAGAAAGTTTCTTCTTTTGTCTTTTGCAACCTATATACTTATCATCAAGTTCTTCAAGTCTACTAACTAATTCTTCTTTAGATAAATAAAAAATAGTTACCTCATTAGTTTCTTCTTCATATGCTATTGCCATGAGACATTATACCTTCTCCTTTTCACTTCTTTCATTATCATCACTTGATTGCCCCCGTGAAGCTTTGTAGGACTTCTTACCTTTCTTGATCTTTAGACATTCAAAAGTCAAGTGGCCTCTCTTTCCACATCCAAAACACCATTCACAATGAATGTCGGTTGTCCATTATGTTGTCCCTCATCTTCACGATCGGTTAAGGCTCCTTGAAGTCTCGCTCTGATATAAAATGAAAAGATCTAGACGGGGGGTGGGGGGTTATAGAGATTTTGGTTGATTTTAAATGAATAAAATTACTTTACTTAAAGTGCAGCAGAAATATAAAGCAAAAGAGGAAACCAGAAGAGACACAGATTTATAGTGGTTCCATCAAATGACGTCAGTCTACTACCTAGTTGTTTCCAACTAGGATTTCTAAATCATGTATTTTATTCCTTTTATATATAAATACACAATACACAAAATCTACCGGTGTCTTTTGTTGCGCAAGAAAAACCCTCCTTTTCAGCTCAAGGAGAACTCCCACCTTCTTTCATGGGCCACGAAAGGTCGCCCTCTTCATCTCTTCTTTGACGAATGTGAAAAAGCATCGTTGCTTCATCTCTTCTTTAACAGACAGCAGAAGAGCACCAAGTTTAGTAGACTTTGTTCTCATAGGTTCTTAAAAAACCTTCACTCCAAGAAGTAGCCTAAGAGTAATATAATAAAGAAGAAATATAATGGAGAAATAAGGAAATAAAATAAGCTCACAAGATATACTATCAATCTCTAATGGACAAGTGATGATGATCCACTCAAAAAGGTTTATGCAAGGTAGTATTAGGTGGAGAGGATACTATAGATGAGCTAAGACCTTAGGCTAGAATGATAACAACTTGAAGTATTGGACCTAAGCTGTTTGAGAATGATGGAAATAATGAATTATGCTCAAGTATGTGTATAACATCTAAATTGTTGTTCAATTGTTGTTTATAAGTGTTTTAAGACCACTTTATTTATAAGAAATGTTTATAAGTGGTTAGGGAAGTTGTGGATAGATTCTACAGTGTTCTTAGTGGTCAATTACTCATTTCGTTGAAATTAATTGGGTTGCAACAACTAATATGATCATTGATAAACTAAAATTCTAGAACCATTCTCGGTTCACAATATTATCAACGGGAAAAGTCTCAATCCACAATATTGTCAGCCAGAGAAAGTCATGGGGTCAAATTTCTCTAATGGCGATGTGTCGGTCCATATGCTCGGTCCAACGACTCAATTTTAGTCAAACTTTTCTTCGACCGAGATTGACTTAGAACTTTAGATATGCAAGGCTATTTCTTAATTTTATGAGTCTTCAACATAGTGTGTCTCGATCCACAAAGTTTTGAGCGAGAAGGACTTTGTGCAAATATTTGCAATGTATGTGATGTCCTATTAATGACTCGTATGAAACCTATCAACCCTAAAGTCTTTATGTGAGTGTAGGATAGGGTTTTGGGTAGGTTTTGGAGGATAATCACTTGTCCTTACATCATGTATATCAAGTTGTGTGAAAACACACATGAAAACAAATTCATAAATACATGGTACAACATGATTTGCAAGTATCTAATCATATATATTTGCTAGGTTTTTGTAGTTAGATCTTGACTTAGTTCCTTCATCACCTAAAATGCTTAATATACATGTTAGTCATACAATTTGGGAAATATTTGTATCATCAAAACATGAGTGTGGCATGTAAAAACACCAACAGTACCTTGGTTTGATATGGAGAGATGTGTGACATCTTGTGTGTTTATGTTTTTAGGGTTGCTTGGATGCCCTAGTTTGGTGTTGACCATGTGTGTTGACCATTGAGTTTTTGGTTTTTAGTGACCACCTTGTTGTTTTCCTTGGACTTGATCTATGTGGTCGAAGAGGTTTAGATGTGTCTTGTGTTCCCTTTGGTCGATGATCTCTTGACCCCCTTTTTTGGTCACTACGAGCTAGAGTTTAAACTATGCGACTGTTGAGGTTTTCATGCATTTTGGTCATACAAAGATCCCTTCGACCGATGGTCTTTTGGACCAAGTTAGGTCAATGAATTCTCTTGTTTTTTTAAAACCTTTATTGCATGCATGGGTGTAGTGATGGCTTGGATGCAATATGGTGGACAAGTGGCACATATATGCATGAAACCTAACCTCCTTTACCTCTCTCTACCCTTGGATATATATACCCCTCTCTTTGCATGAAAGTGATCCTTTTGCACCCTCTCCTTTCTCTCTTATCCTTGGAGCTTGTTCCTTGTGTTCTTGGTGGAGAAGGTGGTGCTTGAGCTTGGAGTGGTGGTCAAACCGCTTGCACGTGGAACTAGGGTTTGGAGCAACCTTGTTCTTTGGTGATCCTTGCTCTCTTCTTGATCTTGGTAAGTGATCTTTTTTATTTGATCTTGTTTTCTTGCAACCCTACCTCTCTCATTTCTCTTGGTAGAACCCATGGTTCTCCATGGTAGTGCTTCTTGAGTAATTTCTCTCTTCTTGGAAGAATCCACAGTTCTCCATAGTAGTGCCTAAGTTGAGTTGAAGATCACCTATGTTATTTGTCTTTTTAGCCTAGGGATTTACCCTCTTTCTTATGCTCCTTTAACCCAGGGTTGTTCTTATTTATTTGAGGTGATGCTAGCTTGGCAGTGAGGTGGTGATCAAGCTAGGGTTTTTTCTCTTTCCTTAAAGAATCTTGCTTTTGGAGTTGTTCTTCACAATAAAAGTGAGTTATATAACTTTCTTCTCAAGTATTGTTGCACTTAATCTTGCATGCAAGTAATCTATCTCTAAAAAACGGTTCTATGTAGTATGATGATGATACCTCGAACAAGGGTTTATGTTTTGTGGTGATCTTTGGTATATTAACTCTTTCTTGTGAAACCTAATTCTTATTTTGGAAATCTTGTTGATGGTGGAGGTGTTGACTTTTACATGCATGTACTAAATGTTACTTTTCTTCTCTTTATCATGTTTTGTTGTCTTGCTGGATGCTAGAGGTTTTGGATACATACATGATGGTAGAAACATGTATTTTTCTCTCTCTAGTTGTGACTTTTTCCTCTCTTATGTTGATGGCCGAAATTAGGGTTTCAGATGTTGTTTTCCTTCTTGAGGTTCATCCCTTGATGTTTTGATTTCATAATGATGATCAGTTTTCTTGATCATGTCATGTATGGTTTTTCTCTCTCCCTTCTTGAGGTCACCATGATGTTCTACATGTTTTGATCGCCAAGGTGTTGATGATAGTGGTTGCCAAGTCTCTATGTGGTATGTCCACTGATGTTGATTCTTCTTCGATCGATGAATGTGTGGTAGTTTCCTTCGGTCACCAAGTTTTGGATCCATGAGGATGTTGACAGTTTGAACCCCCCCTTCGATCAATGAAGTGATGGGGACCTCTTTGGTTGCCAAACTTCCCTTTGACCTAGTCTCTTCGGTTGAAGATACGACCATGTTTTCCCTTCAATCTCTAAGATGCTTGTTTCTCTTCGGTCGTGGATGTGTTGGCTTGAGTGGTCGATGAGGAGGGTCCACCTCTTCAATCGATGAAGATGGTGTGACCTATTTAACTTTCATCGATGAGATTTCCTGGACTCATGATCTTCTTATGTGGTTGACACATGATGATGGTGGTTGACTCTCTTACTCTCAAGAATGTTGGAGATAATGATATTTAGTGTTTAATGTTAATTGCTTATTTGAAACCCTAACTCATTTACAATGTTTAAACCTAACCATAATTTGAGTACATGGTGATAATGCTTAGCTTGCCAGACAAATTAGTATGTTGATGAAGTATTTTCTCTCTCCTAATGTTGCAATCCTAAATTTTTGTTGATTGATAATCATAGATAGTGGTTGATTGTGATATCTTTTATGTGGCACAAGTGTGATGATTATGAGCCTTGATAAGGATTGGTGAGATAATGATGTTTTGTAGGAACTATGTGGATGGTCATATGACCTTGGCAATAGCTCGTGCTCTAATTGAGGTGATTTCCTCTGGTGATGTGATGAGGGATTGATATCCCATCAATGATGTAATAATGGTGATGGCCTTGTGTATGGAAATGGAATAGTATCCCATGATGATGTGATAAGTTTATGCCTTATACATGTTATATCTTTTGAAGTTACAATATACCCTTATCTTTGTAGAATCTTTTAGGTTTTGTATGTAACTTGATTGATGCAGTAAAAGATACCCAATTGGCTCTAATTAATCAAGTGAAGCCCTAATCATGTTGTTTCCCTAGCCATAGATCCATTCCAGTCCCAGAACTTGTTGGATGGTGAAATGATTATTCCTAAGGGAAACTTGGAGTGCATATTGTTGAGTATGCGAGGTGTAAGTGACCAACAGTCCATGGCATCTTGAATCCATAGTTTTGAGGATGGCTGCGGTCATGCCTCGATAGGGGAATGATCACATTCATATCTTAGTATATATGATGTGATAGGAGGACAACTACTATTTTACCTTAGATGTTTGGGTTTATATACCTTGTTCACTAGTGTTGTGACCTATATACCAAGGCGGACTAGGCTATTTTGCAGTTAGACTCTACATGTCACTATGGAGGACTCATACTGATCGTGGGAGGAGGACATCATAGGAGTATGACTCTCCTAGATCTTATATGACACTGTTCAGTGGACAAATAGAGTGTGAGTGGTATACCTCAACTCCTTAGGGTTAATAAAAGACATAATATAATTGTGTACTATTTCTACTCAGGGAAAACACGATTCACATTGGATGTTTACCCTTGTCTTATTTCTTATACTATTCAGTTGTTTTATACTGCTATAAGAGAAATCAACTGTTATACATATTTTTCATATTCCTTCTGAAAGTATATAATGTCCTACTTATCTGCCATAACTGCTTAATATGGGTAATCTGTGTAATTAATTTCAATTATAATATAGCTCAATCTACTCATAATGCTTAACTTGTTATAACATATTTGCAGAACAATAGTTGTTGGTTGAGAGTTATATCTCTCACTGGGACGTTGGTCTCACCCTGTGAGTTTCCACATCTTTTAGGTGATCATCAGTGATGTAGTCGAGATCATGCTGTTGAGGAGTAGTAGCAAGGAGATCAATAGTATTTGAAGGTTGGATAGTAGGTAGTCTTATAATGGAGTCCTATATGTTGTCCCTATACTCTCACATCTGGGAGGGATGCATTTTGTAGATGTTGTACCTTGTTACATGTTTTGGCAGCACCCTATGGTTGTATATATATGTATCATGTACATGTGAAAAAACATCCTTTGTAATAGGTGTGTGGAAGTTGGTCACTGTATAGATGTGAATACCCAAATGGTATGTGATAAGATATAGGTTGTGGACCTTGTTGCAATATATGTTTCCGCTTGAGATGGCTGTATAAGATCATTTTAATTTACCCCTTGTTTGGTAATATGGTAGGTTTAGTTGTTGATCATGCACTTTGTTTTGAGTTATCTTTCTCATATGGCGTTGGTGTGTCACAATGACATCTTAGGCAGGTTGGAAGATCCTTTAGATAAAATAAATATAGTATGAGTTGGAAACCATCCTTTGTTTGAAAATTATGCTCAAGTTTGATGAGTGGTTGGCATTGTGGTGTCATCGAGAATCTTTTTGTTTGAAGGGATAAAGATGAGTTTAAACATCTTTAAAATGCATGGCCTTAGTGAGCATAAGTGGGACAACATGCACACTTATATTTCTTAGGTATACATCATGTGATAGCATTGATGGAATGCAACCACATATCTTATGGGTAAAAATGAGCAACCTTTTGAGTGAGGTAGAAGGTTAATTTGATATTGGTCTTCAGGTAGAAAGGCCTCCTATCAAGGTGCTCTTTGAACTAGACAACCTTTCCTTCACTTTAATTGATGGTCAAGTGTGAATGGATTTTATGAAAATTGTTGATGTTGGTTCGAATCACGCGTATGAAAAAAGGCAAATTTAAAAGGATCAAACTTTAAATTTATAACCTGAAACCTTCAAGGACACCTGCAACTTTAATATGGGGTCGGAAATAGGGATGTGGGTACGATTAGGACACTTAAGACCCAATCTTAAGTCAGTTAAGCCAATCTAATAGTCGATAAAAGTAGGACACTAGAACTAGTCTGGTAGAATGTCACGAAATGAAACAAAACAAAGTAAAGAAAATAAAACATAGTCCGACAGATTCTACTAATCAGAGAGAAGGAGTTCCTGGATATGTAACCACAAGTCAGGTATTTTATGCACCTGTTCTCGGGCGTAGACAACCCTCAAACACCTCAACAAGTAACCTACATCCAAACATAGTACATACTGTGGTATCTATTCCTTTGGGGTCATCTCACTCGCTCTCGTGCAGTGTGACTAAAATCCATCAATGATATGAAACCTCTCTCGAGGATAACTAGATCAACAACCTAGAATATTCCAGATACCATCTCAGGTCTAGGATATTCAAAGATGCTTGGAACAAATGTGATCTGGACAGAACTCAGATAGTGGGCCCAGGCAGGTCAGGCCAGGCCCAACTGGGCCAGGCTAGGCCTGACCGTACCCAGGTTTGTGGTTCTGTACAGATCACCTTGAACCTTCCTCTTTTCAAATTCCGATCCAAACTACCTTCTCTTATCTAATTCTACAATGAATTTTTTATTCTAGGCAGAAATAGAAGTTCAAACAAGAAAGAGATCAAGGAAACTAGAAATCATAACCAGAAAGAGAAGATAGAATAGAAAATGTACTATATCTTAAATAAAACAACTTGATTATTGTAAAAGTACATAAACCTGTCCAAAACATGCTACATAGATAGAAGGAGCTCAACTAGCCATGAATAAGCATAGTTGGTACTGAAAAAAGATAGAAGAACATCATTTGTACAGAAACAAAGGAGAACAATAGAAGAAAGAAGAAGAAGAGATTTATCCTATAGATGAGAGGTGGATCTCACTCCTTAGCCTTCATATAGGTTGTATCTTGTCTTTGGGTCATCATCCTTGGTCTTTTGGACTCCTTGGCCTCTTTTCTCCTCGATTCCATCCCAAATAATAGCTTGGTGAATGTACGAAGGTGGAAGATGGCTGAGAATGGTGGAAAGAGGGTGAATGATGGTGGTGAATGGAAGCAAACCAAAAGGGATGGACATATGGTGAGCTCTTCAGACATTTCAAACTTTAGAACTGTCCCACAAGGCTCTAGGAATAGCTCAGCTTCACGAGCTAGCCAAACCCCTTGCTAGGTAGCGAGGGGTGAGTAATTATAAGTGAAGTGGAGTGTATTGGATAAGTGGTCGCTACACATTCAGCAGTTGCTACAAATTTGAAGGTGTTCCCGGCCCGACCATGCTAGGCCTAGAGGTTTCTAGTGGATAATTCTTCTTTTAGAGGTCGATTTCTTCATTGCGATCACTAACTTCATAGCAGTCATCTTACTCCTTAGCGTCCGCTGACCTTCTAGAGGTCTCTGGAGTTTTGAAGTTGTAGCGATTACTGACCTTTATTTTTGGCCCGATCGTGCTAGGCTGAGCCCGGCCATGCCAAGTGCAATAGTCATGGTGATCATTGTTGTCATCGAGCTAGTGGTCGCTGGATTCTTCGGGCTAGCAGTCACTGAAGCTCAAATCCTTAGCTGTCGTTGTGGATTTTAAATCAAAGCAGTTGCTAAAGATGAAAGGCTAGCGGCCACTATTGCTGTAAAAACTACGTGACAAGCCTAACCATGCTGAGCTGGGCCCATCCAGGCTGACATGGAGAGTCTTGATATCATCTTAAGTTTGGTGCCCACAAGTCCAAAAATTGGCTAGTTGAGCGACTTTATCTTCAAACAATTGTATAAATTATGAAAGATAAGTATATGAAGTTATTTTGGGCATATTACGACTATAATGACACAAAACCATAAATAAATACTTAGCATAAATGTCGAATTTGGGTGTTATCAATTATGATCAAGATTGTGAGTTAATTTTAGTATATCAAGAATTTTGGATTTGAGTGGTGGACTCAACTGATGAAACCAAAATCAAGAATCCTTCTGGCATGGATCATGTCAGAAAATCTTTGAGAAAGGCCATAAAATGTATGCTATTTAGAATTTATTTGAATAGGCTTCTAGAACAAAGTAGGCCAATAATAGGATGCTAATTAATGCTCAAAGTAGCCATGGTGTATAGGTATGTTACGACCTATCAGCATAGGATAAGCTATGGAACTTTTGGGTAAGATCGGGTTTTTGGGAGATTGTTGATAGTGTTTGGCATTATTACTTTCTAGACATTAAAATTTTAGTAAGAAATGAAAAATTTATACAAGAGGTAGTCTCAATGTATAAAACAAGAAATTATTGTGGAATGTAAACCAAGAAACACTTGTTGAAGATAAACATTCCCCCTTTATACAAGATTTTATATGTGATTTATGTTCTCACTTAAACATGACAAGTTTATGAGGAGTTGGTTCTTAAATTTTTTGTGCAATGATGGAACTCACATGGGGGTAACCAGGTTTGTACAAAATTGAGTAATACTCGCTATCGCCTCATGACTATTGGGGTCTGATGTGTTAAATTAGAGCATAAGAAATTCAGCTAGGGGAAAACTCCCTAAGTTTTTACTTGAACTAATGTCCAATAATCACCACTTGCAAGTGCATGCGGGTCTTATCATAGTATATCTTTAGGATAGAATTCAAAGGACAATATTATTAATAATAGAGTAGGTTCCTAGACTGATTAATGAAAGTTAATTAACAAAGAAGAATGTTTGAAGCTTTGTTTGGTTAACTAAATTAGTTACACAAGAAAAACAAATTGAACTAAGAATTTATTTTTAACACTATAATAAATTACCAAGATGATAGATTTCACAACTATTGCCTATGTATCCACTCTCTCATGTTACCTTTTTCATTCATATAGATTTTTAGATTGGGGCCAAGGAATTTCATATTCTTTTGGAGTATGAATTCACGTGGATAGATTTCTTTGAAGGCTCAAGGTCCCATTACCTAAGGATCTTATTTGGGGTTGAACAATTTTGAATGGTATTGTAATCCTGTATGTCAAGGTCTATATGTCTCCCTTGAGAACTCCCTTTGGTGATCTCATACGGGGTTCAACGATACCGATTGGTATCTAATCTTATATTTTATGATATATATGTGTAGGATTCTAACAATCATGCAAGATAGGTACCAAATATTAGAGCATGCAATAAATTAATTGATAATCAATCCAAATAAAAAATAATGTATATCATGAGAGTTGTAGGATACATTCAATAGGGATAATCCTCGTAACTTGGTAAAATATATACTCACTACTCGTATTAGTGATACAAAATAATGGAGAAAAGACGAGAAAGATTGTGGAATAGACAACCTCATGGAGAAGAAATTCAGTGGTCTCATCACAAATCACAAAGAATTTTTATAATTTTTGGTCCAAATCTACGATAGAGTACGTCTTCACGTCAAAATGATAGCTTTCATCTTTGGCCTTTGTTGGTGACAACTTGGGTTGTGTATGGGAGAGAATAAGTTGTGAACCCATGCACAGACATCCCCTAAGTGCCTTTTATATCAATCTACAAAATACATATCCATGCAAATTAATCCAACATATGTCAGTCATATCCTATAGATTTCAGTCAAGAGTGACAAACAATCAACCAATTGGAAGCAGTCAACAAATATATATTTGTTCATACATAATTGAATTATCCTTACAACCTGACTTGAATCGTCCTATTCTAAAATCAGATTTGGAATCTAGAGTCATGTTACTATCTAGGAACACATTAATAATTATCTCTCTGATTGATGGAGTTGGGGACTGTGGATTTAATGTTTTGTTAGTTGAAATTGTATAGGGAGTTTATGACTTTCTCTTCTCTTTTCATCAACATTCTTACTTATTCATCGAAGCTAGAGAGTTTATGACATCTCCTCTTCTTCTTGCATCAGCCTAAAAATTAAATATAAAATGTATTAGATACCTAACAAATTGCATAAACTACAAAACATAAAATAAGTGAAATATTGAGAAAAATTCAAGTAATGTATGTAAAATGAAATCTGAAACACAACTAAGAAACATGATAAATAGACATTCATAACAACCCCAAGCTTAAATGTTGCTCATCCTCAAGTAACACAAAATCCAAAACACTCTCTAAATAAATATTTGCAATCAATGTACATGCCTCATACTTACATCATGTTTGAAGTCGTACCACAAATATGGACAAGAAAAACAACCTTCTAAGTTCACATATTATGACTTTCAATATCCACATTTCTGACTTTGCTTCACAACACCACTTCCTCACCATCATCCCCAATTTCACACATGTCTAAGGATTTCATGAAAGATGGGGATTCTACAAAATCACAAGTATGTGCATAACCCAAAACTAGGGGTTAGGTAAATGGATATCAATAGAGCATGAAACCTACCTCTATGTGGAAAATAGAGTGAATGGATTTATGGAAGGAGCAATACATATCTCTCCTTTATTTGACTTGAAATTTCATATTATTTTGCAAATACACGTATCAAATTTTATTTATTCATATTGACATCTTTTATTTTTTGGTTATACTCTCCTATTATATAGAGAGGGATATGGAAGAAGAAAATATAGAAATAAGGGTGGTGTGCCACAGTAAGCTTAGGGTTTGACACACTTCATGGCAGTTTTTTTTTAAAATTTTGGTGTATAGTTAAGAAGATGGAAGAAGAAGTGTAGAAGAGGGTTTATATCAGGTGCAAAATGCATTTTATGGAAGAAGAAAATATAGAAATAAGGGTGGTGTGTCATGCTGAGCTTAGGGTTTGGCACACTTCATGGATATTTTTTTTTCATTTTGGTGTATAGTTATGAAGATGGAAGTAGAAATGTAGAAGAGGGTTTATATCATGTGCAATATACATTGTATGATTAAATACATCGGGTCATTCCTTTAATTCACTACACACCAAATAATGACATGATAAGGGGATGCATGGAATTTGCATATATGATTCACAAATTAGGAGGAAGAACAATGTATATAATTCCTATTTGTTCCTTGAACAAGTGTAATGCTTTCTAGGTAACATGACACTAATGTTCATTCGATATAAAGGGTAATTTCTAACAATTAGAAAGATTTCAAAAATATAGTTAACACCAAGGATTTACTTTACTCAAGAGGGATTGAATGAAAAAATCTATATGCAATGCAAACCAAATGTAACATAATCCAACTAGATAATGGCTTCAACTAACAATGCAAGAACTAAGAACTAAAGTAAACACATTTTTAAGCTACATGTAATGCAAGTAATATAAATGTAAATGATGTATGCAAAGCTAACATGCTGAAATAAATTAAGAAAATAAAAATAGATAGGTGTGGGTTGAAGGGAGTACGTACTACCCAACCCTACCTCGAGTTTAGATATTTGCTCATCCCCGAGAAAACACTGATCTCAAAATGGAGGGCATGAATCCTTGATGCTCACCCATGTATTTCTGGAAACTCAAACAATGTTCATATCAAATTATATGAATAAGGGATGGTATCTTGAATATAACGAATTCATGGTTAAATATAAGATTAGGTGGTCATGTTAGCTCATAAAGTATTTCCTAGATCCTTGTATTAGTATTGTTTTTACCTTACTATCCATCTAATATGATCCAACAATACTCCTCCATCTGTGGATGTAGTGTATTAGGTATGTGTAGATATGGAAGAAGTAGCACAAAGTAGGAGTGGTGCCTCTCTAGTGGCCTCATGGTATTCTCATATGTGAATATTGGATGTGGACTACCTTCTCCTGTAGTAAAGGTAGTATGTAGCAAATCTATAACTAGTACTTTTGGTTGTGCTGAATCATGTGGAATATTTGACTCTACCTTATTCTCATCACCTAGATCTGCATATAAAAGATGTGGTGTTGGCATAGGAGGAGTTGTCTCATATGTGAAACTAGCATGGATATAATTTATGCATATATGCATCCATCTGGTCTATACCCCTCAATCAACATCAAAATCAATAGAAGAAATGAGGTCCTTCATAATATCAACACGAGGATCTGGCTCCTCCATGTGGAACACACCCAACTCATTCATGGGTCCAAATAGAACTAGGATTTGAGGGGATGTAATAAAAATTAATATATTGTGGTGTGTAAATGTTCTTATGGATCAATACCTCATCATTTGAAACAACTAGATGTGTAATACATAGACCCAACTGCCATTGGTTGGCCACCATCATCATATAGATCTTGGCCTACAATAGGGGAAGGTGGTGAAGTCTCAAGTTATCAGGAGAGTTGATCTTTTATATGAGTTGGTTCTGCCTCCAAAATTTTTTGTTGGGCTTCTCTGTCACTTAGTATTGCTTGTTCATTACATAGAATTTTTTGTTAGTTAACTAAAATCTTCTATAGGGAATCCATCCTCTCATCTACATCATGTGGATATTGGTATGCATAGTAAGGCTCTTCATTGTATCTCCATTGTGATTACATTCCACCTTGTCAGGATAACAATCATCATACCATGGACCCTCATAATAAGCCCATGAACATGGTAGATTGGAATTGGCAAAATATCCACCCTAATAATACATGAATTTTAGCCTGAAAATGATTTTCAGCAAGGTTGCTTTACATTGTAGAGAAGTGTCGGGGTAGTTTTCTGACTCATGTTTGTAATAACCACACACTTGAAATTACTTGAGTTGCGGTGTGGACCACTCCTTTTTATTTTAAAGCCTGAAAAATAGTAAATTTGACTATCAAGCTCAAAGAGAAAAATAATCAGTGTATGTAGATATTTTTGAAAAAAATGGAAAAACAAAAGGTTATAAAAATATAAAAGAGAATGCAAGTAAATAATATAAGATAGATAAAATATAGAAATAAACTAAAATTACAAAAGCAAACGAAGGAGTTAACAAAACTAAGAATTAAAAAATCAAACTAAGAATTATAATACAAAACTAAAAGTTACAAAACCAAATGAAAGTTTAGGAAACAAACTAAGGAAGAAAAATAATTTAAAAATCCAAAAAGTGATGTTTCCCCTAGTAAAGGTGCAAAAAAATCAAGTGATAGATATAGCACAAGAAATTCTATTATAAATAAATCTACAAATTTTACCAAATTTGACGTGTAATATTCACCACCCAGAAGCAGACGGGTTCATGACAATATATCTTTATGATCAAACCCAAAGGACAATATTATTAAGAACAAAATAGATTGATAGCCTAATTAAGAAAAAGTGGTCAATAAGGATAGATCAAGTTGATTAACTAAATTCGCAAAGAAAGAAACAAAAATTAACGATGAAAGAAATGATTTTGAACAATGATAAAATTAGCAGGATGACAAGTTTCACCACCATTGCCTATGTATCCATTCTCTCATGTCACACTACTCGTTCATATAGATATCTAGGTTGGAGCCAAGGAATTTCAACCCCTTCGAAAGATGAAATTCACAAGGACATATTTTTTCATTGGTTTCAGATCTTGTGACCTAAGGATCCTTAATACATCACCCTAGAAAACTCCCTTTGGTGATATCATCTAGGGTTCAACAATATTGATTGGTATTTTCATCCTATATTTCAAGGTCTCTACATATAGGATCAATCATGCAAGATACATAGATGATCTATAGAGGATTTAGTCAATCAATTAATAATCAATCCAAAAGTCAAAATGAATAGTTATTTATAACATGAGAGTACAAGATACGAACAATGAGGCTAAATCCCCACACATCAATAAAAAATCTACTCTCCAATCATGTTATGATAAACAAGAAATAAGATAATAATAGGAAGCTCATGGAAAATATAACATATGGAGGAGAAACTCAGTTGTCTCATCACATCTCCCAAATGATAGTTGTATTTTCCAATCTTGATCTATGGTGGAGCGTGTCTTCACCTCAAATTGGTAGTCTTGTCTCCTTTTTTTTATTGATGATGGTTAGGGTTATGGATGGGATAGAATAGGCCATGAACCCTTGTCCTAGACATTTTATATTAATTTGTAAAAGATCAAAGTCCATCCAAATTAATCCAATAGGTGTTAGTCATTTACAGCATATTTCCATCATAGGATTTTGGGGTGATTGGAGTGCCAATTAGGTGAGTAGAAGCGGTCAATAAATATTTGTGTTGCCTAGATAATTGGATTACACTTCTAATACAACCTAAATCATTTACTTCAGACATCCGATGTCAAATCTAGAATGATTTACTAACTATATGTGCATTAATAGTCAACTCCCCATCTGATAAAGTTGGGAGTGAGTATTTAATGTTTTGGTTTTCTACAATGGGAATTACATAGGTAGTTTATGACTTCTCTTCTTCATCTTTCATCAACATTCTTACAAATTACATCAAAAGTTTTTAGAGACTTTATGGTTTTTCATATTCTTCTTGCATCAACCTAATATTAAACATAAAAATGCATTAAATACCAAAAAATTGCATAAATTATTATAATCATAGAACAAGTAAAATATTGAGTAGAATGCAAACAAAACATTCAAAACTAAATCTAAACATGTAACTAAGAAACATGATGAATTATCATTCATCAGAGTCATACTAATAGAGGGAGTGTTCTCTTTACATTAGGACGTTCATCATTGTGATAGGGTGCTACCTTAATAACATTCTTGTACCTCATACAATGATCGAACATCAAGACTAAAGCTTGTTATGCCAAAACATGGGTTTGTAGGAGCGGAAAGTGCAAGTATTATAAATTCTGGACATTACGTGAACTACCATGATAGAAAAATATGAAAAATAAAGAGCAAGTGGGAAATCCCAAGTGGGCATGTAAATATATCTCACTTTCTTAAAACTGAACAATCACATAAGCAAGTAATCTTAAATGCACAAGGAAAGAAAGAATATTGCTCGTGATAAAAGACCTCTCTTTTTATTTTTTTATTGTATTTTAATTTTCTTTGAAGAAAATAGGAAAAAAATCTAGGAAACAAAAGGCAACCAAAAAGGGAAACCTGAAATGAAAATAAAAAAGGGAATCATAAGTGAAACCCTTCAAAAATAGAGGAAACAAAAAGGGAACCATATGGGAAACCTAAACAAGAGCCAACCCAAAAAATGAACTTGAGATATCAAAATAAGAAACTCAAATTGTCTAGTATCTCCAATAGGATCGTTACGCCAATTTCCCATAGGAGAACAAATTTGTGAAAGCTAATCTCGATAGTCTCTTATCAAACTCATAAAAAATATAATAAAAATGCCTCCTCATTTTAGGAATAAAATAAGGAAAATTTTAGATAATTGTTTAAATAAGTGGGAATTGCAAAAAGGACAAAAAGTGATTCCACTTGTGGGTGGATAAAGCATGGAAAGCATGAACGGTATCGGCAATCTTATTATAGACAGGGACCTGTTCATAACCCCCTCACCCAAAAATCAATTTTGAGGTTCAAAATATCAAGTTTGTAAAAAAATTTTGGATTGGGTTTAGTGATGAAAAACAAAAAGAAAAGAAAGAGATAAAATATTATTAGGGTGTGTGAGTCTTTGGAACTCAAGATGACCATGAATTTATATTGTCATCCTCAAAAACTCTAGCTCTTATTAAGGATCCTAATCACCATAGGACCTCCATGGTAAAATTCCATCCTCGGAAGTTGTAAAGAGGTATGGGAAGATAAAGAGAGACTATTAGAGAGGGATTTAATATGAGAAAGATATGCTTTTGTGTGTGTGATAAATCCAAAGTATATGAAAAATGACTAGATTCACATGTTAAATACATAGATAAGAAATTTAGGATTTGACAGTGAGTAGACAATCAAGGCTATATATAGCTCAATTAAGCAGGTAGTTGTTATTAGATGAGCATTTTTTGAACAAGAGCATGATTAATCAAGTTGAATCAATTAAAGTAGTTTTTAATGATTAATCAAGTTAAAAATAGTAAAACCAGTTATGAACAAGCCGAAATCAAAATACATAACTAATAATAAAATAAAATGACCTTTTACTTTCTAACTATCTATGCAACCTTCCGTTGTAGTAGAGTCGATGTGCTAGAAGAAGGATCTTTTGGGCCTTAGGAGATAGTCTTGCGTAAAGGGAGGTAGTCTCTCTCTAGATTTAGGAGAGTGGAAAGGGGAACTTCCATATGGTGGATATGATGGTTATTTATAGTTTTGGATTAGGGTTTGGGGGTTCAACATCTTGAAAAGAAGTTATGGTAATAGATCCCTATCAGATTATAAAAGAACAGAAATTCAAGGATTTGTGCCCTAGGGAAAAATGAGGAGGAACATTACATTCTAAGAGGATTTAGGCTAACAGGATGCATGATTCCATCACATGGAGCCACTATAGAACATCAAATTCCACTGGGTGGAGTTTTGCAACTTTTTGGAAGATTCTAAAGATATATCATAGTAGAGAAATTCATTTTGATTTCTAGATTGTACCATTGCGTAATAAAATTTGGTTTAAAATTAGGATAAGAGGATATATAAAAATGTGAGGGCCATGTCTTTCTATTTATCTTTCTTGGTAAAGAAAATATATTGATTCTACTGAATTGAAAAGAGAGATCAAGCTTCCAATATGAGTGTAAATTGAATATTTATTCAAAATAATTCAACTGAGAATTTTATTGAAAAGGCTTGAAAAAATCTCAATCAATGGGGAAAATTGTACTTAAGTTTGAACAAAGAATTTTATGTCTGTTACATCCTCGATAAGTGGTAATTGGGTGAATGTACGTGAACTAAATATGGAAAATGTGGATAAATTCCATCATAATCTAGAGAGTAAATCTGATTATGATCATTGATTGAATGACAAAAAATGGAGTGTTAACAATGATGGATAACAATAGATGAGGAGGAGGATTAGGGTTGACTGCATGATGAATGCATATGGTTACCCATAGTTGTGTGGTGGCTTCTAGAGCTGAAATTTGCCACCACAATAGTGGTTACGGTTCTCTACTACCACACTGAATGGCACAAGGGGGAGGAGGAACATAAGTCTAGTGTGTGTGTGTGTATTTCTATATTTATATGTATGTATATATTGGGGAAACTAAGGAAAGAAAGAAAGAGTAAGAAATAAAGAGGGGCATGGGAGATAAGAGGAAGATAAAATGGGAACCAACTGTAGTGGTTTGCGGTTGTAATGTACAACACGAGGAGTGTGAGAAAGCATATAAGAACTAGAGTGGTTTGTGTTACATGGGATTATTAAAACATATGCATTGAATGAATGATTTAATTCTAATGTAAAGTACGAATTTATTATCATCTAAATGAAGGAGTAAATGAGGTCCAAATGAGATGAAATTTGGAGCAGAGGGAGAGAGATAAGACTACTTAAAAATAAAGTTCCGAATTGGTATTTTGGGTTTGTTAAGACTATTATATAGGTTAGGGCCTATATAGTCATTTTAGGGCTCCAAAAGATTGTAGAAGTTGATTCAGTCTCTAATTTTATTACAAATACTAAAATCTGTTATCTAATTACTATATATCTTCTTATAAGGAAATTTAATCAATTAACAAATTTAATATCATGATTTATAGAAGGGTATAAATAATTAATTCCTTACACTTTTACTTATCAAGAAATATCTCAAACACCAAAATTGATGAGAGAGTATATTCGATATTATATGATAGAAATAAAAAAGTATATGGGGTTTTAGGATAATTTAGCTACGGGTAAAAGGTCATTTTGGATTTAAATTGAAGCCAGTAAATGAGTTATATCTCTAGATTAAATTAAATTTTAATGTACTACTACAATAAAGTTTACTACCTATTTAAGTTAAATTGAATTGTTTCCATATAAAAAGAAACTTTTTATCTAAATAATTAACTATACCAAGTTTTATCTAAAATTAATTCAATAAAGGCAATTTGGGATACCTAAGAAATATGGGATTATTACATTATTATCTACATGTGTATTATATGCATTTTATAAGTAATATCTAAATATTTATTCACATCCATGTAATATGAAACACATTTTAAATTAATATATACACTATATAGGATATAAATAAACATTTGGATATGTATCAACATATACTTTAGGTCAAAAGGGTGATTAGAACCAATACTAGAGGAGAAGGAGTAAGAAAGAAAGTGTTGGTACATATTTCTAGGACCATGCATGTTACAACACTCCACCCCTTGAATATGATTTAACCTCAAATGTTCCCATCCATATCCCAGTGCACTGTGCTACACCTCCCAACAAATTATAAGGCTCTAAGTCACTTTATGATGTTAATGTAGTTGGTGTCCATTTGTACCACACCCTATTCCACACTATATTCCATTCTCAAGAGTAACTATGTGACTCCAACAATCATGTTCCATGTAGTCTTCTCCAACCAAATGTTGAGCTAGTAGAGTTCCATCAAGTCATAGGTACCTCTTAACATTTCTACACTTATTAGAGTTACCTACTCTACAAAGGTAGTTTCATCATCACCTTTTCACTATCAATCATATATCCATAATTTTTTATAAGTAGGTTCGTATAAGTGGTCACTAGGATTTAGTAAAATCTCTTAATTTCCAATGCAAAAATAAGAGTAGCCAAATTAAATAAATAATTTCCTACCATTTATATTTGATTGTAGATCCAAGTTGGGGTTATTCTTTGTTCTCAAGTCTATGAGTATTTGATGGATTCATAAGAGAAACACTAAGTTTGCAAAACCTAACTTTATTAAGAAGAATAACATCAATACATATTATTATTATTAGTGCTACTATTATTTCATTTTATAAAAAAATACGTTTTCCTAAAAAAATGAAGTGTGCATGTACTTGAAGAGTATATTATTCATATATGTTTGTATTTCCTTTTTAGTACCAGGTAAAGTTTTTAAACTTATAGATTTTATCGAATACAATCATATCATGTCTCATGACTACGCCATTATCCATGATTTATTAGTCATAAATGGGTAAAGGTGGATTGTTAAGCTCTAATTAGTAAAAACATTTTGTTATCCTAATTTGAGTGTTATGAAGTATGTTATGGAACTATTTTTCTAAAATTTTAAAACCTAACTTTGAAATTTCACTATTTTAATCAGTGAATATTATTTTTAAAAATTGTTTTAATAATCCAATTAACATCCTTTGGTATTATAAGTAGCAACTCATTTACCCTAGTTAGGTGATAGGTACATTTGTTCAACAATGATAGTGGAGATTACCCAAGAGTTACCTATTGCATTTACTCATATGTTCAGATAGTCCCTTAGTTAAGTTACACTCCTAATGACTAAAACGTACTAGACTCCTCCCCTTAAAAGTATTAATTTATAACATAACCAACCTCCTAAAGATGTAGAAAGGGGTAAGTCAACTTGGTAATATAAACATTTGGGAATCCTTCATATCCATTGCTCTGCACCAAATCTAGGGTTAAGGGTTCCATTTAATCAATTTGGCATTTCTTATCTGAGATAGGTATTTCTTATCAATGAGGTTTCTCTACAACTACACAATTTTTCAAGTGATGTATTTCTTTAAGAAAGATCAATAAAATCAAGAAAAGGTTTCTTTTGTACATATAGATAAATAATGCAAAATACATTTTAGGAAGAAACATTGTGATGTAAATAAAACAAATGGTGCCAAAATAATGTGCCAAGTCAACAAAATTTCTCCCTAACCCATCTCTACTAACTTTTTGTTATTTCATTACACCAGGGAAGTCTATTCCTATGAGCATCTAAAAGGTTATACCAAAAGCAAGTCTAATTTATAAACATAGAAGAAAAGTTAGATTTTCCTATTGGTTGACGTAAATTTGTATATAATCGTTATATGTTACAACATACACTAACTACCTATGTATCTTCATCACACTCTACATGTAACAAATTGAAATCAGGATATATTATCTATCTGACCCTTTTCCCATGTTTTCCCTTTCATTTTTATCCTTTTTGGCATTGATGTTTAATTTATGGAAATAATAGTGGTTTGGTGAACATTTGTTCATTATTTATACCAATATAAGGGTTTATACACAAATACCTTAGTGAAAGTTTAACTTAAGGGTCTAAAGTGAAATCTTACCACTTATGTGACATATTGATAAAACAATTCATTCTAAATCATTCCTTAGCATTATGGTGCAAGGAACAGAAAAAGGAACGATTATAATGTCTTAAACATGATAATGTGATGTTGAATTATTTAATAAAAATAGTGGTAATATTGTATAATGGGCTAAAATTAATAAAATGAAGACTAATTTGTTAAATATAACTTGAGATTCGTTTTCCTTGGGTTTGGTTTGGCTTAGAGGCCAAGTTTCATAATTTTGGGATGATAATAACTATATCTCTTTTATTTTAAAAATAAAAGGTGTGTTTTTCTCCAAAATATGAGATAAGATATTTAATGACTCCAAAAGTGGAAAATAATCTTAGATTCTTAATCTACACCTTAAAAATAGTATTTGAGTGAATTTTCATGTAATTTGGATAATCTTTAATATACATGTAAAGTTATGAGAGAGAACATGTGTTGAACCTTCAAAATATTAAATAAATATACAAACAAATTCAATATGTAAAATTAATAGCAAATTCGTATCCAATGCACTTAATGTGACTTGTTGGTGAAGTTTTATCAAATTTGGAGAATCTTATAACTATTAATGATGGCGGAAAGAGAAAAAAGATGTGATTTATTTAACACATCAAAAGTTCTCAAAAGGAAAATCTAATTGCATATTCAAATTTCTCATACCCATAATAGGTTGGGCGTTAAATTTAATTTAATGTAAGATTTGTTTGCACACTCAAATGAAGAGAAAGAAAAAGATAAACTATTTCATTCACACTTTAGTCGAATTGGTTTGGGAATTGAATTAGATGTCACGATCTAGTCGCATCTTTCAGTTATTGATGCATGGATTATGGTCGTCAGATACTTGATCAAACGGTGGAGAAGTTATCTCCTACCTTGGGTAGCAAAGGTCGTTGTGTGAACAGTAGCCGCGGGTGGATGGGTCTATTTCTTTGGGATTTCTCCCTCGATACTTGACCATTTCATGCAATTTTTGCTCCTATATATTCTACTTTCAATTTCGCAACAACTGAGGGGCTACTCGAAATCAATTGTTGTATATTTTGGAAACACCTAATTCCTTGGGCACGAGGCTTCCCATGCCTTCACCCATAAAACCTAATCTACCACCTTATAAATAGGTAACCATACACATGGCTCCTTCATGGCCCCTTCTACCCTTCTCCACTTCCAATTTCTCCAGAGGTCTCGTGCTTTGCTACTGTTTTCTCGGAGGCCAGCGAGCTACTTTCTTCTTCATATCTTTCCACAATGCGACTTCAACCCAAATTCGGACCCCGACGAGTGTAATTGTGCTCTGTCGGTCATGCTCTCGTCGTTGTCAACAAAAATTGAGCACTTTCATTATTTTACCCGAATTTGGTACAAGCTACCCTCTTCCAGTTGCGGCCATGTCGTGGCCTATGAGGGGGGAGAATCTCTTGAGTGTTTTCTCAGTTTTACCCCTCCTCTTTCCTTCTTTGTTGTATTTTTTTTCTTAGGGAAATACCAATCTTTTCTCCCTTTCTTTCCTTGTCTTGAATGAATCGCGTTATCCGCTGACCGAGTGACTTGGCCAACCTTTATTTGGCCAAGTCAGCGGCCCAACTCTTCTCTCACAAGACTCTCTTCTGTTTATTTGGCTTTTTCTAATTTTCTGATTGGCTGGTTTTATAAAAATCGTATCTTTTAATTCACTTGTCCAAAAATTAAAAATAAATATGTTTTGAAATCAGAAAATGTGATCTTTCTAATAAAAATACGTTCAAGGTTTGGTTTTGAGTTTTGTCAAGAGGTATTTTCTAAAAATGATTTTAATAAATTAAAATCAACAAAAACACACTTTAATCATCATAACTCCATAATTGATAAAAGTTTATGTTTTCTTAATTAGGAGAACCTATTAAGATCGATGGTGATCATTTCACAGTCTAAATCGAGGTTTCATTCGAAAAGTCCACAACTAGGGGTTTTCTTACATTAATGCATATGGTATACCCTAATACATGATTATCCATTAAAAATAGGAAAAGTGGACCTTGGACTCAATAAAAATGGTGAAGTGAATAATTCAAATCAGTAAGAGAGGTATGTGAAAATCTTACCCTTAAGTTGGAATATTTGTGAATCAACCCTATTTCCCATAATGAGGCATTAAATGAATCCTATTTCCTTTATTATTGTTTCTCTTGTTCTAATTGCCTCAAAATTAGATTTGATATATTATTTCTTGGGCCTTGAAACCCCACTACCATTTTGAAACTATTTGATGATTTAATCTTGCCATATTACTATTTCTTGAGTATGATGGTTTATTTGACTATTTAGCTATAGTAGTGGTACTTATGTACAACTACCCATAGTTAGGGCATGTGTTATTTCACCCTCGGGAATGTACTTACCCCCCGGGGGAATGTGTTATTTCTCCCCAATATAAATATTTGATAGGTGATTGGGAATGTGATTACTCTCCCTTCATTTATTTGGTTGTGGTCCGGTAGGTGCCTCAAACCTACTTAGTTAATTTAGTCCAATATTAATCATTCATGCAAATGGATTATTATTTATTGGTTTTGGAAAGAATCTTTGGTTATATGCCTCATTCTTTTAGCCTTCTCATCTTATGATGAATCTACATCCTTATGTTCACTAGTACATAACCGACCTTTAGTGTCAGTTATTTAAGGCCTTTAGTGTCGAATTTAATGCGACACCTATGTGGGCGCCGCTAAAAGGCCAACTGTTAGGCGTCGGTTCTCAAACTGACACCACAACCCTTCACGCGCCACTAAAAATGCACCAGCAGGGGGTATAGGCGTCGGTTATTAGCTTTGAAACAGACGCCATAAACCTTCGCGCCACAGAAAGAGCGCCATCTGGGGCACTACCATCATTGGTTTATTAGTGATAACCGACACCATCTAACCCACTACCACGGTCATGCTGGCCAACACGACTGTGTTGTCTGGCCCGCTGCCACAGCCATACTGGCCAGCACGACCGTGGTGTCTGGCCTCATTAGGGAAATCGATGTCGGTTATTGATAACCGACGCCACATCACATGCATTAGGCGTAGTTTTTAATTATTTATTCGACACTGTAACCATTTGTTGTTGGTTTTAAACAAATAACCGACACCTATTGCAAGTTTTTTTTATCAGTCTGCAGACCTGCTGTGGCTGGTCGCAAGATGAGAAACCTACAGTTCAGTTATGAACTGTAGGTTTTACGACATCTATTGATATCAGCCAACAACAGGCCACAAACCTACAAAATTAACAACATTAATTTTCACACATTTAGCAACCTGCAGTTCCATTCGATTTTCACACATGTAGAAAGATTCATGTAGCAATATGTAGTTCCATTCATTTTCACATTCACACATGTAGAAACATTCATATAGCAACCAACAGTTTCATTCATTTTCACTTGCACACATGTATAAACATTCAGACACATGTACAAACATTCAGACATGTAGAAACATTCACACATATTATAATTCAGAAATTCATTTAAAAAATATCATTCTTTAGTCATTATTTGCTATCAACATCCCAATTATATATTAAAACCCCCACCACTTGTATGGTTGTTGTCCATTCTTCTCTTACTTCATTTAATTCTCACGTCGTATAGGGAGCATGTACATCTGGTAAGGCCTTTCCTGTAGTGTGGTCAGTTTTAAACACCTACAAAGAGAATGATGTATATATATAATTAATGAGCTATAAATAAGATTGATATATTTCATATTATCTAATGAGACTATATATAATACCTCAGGAATGGTATCGATGTCCACTGCGGCATATTTGATAATCATGTGCATAAACCGCATCACATAGTATGCACATGCCCATCTGTTGTCTTGTGTAGCACACTATAAATTGAAACATACAAAATATTAAAAAATACAACTAATTAAGCATTGTTCACATAAATAATATATACATTGCAGTCAAGAACTTACTTCCACGTTCTTCCAAGTTATTTGCTGGTTCTTTTTCTTGGGGACCTTTCCTCCAGCCTTTTTGAACTCATCTAAACCCCTACATGTTAATGTAACACAGTACATTGCATAATTAAATAGTAATGTAATAACATATGTTAACAGATATGAAAATAAAATATTTCTCACCAGAATAATGCCATTTTCATTTTGTGTCCATATTTTGAATTCAATTTAGTCTCCTTAGGATCTAGATAATAGACAGTGAATGTCTCATGGAAAATAACTAGTAACTCCCAATGCATACCACAAGAGGTAAAAAAGTTAAAAATTAATAACTCAAAATCCACAATAAAAATGTAATTTTTTAAGTCCAAATTATAATAAGCAAAGTAAACTTACTCTACATTGAATGGAGCTATTATCAACGTCTTCTTATTTTGAGCAAAATTTGTAAAAGCATCACAACAATATTGTTAAATTGACGGAGGGTCTTTAGCTACTAGACTAATCAAAGATGGAATAAAAAATCCTACATGTTCGAATGAAAAATCTACACATATCTTGTCTAAGTAGCTAAAAAACATGTATTATGTATGCATTAATAAATAAAAAACTATATTACCAGATCCTACACAAGGTATATGAATGTATAAAGAAGATCTCACCTTATCCATAGCTCTATCACAAATGTATTCAGCCAATCATATCGAAACAACTCCAAAATATCTTGTATAAATAGATTGCTTTCGTATGATTGACCTGCATCATCTGCATCTATAGAAACATTTATAGGGAAATTTATATCATGTTCGCCTAACCATATTGCCATACCCCTACAATTAGGACCTAACGGGACAGGTAGGTCCTGTGGAACCCAACTTGGTAATGTATGAGGTGGAGGTGGAGGCCTAGATGCTTTGGGTTTCTTCTGTTTAACATGTATATATATAATTTTAGATCAATTGACATCATATACACACACTAATAATTTAACGTAATGTAAATTTACCATACAGTTTCAGTATAGAGGACATCCTCTTTTGGCCACAATATCACTTCACCTTCTGCCTCACCAAGCGTTTCACAATCTGGGTGGGCATATGGCAATGGAAGATCCATCCATTTGGGGAATATATGTACCGGGCTCA